>JACAXG010000029.1:1827414-2429760 GCA_018881555.1 Amblyornis subalaris | reverse complement strand
CCAGGGTGGCAGTAAAAGTGGCTGTGAAGGTGACAGTGAAGGTGGCAGCCAGGGTGGCAGTGAAGGTGACAGTAAAGTTGACAGTGAAGGTGGCAGCCAGGGTGGCCGTGAAGGCGACAGTGAAGGTGGCAGAGCGGGGCCTGCCGCCCCGCGCGGCGGAGCCCTCCCACCTCCTGCCTGGCAGAGGCCGAGGTGCGTTTGGAAACAATGCTCGAGATCGCTTYCACCGGCGGGACAGGGTCATGTCCCGGCACTTGAATGTCCGTAAATTGCCTTCAGTATTTATACAGTGCATTACAGAGATGTTTACGAAAAGCCCAGTGCCGAGCCTGTCTGAAGGGTTTTTCACGCCGTTTGTGCCTGTGCTACAGTCCCGGGGCCCTTCTCAGCCGGGGCTCCCCCTGCACGCGAGGCGCGCTGGGACCGCCCCGGGGCCGTGGCGGCACAGGCCGGCTCGCTGCTCTCCGCAGCCCCGCGCAGSCCGGCCCGGGGCCCCACCCGCCGCCCCCGGCCCCCAGCCCCGCCGGGGCGGGAAGGTGCGCCCGCCCCGCCCCGCCCCTCCCGCCAGACGCCACATCCTGCAGGTGCCGCGGGGCGGCCATCGCGGAGGGGCAGCCGTGGGTGAGTGCGGCGGGCAGCGGGTCGGGCCTCGTCCCTTCCCGTCCCGGCGAGCAGCGGCTCCAACTCGGAGCGTTGCCGCGGGGTGGCCGCCGGGAGGCGGGTCCCGGTGAGGGGGCGGCGGAGGCGCGGCCCGGGCGTGGTGGGGATGCGGCGCCGGGGCCGCGCCCGGCGAGCCCCGGGTCCTGGGCCGACTGCACTGCCAGGCCTGCGGGCGCCGGTTCCCAGGGCGGGGCTGGGAACGGGGCGGTGGGAGCGGCGGTGGCTCCGGGGCCCGGGCGGGAGCGGGGGGCGAAGGCGCCGCTCCTGGAGCGCGGCTGCGCCGAGCGGCAGCCCCGGCGGGGTGTGTGGGGCCGGGGAGAGGCCACGGGGGCACCCGGCACGGCCGAAGCTGCCCTCTCGCCTGCAGGCCGGCGGGGAGGCCGAGCTCGGCCTTCGAAGGGGTGGTCGCGATCGGGTTGTTTCTGCTGTTCACTTCTCTGTCCCGTCTTTGCACGTACAGGCTCGAAGAAGAAGGGATTCAGTAAAATCGCGGTGAGCCAAAATGGGGCAATACCTATAGCAGCTGTGAGGAGTCTGACTGTGTGCCTTACTGCCTTGCGCTGGAGCCAGCAGAGGAACATGTGTGTTTCTATCCTTGTGCAACGCCGGTCTGTCTAACTGCTGAACAGAGCAATGTGCTGAAGTTGGAGATCCTGACAAAATGGGAGCACTTGTGTTCTCTGCGACTTGCAGTTTACTTCTAGCTCTGGTGCRAGGGCACAGCTTATTCACATGTGAACCAATTACTATTTCCAGATGTTCAGGAATGCCTTACAATATGACTTTTTTCCCAAACATCATGGGACACTATGATCAGGACACGGCTGCTCGCAAAATGGACGTAAGTTCTCCCCCCGCACTGTAGTAGGGAACAAACTTTTTGTCATTAAGAAATTATTTGTGATACCTGTTGCACTGAATGACAAGGCAGATAATGTTTCGCGAGTAGATGTTTCTTTAAACAGAGTGTTCTAGAGCTCCTTGGTTGTATAAGCACTACGTAAGGGAGCTGCCGACTTCCTCCCTCCACCGTGCCTTGGATCCTGTATTTGAGTGGAAGAGGAATGGGTGTAGCACAACAGTGTGGCTATTCAGAGCATTTTGGCAGAGCTGATCACGTATGGCTCAGGCACCTTACTGTTATTGCAATTCTTTGGGGAAATAGCTTATGATATCCTGGCCCACCTGAACTCAGTGCAAAAATCATGTTTAGAAGTTGCTCTTTGCTCCTCTGTCAGTTTACATCTACTAAGGAGAGGCACCTGAAGTTGTTCTTAGCCCCATTCTCCATTGTGGCTTTTGCTTTCTGTTGTCTTCTGACTGGATGCTGAAACTTCTGACTGAAAGAGCAACTTTACTCTTTTTAACTGAAAATAAGCACTTTTCTTACCTGAACTGACTGTAAGTGTGGCTCCCTTGAGAATATGCCCCGTTGTGGAAAGGCTTTGCCTGTAGCAATGCCTGTTAAGGGTGAGAGCTTCTCTGGGTGAGAGGCTTGTAAAACAAGTTTTAAACCTGTTTTAATAATGGCTTTTCAGTGGTAAGAGGAGGGGGGAAATCTTAACTCAGGTCTTGAAAAGCTCGGTGTCTTATGCTATGCAGAGAGTGAAACAGAAGTGAGTTGAATATTAAGTTTCTGTTTTTAAGAAAAAATGATATGTGGTATTGGAGGTACTGCTACTAAAATCTTATTTGCATACTCTTTACTGAGGTTGGAGGAGGAGCTTGGTTCAGTTGCCAAAACATGTTTTTACTGTTGCTTGGGACAATCAGGATTCCCTGTTTGGTCACCAGCTGCCAGCCTGGAATGGCACAGGCTTTGGTCTCACACTGTTTTTGTCAGCCCGGTGTAAATGTATGGGAAATTCAGGTATCGAATGTTAGGCCATCTGTATGCAAGCAACTGAATTCAGCTGTAGATCTCTGACAAATTGAGGGCTTTTAAGTTGGAAGGTGGCTGTAGTCTCCAGTTGTGAACTGGGCAGTCTTGTAGTCATTTGTCAGGAATGCTTCCTGCAGTGTCTGCCACTTTTATCTTCTCAGGTACACTGCTGCTTCTTACTTGGTGTGTCTTAACTGCAACCATTGAGCCAGCGCTTGTCAGTATTTGTGCCTTCCAGTCATGCTGCTGTTAGAGCAGAGAGACCACAGAGCCATTTTTATGAGGTTGCTATGACTGACTTTTCTTAATTGTCAGTAACTTCTGCATAGTGCCTGTGTGGAGAGAGTTCCTTCTGGAAAGGATTCATGGCTTAACTTATATATAGGTGCTTACCTTCTTTTACAGCTATTTCAAAAAAAAATTGTGTGGTAGTGAGAACTTTTGTTATTTTCTCTCTTTTTCCATCCTGTCACCCTTATAACCACCTCTGACTACTACAGTGGTTGATCACTACTCAGCCAACTGGCTGGGTGGCTGTGGGGAACAACAGTGTCTATTAGGATGTGATTTCCCTACCCTGTTCGATTTGCTTCCTAGTCTCCTGTCATTGCCACTGGCTGGCCTCTAATTTGGTATTCCTCACTACTATGGGGCCGTGCAGACATTTCTGAACTGCCTCATGTGTGGTGGTCTGCCTGCCTTTATTTGTGGTCCAGCAGTGATGATGGATTACTTGGTCAAAGTGAATTTTTAAGACAGCTGCTTTACAGGTGAAAGGGAGTTTCCTGCCATTCCGTATGGAGCTAGTGTTGAATCCACTGCTAGTGATTAGATTTGGAATTAATATGGGGAATGCTTACGGTGGTTCATTGCTGGGCCTTCTTTCTGAGAGAGACCAGTGTGTACCAGTGTCACTTACACATTTTGATGTCACTCTGCACGATGTTCAGTAACGGCACCAGTTTGTCCATAGTTGATTGCAACAGAGAACCTTCTCAGGATTGTCAAAGGGTTCTGCTTTTCAGGGCACTTGGTGTTGCAGCAGGAGAGGAGGAGTTACTGACTTCTGGAGTAGTGTTTAATTTCCTTTTGTAGCCATAAAGAGGCAGCAATTTGGGAGGTGGAGACTTCTGTTGTTTTAAGAGCTTGAATTTTTCTGTAATTTTCAGTCCAAACTTCATTCATACCAAAGATAGAATTAAAAAACAAAGCCCGTAAACATTCCTACTGAGGATCTAAAGAAAGCAGTTTTAGCAAACATGCTATTAAAATTCTATCTTGCTCTACCCCTTCCCCTCCCTGTTCTCAAGACTGCGCATGAGACTTACACCTTAGCAGGGTTTTGAAGTTGAGGTTTGCAGTATTTTGCTCCCTGTATCTTAACTGACTTTGAGTAAGCTGCTTAGTCGTGCAATCCTAAGGCACAAGGTAGAGACTTCTTCAAGAAATCAAAAATATTTTGTGCAGAGAGAGCCTTGATGTCAGTTCAGTTTTATGTTCCTATACCCTCTGAAAACTTTTGGGGAATGTTTACTCCCCCAAAAGACCAAGATTTGTCAAGGGGACAAGGCTCACCTCGAGGTGAAGTTCACTCTCCAAAACAATGGTGACTCACAATGTCCCACTCTCGAGGCTCTACAGGTGTATTCTGTTACAAGGGTGTGGTGTATAGCCAGAATAGCCGTGCTTTCCATCTGCTGGTGCACAAAGTCTTCTGTACAGTTTCTTCACTTTCTTGGAAGRTGTTAAATTGGTGTTCCTGGATGGTACCTTCATAGTAATCCTCCAGGAGAGGATGATGTGGAGCTACTGTCTCAGGTAGTGGTTGTCTTCCAGGAAATCAGCTGATACATGGTCTTAGAATTCTGCCTCATGTATCAGATGTTCCTAATGATGTGCTATAAACCAGAACACTGAAGCACTAGAGCAGGAAAATGGCTAACGCGGTCCTAAGACCTCTGTTGTGGATGTTCTGGCTAGTGAGGATAGTCTTTCTGGGATCTTATTTTCTGCAATAAAAAATATGTAATTTCCAGTTGCTCCCTCCATTCACATATTTATTTATTTAGTTTAATTCTGAGCTTTCAACCTGGCAGACTGAGTTTTGGTTTCTTGAGTTTTACTTTATATTTCGTTTAGTTTTGTTTACACAACAAATGGTGATTTTTAGGAAAGTAAAACCACATGGTTTTTATGGTGTGAAGTTTTGTGATGTTTGCTAAACAGCTGCATGACTGTGGAATCTGAATATTTGCAGATGCCTACCATCTCTGTATCTCAAAGAAGTTTAACAGTAACACTACTCTTGTTACTACTAGTTCAGATTGGGAGGTCTGGGGTTTGTCTGATGAGGAAAATAGGTGAACATAGCATAAGATCTGGTTCATTACAGCTGTACTTAAATACGTGTAACTCCCCCTCGTGGTCATCTGCAAAAACAAGTCACTTCCAATTCCAAAGTAATTCCTACTTTAGCTATCCTGGAATAGGTTGTCAGTTTAAGGCATTATTCCAGCAAGGCAGACAGTATTACTGTGTTGTAGCTTACATTCATATCTCTTAATCTGTTCTGCTGCAGTTCTGGAATGTGTCCACAGGAGACAAGCCCTTAAGACTTCCTGATGTGGGCAAGATCCACAGGTCTGTAGAAGTACAAAGGGAAAAGGCTTGCCAGTGAGTTTTTAAAGCAGATTGTAGAAAACACTGGAAAATGTTGCAGAGGGAACAATAAAGTACCTCAGAGAGACTGAAAAAATGATTCGGTGGTGAGTTTTCCATTCACTTCTGAGTTCATGGCCATGTGCCAGAATATGTGTGTGTGTCTATGGAGAGTTAAGTGCAGCTGGCTGCAGCAGTGGCAGAAATTGTGTGAGAACTGGGGTCAGTTTAAACAAAGCCGTTTAGAGGAGATTAAGAAGTACCTTCAAAAGTTTAACATTGAAGTTGCAGGAGTTAAAATTTGTAATGTAATGGCTTAATTTGCTTCCACTAAATACAAATTTACAGTTAATTCAATATGCTGATACTTAAAAAAAACCCTGGAAACCTGGTGTCTGCAAGCTTAAATTGGTATGTGTGTGTGTATACACACAGGAAGGCGGAAGCTGTCTGCCTCTGTAGGTTGGAAGTTTTGGGGAAATAAGTGGTGTTTTGTGAGAAGGTTGTTACTAGGATATCCTGCTAGCACAGGTGTGAATTTACTAAATCTCYAGAGACAGCCAACTTTGCTTCTCACTCATATTTCATATGAGCAGTGCTTGGTGTAATATGTGAACCACTAGTACTTAAAACTTGAAGTTTAAATCCCTGCTCTTAAATTTAGCTCAGCATCTGTTAGGAAAACAGTCAATATTCTCAATCTGCTTGGAGTTACGTTTTGTCCCTGGTGCTGCCTCAGACCCTAAGGTGGAGAATGTGTGCAGAGGTATGGTCATTGACCCGATGAAACAAGCACAAAGGACTCTTTAATTTGTATTTTGTTTGCAACGTTTTTGTTGTCTCTTTACCATGGTACTAAGGGGCAGGTAAGGCTTATGTAAAAAGTGGTAAATGTAGAACATCATGTGTTACTGTGTACAAACTAAGGTAACTTTTTTAGCTTCTCAGAAAAAAGTGGTGGTCACAAAAGATTTTGGTGATGAAACAGCTAAATTGATGCTTGTTAAATGGAAGTTGGCAAATGCCAAAGTATTTTTTTATAGATACTTCATAAAGATCAAAGGAAATACAAAGCAGTACAACTGACTTCTCTGCTGGGTATGGCTCTAGAAATACAGAATAGTTGGACATGGGTAATTTTGTTCCGAGCATCACCATGGAACTTGCAGAAAAACATTGACTAAGGAATCAAAACCATGAGTTATCTGTGTAATTTCAAAAAATGCCATAAAATTTTGGGATGTGTTTTCATTTTTTGTGCTCTCTTGCTCTCAGATATTCCAAAGAAGCGTATGTCATCTTTAGTTCTTAGATTGGTTCTTATAGCAACATTCATAAACCATTTTTGCTGATTCCTATGGGTACAGTAAATTACAGACACTAAAAAAGTGTTTGTTACCTGTCGTACTGAGGCCCTTCATCAGGTTTGATTGGCCTGTGCAGATTGACGAAAGCAGGCAGGCGAATGTGTGTAATCCTATTACCCTGGCTTTGAGTGTATCAGTCATGCACAAAATCTACTGCTGCTTTCCCTGAACACCGTTACTTGTCCACTTGATAATGTGAATAGCACTGCCTTGCTCTTGGTTCTGCAAGGATGCTGTTTAGAATGCATGGGGGTGCAGAGTAATTCATGCCTGACAAAGAGATGGTAGCTGAGGTTCTTGGAGATGTTGTTGACAGTGTGATTCCAGGAGCCTCCTCTTTATCCATGTTCAGAGGCTATGCCTACACTAGCAAGTAACTTGGTGTTCCAGGAGTGGATCACTAGGTGAAGATGTTAGCACACTTCTTACCTGTCTGCTGCACGAGACAGAGGAGTTTTACTCTGGGCTAGATTTTGGCCAGTCCCACTGTGCATGAGGTCTGAAGCTGGCCTATGGAAGTCTGTCTTGCAGATCTTTCTCAACAGCAGACTTTGGGGAAATACTGTGATATCCTGTTGTTTGTTTCCTGCAGATGTCTGTCCCTTCTGCAGTGCCCTGACTAATGTTCAAGTGTAGCTGCAAGCCATGGTGGTTTCTTAGTCTCACTGTGCAGCCTTGTCTCCGATTCCCTCTTCTCCACACTCGAATCTGGAATGTGGTCATTGGCTAAACCAAGGCACCGTAAGTGTGGAGTGACGGACTTAGTCCTGTGCCTGTAGCCTATTCCAACAGGACACCTTTGGATGAATGAAGTCATGCAAGATTCCCTGAAACCATTTATATAGAGAAGGAAAACAGGAACAGAGCTATTGAGTTTGGAACTACTTTGCTTTCATTGGTAGGAGGCAGTAAGGGCTTGGGAGCTGAGTCGTCTGGTGAGAACACATCACCCTTGGAGTTGAGGAAAGCCAGAATGGGTACAAAGCTTTCAGACATAGAAAGGTGCAATTTCCAGATTGTCTTAGTGTTTTTATGAAAGTGTCTGTTGCCCAGTGGAACCTTGTGAACTTCACCTGGTCATTAGCAAATCAGATTAGGTAGGACAGGTCTGCTGAGGGTGATGTGGTGACCACGATTTCAAAGGTCGTCTTCACATAGGTTTCTTTGAATAGTAGGCAAGTGGACAAAATTGTATATTGTTGKGTGCAGGTCGTCCACACTGTTTTCCGTCTGCTGTCCATGGGTTGTCAAACTGTGTGGTATCAAGCAACTCAGTAACAACTCACACCCAATGCATTGGCTCATGGCAGCTTTGGCAACAGCAACTGGGTTGTCTTGAAGGCTTTGGTGAACCAAGGTGCATTGGTGGACATCTTTGCAAGGCTTGTGATATTTGTCATCTACAAATCCAGCCTAAGAATGGCAGAGGATCCTGATGTCTTTCTGAAGAGAGCTGTGTGGTGTTTAGGTAGGAGATGCTGTTTGTCCATGGTGCTGCATGGGTTGGGAGCCTGTATGGAGCTCAGGCCCTTGTTGTGTGTTGGTGGAGGTGGAGTCCAAGCGTAGTTTTCCATTTGCAGGATGGATGTTCAGGGGGACAACTTGGCTACAAGATGTTACCTATGCCTTCATTGATGAAGACCATAAAAAGCAAATGATCCAGGAGATAACCACATGGGATGGGAATGTGGTCAAATGTGCATGATTTCTTTTCAGTTTGACAGTGCAATGATTAAATCTGACAACTTCTAGAACTACTATTTTGTCATCTCTTTAGTTCTCTACTACATTCCAAAGGAGGGGTTGGGAGTATCTGCACCACAAAACTTGCTGCCTTTTTCTCTCTCTCAGTATTAACTGAGATTCACCAGCCCTTAGGGGCAGACATGGTTCCTTTGTCACACGTTGCCTTTTTGTGACTTTTTTGTGTATCRTGTACATCTGTGATTGCCGTAACACAATGGTAGTTTGCTTGCCAGAGGAAAAGATGCATATGTCTGCCCTCTTCTTCTGAACTGTGTACTGTAGAGCAGTGGAGACTTGCTTGCTTTCTGCTTAGCTATTAGGAGAAGGGGAGGTGTGCAGGGGAGTGTGTAAGAGCTGTCTAAGTAGCTACATGAGGGGGAGAGAGGCCTGGATAATCAGTCTTTGCAGGACAGTGAGGATGTCCTCTTACCAGAGATACTTGCTCCTCTAGACAAGAGCTTCCTGGGAGTAAAAAAAAAAATCCATCTTTCCTGTACTTAAACTTCTGGTAGATCAAGTTCTTTCAGAGTATAACCACATCCTTCTAAATTTGGCTCATGCTGTATTCCCCAGAGGGCCTGCATAACCAGATTTCTTTGGTCTCAGTAGCTACTGCCACAAAGCACTTGGTGGCCAAACTCTCCACACAGTTGTCCTGCATACAAAAATTAAAAGCAGTTTTTTGGAGAGGAACTGTACCCATCCAGCCTCATGGTGACCTAGCAATACCCATTTGCCAAGATGCCATGTTCCAGCTGCATACTGTTTCACATGAGCTAATGCTCTTGCAAGGAAGGTACAAGGTGCACCATATTAAGAGTCCGGTTGGGTGTGGGATCTCTCTGGGGGGTTTACCTGGAGCTACAAACAAAACGTCATATGCCAAAAGTTAACATGGTCCACAAATCGTAATGTGACAGGGAGGAAGACAAGGTGGCCTCGAGTTTTTAGAACAGGAGAAATAAGGAGGATAATGAGGGGAAAGTCACCAAAATGAGCACTGTGGGTTAACAATAAGGAAACAGTACCTAATGCAGGCATTCAAAACTGGGGAGTGTCTCAATGTATGACCAACTAGAAATAGTGAAAGCAGAAGACAGATGTAATGACTGCAGGTGCTGAGGTAGATGAGTGCAGCTTCATGGGCTTCAGGTTGGTCAGATGACGTGTGCATGCCTGACTGACATCTCCTACATCACAATAAAGTTGGGGTTTTTTAAGACTGCTAAAGTTTTCATTTAAGACTGCTTAAAAATGCATGAAGWAGACAAGAAAGAAATGGTGTGGGGTTACTACTCTGGTAACTTGGGTGGTGCTGTTGTGCTTAAGTGTGTCTCCACGCTCACAGAGAGAGAGGGAGCATGGATCTGGTCTGATTCTTTTGGAACCAGAGCAGTAACGACTTCTGCTGGAATTTCTTTGAAATGGGGGGCTTTTTTAAAGATAACAGGCAGTCTATCAACATTATTACAGGTAATCCTCTACATTGAATTCTGCACAAAAAGTTTAGCAATAAATCCATTTACTTTTKTAATACATGGCAAATACATAGAGAATTTGAGATTGAGATTCTTGTGCTACCACAGTCCAGATGTAACGAAGCTCTGTCTAGACTTCAGATGTTTGAGGGCCTGCCGTATACTTTCCTTCAATTAACTTATATTTGTCTGTCTTTTGTGCTCTGTGTAGTTTACACAAAACCTAAACCAGATACAATGCATAACTGAAAATCTTTGTATAAATAGTTCAGTTCTGTAATGCTTGGGAAAATACTCTTGTGTTTGTTATGGATTGTAAATTGCAGAGGCTGGAATATCTATAATTTAGGTCAAGCTGTAATTTAGGTTAGAACAAAAAAATGCAGTGAATTCTGGTAATAAGCTATTTTGAAAAGTATTGGAAATACTTGTACTTTAGTTTGTTTCAGAGCAACTTCTTAGTGAGATGTAGTATTCCTGTCTATATTGTTTATAACCTTTGCTATAGTTAAAAAATATATATATATGTGTATTTTTATTTTGCATGGGAAAATACTTAAAGGGAAAATATGGAATTAAGTTGTTTAACGGCAGAAAGAAATCCTGTAGTTGCTAGATCCCTGCATGGGCCATTCACTTGAGAGTTGGACTTGATCCTAGTGAGTCCCTTCCAACTCAGAATATTTTGTGCCTCTGTATAGTTAATGCAAAACAATTCAGAGCATATAAAAGTAAAAAAGCAGAATAGCCTACTTTATCTTTCTGTGTCCTTGTCCATTCATACTGTCAATGGCAATTTCAGTGCCCACATGTGGTGTTGGAGTAGTTTTTTAGAGGTTTTTGTTTGTTGTTTTTTTTTTAAAGCTCATGAGTGCCTTGCTGTCCTACTGACCTTTGAAAGCGATCCCCCCCATGTGCCTTATCCTTACCCTGGTAGGATTTCTGATTAGTATTCCCATCACCTTTGAATACATAATATGAAAGTTCAGACTAGAATATATAAATATATACAGACACACATATGTGTGTATGTATATTGCATGTGTAGGGGTGAATGATGGTGAAGAGTTTGYAGATACCCTCGTTCTTGTTGCAATTATATTGAACATTTAGATGATGAGTGACTCGGCTCCCTGAGCAGTTGCACAGCCCGGGATCTGAACTGTTGCCTCGATAGTTCATCTTGAGGTGGGTGAAGAGGTTCAGTCCCACTGAGCCTGCCCCACACGGGCATCTGGCTGCCTGCCGGCCAGTCCCTGAGCCACGGCACGTTACAGCACAGGGGTTTTTAAGATCAACAGGCCATCCTTTGCCTTCTAAATGATGACCTTCAGGCACTGACCGGTAGGCAGCTCCTTCCACGTATGGATGGTGGAGGAGCAGACTGCTGGGAACAGTCCAGCTTATCAGCCACTGCACGTTGGGCTGTTCCCATGCTTTATTCACGGCCCTTTGACGGTCTAAGGGCATGTGTTGCCTTTGCAGTTCAGTTGAAGGACAAAAATAAGCTCATATCTTTGCAAACATCTTTCATTGCGGAACAGCGTAGTTTGTCCCACTTGCTTGTTTACTACCTTTTCTTTCTCTTTACCACCCCCACCCTCTGCCAGCTTTTTGAAATCCAGATTTTCCTAGAGTAGGAAACTTAAACAATTTTGTCTTTTAAACTATGGAGCAACCTATTTTGAAGTCTTGACAAAACACTTCATTCTTATCTATGTAAATGTTAAATTGTTTACATTTTAAAAATGTTTGAAAAGCTTTTTAGTTAAACACAACTTGATATGCCTTTATTCTATTGTGAAAGCCGCAGAAAGTAATGCTGCTTTTTCAAACACAGCTGATTAAAATAGAAATCAAATTCGTGTGTGTTTGATGGTTTTCTTTTTACCTCTGTCAAATTAGGATGCACTAATAATACACATTAAACTTACATACAGTCATATTTATAATATGTATCTTATATACATTTATGGCTAAAATATTTGGTTCCTGTTGGTGACTTTTAGTCCTGAAAAACTTTTGTTGTTTTACCCATGTAATTTTAACTGAATTGAGAAAATATGGATTACAAGCGATACTTGCTGCTGGCAGCAGTAGTTGATTATTACCCACAACTCAGGTAGGGATGTGGAGTATATGGGCACTCAGATGAGTTCATACCATGTTCCTTGGTAGTTGAAAGGATGGTTGACATTGCACTAATGTTCCAGAGTGTTCCCAAGTTTCTGTTCTGCAGTTCTGCTGTTAAGTAGCAGCTTTTAGCAGGCATGTAACAACAAGACACTGACACTTACACTGCCTTGGCCTCCTGCAAAATCCTTACATACCAAATTAGGTGTCTTTAACTTGCCTTTGATCTAAATTCATCAATGTAACTTCCAACGGGAAGAACCTAGTCTTTTCTCAACTTTGCTTTGAATCTAATTGAACTTGAAAATTTCATGCTTCGTTAAGTTTCGTGTGTTGGGACATTTATTTATCATGACTTAGTTAATTGTGCATGAACTGGAAGTCAGAGATTCTTGGCAGCTGATTCGCTATGGCCATCAGCAAACTGCCGCCCTTGCCAGCCCGTCTAGGAATTGCATGAAGGCATTAATCTCTTTGGGTATGATGCTAATCTTGTTTGCATCCAGTCCAGAATAACTCTATTGTAACAATAGTGTAGGATTAAATCAACCGTGCCATACTTGTTCCACTGTTTTTAATTGAAACAGATTATCTTTGTAAAAGTGGCTAAAGATACTGTGAAGATTGTTAGTATAGCTCTGGGAGTACGAAGAGTAATTACTGTCTCTTCTTCTGAGGTCTTATGTACACTGTGATTGACAGTGGCTGTATTTCCTGACTATTACATCTGGAAACTTAAATCTTTATAAATATATTTGGTTTAGGGTTTGAGGCTCTGTAGTGATGGGATAGTAGGTGTGTTTGTATGGTACTGTAAATTATTAATAATTAATTTTTAATTATTAATCATTAAAGTGTCCTGCGAGAAGCAAGAGAGTTGGTGATCCTTCTGGATCCCTTCCAACTTGAGATATTCTATGAGTCTAATTATTCATTATTTAGGTAGGTGTTCTTTCCTGTAAAGCAGATATATGGTTTCATGAATAACAATGTGTATCTTTAATATAGGTAGGAATCTGAGGTACACAGTATAGTATAATTGTAGAAATACAGATTTAAGCCTGACTTTGCTTCAGGGACTGAAATACACAGTTATGTAAGCAACAAGGTTATAATGTTGCTTTAGGTCGCAAGATTTGTATCAAAGAGGTGACATGGCTTAACACTGAGACCTTTGGTGTCTGTTATTGTTTAACTTAATTAACCTCAGTGTTAACTAGATTAATGAAGTTATATGTTTTAACATGACAGGCAGAGCTCAGTGGTTAGGAGAACAGCTGTCTTAGATATCTAACTCCAGTGGCTGAACAAAGGCTCGAGTCCTCTGTTTATTTCAGCAATTCAAGATATTTCCTGTCTCTTACAATAAAGGTTTACCATAGATGATTGTAACAAAGACCTTGATATTTCGATTCAGTGTTTTCTATATTATGTGTCTCTGTGACACTAATCAGCAGAGTACAGGAGAATATTTTCACTTACTTGTTTTGACRTATGGTGGTAGTTATACATCGGAACCCCTGAGGTACTGATCATCTCTGGTAATGCTTTTCTCTAGGATGAGACTGAGATGAGGTTCAACAGAGCATTTGGAATGTCTGCAGGGAATAATGGGCTTGTTTCTCTTGTGTCTTGGAGCTGTAAGCCTGCTAAGCACAAAACAGAGAAGCATGCTGAGCACAGGATCCATGTACAGTTCTAGGTTGCAATTTACTTGTTSGCAAAGCACATTTAAGAACACGTTTGCACCTAGACATTTATTCTGTGTTTTGCACCATTTGTTTTCACTTGTCTCAGTTGTGTTACTGTTTATAGAACCACACCATAACTGGATTTCTGAGGTAGCTTGGTTTTGCCGCTGGAGAAAATATAACATAGACACACCTCGGAAGGAATCTAGGACTTACTAAGTAAGGTGTTCATGTTTTGTTAGTGGAAAGTTTGCATTCCACAATCCGCAGTTCTTCACTGATACTGCTTGAAGCAGTCCCCCTCCTGCTCTTACAGACTAGATCATCTTTGACTTTACTGTTGCTATTAGTTTGTTGGTTTGGTTTTTCGATTGTTTGGGGTTTTTGTTTTGTTTTGTTTTGTTTTGTTTAAGATTGTTACTGTATTCTAGTTTGCCTTACAGTTACTGAGTTTTGTTTCCCTTTGTCAAGAAGATGAGAATATATATTTTAGGACTTATATTGGCTGTGTGAGGCTCCGTTTCTGGTTTCTAAAGAGCCTGGTTTCACTCTGTTTTTAACATTGTCATCACCCAATGTGCAGATTTTCATCTCTTCTTCATATGACAGGGCAGTGGTTAGTAACGCTAGAAATGCCAAGTGCCTTAATTTCCTGGAAGAGCGAATTTTGTGTGGTTGTGCCACGTGCAGATCCTGAATTTCCTGAAGCGGGGAGGACTATGGTATAAGATTCTGAGTTTAATCCCAGACTTGGATGCTTAGGACACCAGTGTGTGCATGCATGCACAACTAACCACTTGAGTAAAATATGGTTGGTGATTGGGACAACCGTGGTTCAGATAAAGTGGCCTTGAAGCAACTGAATCTTACTGTCAGTGAGCTTGTGATCTTGGCTTTACTTTTTGCTTCCAGACCATGCAGCTGGAGGAGCAAATACTGTGGGTTTGGTGAGATTTTGCTTTTATGATCCATCAAGAAATGCAGGCATACTATTTTCTATGAAAAAACTTTTCCATATTGACTAGCTGGAAGTGAAGCCCACATTTTAATTGTTAGCAGAGTTCCAGGCACAATTCACTACCACTTTTGCTGTTCTTAGATGGTAAAAGTAGGCAGTTGCTGAAAATAAATCTGTATTTTACAAATCCCATTTGTGTGTACTTGAGGCAAAGCTTTACATTTTATAGAGTTTTTTTGGTTGAGGAAACTCATTGGCTGTAAAATCTATTAGAGTTTTTTGAGGGATTCAGCACTTTCGTTGAAAGGGGTAATTCAAACAGTATATTATACTTCAGTTTTCAAAAACGTAGTCACAGCCTATGTTTTTTCAAAGGAACTCTGCTGGTAACCCATTGGAGACTTTGTTTTCCAATGCCTGCCTTAAGAACAAAAGTAGGAATAAATAAATGTTTTTTCCCAATAAGAAGTATTAAATCCTGAGCTGATAGTTTCATGCTACACCAAATAAATGACTAGAGTGATTCCCCCTAGTTACCTGTACTGAAACCTCTGATACACAGCTAATTCATAAATGGACCTAGAAGAGGGATAGATGGTAAATTTGTTAGGAAACAAAATGGGATGAAAGAATTACAGAAAGATCTTGTACTAGATGCAACTAGACGATTAGGATTGGGAAATGCAGAGTAATAAGTATGGGGGGAAAGTAACTCCTACTGTCTGTACAAGTGGGTGGGCACAGTGTTTTATCAGTTACTGTCACTCAGAAAGTCTTTGTTGTCACTGGAAATGTGAGGTCGGTGTTCAAATGTAGTCAAGGCAAATAGAAGGCAAAGTATATTATGAAAGGAACAGAAATCAAAATTTAAAGCATTACTATACTAATATATAAATATATGAATGATAGCAGGAGGACAAAATGACATGGAAAAAGTATAATGCAATCTGTTAGCTGTTTGTCAAAACACCCATTAGGCTGCGAAACCAGCAGTTACAAATAACATAAAATGCAGCATTTTCTCAGCAGTGCCTGCTTAAATTATGCAAGATAACTTCCTGCTGTAGTATGTTACAACGGGTTTAAGCTTAAGTGATTGAAAAAGGGATAAGATGTGTTTTAGGAAGAAAGGTTAGTCGATGTCTTTCAACAAAGTGGTTGTGTTGCAACGTGCAACTTGTTTCCTAAGCCCTTGATTGCAGAAAACTGAGGGAGATGTCAGCTTGTCTTATTACAACTCCCTTGCTACCAACCAGGGTGGAATGAAGTGTCCAGCTGAATGGTCGGACTTGGGAGGTCAGCTAGGGTGGAATGAGGTGTCCAGCTGAATGGTCAGACTTGGGAGGTCAGCTTGTGTTTTCAGAACATCAAACTTCTTCCTCTCGTGTGCATACTTTCAGGTGTCAGAAGGTAAATGTTTTCAGCAAGCTGAAAGAAATAAAAGAAATATTGTAAGGACAATTACTCTTGGCAGCCAAGTCCTTAGAATTCTACTCTGATTGCATTATAGGCTAAGCATAGCATTCTTCCTAAGAATTTGCATTTTTTGATTATCTGTTAAGGTGGTTTTGCATTTAAATAAAACATACTCTTTAAACAAGTGTTTAGACAATGACAACATGCTTTAGTAAAACTCCTGCAAACATTTTTTTTCCTTGTCATTATCTACCCTCTAATATACAGTATCATTCTATATATTGTGATTCTTGTGATATTTTAGCTTTTAAGTAGCTTCATATGACAGAAACTCTGTTGGAGTGGCAAAGTTTGGTTTTGTGTCCTGAGTTTTTTCACCAGACGTTTTCTTTATGCTGATGTTCTGTATCAAAGGAGCAAGCTTAAAATATGTAACCTTATTAGCTATGTTGGAAAATGCTGTTTAAAAGCTGTTAGTTGCTTATCAACATAGTTTGTAAAATATCTCTGTAGGTAAACTTGGTTTCATTGATATAAATATTGAGATTTTTAAAAAAATTAAATTTCCTACAGAAGATTACTGTTTGACTGAAGTCTGAAGAAGTTTTTGACTGGTAGTCCAAAACTTGCTCTAGAAAATTTATTTTACATTTTATCAAATGAGATGAACTATGGGTGACAAAAGGGAAGAATTCACTACAATCAAGACAATTTCTACAGGACTTAATGTCAAAAATGAACTCAATTTCTGTAAGAATTGAATATGACAACCCAGGCTATTGTCTTTATCCTAAGTTCCAGGAAGAACAGAGCAAATATAAATTAACAATTGAGAACAAAAGAAATATCACAATTATGCAAAGGGAATTTAATTCATTTAGGGTTAACTCCTGACTACTTTTTTCTTCTGAAGCTCTGCAGCCTTTAGGAAAGAATCCAATTTATGGAACTGGAACAGAGTATACCGGAGCTACATTTCTCTCCTTGTTATGAAATACTCAAATCTTGAGTTCCTGCAAAGGCAGCTCCAGAGCAAGCATCCAGAGAGGGAATCAAACTTCTGTGTGCCTGTTGTAATGCCATGTGCAGATGTAGCACACAGCTGGAGTGCTCTGAAGGGTAGTGCCAACATTTTTTTGGTTTTTCATAAAGCACTTTTATGTTATTCTTGCTCTGCCTTATCTTATTCCTTCCTCCCCACACATTTCTGTATTTATTACCAAGATCCCTTGAGGACTTGTAGATATTCCATTTTGTAAGGGAAAATTTATTTATCAATGTCTTTTCTTTTGAACTGCATGTTCAGTTGTAAGGCTTGCTCTTTGAGTAAGGAGATATGTGTGTATATATATATATATATTTATATTTGAGATACTTAAAAGCTGACTAAAGTAAGAATGCTGTTCTGGACTCAGAATCTAATCCTTCCTTTTACGGTCATTGGTTGAATGTTTGAGAGATATAGCTGTTGATAGCAAAGAATTAAATAAAATTCTTACTAAATAAAAATCTCACTAAAAGCTTGGCCTACTTTGAAAATTCCTTGCAGTGTCCCTATTTAACATCACATTTCACAGTGTGTTAAATACTGTTTTAGCTTTCCCAATGCATGAATTTGACTATTTACATGTGATGTGGCAGTTCCTTTTTCCTGAAATACAAGAGCTTTAAGCAAGAAGACAGCTTAAAAAGGTCTTAGGCTAACGTGATCCTGCAGATGGATTTCCCCCTCAGCCATGGGTTARTTCCCTCAGAATGGCGTTTAAATGAGCTGGTTACAGTCTCACGAGCTGGAGCAGGAAGGTGTGGCAGGYGGTGCGGTGAGCCGCAGCCTGCAGTACATCCAGAGGTTAGGGCTGGTTGGAGCACCAGAGGGATCGGAGACTTCCAGCACACCCTACCAGCTGCGCTCTGTTCCCTCCGTTTTCCTTGGGCACTCTTGGCAGGCCTGGTGAGCTGGCTGGAGCCGACTGATCTATCCTCTGCACCTCCCCCAGTCTGCCACCCCAGCGCTTCTGTGTGGGTCAGATGTTGTCACACCATGTGTGTGCCTTGTGTCCTGGCAGTGCCTGGCACCTCGAGGCCCTGTGTGGTCTGGGATGGAGTATCCATGCCCAGAGTCACCCAGAGGTCACCAACACCTGGTTGGCTCCTTCAGTTTTATTTCTGCTTGCACTTGCTCACACGAGGCCCTGCTTCCACAGCCCCCCAGTTCCTCCACTCCCTCCTGTGGCCCCACTGCTGTGGACATTGGGCCTATGTAGGATTACAGGAGTGGGCCTGGCGATGCTGTCAGGATGACAGCCCTTGCTTCCTTCCATAAAGTGTCCTTAAAACCATGCAGCACCTGCAAACCTCCTAGTTTGTCTGAAATTTGCACACACAGTAGTATTTTGGGCAAAATAATTTGCCCTAATAATAAAGCTGATAAAATGTAGAGGAGAAAGACTGGGCATTTTTTACTTAAAAACCTGTCTGACTGTGAATAATGAATTGAATGCATTGGACAGGAAAAGTTTAGGTTAAATTTCATTGTATAAATTCTCTAGTAAAAACAGTCATTAGTTACTCATGGCCTAGTACTTGGTAATGCGGGTAAAGAAATTCTCAGTCATGTTGAGAGAGATTTGAAATGAGATGTTTAAAAAATGAGAAATAATTGGACCCCATTAATCAAAAAACCCCCAAACTTCTTTAGCGTGAGAGAAGATGAGTACAACACACCCCTTAGGACTGAAAATGTAATCTGACAGGAACTACAGGAACAGACACACCTTTGAAAACCTCAGGGCACTTGTTTAGAAGCTGACTCGTGTACAAAGGAACTCAATGTTTTACTCTATTTCAAAAAAAATCTTGAGTATTCATAATACCTTTCAGATTTCTGATGTTGTCAAATAGGAAAAATGAGGTTCAGATAGTGAGAGATTGGCCAAGATCGTGGGGCAAGGGCTGGGCTGGAAGTGCTAAGGGAGYTTCTTGCTGCTCAGGCCAGTGGGTTTTGCATTTTCACAACTGCTGAACAAACACTATTTTCTAGTATCTTTTTAAACCTGCAGAGGTTCAAATGTAAGCCCTAGTGATGAAAGTTAATTTTGATGCCTTGAATTATCTTTTTAAAATTGCTAACCAAAGCCTTTTTCTTCCCTGTAGCCTTTTCTTATTCTTATGAATCTTCACTGTTCACCAGACGTCCACACATTTCTGTGCAGAGCCTTTGTCCCTGCCTGCCTAGATCAGATTCACGTGATTCACCCATGTCGAAGCCTCTGTGAGAAAGTGTATTCTGACTGTAAGCAGTTGATGGACACTTTTGGAATTGCATGGCCTGAAGAGCTGGAATGTAGCAGGTATTTTTCATATTGAGAGGTGGTGGGAGTGGTATTTTTATATTTGACCCAGACTGAGTTGAAAATCTGAGGCAGAATGTTAAATATCACCTTGTTGTAACTTCCTTAGTATGCTGACCCTGCAGTGCTTATGCATGGAACCATCTCTTTATTAAAACTTTTTCATTATTCAAATGATCACCTGCATTTTCTGCCTGTAATTTTTTTTGCAACAGAGTTCTTCAGCAGTTCTTTTCAATAATTGGATCCCTGCAAGAGGTAGCTTTTTTACTATAAATTTCTCAAAGTTTAAAATATTATATATTACAGCATAGATTTTGCTTTGGTTTCTCATTCTAAACTAGGGATGATCATGCTTACTTTGTTAGGGGTTTTAGAAGTAACTGCTCGTAAGATAATGAAATATGGAATATTTTGTATTTGAACAGACACAGAACATTAAATAGTAGAAGCCCTACCTTGCTCCTAACTGTTTAAATGTGCAAACTTAGTCTTGTGTTGCTTTTCCTGTACTCCCTGCCAAAACTCTCTTTTATGAAATATCACCTTTTTCTCAAAGGTGTTCACATGTCTGTTTCAGATAGAAGACAGTTAATACTTCGTTTGGGGAAAAAATGTCTATATATTTTAAATGGAAACCACTGAAAGCACCCCAGTGCAATCTTCTTGAGATTCCGACCTCTGACTGTGGATATTTATAAATTATTAAGGCCAGATTTATTTTTGTTTGTTTGTTTGTTAACACACATCAGGTCAAGAGGTACAGGACAGGAACAGAGACTGGAAACTCAGATAATTTTTCTAACCCACATGCAGTTGCTAATCTGTGATAGGGCCAAGGGAGAGCTGGGACAGTAGTCCTGTGCATGACCTTTGGTAGAAATCAGTGTTGGAGTGAATATGACAAGTGGTATGAATGCCGTTTCCCGTAGTTCTGCAGAAAAATGGATGTTGTAGGGTTTTAAAACAAGAAGACATTAACTTTTCCCATCTTGTGGGAGCTTCTATGCAACAGTAGTGCCCCTCGGCACAGCAGATATCTTCAAGGATTGTTTCAAAAATCAGGACAATTACAAGTGAATCCAATTATTCAGTATATCTCTAACATGACATTTTAAATCAAATTATGTGTTTTGCAGGATTTAGTGCAGTTTTAAATTATTTTATTACTGCTAGCATTTACTGAAAAGGAACCTTCTTTGTTCGTATGTGAAGCGACATCTCCCTGGTAGCCAATACTGAAAAACCCATGTCTGTGTTCTGAGAAGTCCAGGATGTTCTTACAGCAGCAGAGATCCTGCTGCTGGAGCCTCCGGAAGAGGAGCTGGTGTGAGGATGGGCAGTAACGGGAATACTGAGGTTCACACTTCTGTGTTCTTACAGATGTAGACAATGCCAGTTAAGACATGGGTGAATGCAGTTCACTCTGTTTCCACACGTACTGCTCTGGCCCGTGATTGATGAAAGAATCTGCCATAGAATCAGTGTTCTTAACAATTGGTCTGGATTTACTTGGACAACATGATAATGAAGAGAAACAAAGAACTGAAGGAATTTTTAGTTTGAACTGAGCTTGGATGATGAATTGAGGGACTCTTGTTATAGTATTTGACAAAGAATGTTGACATAACAGAATTTTACTTTAAAAGCTAGAATGCAAAATTTGTTCTTTTAAAATATATGCTTAAACTTGGAATACATATGAACATAAATCCCATTTTGAGTAAGTGCTTGAGTTACATAATCTCATTTGAAGATGCATCCAGCACTGCTAATACAATATTGTCCGTATAAAAAGATGATATCTTGTGTCCAATTAAACCCTGGAGCAATTGAGTCTTGAGCAGTTTTTACATGAACATCATAGAGCTAGAAAATTGCTAAAATATTAATAATTTTTTACAGTGCTTATATTTTCTGCCTATGTTTTTTTTCAGTTAGGCAGTTTATTGTGGTTGACAATGAAATAGCAGTAGAACACAAAAAATTATAATCATATACTAGTCATCAATTATGATGCCAATCTTCTTGATTGATCGAAGCTTGCATTTTGACAGGATGTTTTGCTGTCTCCAACAGTCTGTTATCAAAATTTTAAAAAAACAACTACTGTAAGTGTTTTATGTACATATGTAAAAGTTTAGTAGAATTTTAAAGTGTAGAATGGTTGCAGTTTGAGTAGTGTTTCATAAACTGTAAAATAACAGCTGAAGAGCAACAGTTAAATAAATGTGTTTGAAGTCTTCTAAAATGCAGATATTTGAAGCTTGGTTTTTATAATGCCATCTGATTTTTTTTTTCATATAATGCACATTTGCATTATCTATAAAATTTAACAGTGCTTAGGATCAAATTTTTCTCCTATTTCTAAGAAGTAATTCTAGCTGAGAATGAGGGATATTGAGATATTTCCTCTTCTGTTTATTTGTTCAGACTCATCAATTGTGACGAGACTGTTCCTGCCACTGCTCCTGTAACCACAAATGTACATGGAACCCAGAAGACCCCAAGCCAGATCCGAAGGGATTATGGATTCTGGTGTCCCCGACACCTACACACGACCAATGGACAAGGCTACAAGTTTCTAGGAATTGATCAGTGTGCACCCCCATGTCCCAATATGTACTTCAAAAATTATGAATTGGATGTGGCAAAAAGCTTCATTGGAATAGTTTCAATCTTTTGTCTTTGTGCTACACTTTTCACATTCCTGACTTTTCTGATTGATGTTAAAAGGTTCAGGTACCCAGAGAGACCAATCATATATTATTCTGTCTGTTACAGCATAGTCTCTCTAATGTACTTTATTGGATTTTTACTTGGGAACAGAACTGCCTGTAATGAGGCAGATGATAAGTTAGAAATTGGTGAAACGGTAGTTCTTGGCTCCCAAAACAAGGCCTGTACTGTCCTTTTCATGGTTTTGTACTTTTTCACTATGGCAGGAACTATATGGTGGGTCATTCTGACAATCACTTGGTTCCTTGCAGCAGGAAGAAAATGGAGCTGTGAAGCTATTGCACAAAAGGCCATGTGGTTCCATGCAGTTGCCTGGGGAGTACCGGGTTTTCTAACCATTATGCTCCTTGCAATGAACAAAGTTGAAGGGGACAATATCAGTGGAGTTTGTTTTGTGGGTCTCTATGATCTGGATGCCTCTCTGTACTTCGTGCTTTTGCCGTTGTGCCTTTGTGTCTTTTTCGGTCTGTCTCTCCTTTTAGCCGGTATCATTTCTTTGAACCACGTGCGGCAGGTCATACAGCATGATGGCAGAAACCAGGAGAAGCTAAAGAAATTCATGATCCGAATTGGAGTTTTTAGTGGTTTGTACTTGGTGCCACTTGTAGCACTTCTTGGATGTTATGTTTATGAACTGGTGAACCGGAAAATCTGGGAAACTACTTGGGTGTTTGACCACTGTGACCAGTACCATATTCCTTGTCCTTATCAGGCAAGTAACAGTTTCCTTTATAAATAATACTGTAAAGTTAATTAGCAAAAACCCTTATGTGTATCTGCCATGCAATTAGTAAATTATTTTCATGTTAAGTAATCAGTTCAAAAACATGGAACGATTAATTCCTTTTTATGTCAAAAGCAATGGAATGATACTTTTGCTTTGAAAATTTTAGTCTAATTGGTAGCATTCACAATTAAATTTCGACTCGCAGCTCTAACAGAATATAAACCTTTTATGATATTTGAACTTCATGTTACAAATTGTGTTGGAGGAGGGTCATTCTTCACAATATTGGTTCTTAAAAGTAGTTGCTCAATACTTGGGTGCCTAGCTCAGTATCAAAGTACATAAGTTGAATTTTCATCAATTTCAGTTGAAGCTGAAACAATGATTCTTGAAAATTGAAACTAAATTGGATTTGAAATGCTGCTTATAACCACAGATTTAAAATCACTTTTTTCTTTTCTTTTTTCTTTGAAGTGTTGAAGTGTAAACCACTTGAAATTACAGAACAAATTTCCTGTACATTTTTTCCACAATAGCTGTCATTTGCAGGCTGATTTTCAGAAATGTGAAGAATTCTTCATAAAAAAAACCAACCAAACAAAAACAAATAAAGAAAAAAGCCTCAACTGCACTTAAAATTGTGGAGGTGGTTGTATTTAACATTTGCCTCTTAAAATCTAACTTTCTTGGAAAGACTTCTAAATTAAATCTGCCTATGTTTGGTGMTCTCTGTGGATTAGATCTCTTGCAATTGCAGGGAGTTTTATGTACTTACAAGTAATTTGTGGTTTGTTTCTTTCCATTTAAGAACAAATATACGAGAAGACAACGTCATTAAGAGAAATGCAAGGGTCTCATGTCATCTTTCATTGCATTACACTTCCGATGTTTTTGCTGCAATAAACTATCATTAAAAATGAGGAATATGAATGCAGGCATTATGGAATGATAAGGATTGATCTCTTTACATTCTTAAACATTATTTATTATCCTCTGGATTGAAGTCAGTGTAGGCTGAGAGTAGCACAGTTCACAGATAACTTGGTTATTTCTGCTTCCAATACTTTTTCTTAACAAGTGTATTTTGAATTCAGTGGCTTTTATTCTGAGCTCTGTATAAACCTAAATGGTTCAGAATATACAAGTTTGAAGACAAGACTTTTATGCTTTAAAAAAAAAGTCAACAAACTTGTTTTGTAGTGCTCAAATATAACAGCTTGGCATAATAACACAGAAAGAGGGTGTATTTTCAGCCTTTGGTTAGCCTATTGGAAGGAAGAAATAGCAACAGGAAATGTTACACAAAGATCTGCTTTATAGTATCTGTCCCTATAATAGACAGTGTGTGCTGATTGTGGAGTAGTTTAAAGTGCTGTGCTCAGCCTTGGCTTTTCTGAGTTAGTTTGGAGACTTGTTACATTTGCCTGATGAAAACCAAATAAAAACAAACTGAAGTTTAAGTAGCTAGTGTTACCTGGCTGACAAACATAGTGACTTTCATAGATGGGCCTGGCAGATAAGCCAAGTAACGTAAATTAAATTGCAGCATGAGAGCAGAAGATAATGATCTCGTACTGAGTTAAATGTCTCAGCTCCTAGGATACAGTTCTGCAAATAGGTGGATTAACTTTGCAATAAACAGAAAGTTACTGTGTAGATCCCTGCGGCTCCTTGAAGATGCTGTCTAATCAGATTAACTCCCAACTAATCCTTCCAGTACCTGAAGGGAGCCTACAAGAAACGTGGAGAGAGACTTTTTACAAGGGCATGTAGTGACAGAACAAGGGGGAATGGCTTTGAACTGAAAAGAGAGTAAGTTTAGATTAGATATTAAGAGGAAATTTTTTACTTTGAAGGTGGAGAAGCACTGGAACAGGTTTCCTAGAGAAGTTATGGATGTCTCATCCCTGGAAGTGTTCAAGGCCAGGCTGAATGTGGCTTTGATCAACCTAGTCTAGTAGGAGTCGTCCCTGCCCATGGCAGGTGGGGTGGAATTAGATGATCTTTAAGGTCGCTTCCAACCCAAACCATTCTGTGATTCTGTGATCCACTTGCTGTTTCTTTTAAGTTGAAGGGATAAATCTTTTACACTTACCCCTGGAGAACATGTTTACTAATACTATTACTCCCCAGACTACTTTCCTTTCAATTTAAAAGTAAATATATTTCCTTCTGACAGATCTCTTCTGTGTGTGCATTCAGCTGAACCACATCTGACTTGACTGGACATGTCTAACGTTTGTCCGCAGTACAAGCCTCAACAAAGAACAACATTCATAAGGAGAAAATCTGTCATTTAAGAAATTTATTTGTTCTCTTCATTTAAAAAAATAAATCAACAAGTATATATTCTTCTTTGCATTTATTAAACTTTGTTATCTTCTAGGCGAAGGCATTAGCAAGACCGGAAATATTTTTGTTTCTGATGAAATATTTGCTAACATTAATTGTTGGCATATCTCCAGTGTTCTGGGTGGGAAGTAAAAAGACCTGTTCTGAATGGGCCAATTTCTTCAACAGAAACCGCAAAAGAGAGTAAGAAATTTTTTTTCTCTGTTTTTTAAAGTGTATACTTAAATTTGGCTTTCAGTCATGTTTCTTATATATAGCTCAGGTAATCAAAATGTTGTCCTCAGACTCTAAATGCTGCCCTGGGCATCGGCAGAATTCTGTCAGAGTCTGGGGAAATTTTACATGTGCAGTGACTTTTTGACAACATTCTGAGAAGGTAGAAAATATTTTCCTCTGCTGATTTATCTTTTGTAGAGCAGAAGGTGTATTGCTGTGTTTAGTGTTGGCTAATACATCTCTGGTTTCCAGTCGAAGGAGGGAAGATGTTTTCAGTCATCATTTTAGTTCTTTTCGTGTGCTGTGACCACTTCATTTGACACAGTGCTTAGTACTATGTTTACTGTCATGCAAATATAATATCCATGGCTTTTCTCCTCTGCCAGGCTTGTCTTATTTTAAAATTAATTTTCATTGAACCCTCCTTACTATCACTTTTATTGCATTAATCTAGTATTCCTTTTTTTTTTCTGAAACAGAAGAATTCAGTTTTATTAGTTAACTTTACCAAATTTATATCTATGCATTTAGGCAGGTTATAAATTTTGTTTGCATTTCTTGTAGTTGTCATTTTTTCCATTCTTTTTAATGCCTTGATTATTTCTTTTTAGATTATCTGTTACTTATAAATTATACTGTGATTTTAGATCGTTTTGTTTCTTTGGATTTCCCAAGGCAGTAGTCCTTAAGCGCCTTTTATTTTACATCTACATCCCTCGATGGTGAGCTTATAGCTTCCTTTCCCTCTCCCCTCTTTTTTCCATTTCCTGTATAATTTTTTCTTGTGTTTCGGATGTTAATTGCTTTTAGCTACAAGGAGTTAAAAATAATGAAGTAATTTTTATAATGCTTACCTTTTTTCATTTGAAAGAGGTTGGCTTTATATAAAGTTAACTTGGTAATGCAGCTGTTTATGAGCTAATCCTTCTTTCCTCTCTTAGACCGTTAATCTACTGAAGTCATTGGACCTACTTGCAGAAGTAAGAAATGTAGAAATCTGCTTTRTTTATTTGTTCCACAGACATAATTACTTTGGAGTCATTATGATCAGATTTTTTTCTTTTTTTCACGTATAATTTTTTTACTTGTGTTCGTTAACATCCAGGTCAGATTGCATCACTGATTGCTGTTCTTTCAGGAGTTTATGAATTAGTCTCTATTACATTATAGTTAAGATTGTCCTCTTCTTTCAGTTGCTTGCTTATATTCTCTTTCAGTCCAATCAGTGAGAGTCGAAGAGTGCTGCAAGAATCGTGTGAATTTTTCTTGAGGCACAATTCCAAAGTTAAACATAAAAAGAAGCACTACAAGTCAACTTCACACAGACTGAAAGTAATTTCAAAGTCAATGGGGACCAGTACAGGTGGCACAACAAATCATGGAACTTCTGCAGTAGCAATCACTAATCATGATTACTTAAGCCAAGAAACTGTTGCAGAAATTAAAACCTCTCCAGAGACTTCTGAGAAAGAGATAGAGGCAGACGGAACATCAGCCCGAAGAGTCGAGGAAGGTGAAAACAGCGGAGATCAAATATTATCCAGTTCTAAATTGACTGTGGATCAGGTGGAAAGGAGAAACAAAGCAGATAGCACATGTCATATGAGTAGCTTGGCTGAGAGTATGAAGAGAGTAGGTGAAGGAAGGTAAGGTTCCTGAACTCAATCTTTTGTTTGTTTGCACATATTACCACTATTTTTGTTAGTTTTCTGTTCCTTCTCTCTGAAGAATCAGGGTGCTCTCAGTACACAGCTGACCCTCAGTAGCTGTCAAGAGAACTTGCAGACTATGCCACATGGCCCTATATCTTTAGCATATGGGCTATTTTGTATTTTTGTAGGATTCTTCTTGTACTTTTAAGCATTGTGTGCTGGAGCTTCAGCTTGTAGGATATTCTTGCACTGTTAAACAGTGACCCTCAAGAAATCTGTGACTGCACTGCAATCACACTGGGAGGTGAGGGGTGTGAAAAAGAACAGCAGTGACCCTAAGCTTGGAAAAGGGTACAGAACTGTATTGCATTCTCTTGAAAGAAATACAGCTGAAGATATATTATGATTTCACTACTCAATTTCTTTTCCAGCATAATGCACAGTGGTTAAAATTTACTCTGTTTTATTTTTCATTACTTACAGAATAACTCCTAAAAATGACTTTAGTGAATCTCCTTCACTGCAAAGGAGCTGTTCCCAAATACCTGATGTCTCACAGTCACCTTCTGTATCACTACTTGTCTACTCAGCTTCAGACACAAGAAGAGAGTTGGATTCAGGAAACAGTTCTAATCCTTGAAAGACTGAAATTTTGTATGAACATTTGCATTGTATAAAACTGACATGAATTCTACGTTACACTGGAAATAATGGATATTCTGTGCCTTATTAAAAAACACATGTATCTTGCTTTGCACTTAAAAAATGTATGTTTTGTTGTGGGGACAGCTAGCAATAATGTACTGTATTTAATCCTATCCAGGACTAATGGAAATTGAAGTTCTGTTGGATATGGCGGTAATGTAAGAAAAAGATGAGAGACAAATATTATGTAAAGAACAGCTTGTAATGAATTGCATTAAAATAATGCTTTGAAAGCACTGTTAATTCACAAGGTATAGAAGTTCCATCTGCCTCTTTGATATTTTTCAAAACTTGTTAATTTTTTTCTCTTTTTTACTGTCTCTTAAAAAATAGTATCACTTAAATAAGGGATACACAACTTTATAAATACTCTCTAAGTTATGCATCATGCTGTATCAATTATAGCACTGGTTTATGGTAGCTTGTACACTGAATATGAAAGGGAATGTGGAATTATAGCGATTTACTTTGTACATAAAAATGAGTTTTGTAAATAAGTGACTACATAAGGTCAATCTTTAAAACTACTGTTTTGTATGTATTGTACAAACTTGGGAAAGTTCACATGCTTCTGTTAGGGTGTTGCTGAAGCCAACAGTCCCCTGGTGATCAGACAACATGACTCAGTTCTGAGAAAAGCAGGTTGTGTCTTTATCCATAACTTGCACCGATATTTGGGGGGAGACGCATCCTGCTGCAGGGATGTGTCCTGCTGCAGGGATGATGCAGAAGGTGCAGCACTGTCTCAGAAGAATGCCTGTTGGAGCCTTTCCTGGCGTGGTGTTCCAGGGCATCGTGCCAAAGGAAACACTTCAGACCCCTGGGCTTGGTGGGCACGGTCTGACATACAGGCTTTGGGGTTTTATCCTGAGCTGCGGCAAAAGCTCGTTTCATCTTGTTTGTGTGCGCGAGTAACTTAGGTTTTTATAAAATGCTCTGGAGAAATATCTTGCAGGTAACTGTTGTAAAAAACTGTTGAGTTATTAATATACAGGCTTGTTTAACAATCTGTTTACTCAGGAGATGGCCTTAATACTTTTCCTACAAAGCTTAATTTTCTATTATGCTACAGCAATATATTTTCTCTAAATCAAAAAGGCCTTAATACGTGTTGCCTTTCTTATGATAGGGTGGTTCTCAAGAGCAAGTGCTACTGATATGGATACCAGTTTCATTATCCGACTTACTTGAGTCAAGATTTCTTAAGAGCCAATGGGATTTATCACTTGAGATAATTTGGAGACAGATTTTGCTGTTTTCTAAACCTAAATGTCAACGCATTTTGTAAGACTGTCCAGCATCTTGCATTTGATCACTTATAAGAATATTTCTCAATATTTTGATACTATGCAGAGAAATTACTGTGGTTTAATTTGGACAGCATTCATGGTGATGCTTTGAACAATGAAAATTGCATGGTACAAAGGACAGGTAAAGCTGAAACAGCAGGAACTACAGTTCTGATAAACCAAAGTTATTTGTTTTATCCATCACGCATTAAAAATGAAATGTCTTTAAATTACAGTGTCTGCGTTTTAGCATTTGTAATTTATTGCCTTCAGTGGGATATGCTCTTTCTTTTAGAATTTTCCCATTAAAAGTACACAGAATTCTTGCAGCTGAGAGGACAGTAAGAAAGTATGAAAAACCTTCTGTGAAAAGGCACACTAAATATCCTTAATTTTTCTACTTCTGTTTGTAACCAGGTGACTTTATACATATGTTCAGTAGTTTTGTTATTACTATACTTATTAGTAATAAAATATACTATTGTATAGTAAGAGCTTCTGAGTGGATATTTCTTAGTAACTAGATGTGGCATGTTTGTTGCTCTACTACTGTAGTATTTTTGCACATAAAACACATGTATTTTTTAGTAGGGCTGTGTGAGTTAATAAGTATTGCAATGTTTTTATTCCTCCTGTGTGAGAAACTGAGACAGAACAATGCTGGGAATTGTTCACATGAACACAGGGTTATGAAGAAGTGAGTAACTTGAACTAATTTGTTCATCCTAATGTTTAGAGCATTCTTTCTTTCATGACCTCTGAAGACCTCCTTTAGATTATATAGAATATGTATTTCCACACTGCTCATGCTGCCACCTTCTTAAAATACTGATTTTGTAATTTTTTAGTGTTATTCCCCTTTTTTAGGTAGTTCAGAAAAAAATTGCTTTTGTGATAACTGCTCTAAAGAAGATAAATGCAAAGTAATTTTGAAGTTATAGCAATCGTGTGGGCTTAAAAATAGATAAATTTTCAAAGAAGTGTGAAATATGAAGCAATAATCAAAACATTGACTGGCAGTGAAATGCGTCAGTGGTAGACTGAGACTGTAGCACTTTGTGTGTTCCAGGGCAACTGTACCAGAAAAAACAGACTCTCTATTCCCAGGGTGATCCTTATAGCCAAAGGGGCTGTGACCTCTCTGGGTGCTTTAACCACGAAGTACACAAGCAATAAATGGAAAGTTAAAGTGCTATCTGAATGCTCACAAAAGTGATGAGGGGGAAGAAACTGAAAGAAAAGGGGCACAGAGGTGAGTCAGGACCTGGAACACTGACTGCCTTATGGCAGCGGAGATGCTCATAAACACATTCTTGAACAAAAGGTATTTATTTATTTATTTGCTTTCCTCTTGTTATCTGAACAAAATTCAAACTCAAAGTAAACCATTCATGTTAAAAGGGCTTTTCTGAACCTGTGAGAATAACTTCTCCCTGGGACATCTCCATCAACTGAAGTCATTTAATGGAGGCTGGCAATCTTCTGGAAGATGCACTGTAAATCTAACTATTTACATTGATGCAGCCATTTTAGTCTTGTTTTGTGCCACTGTTTGCAAGAAGCTAGAATAAAGGATACTGACAACTTCTGCAGACCTGCAACTATGTGTGCCAAATAGTCTTCTCTGAATGGAGCTGTCATAAATCACTTCAAATTATGCTTTGCACTGAATTTTCAGGTTGCATATAAAATCTTTCAAAGGACAAGATCAATTTAGCATACCAAATCATATTTGGTTTGTGAAATAAACAGCTCCTGAAATTACCGATATGGTACTTTTACGGTACATGTTGTTCATACTGTATTTTACTGTCCTATTGGCTAAATGTGTTTAGTGAAAACTGGGCTAGACTTTATCTAGAGTATAAATCTATGCACGTATTTGAAAAAACAAATTGTCTAAGTTTGAAAATATAAACAAAATTGTTTCTAACATTTTAAAAGTTCTATTACCAGAGAATAAGAAAAATACTGGCAGTATTTAAAACCTCTTTAAATCCTTTTGGTTTTTTTAATTAAAAACCCCAACAATTCAGCAGGGGAGCACTAACAAGCTGAAGTATCAAACTATTTTCTTTGACAACTGTTCAAGTTATTTACAGAAAACTGTAGCTCTTTTTTCCTTACAGGATACAGAATATATTTGGTTTAAACAGTCAAATCCAGTTGAATTTCAGAAGCAAAATAGAAAAAAAAATTAATATGAAAAGTCGAGCTTCTTTAATAAAAACAAGTTTAGCATTCTGCAAAATACTGAAAAATGCATTAGGTGAAGAGGATGAGGAATCCTGTTTCCCTGTGAAGTTTGACCACCCAGTCTCAACGTGCTGTTTCAGAAGGCTGCACATCAAAGGCGAAATGCTGCATCTTTMCCTTCACACTGGCCACTTGTTGGATCAGTCTTTGAAGGCATCTGGCTGCTCTCTGCCTGCTTTCACCGGTAAAGCTCACTGCCAGTATTAACCAGTGGTATTTGCAGTAATTGAGATGGCTGGCACCAAAGGAATTTCAGAGCCTCACGAGAATAAATGTTATTTCCTGCATGTTACCTTTTTTTGCAGTTGTTCTTTCACTCTTTTACACTTGTCATATTTTTTAATGGACTAGAGTTTAAAGCAACTTATACCATGGGTTCGTGAGCTTTCTGCTTTGTATACCTGGAAGTGGAGCTCAGAATGAATTTCTGATGTACATCTCTGAAATCTGCTTCTCTTTATTAACTGGATTTTACTTGCTATTAAAAAGATCATGAGATGAAAAGTATAATTAAAAGATTAAAAACATGCCAGCACATTTATATCTGAGCTCTTTGTTGATGTTTATTCCCCACATTTCAACTTTGTTCACTGAAACAAAATGTAAAATAAAAGTTTGCTTTATTTTGGGTTTTACTAGTCGAAATAAAAGTAATGGCCAATGAGATCTTTAAGCAAAGTGATCTACCTTCATTAAATGGATCACAGCTGGTTTCTTAGCACAGACAGGAGCTGGAGAGGGGAGTAGTTCCTGCTGTTTGGAAGAAGGCACTTTTTGTGGAAGGGCAGTGTTAAACAGGCACTCAGTACTGAGTGGAAGTGGTGTGGAGGGACACTGATCTCCTGCCCAGAGAGCACGCTCAGCAGGATTGTCATGAGAGAACATCAGGTATTTTAATGGGAAAGGGCTGCACTGGTATTTTAGGACTCACTCTTGCCATATAAGGTGAAGAGAAACAGCAAGAAGACATTTTACTTCCATTGAGTAGGTTTGTCAGTTAGAGAGGTGAGAGTGGGATGATTAGACATAGCTATCAAAGGGATATGTTCCATGTTGGTTGTGTATGAAGGACTATGAAGAGAATGTGCGTCCCAGCTTATCCTCCTGATGTTCTACCTTACCACACGAAACTGGATCACAAGAAATTACATGGGTACAAAAGTAAAACACTGCTAGGCAAGGTCCTGGAAGAAATTATTAGTAAATTAGTTATTAGTTGATGGCTTAAGCTATCTAGGAAGCATTCTCTCCAGACCCAGTTCTGGTAGTATCATACCTAATAACTGAGAATGCGTGTAAATCTTGAATGACCAAAGATGGAGGATTTGAGGAAGCTGAAGCAATTGAACTAGTTTCTTGGCTCTGGGTTTGACACAGTCCTATCTGGGACTTGCTCTCCTTCCAGATTCCTACAGGCATGGCTGTGATTCAGACTTCCAAGTAAAGATCAAGTGGATGCACTACAGGGATTAATAATCCAGGCATGTATCATTCCGTGAAATGTGGAGACATGGCACTGACAGGTGTCACGTGCCAGTGAGTGGATGAAATGCAAATGTATTGGGCCGGCTGAAGTCAGGGCTCACCATGGAAATTAAGTTATTTTTCTTAAAATATGATTTTAGTAGGCAAGATTATCCTGGAAAAGGACACTGACAGATGCTGATAGTTGGAATGAGGTTCCCTGTGGAGACAAATGGAAAATCACCAAACCAGTAGGAAAACTCAAGAAAGCACACCAAAAAAAAAAAAAAAAAAAAAAAAAAAAAAAAAAAAAAAAAAAAAGGGGGGGGGGAAAGGACTTTGCCTTTTAAAATAATATAACCTCAACAGCATTTGATATTTTTAGGGCACACATCCTGAAAGTTTCTCTACTTGTAAATGAGAAATTGTGAACTCATAAATAAAATTTTAATCAATCAAAAGGTGCTGTAATTACAGCAAAGTTACAAGCATAGAAGCAAGGAAACCACACTAGAAACAAAGTAATATCTCACAAAAGCATAGTTAGATGAGCACCTGCTGCAAAATTATAACTTAAAGAACGACTCGAAAACACATTTTTCTTCACAGGAACCCGGTCTTCTGCTGTTCTGGCCAAACACAATTTCATCTCCACATAAGCCAGAGATTCAGGTGCTTGATCACTTCCAGTGCCATTGCACTAGTCAGCTGTTGATGCAAGTCAAATAAGATTCCTATTTTAGCACATAAAACAATTTTAATGCAAGAATTTACCTGTTGAAGAATCTTCGGGGCTGAAGGATGACCTCACTGAACCACTCATGGTGAACCTCAGTGTGCCTGACCTGGCAGCCCCTGTCCGTCAATTGCCCTTTTCCTGACAGCAGGTCATCAGTGAGCAGATGCTGTAGGTGCTGCCCAGAAGCTCCACAGCCCTGCTTGCCGCAAGCCATGGCACTTTTTTGCCGAGGTCGGTGTGGGTGTGAGGAGACGGGCCTCAGGAATGCCACAGGCTTCGAGCTCCACCACTACATCCAAGAGGCAGAGCTGCAGCAACCATTCATGTTCACATCTGTTATTGTTGTGGCTCTGCTCCTCTGTCTCTCTTCTGAGTTTTGTGCAACTGGGCCAATTAGTTTGTTTCTTTGACCAAATCTTGCATCCACAGGCTTCTGTGCATTTTGTGCGTGCCTGTTACGGTGGCTGTAGACCTCTGGTTTCTGGTTTCTGTAAGCTACCTCGAAGGGCTACGGAGCCCTGCCTCAGCCCTGCTCATAGCTTGCTTATCCTGAGGAACTCCTTTTCAAAGGGTTTACTGGACACAAATGAAATAAAATAAAACAAAACATTTCAAAGTTCAAGTCTATTCCTTTAATTTTAGGATTATCAGTAATTTGAGGTACTGCCTTCCAAAACTGGAAGAACAAACCTGTGGCAGTGCATTTGATGAATAGTGTAGAAAAACCCAGATTGTTCCCTTCGTTTGAAGAAGCCTTCCTGTCTGAATGGAGCACTGTATTTCACATCCTAATAACCATTTATTAGCACAGGATGTAAGGAAAGTTAGCTTTTCAGTTCTGTATAAGGCCTTTCTATTCACTGATGTTTCATGACGTAGCCAAGTGATTTTTCTACCATTGACTAATTCACAGCCACTCTAATGAGCAAATGTTCCTCCTGAGACACAGCTTTCCCCTTGCACAGGATGATTCACTGGAGGCGCAGTGAATTGAAATAACTGGACTGAAATAATTTTCCCGTTCTTCCATGTGCACAAGTCCTTGAACAACCCAATCGAAGTGGACCTGCTTCAACCAGATGTGCTCCAGATGCCCCTTCAGACACAAATGTTTCCGTGACTGCAACTAGGATTGCGCCAGCTGCTCTTGGGAGCAGACTTGCAGAGGTACAGACCAGACCCCTTCAGGGTCTGAAATTTGCAATCAGCAGTCAATGGAAACAGTATGCGCTTTTCATCATAGAGTTTACACAATGGAAATGTCTGGGTGTCCTGAGTTATCCTTTATCAGTGAAGCAGAGAGTTCTCCCAAAGAGTTTTATTAAAGTTTATCTCTGACTGTTTGTGAATAGTGTTTGGTTTAAGATATTTAGTGCTTCCATTATTACTGTAAAAACAGAGCCATAGGGAAATTCAACTATAAAGCAACTGATGTCTTGGACAGAAAAAAACAGATCTGCCCAGAACCCCAGCAAGCAATGGAAGGAATTGTTTCCATAAGTTTTCACTGGTCACAAGACCTATGTCCTGGTCTTGACTTGTCGGAGACAATGCTAAAGATTTGTCTCGATAGAAAACTTAATTAATATGAGTAATAAAAAGTGTTGATTCTCTTGTGTTTTCTGTTGTGCAAAAAGACAATATTTCCTCTAGTAAATTAAGAACTGCCATGTGCTTATTCAGAGCTTAACTGCAGGATATTTTGTCCTCCTGTATACGGATGCAAGAATCTTCTTCTGCAGACAAGCCTCTGAAGAGTGAGCACACGCTCTCCTGGAAGTTCCGCCCCTCTTGTGTTTGACAACTCCATTATTATGCTTTCGCCTCTGTCTGTCCTTTCGGGCTGGTATTCAGATGATCAATTATTTTTTTTCATGGTTTGCATAGGGAACTGTTAGCATGATGTGAGTGTCACATGGAGGTGAAGAGCCTCAACAAAGATGATATTGACATGACTTACAGTTTTAAGCTTTTCTTAAAGGCAGAAACATGGCATCACTGCCCCAAATTAGTTTTTAAGTGTTAATATATGTACCTGCAAAGAACTGCTGTGGCTACAATGCTTATCATTTTATGTGGAAGCTGCTGGAAGATTTTTTTTTAATGGGTGTATCTGTGCTAGTTAAGCAGTAAAATAGAGGRAGAGATGGTTTTGATTTTTTTAGTATTAGGCATGCTATATGAATCATATATTTAAACTAAGAGGTCTTAGAAGGGATCAAGGCCACAATCCCATTGATTTTTATTCAGTTCCAAAGGCTTTTTTTGCGGAAGAAATTGGAATCTATTTCTTAAACCTGTAATAAATTATCCAAGAGCTCTTACTTTGGTTTTCTTCTGCAGCAGTACAGATGGCTCTTTGTCTCCTTGATCAGACAGGCAGCCTGCATAGAGGTCTTTGAGAAATGCAACAGTTTCCCATTATCTCAGCCTTTTACACCAACTTACAAGTCACCCTAAAATATCAGTAATAAAGTGAACAAGATCTAAATGATGAACTCTGCAATTAAAAGCACCAAGGACAGATTGGCAAGGATCCCGAGTGTTGTGATGCTGAGCACTGCAATGCTAACCTTAAGTGCTGTGCTGCTTACCCTGGAGTATTGTAACATGCTCCCCAGAGTGGTGCATAGATCAGGCTGCAACCAAAGTCAAAATCCCCAGACACTGCCAGAACAGGGAAATAAAGCAAGAAGAGTTAAAGGCAGATGAAAAGTCCAGGTCTTGGCACTTACCTTACTGGGCCACTTTTGTCTCAGGATTCTCAGCCTTGAACTTTCTGTAGTATTTAGACACCTAAGTCAGTTTTTCTGGTTCCCCACAGTTATTTCACACTGTAAGGACTAAGGACTGAATAACAATTGAATTAAATAACAGTTATTTACTGGTTGAATTCAAATGAGTGTGCTAACAAATAGTATTCATAAACTGGAATAGTTTGTACAGGAAAGGCAGAGAGACCCGGTGACCCCACAGGCAGTTTCTTGAATTTAAACATGTTATAGCTGAGGTGAATGGAAACACATGTGTCTATGGGAACATCCTACTCTCCAGACTTGTGTGTCTGGATTTTTGGGATGCTGAGAGGCTATGTGAGGGGGGAAAGCAGCTCAAGCTGCAGCAGAGAGACTGCACGCAGAGCATCAGCCTCATGGTGTGAACATCTGCGGTGCAAGATGCACTGATGGTGCCACAGTGACCTTGTGTGAGCCTGCCCAGGCAGTCCAGGAGCAGACAGACCATCTGGGAGATTTTAGTGACATTTAAGTGGCAGATGTAGCAACTCATAATCTTTGCTGATACGTTTGTAAGGCCACATATAGAAGATAAAGTCTATATCATATGGCAGTAAGGACAAAATGAAGGAATTACCTGTTGATGTAATATGGATCGTGATCTGAGGATACTCAGGCAAGTTTATTCCTTTTATCCACAAAATAGATAAGGCAAAGTAGATCAGTAGTTCTGATTCAATTTGAGTATCTCACCAGCATTCAGCAGTGGTTGGTGCCCTCAAAAACATTTAAATATATCAGAAGCCCACAGAGCATAAGCCTAACAGATGACAAGGCTTGCTTGGACTGAAGCAATCTAAGGAGGTTGTTGACATTTCTGTTTTCCAGACAGAAATGCACACTGCAAGTCCTGGGTGCTAGGAACTGCACAAAGCACTCACCAGAGCTCAAAGCAGATGTCCCACTGTTGTTTGCTAAGACCTTCTCTTACAGCACTCCTCAGGTTGCTTCCTCTGGCAAAGCTGTTTGGGATTTCAAAGCTTCTAATCCACACTCAAATTAACGGTGAGCAAACCAAGGTGGGGAAATACATATGGATGTCCATGCAACTTTTGTTCTCTAAAATACTGAATRATTGCCTTAGGAAGGTGTGCAGTGCTGCTGCACTGTGTTCTTCAGCTGCTGCAGCTTGCCTAAGGAAATTAATTCTGTAATGCAGAAGTCTGGCAGCCTGTGAAGGGACACACCTTAGCAACAGCCTGTATTGATTCTGAGGATCCCCAGACCTCGGTAAGGATGCTTGTGTGAACATGCAGGTGASACAGAAATCAAACATTACCACCTTCACAGCATTGCCATCAGCCCGGGCCAGAGGCAAGAGGGTTTGCTGACAGCAGTGCACAATTGCTCAATGAAGTGTCTGCCTGTGTGTGTTTGTGAATGTTGACTGAGGTTGTCACCAAAGCAATCGTTATAATTAAGGATTTACATCATTCCATAAATTTTCCCAACTGGTTTAGGGAGCCATTATTATTTACCAGCTGTTTTTTGAGCTTGGCTGGGTGTAACACTGCCCTTCTTCACAAGGTAGAAGYCCTCACCTCAGCAATGTGTCTGATGTCAGTCCGTGTTCTCAGGACAGTGTGTGACAGTGTTGGTGACAGCAGTGTGACTGACCTGTGGTGTAAATCTCCCTTCACTGCCATTGTTCCACCGGTACAGATATGGAAAGGGCAGAAAGACAGAAGTGGCTTAAAGTGCAGAGCCACATGAAGGGGTTCAGTCTACATAAAAATATGGTTCTGTGCAGTCTATTTGAATGACTCAACTTCTTGTAGCATTTTTTCCTGCAGGAGAAATGTGTGGTTTTATTAAATACTTCAGAAAAAAAAAATGTGTTGAAGCTTATCTCCTCCTTCTGGAAACTCTACTTCTACAAATCCCACAAAGTTTGCAGCATACAGAAATTACCTCTCAAACGCTTGTTACTTCTATTTTGAATGCCTGAGGACATATAACATCCTTTATTTTATAGTGCTTTCATTTCTAGAATGATGAAAAGTAAAGTATGATTTTAAATGAAAGCAAAATGAGATGGTTTAGCCCGGATAGTCAAGAGCTTTCCTTCTGTTATTGAATCGACAATGTTCAGTCTGGCAATACCAGGTTTTTCGAAAAAGACCAGAATCCCCTATTGTTCAGAAGGATTTTATGTCCTTACCTTGACTTCTGTTAAAATGAAATCTGTGACTGATGCCCAGCTGCTATTTTATCAGTTTCCCCTCACGGTGCATCAGGATCCCGCTGTGGCGTTGCACACTTTCTCTCCGAGACAGCTCCTTCATCGGTAAGGAGTTACCGACTGCCGAGCAAACACCTGAAGACGTGGAAGGGAACTGCCTGGGGCAGAGGCGAGAGGGGCCCCGCCGTGCCGGCGGCTGCGCAGCGCTCCCGCCGCCCGGCTCAGCTCCGGCATCGCCTGGGGAAAGCTCGGGGGCTCCGGCATCGCCTGGTGAAAGCTCGGCAGGGCCGGCCGAGGGGGCGGGAGCCCCCGGCCCCGTGCCAATGGCTGCGGGGGGGTGGCTCTGCCTGGCCGTCCCGCTCGGTTACAGGATGGAAATTCCCGGCCTCCCCGGGGAGGGAGCTCGGGCTGCGCGCTCTGAAAGGCTCATTTATCCGCGCGCTGCCGCCCAGAGCGGCGGACCAGGGCTCCTGCTGCAGCCTGCCCCGGCCCCGGCGCATCCCGGCGCATACCGCCGCATCCCCCCGCTCCGCACGATGCTCCGCGCCCCGGCCGCCGCCGCCCCGCTGCTGCTGCTGCTGGCGCTGCTGCTGGCGGCGGCCCCGCCGCACGGCGGCTCGGAGAGCCCCAAGGGGAAGCTGAAGGCGCTTCGCCAGCGGGAGGTGGTGGACGTGGTGAGAGCGGCGGGGCCGGGGGCCGGGAGCGGGGCGGGCGGAGGCGCTGGGGGCGCCGTGCGGGCGGGGGGCGTATAGAGGAGCCGCGCAGCCGCTTTTTTATTGCAAAGATGTGAAAAAARCGAAAAAATCAGAGGCTTTCGAAAAACCTCGCGGCCGCTCCGGGCAGGGCAGCGCCGGCCCCGCGCCGCTGGGCATCTCCCTTCGTTCTGTTGATTACGCCCTTCTTGTGTTGAATCAGGAAAATGCTGAGAAGGGGCTGGACGGGCTTTGACAGAAACCACAGGGTTTCGGCGGCCCGGTCCGTGTTTTCGTATGTTCTTCATCGGGCCAGGGTCGGGGGCTGCAGCTGGAGCCCCACGGGGGGGGCACCGCGGCGGGACCCGAGGCAGCGCCGTGGGCTGGTTCCTGCCCTCAGTGCACGGCAGGGGCAACGCCGAAATCTTACAACCCTTCCAACAAAAGTAGTAAATGCTGTTTAGCTCCTTCCAACATAAGCAGTAAATGCTGTTTAGCTCCTAAAAGTAATAAAAGTTTCCTAAAGCATAAATAGTAATGAGAGAACTACACAAGATTAAAAAAGGGTCTGCTCTTCAAGTAGATACTCTGAAAACTATCTGCATGCTTACCGAACCCACTTTTCCTTGGAGTCACACGAATGCATTATTCCCTTTGGCAGCAGGGACTGCACACTACTGTTCACAATTCCATTGCTGCTAGAAACCTGAATGCATTGGGACTATCCCATCTCAGGGATAGATGACAGGAGGAAGATTTTTCCAGTCCTTGGAATGTAGAAAGCAGATGTGAAGGTGTTTCTGTGAGCTGCTGGACTGCCGTTCACCTTCTACAGAAAATCAGTGGTATGGACATTTCTTCCATAATCTCCAGAGAGATCTCCTAAAGTGATGTGCTGGAAGCACCATTGATAGCAAAGCTCCTTCCCTCTCACACTACTTCACTGCCCTTTCGTTTTTATTGTGGAAATTGAATTGCAGTGAGAATAAGGAGTCTGTACACGAGTGAGCTTACATTTTCTGTTGGAGCAGTATTTTAGGGTCCCTTATTTTTCTGGCATTGCTCGGTGTTTTTTGGGTGCAATAGAGTGAGCAGCAAAGCACGGGTAAATCAATGGCAGCTGCCTCAGGCACAGGCCAGTTGTACAGACTGCTTCAGCACTCTGCCAGGGCAGAGTGAAGGCAGGACTGAGGGGGGATTCTGCCTTCAGTGGACATTTAAAATATGTTTTATTCATTTCCAGCTTAAGAAAGCATGAAAAAGACTTGATTTGGCAAGACAGATGATTTTAACTGGAGTGGAGCCCAAAGCCTGGGTAATACTTGTGCTCCTATTTATTTTTTGGGATGTGCAATGACTGAGGTGCTCTCCCTGTTTGGCTGTGGGTGGCAGCCCCTCTGTGAAGGCAGCCCAGCCCCTCGTGGAGTCTCTCGGGATGGGGGGCAATGGCCCTGAGCTTTGGCCTGCCCTGAGCTCTTGCCTATTTCCATATCCAGGATTTCTGTGGTGTGTGGTTACATGCAAAAACCAGAGCCAGTGACTGTTACAAATAGAGTCCAGTGGGAAAGCAACAGCAAAACCAGATAACTGGTGCTGCGTGAAATAGAAATGTCCTTGCGTTGTTCTCCTGGGTCAGTGTGTGCTTTGCCAAACAGCCTTCACTTCAGCTAACTTTTCCAAAACGTGGCTTTCTTCATTAAAATGCCTTTAGCCAGCTGTGTTTTCTTTGGTGAAGGTAGTAAGGGAAAGCCAGTAACCATTAGTCAAATGGTTGATTAATCTCAAACCCTCATCTTACTTCTTACCAGACCTCTCCATATAGTCACTGATTTTATTTTTGGAGTGGCTCCAGCTAAGCCTCTGATGGCTATGCTGGTTTTTGCACCAGGGCCTGTGAAAAGGCACAGGCTCAGAAAAAGAAAATTCACCGGTCTGACAAAGGAGAGAGGGCAGGGGCTGTACTTTACAGCTCCTGCTGTGCAGACAGGAGCATGGCTGGCATGAGGGGGAATAGTTGCAGCACTATTTCTTTTTGAAACAGGTGKGAATTAGGTGGTTTAAAACAGATAAAGATGAATAAGTGTGAGAAAGTGGAAGAGCAGAATACAGCTATCTGTGGGGATTTGGGATGAAGACTGGAGGAAGCAGCCACCAGATAGGAAAGCGCATATGAAGTAAAAGCCATAGGCAGCCCCTGCAGGTTCCTGCTCAGTGTTTCTGTGCCTGCACCAGTGCTCCTCCCCCATCTCAGCACTCAGGCTGTTGGGATAGGAGCTCTGAGGCTTCACAAACCTACTCGCTAAGGTGGGAAATCCCAAATTTCATAAGGTATGAAGGCAATGTGTGTTAACATGCAGTTTGGGAGAGCAACTTTCCTCCGTTAGGAAAGTATTAGGACCTTTCCTAATACTGTGATGTTAGGAAGGATGTTAGWGTGCCATCCTCCCGTGTGTGCCTTCCCACTGTCACAAACAGAGTTCCTGAGTTCAGTTTTATTCCAGGATGCAGCTTCCCACATCCATATCACCATCAACTTGTCTGCATTCTGGAGTCTGACTTGTGGGGCTTGATTATCACAACCTGGTTCTGTCCCAGAGGAGCAGCAACAGAAGAAAAGTGGTGTTAACCTCTGCTCTCTATGAAATGGAACATCTTCTTTAGTTAAAAAAAAAAAAAAAGAAAAATAATAATGAAAACTTATTAGCAGAGACAGTAGGTTAGGAGAAAGTAACTATTAACATGTGACTTCTTTTTTTGTTTCTGTATTGAAATGTTTTGTCTCTTCTGAGGTTTTCCAACAGGTTTTAATTCTTGGTCTAGGTAAATTTTTAATGCTGGGATTTATGCATCTTTTCATGTTAAAAATGGCATCTTATTTTATAGCAAATTCTGCTGGTACTGCTTATCTTGGAAAATTTATTCTTCCTTTGTTTTCTTCTATGGAACCGTTTTTTCAGTGATGCATAAACAGCCCATTAACTTGTGGGACAGAAGGGGTATTTTTGTTTTGTTGTTGTTCATTCGTGTTTGACTGGGTTAGCCTCCGAGTTAGGGGGTGGAAGCAGCAAGATCTGTTCTGTGTTTCAGTACAATGGCATGTGCTTACAAGGCCCCAGTGGTGTTCCTGGACGGGATGGAAACCCAGGAGCCAATGGGATCCCTGGGACACCTGGGATCCCGGGACGGGATGGGCTGAAAGGGGAGAAGGGCGAGTGCATGCGTGAGAGCATCGAGGAGTCCTGGACACCCAACTTCAAGCAGTGTTCGTGGAGCGCGCTTAATTATGGCATCGACCTTGGGAAGATCGCGGTAAGTTAGCTCTGCCCTGGTGTCCTCACTGACCGCAGCTGGCTCTAGGTCTGCCTCCGGGAGCTGGGCAGCACCAACCATACTGATCTCCTGCTGGGGCCTTTTTCTGCTTGCAAGGGTGAACTTCTCAAAGGTTTAGCTGCTTTGGATTCCTCTCAGCTGTGTTTCAGCTATGTGCCCGTTTCATTTCTGGAACAGGGTTTCAGAATAATTATGTGGCTGGTGTAGGAGTACATTTAGAAGACCAGATCTGTAACTGTAAGGCTGAAAGTCACACTACAAAAACAGGACCTCCAGCTTGCCCAAAACAGGGCAAGGTTTTTACCATTTCAATCCTGAAGAGGGATGTATACATCTTTAACCTGTTAATTGTACCTGTCTTTATAACTCTTACTTCAAAATGGTTGTTCACTGAAACTCGGTTGCGGGATGCTACCACAGAGGATCAGCATTGTTCAGGAGCAGAATTGTCAGTGGCACTCAGACTGACCCAAAGAGTCTGTCTTCCACTGCAGCCCTCGGTGTAAAACTTTCAAACACACTGGTACAAGCCTAGAAAAAAATCCCTGCTTAATCCCAGCTATGAAGCAAAGCTCAGAGTGGTTATAGCAATTTAACTGCTGTGCTGTGTCTAGAGGGAGAATCAAGTTTCCCAGTAGACTTTTCTCACTGCCTTGTACTTGCAGAACTGTCCCTAGCTTTTTTTTTTTTTTCCCTTTGTTTTCCCCCATGATATCCAGCATTTTGAAGACAGGGTAACAACTACTTAAAAATCTGAAAATATTTATTTTTCAGTTGTGAAGGTTTTTTCAGCGTATAAGYCTCTCAGAAATCTAGTGATAATTGTGAAGTCCAGGATTTCTGGTAGCAGAGACAGAAACTGTACTGTCTTCTCATGCAAGGACTTGGGGGTTGGACTAGATGATCTTTAGAGGTGAAGGTTGTGTGATTCTGTGGCTTGAGTGCAGCTTTCAGAGAGCTTATACCCCTTTATATAAATCCCAGATGGTAACTAGGCTACCAATTTAACAGCAGGTGTTATCTACATGAAGTTAAGAATTTCCATAATCCGTTTCTCCATTACCATCTAGGAGGGCCTGTTCTGATTTGCATCTTTGCACCACATGGAATTTGCCAGGGTCTAATTTTTTTTTTTTTYCCCCAGAGGGGACTAAAGAGAATAGCCAAATAATTTAGAAATAAACACATTCCTAAATATATGTCCTAAATATATTTATATTGAAAATAAATAGTTTCCAGCCCAGAGGTTTTTTGTCTCCTCTTAGGAATGTACCTTCACAAAGATGCGCTCGAACAGCGCTCTCCGTGTGCTCTTCAGTGGGTCGCTGCGGCTGAAATGCAAGAACGCCTGTTGTCAGCGCTGGTACTTCACTTTCAATGGAGCAGAGTGTGCTGGGCCACTTCCTATTGAAGCCATAATATACTTAGATCAAGGAAGCCCAGAGCTGAATTCCACTATAAATATACACCGAACTTCTTCAGGTACGTATGCCGAGGCCATGTGAGCAGAGCTGGACTAGAAGGCAGTAGCAGTTACCAAAGGCAGAGAGTGCCATCTGCCTCACAAAGCCAGAGGAGCAAAAGAAGAGTCAGAAGAGTGTCCAGCCTACACTTGTTACTCTTACTCTGCTGTCCCAGATTTGACTATTGGTAGTTATATAACTATTTATTAAGTGGTATTTTCTTGCTATGGTATTTTCATGGTACATATTTCCTGCGATTTAGGAAAACAAGAGATTTCTATCCAGACAGTTCTACAGATTTCTGCCACATCAATACAGAGACATTCTGTGCTCTATTAACCTACAGAGAAACTGCCTTACTGCCAAGTAGACGGTGTGATCCTGGCTTAAAATACTGGTATTTGCACATTATCTGTGCACGAAATGAGATTTATTCCTCCTGTGATTTCTACTCTGATTTCAGGTGGGGCACAAAAATACCTCCAAAGTGAGATATCTAGCAATTATTCATTTGCTAAGCAAAGGCAAATTAGTGAAGTCATTCAACATAAAAGGATGTGACACTAGGAAAAGGGAATCTAGTCCGTGCTCTTTCTCCATTTTCCTCCCTGTACTGCATGACTACATGAAATCTAATGTCTAGAGCTATCATAAGATTTTTTCATCAAAGGGGTAGAGTCGACTGCTCTTCATTAACCCACCTCCAACTAGTGGCGCTAGTGTGGCATCACGAGTGGAACTTTATACAGAAGCAGAGGAGTGGAAAATCTTACAGGGTGGCAATCACCTTTACAGGGCTTAGCTGTGGAAGCCAGGTACAGCTGCACCCCCAACCCCCTTCCATCACTGCTAGAAAAATGGCTGGAAGGGTATGAAGCTATATCCCAGCTCCCAGTTTGTAAATTTGGGTATTTAAAGCAGCAGGTATACCTCCCATTTAGCCATCCTGTGGACTGTGATCTGCTTCAGGTACTGCAGCAAGTGTCAAGCAGCAGCATGGACAGAGGCACTGCATGACTGTAACCGATGTTGCCACATCTCTACCTAATAGTTTTTATTTCTAAAATTACTTTTCAGGTTTAACTAAATAGCACGAGCTTGTAACGAACTGCTGTTCTTAAGTACTTGTGCCCACCTTCAGTTGTGAAATACAAAGGGATTGTGTCTGATTTTTGTCTTTAACCAGTGGAAGGGCTGTGCGAAGGTATCAATGCCGGCTTGGTGGATATTGCCATCTGGGTTGGGACTTGCTCAGATTATCCACGGGGAGATGCTTCTACTGGATGGAATTCAGTCTCCCGAATCATCATTGAAGAACTGCCAAAATAACTTCCCCTTCCTTTTTAAAATATCCTTTTTTGTTTTAATTTTGTACTTTGAATTTATTTCCCTAGAGTTGGATGCAAGTAGTGGACTGAAAGGCACCAAAGCCTTGCATCTGTAGCCTTTGTCTTGTTTTGTACATTGCAGAGGTTTTTTATAATAATCATTTTAGAATATAAATATCAAACCCAAGTTCATTAACTTTTAAAATTCCTTGTTTCATGTAATACCACCAGTGTTTTAAGAATTAACCATAACTTTTTGTATCAAATAAATAAAACATTTTACAAAAAAAGAGAAAATCCAGGCTATTTTATTGATCATTAATCTGCTTAAGGTATTTTACATAGTGTTATGATACACAATTTTTTAGAATGCTTTATCTATAAAGTTCTAAGAAAGTAAATTCAGGTCTTGGCTTTAGCCTTCAGAAAACATATGTAAGATTGACTCCTGTAAACCTGACTGCAGAATAGGACGCTCTGCTCTTACAGTCTTGTCTCTCAACAAACTGCTGGTGACTCACTGTGACCTAGATGATGCGGTAGGTGTTAAATACCTCATTCTGAATAACTAAGCAAAACCAGACTATCTAAGCTCTCCTTTCCTCTCTTGCTTCTTGACAGACTGGATTTCAGTGTAATATCTAGGACCGGGCTCCGCTACTAGGATGCAGACACTAATTTTACAGTTACAAAACTTGACTTCATTGCTCCAAGAAAATAATTCTCCTGGGTTTAGCCTTTCAGATATATAGAATCACTTTGGTATTGGTTAAAAGCTAGATATATTAAATAGTTTACAAGATACAGAAATAAGGCGGGTTGAAATGCCCAGGCTTTCAGAAAGTGTTCTGGTAAAGTGAACAAATGACATCACAGCTATTTGACAAGTGACAACACCTATCATGCCAGCAGACTATTAGCTTCAGTGTTTTAAGCATTTTCTTCCAAATGCTGCAAATGACATATTCAAATGTTTTCAAAAATTGTACACATTCTAAAGAGAAACAATAGTCATGTTTGTAGTACAAAATCAATTTTACATTAATGAAATAAAAAAACCAAAAGCATGTACAACATGCAGAAATCTACACTCTTCCCAGAAATTAAAAGGAAAAAACCCCATTAAATCTGAGATAATGAATTTATTTCAGCCATTTAGGATTAAATCTCATCTTCTTTTCTGAACAGGCTGTAAGGTTTCCCCCAGGCATCTCTCAGATACGCAACTCTTGCCTGTAGCTGTTGCTGCAGATGCCTGAGGAACACACCTGCAGCGAGGGGAGCACTTGGGCTTGCCCAACTGCAAGATTGTGTGCGAGATCTGCTAAAGCCAGCGAGTTACACAGCTAGTATTTTGTCTCTGAAGAACTGTAATGTTTTCACTGGCTTGGACGATGGTTTTAAGGTATCTGAACACAAACAAGCTACTATGAGCTGAGCTATGGTGTGAATTTACAGAAAGTCAGTCAACATACAGTAAGTGATTGTGCACATGCTTGCAGCCTGTCTTTGCATTTATCCTGAACCACAAGTAAGCTGTTCTAGGCCTAGAATACACTAATCCAGGGTAGTACATGCATAGCTTTTATTCTTTTCTTTAAGACTCTTTCATATGTCTTCACAATTTATTTTGGATCCTGGGTGGCAGAGTTAACACTGTTCCATTAAATTCATTCTGTGTACCAGAAAACACATAAACCCAAGGAAGCATCCTCCAAAGGCAGAAGTTAGTAGCTGTTATGGATCTACATAATTTGCATGGTAAACTTCCAGTAAATTTATCTTCAGCTAAATACACACGGAACCTTCTGTAATAAAACCCAAAACCAGCAATAATGGCCCCAGATGAGATTAGCATTATTTCAGATGAGATTAGCAACTGTATCAGTAGAGGAGATGGGATTGTGGAAAAGAAAGCGTAAATTATTAATAAAGTTAGTTATACAGGAAATATGGTATTTGGCAATAGTATCTACAACAACAAGCAAGTGGATTGCTGAGTTAGGATGCAAAATACTGAGTACTTTCTGTAGCTTTCCAGATTTTAACTTAAAATTGAAACCAATTCCCTAATCTGTTAATTTTTTATTAAAAATTGTTCTATCTGCTTTAGGTTAGTCTGGTAAACAGGAAACTTCTCTAAGTGATTATTTAGGGTTATCTGCTCCTTACATAACTGATTATTTCCCCCTACCTGTTGAAAAGTCTTTGCTAACTTACTTCCTAGTTAAACGATACTTTCTAGATACTTTTAAATCTCTTCTTACTAACAGTAGAAGGCAGATGTTAGAGTCAGTAATGTATTTTCTTAAAGAACTAAAACCACCCAACCACCCCCAACCACCAAAACCAGGTCTCTAAAAAGTACATATCCTTGATGGCAATTATTGATGTGCAAAAACCCATCATTATTACACTGATTTACTGAGATGTACTGTAATTTAATTTATCACTAAGTTAGCAATCAATATATTCTTAACCATCTTTTCCTTAAACCAAATCAGAAGACATTAATGGAGACATTCTACTTTTAAAGAAAGTCCCGTGCACAGGATTTTTTTAGACTATTTACAGACTTCTTTTTTTTTCAGAGAATATTACCGAAAATAAGCATGGYTGTATTTGTTATTACAGTGGTTTGAGAACTGCATCACTATGGGGTTACTAGAAAAAATTCTCATTTTTAAAATGTAAGCCCACTTTCAAATACACATTTACTTAGTGGTCAGATGTATCAGTAATGGAAACAGACTCTGGCACAGAGAGAGACAGRGAGAGAATGGAAAAGAGAGAAAATGAATTAACTGGCCAGCAACGTACACAAGATACACTTTGGTCTGGTGCTAAAACCAAGTCAAAACCCACAATGTAACTCTGTCCTGGTATGAGACAAGAACTGGGTTTCATCAGATTGGCAATTATTCAAATCCAAGAATGGACAGCTGTTTTAAAAAAACAATTTCAGTTTCCAAACTGCACCCCACTGAGGCAGCACTTTTATGTTGGATGAGCAATGGAATCCAGAGCATTCCATATCCTAAAATCTGATGAATAACACAGAGGTGGATTCAGAAGACATTCCTTGTTTTAATGAGACTCAGAGATTTAATAAAGTTTTTACAGGCCCCAGAGTTGCTTTCATATGAAGATTTTCCCTTGTGCAGGAGTAGAATCTCACCAACTGTTATCTCAAGACTTGTTGAAACTGCTTAGTTGGTTATTCCAGGCAGGCCAGGATGAATGGAATTGCTGTACAGCTGCCTTCACCCAGTCACAGCACTATTATTTCACAGTTGCAGACATCTGTTTCAAGCAGACACAGCTGATTCAGAGAGGAAGGCAGCAACGTAGGAACACTCAACAGGAGAGATGTTGGCAGGGTTTTACTGTCTCTACATTCTTTCCTCAAAATGCCAGATCAATTCACAGTGTCAAAAAAGACTGTTGAACTAAATTTCTCCCAGATCATAAATATAAAAAATAAAGGATAGATTCCTTCCAAGGAACACAAGTTTGTACCTTTAATTATTTTCTTTTCTAAAACCAAGTAAAAAGCCAGACACATTTTCATAAACTACAAAGGTAATACAGCAAGCAGGAGTCACTCTGATCACATTGGGTACAATGCCTTTGTAAAATCCATGAATACCTTCTTTCCTTCAAAGACAAAAAAAAAAATTGGTTTTAATTAATGTCTTTTAATAGAAAAAATTAGACATAAAGCCTGGCATTTTTTGTCTCGCACTCCCCTTCAGTGAGGTATTTCAGGTTAGAAATATTTCAGACAGTGTTTAAAGTGCAAATATTAACCCATCATTTTTTCTTCTGGACATATAATAGTATTATGTAGATGAGTTATTTAGCCTAGGGTTTGGGTGGTTGTTTGTGGTTTTCTTTTGTATTGTCTAAGTAGAAGGCAATTTACTATCCTTCTTCATGCTTAAAGAACTGGCTAAATAATTAAGTAAAGCCAGCATTCATCTTTTGAGAATTTAAGCACCCCTTCCAGAATTTTCATTCTACTGGCCAATAAATGAGCATCTAACTTATCCCAATTTGAATCAGTGTTTATGCTAGGGCTGTTAAAAAGAGAGAGACATTAAATGTTTCAGAGACATTTAATCTCAGCTCCCTATTTGCAGGCTTCACAGAGGCCTAGGACACCTGGTATGATGAGTACAGTTAACAGAGATCCTGGAAAGTGCTTGGGTGTGGTTTACACTACCCTTCCTAAGTGACATTTGTTTCATCATGAGTACAGTAGTGGCCCCAGAATGGCTGTATCACACTTTTTCAGAACAAGCCTTTCTCCAGACTGCAGCACTGAAGGGCACAGCATTGAGACATCAGAGCTATTTTTGCTCTGAATTGCCTTCAGTCAAAATGGTCATTGTGCCTCTGAGCCAGGGGTGCTCCTGGAACAACACAATTTTAGTCACTCGTTCAGCTGGCAGCTCTTCACAGCCCAGGACTCCATTCACATCTCTACAGCAATATGCTGCAACCCAGAAGCACTGCCCAAAGCAAGGGGAGTCCTGGTTGCACATGCAGAGGTGGCCAACCTTAGTACTACACAGGTCTGTGTGAAAACTCTCACGTGCACTGTGGAGCTCAGGGAAGAAGGTTTGTGAGAAGATATGAATAGGTGTGAGGCCACAGGTCTCTAAATGTCCTACAGGAAGCTGGGACTAGACTACTAATGCAGTCAGGCCCCAGGGTAACCCAGGGACACCAGCATAATCAGCTCTGGCTAGCTCACTTCACCTTGCCAGGAATTTGGATTAGCCACAACTCCCAGGAGCACAACGCTCCTGTCCTATGTGATAAGCTAAAGCAGTTCAAGTGAGTTTGCATTGTTTAAGAGCCCCAGACCAGCCAAGTCAATGTTATTTTTTAGCCTGTAAATGAAATTTGCTAGGGAAGAGAGAAGGGAGACAGAATAAACAACAGAAGCCTGCAGGGGGCATTGACCCTCTTCTGTCTCCTTTGTCCCTCAGCTTATGTTGGTGGCATCTGGCACAAAATGACTTTGTACAACACTTTGTACATTTGTTTGTACAACCGTACTGGTTCTGCAACTTGGCACACAGGCCAATAAAGATAGCTCTGATTCTGTAAAACTCAAGTTTCCAAGATGTAAGCTTTTAATTTTGCATGCCTACCTCCATGTCCTGCGGATCACATCAAACACACCAGAGTAAGTGTTATGCTGATCTTGAAGACGAGCTCGCACAACTTGATAGGGATATGTTGCTGACACAGCAAATATTTTGGATACAGCTGCCATCATTATGTATTCCACAGTGTTCTAAAAGCAAGAAAAATTGCCAGGCTTGCCTTAAGTATGGTTTAAATAGTCAATTTCCAAAAATCTTATTTGATTTTGAACTAAACAATACTCTAGATTTTCCCCCCTTATAATACAACACATTAAAAGAAATGGCAATGTTTACTACACACAGTGCTACGAGTAATTGATTGTAAAATGTCTTGTGCTCTCTCATTCACATCAAGAGCCACACTTCTTCCAAAAGTAACTACCTTTGCCCAGCTTGCACCTGACCAGTTTTCCAGGGTTTAACACCACCACCTGTGGTTTTACAAAMTAAGAAAAAAACCCCCACTCCTCCCTCTAAAATTCTCAAAACACTTGCCAAAGTAAGAAGTTGGTTTTCAAAAACAGTGTAACCAGTTGCTTGCTCCTAAAAAGTGAGAAAGTAGTATTTCCTTCTATATAGTCTTCATTCCAATTAATGTATCAACACTCTGTACATTTGGCTGCTCTATAACCTAGACAAATGCAATCAATTTCTATTTATGCATATGCCACAACACATTTATTCTCAAGCATCATACCAATTTTGTATCTGATACTCTGTTTCTATACTTGTTGTATCTCTGTTTCAAATCCTCATATGCCATGAACTGAAGTGCTCCATGTGAAGTTCCAAACAGACCAGGCACAAATCCCTAAAAACAGAATCAAAAAAGCTTAAAAGGGTAATGCATAAAACCTTAACAACTTGACAGAGCACAGCCTACACACATACATTTGTCCTCCCTTAATGTACAAACTGTGTCTGCACAGCTGTTGCTGTCGCAGTCTGACTCAGAGCCAGTTCTGAGTTCGTATTCTTAAGGGCAGGCATCACACAAACAGCTAATAAATGTTACATTTCTCAACTGACATACAGCCTAAAGTCACCCACCGAGTCACTGAGACAAAACAAGTGGCCCATGGACTCCACCTCACAGAGCACAGGCTGGTAACATGGATCAGGATTGCAAGAACACAAATCAAGCTGTGGTCTTGCAAATGTGCTGCTCAGTGCCTGCCCCCTTCCAGAGACTGGCACTGAGGGGTTTGGTTCCCACCTGATACTGGTAAGGCAAGGACAGGTGCTGGCATCTCAGTGAGAAGGGCCATCAGGAGTAAAGGCACAAAAAAATTACTGTGATCAAGGCCTGAAAATACATTTGTATGTGTCTGCATGTGTGTATATTTCTATATTAAAAATGTATGTGTCTATACAGAATCATAGAATCGTTTAGGCTGGAAAAGACCTTTAAGATAATCAAGTCCAACCATAAACCTAACACTGCCATGTCCACCTCTAAACCATGTCCCCATGGGAGAAGAGAGTGAGCTGCTCCAGCACTGTCTTTCTTACACAGACACATAACACACACAGAGGAAAGCTGAAGGGCACAGATGGAAAGCTAACTCATACAAGGACTTATGGGTGATTTACCTTAAACAATTAAACCTAAAATTCAGATCAGCTTGAATGCATTCCTCACCCTACTCAGAGCACATCCCAAGGCAGCCCAGAAACGACCAAAGATGTGACAAAGCAGTCTGTGAAATGTTCCCCACTTGTAAGAGGCACTAGTGGACAGTAAGAGTATAATATGAAAATATACATCAGCCTTTTGTTTTAAAAAAGTGGAAATGAAGGGGGAAACAGGTATTTTCTGAAGTGTCTCCACAAGAAAGAGAGGGCAGGAGTTCATTCAGGAGCAGGACTAGCTCTGTTAAAATGAGTTGCCAGCAGCATGGGTTTGGAAAAGCACTAATTCTCTTTTTGAAGAGTTGGTCACTTACACTGAAAAAATACTAATAAATGAGGGATTAATCATCTTGGCCAGAAAGCTTGCTGAAAACTGTTGCAAATTATCAATTATAATGGAGTTAGTGACCAGAATGTGGTTAAAAGGACTCAAACCCACAAAGTTTCAAAAAAACGCAAAAAAACTATTATTGAACAGTTCTATCTTATTTCCTATGATCCATTCAGGCAAGAAAAAGGAATTAAAGAATGTGTCCAGATGCCATACTCTGTGTTATACTACATGGGAAGCCCAAAATGTTGAATAAAGACTTATCAGTATACTATTAACAGCTTGGAGAAGGAGAAAAATAGAAGGCATCCCTGTACAACCCACTGAAATAGTGTTAACAAGACAAAATCATAAAACTCCTAAATTGCAGAAAAAAGTTCAACAACCAAAACTATAGCAGGCATAAAAATTGCACAGATAATACACAAAATACCACTTCAGGGATCACCTTTTGGCATGCTATATGAAGATTTCTTAAGTATTTCAGTCATTCAGGAAATGATTTTTTAGAATTTCTTTGATAAATGAGGATAAATTTCTTCTCACAGTAGGAAATAATGGTCATGAACTCACCATCAGTGAGCATGAACTGATGATGTGGATCAAGGACTAGTGAAAGTCCCAGGAAAAAAACCACTTCTCCAAATGAGAACAAATGGAATTAAACCACCTATCTGTATTTTGTCAGCTGTGAGCATGAAGTGAAGTTTGAAGGCAAAGGGCCCCAACAGAGGGAAAAGGACAACTTTGGTTTTCAGAAATCCTGGATCAGAGAAGAAAATAAAAGTGATATAAAAACAGAAGGAGCAGAGAAAAACAGAATTATGAAAAATATCAAAGAAAAAAGTCAGCAGAAAAAGGAACAATATGAAACTTATGGACAGTGATAGCAGGGAAAATCTTCACAAATATTTGCCTATGATTAGACAGTAAAACCACTTAAAGACAGTGGAAGTAATTGTTCTCCACTTGGAAAGAATTAGAATGATGTATTTATATCAAAGAAGAATGAGGTAATACTTTCCCCACCAACAAAAGAAGAATGTTAAACAACGTTCAAGAGGGCTAAACTCTTAAACTTAAGCCAGAAGATTTGGATAACTTGCACCCAGGAGTCCTAAAGCACCTACTGATGATACTTGATAAATAAGTACCAGCACGCTTTAAGTCTTGTGCTGATGAGAAAAGCTTCCAAAGACTGAGGGACTTTTAATGTTCGGCCAATATGAAAAAATGCAAGAAGGGAGTGAAGCAACTGTCAGCCAATGTGCCTCAGTAAAATAAGAGCTGACCCAGGCTTCTATTGATCACAGAAAAGAATGTATTCTTATGGAAAAATGCTTCAGAGCAAAACTGGTTTCTTCACAGCACTGAAATATCTTGGCTGAGGAAGTTTTTGAAACATATTCATATTCTGTTCTCTTATTCTTAGAACAATTTAATACAAAATTCTCTTGCCACAAAATTGGAGAGAATTTAACATTTATTTTGATCTATGATTGTAATGATCAATTTTAAAATAATTTCACTTCATGTATTTCTTGTTATTTTTTACTTTAATATTCAAAATGTATCTTTAGAAGATTTTTGCCATAAGGGCTTGACAAGATGAACAGTTTCTCAAAGAAGTCCTATTTGAATTCTCTTATAGAGGATTACAACAATATACAGAATTAAATACATAATTATAAATTAAAACGGTAAAGCATGTAATTCTGAGCAGCAGACAGTGGAAATAAAGAAGTATTTTAAAGTTGGCTTAAAGAGTTTTAAGTGCTGAAAATCCAAGACAAGAGGAAAATGTCCCATTGGTTAGTGTTTCAAAGGTCACCCATCACAACATAAAGAAACACTGGCAAATGTATACAGTGGAAAGCCTGTGCTTCTTAGTAAAGAAGAGAACAAGGTTCATTTGGTGATGTGGTACTCACATCACTGCCTGAAGTGTTTGACAGCACTCAAGCCAGTCTCTGCTAAGTCTCTGCTATACGTTTCAAAAGAATGCAGCAGATACCCCTTGTAATCTCTTTAGTATTGCTTTCATTTGGGCTTTCAATGTGTCAAAGACTTGTAGTATCAGGGTGCCCTGCTCTGACAACTTGTGCAGAAAAGACACTGAAGTACACCATTATCAGCCTATGCATCTTAATTCCTTCATGGTGAAAAACGATACCATCTTTTATGTGAAAGCTACTTATGCTTATGTCTCTTTGTAGAACCTGCAACTACAGTTAAAATCAAGATGGCCAAATCTCAACGGATTTTGCTATGTACAAGTACAAATATATAGAAAACTTACAAGCTTCGTATTTACAAGAAGAAAAGTAACATAAGCAAAAGCATAGCAAAATAAAGAGAGCTAAGTGCCTTAGCCATGAAAGGACCAGAAAAAGTACTTTACCCTCAGAGCATAGAATCTTGCCTAGCAAAGGTGAACTGACAACACAGAACTGTCCAAATATATTTTACTTGGTAATGAACACATATTACTGCTATGACTTTTGTTGTCAGCATACTACATTATTATTCTCAGTCTTGATAAACTTGGATTTTACTTTGATCTCCTTAAATTTTTTACACTTCCTGTATATTTTACTGTTGTCTATTAAGCATTGCTCTATTTCCAATTGCTGCTTCCACATCATTGCTAAAAGACAACAAAAATTGCACATACAGAAGTACAGACATGAGGAAGAATGTTAGTTGTGTTTTTGACTGATGTTTTAATACTCAGTCACTCTTGACTATACATCTAACAGTTTCTCAAGAGCTCAGAGATATTTTATGTTTTCCTAAAGGTGCCAACTCCTACAATCTTACAATTATTTTACAGTGTTTGGTCTCTCCTGCCTTATGCTTGAAAAGAACAACACAACACTGTTAACATGAAGATGGTTGCATGACATTCAACTACATGGCAAAGTAATTTTAGAGCTCAGATCTCCGACAGATCCATAGGTGTATTCAAAGTACATAACCCCAAGCTGTTTTTAAATTCAGCCTGGTGTGCAGCAGAGCAGCTCTGCCCCCAGTCATCTGGGGGATGGAGGCCAAAAGACAAAGTCAAAGGGTGTGGAAGATCATTGACAGGATGATTACTGGTGAATCAGTGAAGGAAGACTTCTGCCTTTTCAAAACCAGGCCAAGTTCAAAACCAGGCCAGATTCATACAAACTATGTATGCACAATCAATACCCAGCAGAGCTAATAAAGACAGCTTTGATCGTGCTAGAAAGATTGATGTATCCTTACATTACCTGCCTTGTGCCTCAAAGGACTGCAAGGATTTGCTCAGATCAGTAACAGCATCTGTGCAATAAAGAGCAATATTGAATCACTTGGACAGAAATACCATTCTTTAGAAGACTAATCTCAAACAGAAAGAAACTCCTTCCAGATTTTATTTCCAACTCGTAGTGGTACTATCCGAGATTGCCTTATTTGCTATATGGAATGCTATCTGAAATGAAGATTATGAGGAAAAAGAACATGTCTGGGTATACTACAACTCCTGCAACTCAGGGCAATTAACAAAACTTTAGCTGTCCAATTTCAAGTGGAGCAAGAAAAATAAAAACTCCCCCAAACATTGAAAATAGAGGAAGGCTGAAGTACGCACAAGCCAAAGAGCCGCCAAAGAGGTGCATTTTTCCCCAGTACAGACAAGGCAGAGAGAGTCCTGATGTCAAGTGGAAGTTGCTCAGTGTGCATACTTACATAGGTCACTCAGGACCTATCTAGGTCACCTTCTTCGCAGATTTAAGCAAGTAATTTGCTCTTTCAAAGGAAGTAGCTGGTTTAGTTCCTCACTTGCAGATTAACACCACAAAGAAGTGTCTAGTGCCAAAGGCGACACATGCTACATGCACGAGTAATCTGAAAAGAACGGTGGAAAGACATCTTAAAACCTAACAGATCCAAGAAATTAGAACTTATCTACATGGAACAGAGCAGCCATCCAGGCAGGCAAATCAGAAATCCTGACAATTTCAATTTAGAAATAAGTAAGGTGCCTTGTTCCTGGAGTTAGAATTTGGCATTCATTGCCATGAATCACACTAATCTTAGAGCATAGGAAAGATCATATTTTCACCGAACATAAAAGAAGCTAATATTCAGTAATCAGGACAATTTCTAAGAGATAGTGGCCTTGTTCCCTGTCGCTGGTGGTGTTCAAGGCCAGGCTGGATGGAGTTCTGAGCAGCCTGATCTAGCAAAAGGTGTCTCTACCTATGGCAGGGGGGTTGGAACTAGATGATCTTTCAGATCCCTTCGAACCCAAGCCATTCTATGATTCTATGACTCTACAGTATTACTTGCAGGAGAAGAGCCAGACTGAACTAAAATAGGTTTCTTCACAACTTCCAGGCACTGATGAATGCATCTTGATGTCATGACCTGGGAGGAGGCAAAAAGTCCAAATACAGTTGCCATCTGTTTCCCTAAATTAAAGGGAACAAAAACCCCACACTTATGCAGACCATATATAGAAGTCTGCAAATTTAATGTTTCTAGAGCTGACAGATTACAGACAGCAATAACTAGAGGGCAAATAAGCAGTTGTGAAACTATCCATTGTTGAACAAAAAATCAGCAAGTACTTTAGTCATGTTATCTCCCACAAGATGTTAGACAGAGATAAAGGATAAAATGGAAGAATGTACTACCAGCAAGTCATATTATGTTATTCTGCCCTGCTTATCCAAATTCGAACTATAGGAAGACTCAAAAAAATTACAAAGCAGTTTACAGTTTACTCTCGTATCACCCAACACAAGAAGATGGCTTTGTCATAAAGCTTACGCTGTATTCTTCAGGATTTCCTGTATTTCAACAGCATAATGGCTTTCTTCTGATTAGGCCTTTTTGCTGCAGTTCTTCAGTGGGAAAGACTCACAGAATAAAAGTAAATGAGCTAATAAAAATTTTTTTTTTGTAGACAAATATTTAGAAGTCACATCATGCTACTGAGTGGTGCCAGCCAATCTTGGAATTTTTCTTAAATTTGGTTACCTTATATAAGCCACGTATGCCCTCCATCTTGTATATCTTTATAAGAGCATCACACATTCCTCGGTATTGCCGCTTGGATGGATCAATGCCAGCGTTATATTGTAGCACAAGTCGAGTCTTCGTTACCCATATTGGGTTTGTAATACAGAGAGTCATGGCTCCTGAGAACACACAGAAGTTAGAGTGATTGTAATGCCAACTCCAAAGCTTGTCTCAGTTTGCTCAGTCCAATATAACACAAGCTTCTACAATGACAAAACTCCTTAGCCTACCAGAGTAATCATATTATTTAAAACAGGTGAAGTTTATGCCCTCCATTGTTCCCTCTCTCTCCATTCAAAGCTCACAATCAAGTCCAACCTACTCCTGCTGAAGGTACTTGTGCAGAGCATGCAGCTTTTTGCACGTTCCTAGTACACCCCCATTTTTGCCTCACCTTTTCACAGGAGTATAATATGTAGTAGATAGGAAATGAAAGTAATTTCTTAATGTACTCCTGATTATCTGAGTTATTCTTCAGGTATACAATCATTCAAAATTTAATGGACACCTCAGTGATGAGAAATTTCCTTAATCATATTGGCAAGTTAATAGAAGCAACCCGTTACAGCTTTACAGGTTACTGAAAATACCATTGTAAAAGAACCCATTACTATGTTTCATGTCAAACTATATGCCTTACATTTCATTACATTAAATGAATGTTCCAAAATCCTAATAAAAAGTCTTCTGCATTGTCTAGACTACATACAACACAGAAGCACTTAAAGGAACATTTTAGAAACAACACATCAGAAGCCTTGCGGATAGTAGTTTTATTTGAACTCTTCAGTTTCCAAGAAATCTTGGACCACAGATAAGTATTTTCAAAGACTAATGACCAATTCACTTATTCTACCAACTTAATTGGGCCCAGTGTTATTTAGTATCTTCATTAATAACACAGATGAAGAGATCAAGTGCATCCTCAGCAAATTTAGAGATGACACCAAGCAGAGTGGTGTGGCTGACACACCTGAAGGATGGGATCCATCCATACGGACCTGGACAAGCTCAAGAAGTGGCCCATGGGAAATTCGTGCGGTTTAAAAAGACCGAGTGCTGGTGCTACACCTGGGTTGGGGCAACCCCTGGTATCAACACAGGCTGGGGGATGAAAAGATCAAGAGCTGCCCTGCTGAGGACTTGGGGGTGCTGGTCGAGTAGAGGCTGGACACGACGCAGCAATGTGAATTCACAGCCCAGAAAGCCAAACRTGTCTTGGACTGCATCAAAAGCAGCATGGCCAGCAGGGTGAGGGAGCAGATTCTGCCCCTCTGCTCCACTCTGGTGAAACCCTTCCCAGGGTGCTGCATCCAGCTCTGGGGTCGCCACCACAGGAAGGACATTGRCCTGTTAGAACAAGTCCAGAGGAGGTCACCAAGATGATCAGTGGAATGGAGCACCTCTGCTATAAGGAAAGGCTCAGAGAATTGGGTTTGTTCAGCCTGGAAAAGAGAAGGCTTCAGGGTGACCTAACTGCAGCTTTCCAGTATCGAAAGGGAGGCTACAAGAAAGCTGGAGATTGACTTTTTACAGGAGCATGTGACAGGACAAGGGTGCATGGCTTCAAACTGAAAGAGAGCAGGTTTAGATTAAATATTAGGAAGAAATTCTTTACTGTCAGGGTGGTGAGATTGCCCAGGTAAGTTGTGGATGCCCCATCCCTGGAAATGTTCAAGGCCAGGCTGGATTGGGCTTTGATCAATGTGGTCTAGTGAAAGGTGTCCCTGCCAATGGCAGCGGGTTGGAACTAGATTATTTTTAAGGTTCCTTCCAACCCAAACCATTCTACGATTCAATAGGCCTTCACCTTTCCAGGTCCAAGTGTTAAACACTTAATAAGTTTACAATGTGAAAGCAGCAGATTTCTACAGTTACATTTTGGGACCCAATACAGTACTAAATATGGAAAATGCGTATACACAATGAAAATGAGGACAAAAGACATCTTGACAGCTGCTAATTCTGTGCAAAACTGAAGGACCCCAGTGATCCATCTATTCATGTTAGACATCATTATTTTATTTACAGACAATAAATGATTGCATTTGGGCTAGAACACTTACACTTGCCACCTGTAAGAAAAAGCTGCACTGACACAGAAAGGCAGGTAGCAGCATATGGAAAGGCTAGAAGTGAACATTAATCTTCTTTGCATTTAAACTCACCAGCCTCTGCAGCTGACACTAGGTGTTCACTTGCACTGAGACTTTCCATCTTCCCTTCCTTCTTGTAAGCTTTGATAGCATTGTAACTGGAAAATGTAAAACATAATTTAGTAAAGGTGAAAACAGACCTACATCACAAAAAGCCAAGCCCAGAATGACAAACCCCCTCACTTAATCACGGTGGTACGCAGCCTCTGCAAAAAAAGGTATCTAAACTATCTTTGTTTAATTGATTAATTGATCTCTGAGCAGTTAGCTCTTTACAGTGAACTATGGTAATACATATTCAAATTGTATTATTAAACTGTCAGTATCAACGGGACTGTATCTTGCAAATTATCAAATATCAAGAATTAAATTCTAAAAGAACCGATCAGATATCTTCCTATTCAGAGCAATAGTGGCAGGTATCTACCCTCTAGCTCAGAAATACACTGAGCTTTCTTCTCTTGATTCAGTTTGCAATCTTTGTGGATTTAGAAACTGTCAACAGAAGCTGAACTGTCAATAGGAATCTACAGGAAAGCTTAAGGACTGAAGTACAACAATAACAGAGTCTAGACAACTGACAAGTGAGATTTGCATAGGCATACCAGCTAACTAGTCCCTAAAACGTTTCAGTTACTAGGGATTAACAGTAAATCAGGTCACAGTTACAGAGTTAATAAAGTAGAATGTTAAAAAATAGGCTTCATAAGCAAAGCCCATCAACTGACAAAAACAATGAAAGAACTGTCACTAAAATGATTAAAAACAGTTAAACAGTTTTAGTAGAAAAGTTCATGTTCTTTAATTCTTAAGAAATCAACTTAGGTTTTTGTTTTTTGTGAGGTTTTAAGCACAGCGTTTTGGCACTTTAGAGGATTCTTCATGAATAGTATCACCATCTCTGAAGTTCCTTAGTATTTTCACATCAAGGGCATACACTGTACCTGACAAGGAAGAGGTCTCTGACTCAAATGACTTAAATTCTAAAACAGTAAATCATAAGAAAGGGTAACAGACCTGGACTGACTAAGAGAATCACAAGTTTGTAAGTGATTTAGCACATTTTTATACCCCACAAAGAAGACGGAATGCATATCTGAACATTACATTGTGCAGGATATGGCACAATTTACAGTTGTACTTACAAGAAAAAGTAAAGTCCCCAGGAAGCCCCTGCTCCCACCATATTTGGAGTTACCCCTTGATATAAGCCTCGTAGTCCTTCATGCTTCCAGACAGTGGCCATACAGTGGAGAATCCCATTGTATTTTGGCCTCAGCTCCAATCCATCGCTTACTATAAAAGAAAGAAATTATACTGGAAAACATTTCAGGAAGCATAAAGTTCAACTGCATCAAAGCCACCACATAAGTCCATAGCCCCCGAAGCAAGCTACAAATGAACATGAAACCTAACTGATCAACTGTATTACAAAACTATTATTTCACAAGTATGCAAGAGTTAGGGTTTACAGCTTTATAAGTCTAGAGTTCAAGAACTTAAAAAAAAAAGGAGCGAGGAAAGAAACAAAACAAAGAAAGAACTCTTTAGCTCAGTAAGAGGAAAGTCCCTATCAATCAGACAAGGCTAAATAAATGCACTGCTGTACAATTTTGGTAAGCAGCAGCAGCAGCAGCTTTGAATTGAAAGTTTTTTGTCTCTTCAGTGCTCCAGCAATCTTGCATCATATTTCAAGTGATATGGGTGGGGTCCTTGAAAACATATTTCTCTAAGTTGTTTAGACAAGTTCCAAATAACAACTCTTAAATTCAATTTTTCTCTCTAAAACATTCTATAAAGCAATGGGTCATGTCTTACTGATTCCCGAGTTGGTTTTTACCAGAATACTCAAAGGTTACTTCTGTCAAAAATTGCTGTGCTCTTCTATTCTCACTGAATGCATTTGCAGGAAAACACCACATGCATACACTTCTCCCATCTAATAACCTAACAGCTGGTTGTCCAAATATTCAGAAAATGTCATTTCAAAAATATAAAAAACACCCAAGTTTTTGTTTGACAGATCATGTAGAACATGGATGACCACAAACCTTAGAGTGGTAACTACTATTGCTCCTACCATAACAGCAAGGGAGTAAGTTAATTACTGATGACATATGTGATATGGTGCATGGTGAGATGACAAGAGGTAACAGACACAAGCTGAAATACAGGGAATTCTGACCAGAACTTTTTATCCAGCACAGTGGCCAAATACTTGAACAAGGTGCCTGAAGAGCATCTTTGGAACTACTCCAAACTCCAGCACACAAGACTGAGAAAACTGATCTAAGCAGACCTTATCTGAGTAGGGGGTGGGTGAACTCCTTAGCTCTCTTCTGACCTAAATTACTCTATGATGCCAACACAGCAGCAGCTTTTTTCTTAATATAGCCATAAGGCTAGGCCACAATTGTACTGCAAATTAATCTCAAAGTTTTACAATCAGTGTAGTTTTTGTGTCCCCATCAAGATTAATCYTGGTAAACAGACATTTTCTGTTCAGTGCCACATTTATTATTCATTCCCCTTGAACTGTGTGTACAGAACTGTACATTGTGACAGACTTCAGCATTAAAGACAAAGTGCTTTTTCTGAGCACATTGTGACAAGGCATCAACACCTTGACAACCACTCAAAACTAGAACACGAACACTTCTTTTCTCCTTCCTGAATGATGCTGCTAGACCTTTCCCAAAGACATTTCTGATTTTTCTGATTTTTTTTTCAATGCAGCCACTAGACCAAGTTTATAAACATATTAAACAACATGGGAAATCAGAGACATGAATGCAAGTCTTTCTGTCAATGATGCTGCCAAGAATCTTCATAACATTCACTTCTGGTATCAGCTCTTACTCCCTGGTTGAAAACAAAACATAGGGATTGTTATTTTCAACCCAAACCAGCACGTGAAAGTACATGACATCCAAAAGCCACCTAATCCAAACCTGTACTCAAACCAGATCTAATTAGATCTGGTTACTTAGGGACATGACCAGTTGACTCCTGAATGTTTCCATGGCTGAAGAGATTACAGTCTCTCCGGGTAACCTTTTCCAGTATTTGACCACTCTCACAGTAAAATAACCAGAATTTTCCACATTCACTCGTGTGCCTATTCCTTCTTGCCCTATTAACTATTTACTTCCAAGAAGAATCTGGCTTTACCTTCTCTGTGTCCTCCAATAACACTATCACAGACTCCAATTATATCTCTCCTCTGCCTTTCTATTCTGAGACCAAACCCATCCTGTTCTGTTGGCCAGTTTGCCTATGCCATGTGCTCCAGCCCCTTCACCAGTCTGGTGGCCTCCACTGGAGTCATGCCAGTTGTCACCGCCCTCCTTCCTTATACTGGCAAGACCCAAACTAGACACAGTACTTCTGATGTAGTCTTACAAGTAGAAAACAGAGAGAAAAGAGCACTTCTGCTGGCTACACTTTTCATAACGCAGCCCAGGATGTGCCCAACTAGGACACACAAGGAAGTCTTTAAATCCAACATTGCAAAAAGTCTGTTGGGAAATCCAACGTTTTCAGTTTTGTAAAACGCCTCTGTGATAGTTTGGTTTTGAGATCTTAAAACACTCATGTATCTATTTAGGGAAAAAATCTAAAGATACAGTAAAATGTTTCAACCTGTCTAAAAGAGAATGTGATAAATGGGGGGCGTGTTTCTCAAATTAGCAGAAAGCTCAACAACAGTTGCCAAGTTTCCCTATGGAAAAACTAGCTAGTTAAGAGTTTTCTGCAATACAATACCACTATTGTTAACGACCAAGGTTATTCCAAAACTACCGTTATGCTTTGAGCGTTGAAAATCTTTGGCATAAAGGTGAACTTTGAACGTGGGCTTGGGCCAATGTGCCTGTTAAACGCAGGCAGTCCTCCCGTGTCCTCTGGCAGTGGTGTCATGAAAAGAAGGGAAGAGGCTGGCCAGCCCTCTAATCTGCCTGGAAACAGCTCGAGGCACACAGCACATTTTATCGTCCCTAGAAACGACAGGAGGAACAAGCTTTGAGATAGCGGGGAAGATAATCGRAGACCGTCCCTTGCGGCTCACGGCCAGTTTACTCCAAGCCGTGGGGCTGCCCCGCCGGCACCCGCGGTCCCGCAGCCACACACGGGGACGGGCAGAACAGCCCGGCAGGTCCCGGGCTGCGCACGGCGAGCTCGGGCACGCTGGCACATCTTGAGCAAGGGACGGCGGGGGAGCGGCCGGTCCGGCCTCACCTGCGAAGCGGATCTTGACGAGGTCCAGCGGGTGCAGCGCCAGGGTGGACAGGACGCCGCCGCTCATTCCCGCCGCCAGGTTCTCCAGCCGCACGTGCCGCAGGACGGAGCGCGCCGGCGGATCCCGCGCCAGCGGCTCGCGCGCGGCGCACGCGGGGCCCGGAGCGACCATCGCCGGCCGCGCGCGCGCAAGGGCGGGGCTTAGGTGGGGCTCCCGCCCTCGCGCGAGAACAGCGCACGCCGCGCGTCCGGTCACGTGCGCGCGTGGTTCCCGGCGGAGCGGGGCCGGCGCCGCCATGCGGGTGAAGGTGCTGAGCCGCAATCCCGATGACTACGTCCGGGAGACCAAGCTGGACCTGCAGCGCGGTGAGCGGGGCTCCCGGATCGGGGCTCGGATCGGCCCGGCCCGGCCCAGGCCAGCCCGTCCGGAAGGGATGAGGCCGCCGGCGGCGGCGGCGGGGAGGGAAGTAAGGCAGGCAGGCAGGCAGGCAGGCAGGCGTTCGGGCGCCCCTTGGCCGCGCTCCGCTCAGCTGCTGAGCTGGTGCCCGCCGGTGCGAGCCGCGCAGCCCCAGGCCGACAGTAGGCTCCGGCCTTCCCTCCTTCCTATCGCCGGGAGTTTTTCTCCGCCGGTGCTAGTCCCAGGCGGTGATTTGCGTGCCGGGCGGCTGCCGGAAGCTGCATCTCGGGGTGCCAGAACCTGGTCTGGAGCGGCTTTAGAGCTGGAGTGCGGAGCTAGGGGTTTAATCACCGTTCTGGTGCTCCGAGATTACGTTTAGTATCACCTAAGTTACCCTTTGCAGTTTTTTACACTTATTGCTGTTTATTCCTGGTTCGTCTTGTTCTGCTTCTTCTTCACTTATTAAAACTTGCAAAAATCATGTCGACTTTACACACAGAATATTAGAGTCGTGTAGGTTGGGAGGGACCGTGCGGTGAGCAGGGACATCTTAAGCCAGATCAGGTTGCTCAGAACCCTGATGGGGCATGTGCCACCTCATTGTCAAAAAATATATTACTTCTATCTGGCCTAAATTTACCCATTTTTAGTTTAAAACCATTACCCATTGTTATATCTCAGCAGGCCCTGCTATAAAGTTTGTCCCCATCTTTCTCATAGTCCCCCTTTAAGTACTGAAAGGCCACCATAAGAATTTCCAGGAGTGTTCTCTTCTCCAAGCTGAAGAACCCCAACCCTCACATCCTTTCTTCATAGAGGAGGAGCTCCATTCCTCTGATCATCTTCGTGTCCCGCCTCTGGATCTGCTCCAACATGGGTTTCTGATGTAGGTGTTCTTTCTTTTGCAGTTCCAAGGAACTATGACCCTGCATTGCATCCATTTGAGGTTCCACGAGAGTACACAAGAGCTCTGAATGCCACAAAGCTAGAACGTGTGTTTGCAAAACCCTTTCTTAGTTCACTTGATGGCCACAGAGATGGAGTTAATTGCATGGCCAAACATCCAAAAAGTTTGTCTACAGTGCTGTCTGGGGCTTGTGACGGAGAGGTAAGCTTACAAACCACAACAAAGAAGGTACCTTCCTTTCTTAGTTTCTTTTTTCTTTCTCTTTTGTGTTTTGTTGGGTTGTTCGGTTGGTTTTGTCACACCTTTTCTTTTCTGTCTTTGTTTAGCATGACACCTTTATCTTCACTCAGAAGGTGCAACTTTCCAAAGCCAGTCTATCAACTCCTCTCCGCAGCTGGATGGGGGAGACAAAATGTAGTGAAAGGTTCATGAGTTAAGGACAGGGAGAGATCACTCACTACCRTCAAGGGCAAAACAGACTGAACTGAGGAATATTAACTGAACTTATTGCTAACAAAACCAGAGCAGGATAATGAAAAGTAAAATAAGACCTTAAAAACACTTTCCCCCCACCCTTTCCCCTGGGCTCTACCTGCTCCCCTAGCAGCACAGGGAGACAGAGAATGGGTATTAGGTGAATTCATCAGAAGTTGTTCCTGCTGCTTAGGGAAAGGGGTCCTTCCCCTTCTCCACTGTGGATCCCCTTCTCCATGGACTTCTCCAGCCTGAGTCCTTCCCATGAACTGCTGCAGTGTGGGTGACTTTTCCACAGGGTTCAGTCCTTCAAGAACAGGCTGCTTCAGCAGGGGTTCCCCACAGGGTCACAAGTCCTACCAGGACACCTGCTCCAATGTGGCCTCCTCTTTCCATGGGTCCATGAGTCCCTGCTAGGAGCCTGCTCCAGCACAGGCTTCCAGTGGATTCACAGCATTCTTTGGGTGCATCCAGCCTGGGTCTCCTCCACGGGCTGCAGGTGAATCTCTGCATTCCCATTAACTTCCTCCATGGGCTGCAGGGGCACAGCTGCTTCACCATGGGCTGCAGGGGAACCTCAGCTCCTCCCCCTCCTTCTTCACTGACCTTAGTTTCTGCAGTTATTGCTCTCGTGTATTCTCACTCCTGTCTTCTCTGAGTGCAATTACATCTGCTCAATAACTTTTTTTCCTTCTTAAATATGTTATCACAGAGTTGTTACCACCATTTCTTGTTATCTTGGCCTTGGCCAGTGGTGGGTCCCTCTTGGAGTTGGCTGGCAGTGGCTCTGCTGGACATGGAGGAAGCTCACAGCAGCTTCTCACAGAAGCCACCCCTGTAGCCCCCCACTACCAAAACCTGGCCCTACAAACCCAATACACATCGTGATTGCTTTTTGCTGCCCACATGACCCCCCCCTCCCCCTGAAGAAGTTAAATTGCTGCAGATTAAGAAGATTGCATGAAATCAGATTAGCTGGGGGAAAGGGGCACACAAGCAAAAACTTTTTGGAATAACACTTTACCATACTGCCTAAAAATGCTAACCATATATTTGTTTGATTATTTTACATAAATATTATAAAAAGCGGGCAAGGACACTTTTATTGGAAGTAGTTGCAGAAAAAAGTACCTGTCTTTTCTGTATTCTCTGTTGTTTCTCACCCTTACATTATTCATTTGATAGTACTTGTGTATTTTAGAGGTGTCTTCTGGGTAGTTGGGTGCTTCCTGCTTTTTATAGAAAGTGCATATGTCATGCAGTAGTATAAGGGAGGTTTACCTTTTCAGAGAGAAGTGAAACAAATTTATATGAAACTTTAGCCAGATTTCTTCTCCACTAACAGAGCGAGTAAAGTACTGGGTACTATAAATTCATAATAATAAAAATATAAAAACTGACCTTCATTTCTTTGGTTTTTTTTTCAAATAAGCTTAAAAGCTTTGAAAGGGAATCCTCTGTGAGAGGTGTACATGTATAGAAAATGTAGTACAGCGACTGGACTGAAAATGTTCTGTTGGTTCCAAAGGCTATTTCTTTGTGCTCWTGTCTTTAGGGGGATATGTTTTTGCTAAATTTATAACTGCTGCTGGTTTTTAGCAAGAATTCTAGTTCAAAAATAGAGAAATGCAAAATGCAGAAAGTATATAGCTTAGGCTGGGGGAGGGAGTAAGAAGGAAAGAGCCTCACTTTTAGAATTGTTTTTCAGGAAGGGAATAATTAAATAGTTTTTAGCATTATAAAATCTGGCCAAGGGATGAAGCCAGCTCTGCCATTTCATTATAACATGTGTGATCTCTTGAACTGTGAACTGCAGCTGTGGGCTGTAGAAAGCTTACAGAATATTAGCTTCTCTTATTTTAACAGGTTAAAATTTGGAACTTGACCAAACGACAGTGTGTTCGCACTATACAAGCCCACGAAGGCTTTGTTCGAGGCATGTGTGCCCGCTTCTGTGGCACGTCATTCTTCACTGTAAGTATAATGTGTCTCCTTAATACAGCGCAGCAGTACAGAGTGCCTGTTCACCATCTGTTTTCCACTGAGAAACTTGCTCTCTGCCATACAATATTTAAATATTGTATGAATATGCTTATTAAATTTGTCAGTGAACCCGACAGTTCTATTTGCGATGAAATTTTTTCTGATGCTGTGATACAGATGTCATTCAAGACTATTGAAGGGATAAATACCAGAAAATAGCTGACAGATGGTCCTGAAATTAAAACTCAAGTAAACTAGTTTTCATGAAAGTAGTAAATAGATTATGTTCATTGAAAGATGTAGAAGCACGTAGAAAAGTAACCATTTGCATATACTATGATTAAAGATAATCAGATTAAGTCAAGATCATGCCATGTGAATTAAGCTTTATTAAGTTACATTAACCACAACAGATTCAGTTGCATGTAAACTACCTGGAAATAGTATGTCTTCCTGTTTGCATGACAATGGTTCTAAGATGACACAATAAGAATAACTGTTTTTGAAAACTGAAATGTCCTGAGGTTTTGCTTTGTTTGAACTGATCATAGAAGGGCCATTTTCACTACAGTATATTTATCTTTTCTGAAGTATATACCAGGTCACAGGGRCAGTAGTTAGGATATAAGAGAAGTCATAGTAAAAAATCCTGTGGCTCCAAATTAGTGGCTCCCCTTTTGCAAATCCCTCTGCCTGAAAATTGAGAGAGGGAGAGAAGAAACAGTAGTAGTTCAGTCAGGGAGGGGAAGATAAACTTGTAAAGCTAACATTTTTTTAGGCCTGTTTCCATGATCCAGGACTGCACAGCCATGCAAAAGCTTGTGCTGGCATTAGTGCAAGAAGTAGAACAGAATTTGGAACAGGCAACTGGTGCAACTGAGGTGGAAAGTGCCTTTTAACTGATTACATGCTCATCAAAGTGACTTCCAGAAGATAATTTGCAGTTTAAGGTGGCAGTTGATTAAAAATCACAAAATGTAGCCTTAAAAAATAGCCATCATTCTAGCTCACCTTTTTCCTATTCATCTATCTATTTCAGAAACTGGAAAAGCTTTGTGGATCAAGGTGGACAGTTGATTAGGTGAAGGAAAGGTGGTGGTGGTAAACAAGTGACAAACTGGAAATCAGTCACTTGCTTTCACAAGCAGACAGATCCCCAGACAACCTCTGAGCAGCAGCTGCTGTGGAGCTGGCCCCCACCTTCTCTTTCTGCCCCCTCGTTTTAAATAAAAACTACCCCAGTTTTTATTGTGGAGCATTGTTCTATGGTATGGAAGACTCCTTTGGCCAGTTCAGGACATCTGTCATGACTGTGTCCCCTCCCAAAGCCTATTTGCTGATGGGGGAGTCAAGGATGATGGAGACAGAGTGGAAGCAGGGGGAAATGCCTCGGCACCCTGCAGGCACTGTTCAGCAATAGCCAAGACTTGGGTGCTTATCAGTACTGTGTTAGTCACAAATCCAAAACACAGTGCCAGGTGGGCTGCTATGAAGAATATTCACTCCACTCCAGCCAGACCATGTACATATTTTAACAAAATATTATGACTGGGAGAGCTAATCTGCAGCTTGGAGGCATAAAGTGGAACAGTGAACAGGCAGGAGAAAGCACTTGTGTATGTCACAGAACATTCTTTTTCGAAAGGCTGCCTGTATTTAATTGCAAGGCACATATAGCAAAATAAAAGGGAATATATTATGTAAAACTGCACATGCTTTTTCCAATATTTCCAGGTTGGTGATGACAAAACTGTAAAGCAGTGGAAAATGGAGAGCCCGGAAGATGGAGAAGAAGAAGAACCTATTCATACAATTCTTGGAAAGGTTGTAAATCTAAGTTTTGATTTTCCCACATCTCTTCTTTTGAATTAAGTTTGAATCAATTTGTATCTAGCTTTTGAAGGAGAGAGAAATAGTTTGATATCACCTGTTACCATAATGGGTTTTAAGGTGATGGCATCAAATTTTATAATGGCACTTTTAAGGTATCTTCACATTTTTGTTACATTTATTTTACATGTAACCAGAAAGGACTACCTCAAATGCCATCAGAGACTGCTTAGCTCTGTTTCTACTAATTATCCCTTTCCTGCAAACTGGTCACATTTTTCTCTAGTCTTTTCAGATGTGTCGTCAGTGCTTAGTCTGCATTAAATAACTTTCTTTTCATGCCAATACCTCACAGCCATTAAATACAAAATATTAACTTTACATCTTTCTTTTTGACAAAAGCAGACTAAAAATATATACTTTGGCACTTCCAATTTATGATAAGCTTACTTTAGGAAAAACACTAAATGCTTTTTTAAAATAGATTGTTTGAAACTCTTTAGTTATTGCAGTGTCTGTGGAATCCATTCAGGTCCCCTTTGAAAATTAAGTTGTACTTTTAAAATTTTCATTTGCATTAAAGTCAGCCAGGATTTTGTAAATATGCCTTTAGTCCCAACTCCATGGCAAATTAACAAGAAATGCATGGTTGCACCTTCAATGAAAAAGAAAGCTTGCCTACTGGTAGGGATACATCCAATAAGACTTAGTTTCTGGTAGCACCGGTGACTTAACTTTCAGTAATAAAAATGAGTGAAACCATGGGAGACTCCATGTGCAATGATTGTTGATCTTCTAACTGAACATACTTGCATATTTATGCATACAATTAGGTTTCTAAATGTTTGCTTTGTGTTTTGTTTTTTTCCCTTAAAGACAGTGTATACAGGAATTGATCACCACTGGAAGGAACCTGTGTTTGCCACCTGTGGCCATCAAGTGGACATTTGGGATGAACAAAGGACAAGTCCCAGGTGTTCTCTGACTTGGGGTTTTGATAGCATAAGCAGTGTAAAATTTAATCCAATTGAGGTAATGCTTGTGTTATATATTGGAAATCAATGTTTTTCTTGAGCAGTATGAGATCTAAATTCTGTTTACACCATCTTGATTTTTATTTTCCAAATTTAGATTTTGATTTATGTTTCAATGGAATATTTGGGAGGTGTATACATAGATTTTTATGGCTACATTGTTTTGGAATGTAGTACCATGTATTTTTATCTTTCTGTCTTTTGTGTCTGTTAGCGGAAGAGAGGAGAAACAAAAGCAGGGCAGTCTCCATTCTGCCTGCAACAATATATACTTGGTACCTCAGTCACACAGTGTAGCAGTTAGGCGGCTGTGGAGCTGCCAGTTCATCTGTTCCAGTATTCTACTACCCATGACTGAGACTTCTCACCCTCTCCATGGCAAAACAATTGCATTTGATCTTTTGCAGCACTTCCTATTATATCCCTTGACTGGGCTATGCTCATAGATGAAGTGCTTATGAGGAATTGCCAATTAGTTTTAAGGTAGAGTTCACTGCATGGATTCTGAATGTTACAGGGAAAGCTATTTAAAATGTTTGTGCTGGATAATTAGCTGCACAGAAAAAATTATGAATGTATTTCCTTGACTGCAAAAGAAACAGTTTGATGACTATTGTGAAATAGTTTAGGTATCTGATGTAAGCTGTTAACCATGCTGTAGAAGTATTTCAAAGATCGTACACACTGGTTTTCTTTTTGGTTTTTTTTTTCAGACTTACCTTTTGGGAAGCTGTGCTTCTGACAGAAATATTGTGCTATATGATATGAGAAAATCAACTCCATTGAAGAAGGTAATATTTTGCTTTTAAGATTAATTAATGGCACTAATAATCATACTGAATATGTTAATAGTGTGTAAATGTTGGTGACAGTAGAGAACAGGAAGCTCTGAACTGTGAGCTCACTGAGTTTTCATTGTCTGAGTCTTCTGAGTTTGAATTAATGTTGGGATTTAAACAATGCAGAGTGAGAAGGGCCCTTTTCTGCATTCAGACGGGCTGTCATGCTTACTCTGTTGTAATTCTTGATCAACTACCTGACCTGACAGCAATTTCACAATAAGAACTTTATGTTCCTGTGTTGCATTCTGTCTGTGGATGTGTGATTATTATTTTTTTTTTCAAATTTTTTTTTCTCCTCGCCAGAAGGAAACAAAGTAACTTCACCACTGGAGAGCCTTGCTCTGTATTTGTAAAGGTGTTTTGCCTTTGCAGGGAGATAAACCCTTCTGTATGCACCTACTACAAACATTCAGAAATCGTTTGCAGTGTAATCAAAATAATATTTATATGTGGAACCTACCAATGACATGAAGATGCCTATTTAACAGAATATATATATTTATTTTGGACAAGAAGCCAGTAAATCATACACACATATCAAACCTCAATGAAGTTCAGTAGTTTTGAGCCCCTGAGATATCGTAACAATATTCTTCTTGAAATATAGTATTGTGCCTTGTAAATATGCACTCGGTGTTCTGCTGTGTTACATACTGTGTGCAGTGTCATTGATTTGATATACACTAGAACGTTATAATGATCATTAGTTATAAAAGAGGAATGTTGTTGGGATAATAGTATTTCTTTCTCTCTCCATGCCCCAACAATTTTTAATGAAGTTTCACTTGGACAGCTGAGACAGTGCTTATAAAAACTTGTCAGTGATGCCAGTTGGAGACCTGGATGTTAAAATGTACACAGCCAGTGCTGGAGAGCTGCAGTTACAAGGACAAAGGATGCAGTTTAAGCCTGTGTGAACTAAGTTTGAATCTAGCAGAATTTTACATATGTATATGTGCTAAATATATAAAACTGTACATACATGTGCATATAGACATAGATGTGTGTATGTGTGTATCTCATGTAAGCAGCATACTTAGGTGCATTTCCTGCTATAGGAGTGAAATACTGATGAGTACTTCCTTGCATCAATGGACACAGTACTGGGTTTCCTCCTGGGATAGGGATGATTCTGCTGTGTAGAGGAGATGAAATGTCCATTTCTGCATTGAGAAGAGCTCTGAGCTCCTAAGAGAGAGATGCTTCTTGTTAGAGGTATCTTCCTTATGTATGGGCACTGGTTTCTAGCACTGCTGTGTTCCTGTGATGTGATCAACAAAGCAGTTGGAACTCAGTGGGAGTCCCTTCATTAATGGAGATGGGAGTACAGCTTCTCACATCATGAAGTAGTAGCTCTCTTGCCCATTTGTCCTGGGCGTGGGTTTCAAAGCCTTAAGTTTAAAAGAGGGAGGGATAAGATAATGAGATGCTACCTGAGTTCAAAATAAGAACAAGTCTAAAAAAGCTGGGAAAAGATGAATGAAAGCAATTCTGTGAAAGACAACAGGAAAATATTTTGGTAGGAGTTGGTACTCTTTAAAGCTAGAAGTCATTCTTGTGCAACCTATGGGATCAGGAAAGCTTAGGGTGTTTTAAAGATAGGCTTTAGCATTTAAGCAGGTGAAGGAATTGTGATTTTTCTTGCTGGTTACATTCTTAGCTGTTCATTGCAACCAAATACCTTGTCGATGGTAAAGGAAGACATATTTTATTTGGATAATTGTTTTTGTATTAAAGTAATCTCAACATCTCCAGGCTGACACTCTTTGTAAGCAAGTATTCAAAGTTGATATAAATAAACCAAGAGAGCCAAGTCTTCAGGGGCTTCACAATTTTGACTTGTCTTGATTTGACTTAAAAGTACCGATTTTATAAGAAGATCTACAGTAGATGAAAAACATTGATCAGAGATGGCTCTGGTATGGGTTTAGATAGTTCTGAAATGCCATTATTAATGTATTTACAGCAACTTAAATCACTTCCAGCCCAGGTTGCCTTACACAGTTGTTACTGAACCTAATGCTAGAACTGTACAGAGAATCCATTTCTTAGGCACTACTTTAATTCCAAAAGCCACTGCTGAGATGAACTGAAGGCTTGTAAATTTTGGTGAAAAAACAGAGATTCAGAGCCTGGGAAAACTTGATGGCTTTTGAAATAGCTGACATTTTTGGCAATATTGAAGTTATTTTGTGACATGATTTAAAGTACTTATACATGTGGTGGGTTAACATTAATTGTGTGGTCATTTTGCAGTGGCCGATAAACTTGTACAGGAAGGAATAAAGAACACTCCTTGATTATTAAGTTCCCTGATTTGTGCAAGCTTCATAACTAGAACAGTAACGAAATCTGAGCAAATTCTAGTTCTCACATTACTGTAAACATAGGGCATTTCAGTGGCCACTTTTTAAACTAGAGATGACTTTAGACATCTATGGTCACATTCAGTTCTGGATGCACATAGTTTCTGAAAATGAGTGGCGTTCTCCAGCACAGAAGTGCATTATAAAGTGCAGCACACTTTATAATGAACAGTAGTGTCACCTAGGAAATGAGGACTTAAGGAGAATGAGAATTAGAATGTGCACACACTCATTGCAGTCTGTTGGAGGGGTGTACAGTAAAGTCATCACTATTAACTTGTTTTGAGACTGTGTTCATTACTGTACGGGTTATAATTGTACAACCATATTCTGAAATATGTGTGTAAATTTAGGATGTTTGGTGTAGTAAGCCAAGAACTAAAATGAGGTTTGAGTACCATAGCGTTAAACACCCAAATATCAGGATTTTTAAGTAGGATTATAGCTGGCCTGGAGCATTGTAGAAAATCCTGTTTAGAGTTGTTCAGTTTGTTGATAAGTTGCTCTGTAATTACACATCCACTTTGTGTCAGGCATACTGTATAGTTCTTATTTTTAAATATCATGGTTGGAAGTTTCTCTCAGACTCAGCAGAAGCCAAAGCTGCTGTGTATGGTGTGTCAGATGACCTCCTCCCTGCCTTGCCTTGTCCCATAGGGGTCCAGCTGTCCTCCAGTGTGGGGACATCTGACATACAATTTACTAGTGCCTCTTGCCTAGTCTGCAGTTAGCAAAGTAGAAGGGTCTTGCAAGACTGTTACCAGATGCCTTCCTCCCACTTCAGGGCCAACTGGCCTCTTCATTAGCCATATGCTTACTAGCAGCAGGCAAATCTTGCAAATGTGTGAGGAATGATTCACTGCTGATACAGTGATAGTGCTGAGTAGATTACAACACAGTAACTTCTGGATACATTGCTTGGCACTTGAGCAAGAAATGGCATCTCTCCAGGAGAATTCATGAACTGCAATTTCAGACATAAAATAATGAAAGGGGTAGTAATGGCGGGAACAACAAAATGTTATAATTGCTTTGCAAATGCTGGTTCAGAGCTTCAATTAATGAATATATCCCTTGAAATAACAATTTAATTAGGTGTGTCTATACATTACTTTGCTAAAGGTTCCTGTAAATATGATGGAGAAGTGAAAAATTTTCAAAAGTTCCAGGGTTACTTGTTGACCACTAGCAGGTTGCCATGTTAAATGACCACTTAGAAGAATTTGATTCTAAGGTGATTTACAGAGGAAAATTTATTTGTTATGTAGCCTAAAGCGGTGAGCATATGATGAGGGACAGTAGGTTCTTGAGTTTCACTTTTAAAGCTGCTGAGGAAACATTCTGTCATGTCACTATTCCCCTGGCATAATTCTCTATCTACAGTGTTTGTCTTCAGTGATGTAGGAAGTTTTGAACTACAGTTAGTGTTTTACTGCCTATAACAAGGTAGCAATGTGTAAATATATTTCAGGTTATCTTGAACATGAGGACAAATACACTGTGCTGGAACCCTATGGAAGCTTTCATTTTTACTGCAGCAAATGAAGATTATAAGTAAGTGTGACCTTGCTTTTTGATAATCCTGGACATATTATATTTTTAATCTATATCTTGGTGATTTATGATCATGATAAAACAAATTTTTAAAAGGCTACTCAAACTCTAATTTTGAATCACTTAATAACCTAGAGAATTACAGGCATACTGATTTTAAGAAATATTAATTGATAGTACAGTGCCTCTTTTTGTGTATTTCAGTACTTGGGGGATGAAAAGCAGTGTAACTTGGAATAAATGAAGCTGAACCAATGCAAGTGTAACTTTTGAAGTGGGGCCTGGAAAATAAGTACTATTGGTCCAGTCTGAGGCAATATAAGTGTTTATTTTCTTGCTGGCTCTTGTGAAGCTTGATACATTGTACTGATCAGCTATTTTGATGAGAACATTTCTTAAAAAAAAAAATTAATCTTTCATGAGGCAGTTCTGGAGGCTGCAATACTTTATCCTTTCAATGTCTCGGAGCAGTTTTTTACTTTTGAACAATACTATTCATGTGAACAGCTAATCTGATACTGAAAAAGCTGTCTCTTCAAAACTAGGCCATTGCAAATGTGCTCCATATCCTTTTTTCCAGGAAGTCAGTGATCTAACAATAGATCACTGTTTTCTTCTAGAACACTGGAATTTTATCACTTATCTTACGGCTGTTTTTCCAAGGAAATGGAATCTGGCTCAGACCTTGAAAGTGGGTGTTATATTCAAAGTACTCTTTTTCTTGTATTTAGGTTATGGTATGGTAAAGCTATTAGGCTACATAATCTGTTTGTTTATAAGTTCAGGTTTTTTATTTCTTTGGTTGGTTGGTTTGGATTTTGAAAATTTTTTTTCATCTTGCTCTTGCTAAACTAAAAAATATAGCTGTTACCGTCAGGGGCAACTGTCCTCTTGCAGCCTAAAGCAATTAGCATGCAAAGGCAAATGCGTATATCAACAATGCACATGCAAGTGTCTGCTGATTATATGGAGTAGCAATTTTGAATATGATGCTACATACTTTCTCTTCAGGAATTTAGAAGGAAAAAGCAATAATTGCCATTATAATATTCAGTAAGATATATTTAATTTCACTTGTGCATTCATCTGCAGAAAGGAGGGTGAGAAACCTGCTGAATTAAAATTTTTTAACAGCATAGTTCTACTAAATAGTATATCTTAAACAGGTTTCATTAAACACGTTGTCTGTAAAGCACATAAGCTTATTTGGTGATCTACACGGTGGTTATGCCTTGCTGTGCATCACTTAGCTTCGTTATTCAAAGGGAGTAGAGACAGACCTTATGTGAGCTTTGAAGTCCTTAAGAGCAAACCAGCTCTGGTCCAGCAGCTGGGTGTTTATTTTTAATGTAATGCTTTTGTACAGATAGTGTGCTCTGCTGAACTAGCATCTCCATGTGTAAGGACCAAGCTTTCCTTGCACTTGTCTGGCCTAAGATAATTAGGCAGCAAGAAAGGGTGCCAACCAAATGGAACTTTACAGTAAACTCTGAATTACTAGGAGTTCACAATATAGGAATATTTAGAAACCTTTCAGAATTGATAGGCTTGCCGTAATAATTGAGAGATGCTTGTACAAGTTCAGAGTACATACTTATGTCTGAAGATGGAGTAAGGGAGGCCAATGTGATGCTTGGAGTCAGTCAGCCATGAACAGATGATGAAAGGGAATAGCGGAATATGTGTCCTTTGACAGTGAGCAAGAAACCTAGATCTGATCCAATAACTAAACTGTCTGGTTAACAAACCTTTCAAGCCCTAAACAATGCAATGTTCTTTCTTTTCACATATTATGAGCTGTTTTAAGGAGTTCCTTCTGCAATATGGGTCTACCCTTAAGTGTGGTTTATGTAAAATGTACTGTTTAATTAGGAGTTCTTATGATATTAAGCTACTGATTTATTTATTTTAAAGCTTATATACTTTTGATATGCGCTTTCTCGAATCACCTGTGATGGTGCATATGGATCATGTGTCTGCTGTCCTTGACGTGGATTATTCACCCACTGGGAAAGAATTTGTGTCTGCCAGCTTTGATAAGTCCATCCGCATTTTTCCTGTAGACAAAGGTCACAGCAGGTGAGTAGTTTTACACAGTTCTCTCTTGCTGTTGTTCATTCCAGTGACTTCCCTCCCAAGCCCTCAAAATTATTAATACATTCATTAACATCTTCATTGGGGCATTCACTTCCTATGAATGTTGAAATTTTATTCTGTCGATAGCTTGAAGCTGACAGGCCGTGTAGCTGACATAATTCTGGACTATGGATCAATAGTCCACAATTCTGGACTATGCTACTTAACAAGTAACAGTACTTCCACAATATGGAATTAAAATTAGAGTGGATTATTGTGCTTGGGTGTAGTCATTCGTATTTTATGAAGGTGAATCCTGTTTTATTTCCCTCTCTATGCACCTTTTAATGTTTTTAGGTTGCTTTGTACTGTTTCTGTCACCACTTAAATTTGCAGTGTATTACAACATTGTAGCATTTGGATTCCTGGGGATTGTCTTCATCCTATATGGATGATTGCGTTTACATTGTGTAAAATGTATTGCTGCATGAATTCCTGAGGATCAGTTTGGGACACTTCTGTGATCTGTTTCAGTGCACTTACTACCTTTTGTTCATATTTTGTTATCCTAGTTTTGATTTGTAATACAGTGCTTTGAATACAATTCACTTTCATTTAGTTTTTCATGTAAGATTTCATAAGTCAGTATATTAAATATTTTGCTGAAGTTCAGATTGAATCTACTGTGTCTCCATTATTTTTTATTTTTCTTTCAGTTTGATGAAAACTGACGCAAGTTATCTGATCTGTCTGATACCATTTGATCTTCATAAACCTGCTTTCATTATTCTCTCTTGTCAGTTCTTCCTCCTTTTTCTTTATTCCTAACTTTATTTTACTTTTGCTTGACTTCCTCTCTCCAACCTTGTACCCCCAAAGAGTTGTTACTAAGTCAGGTTCTAGGTGGTTTGAGGGTGAAAATGTTGAAATATTGGTTGGTGAAGGAGTATATTTTTATTATTGATTGATGAAATCACGCATGCAGTGTAACTGTGCTCCTATGCTGCGTTAAAGAGAGGGGCTTTTTACATTCCCTCTATATTTAATCTACAGATAGTTTTCATTTTCTTTTTGTCTTGCAATAATATTTTAAATGTAATTAGGTAGTGCAGTTCCTTTGTAGGTTTGTTTTGGGGTTTTTTTCTAATTCTTGCATTATTAAACAGTATGGTTAGCAGCTCCTTTTTATCGATTAATAATGTTCACAGAAGTGGTGATATGCAAAGTTAAAGCACATCACTGAGCGGTAGTTTGCAGACCCCGTTATGCAACAGTAAAAGGCTTTATTCCACATCACAGCAGATTGTTGCCAAGGCCTGTGGAAGGTGTTTTCCTCTTTGTCCTCATTTTTTTCCCTTTTTGTGTGCTAGCCGTAAATCTAGTGAGGAGAAGCCTTACAAATGAAAAATTTTGCCTCATGTAGGCTGACTAAAGTGTTCTGGTGCACTTAAAATTCTTTAGAAGCTAGGCTTTTTTAGAATTGCACAGTTCATATTAATCTCATGGAATGGAGAAAAATAGAAGATTTGATCCTACTTCGAAAACTGAGGGCAGTTAAGAGTATCTGTAAATAAGGATCCTGCCGTTACTCTAGTTTTGGCTTCTGATGTCCTGCCAATCTGAAACTCCTAACTTCAATTGCTTTCTGTTTTATTTTCAAATGAATATTTAAATAATGAAATTGTTTAGCCCTAGGAAATAAGATTTATTATGAAGTTGATTAAATTTAATAAATGCTTAGTAAACAGAACTGTATTTCTGTGCAAACTTTTACATGACAGATCTAGGTTATTTGTTCATGTTTTGTGTTCTTCCTGTCCCTGACAATGATATTTAATACATTGTGATGACAGCAACGGAAGAGGCAAAGGCTGCAAATTCAGAGTAAGGAAAGGAAAAGTACTTAGTTCCCCAAAGGTGGGTGAAGAAAAGCTTTGTTATGGAGTCACGTAGTAGAATGAAAGTAAGCATACAAATGCTTGTGGAAGTGCAGAAGTGCACACATGCCATTAAACAGTTAAAAGCTGATGTATTTGTGTTTTCTGATAGGACTTGTGCTCAGTCTTCCACATAGTTGTTCTTGTAGAGCATCACTTGCTGGTGAATTACAAGACGTGATTAAGCTTATTAAAGCTGATTTATTCTGATACATAGATTACTTTTTCTCATGACCACTTCAGCTCAACCCCAGCCTAGTTTTTCCACAACACTTGAATAGATGTTGTTTTCATGTTTTGTTTACATTATTACTTGGATTTTCCTTGCAAAAATAACTGAGTAGAAGAAAGAGAATGGCTTATAAGCTGGAGTACATGACTGATACATCAAAAAAGTGGCCATTGGTGGACAATAAATAGGCGTTAGTTTTTCCTTCCTCTCAGAATGCTAATAAATAGCTAAAATTACCAGAAAAGTGTATTTAACCATGTATTTTTAAGGCAGAAATAAAAGAATAAATTTGTTTGATACATATTTGATGAAAATTACATAAGAGTTTAGCTTAAATACTGGTTTAAATGTAGCATGCAGAAACATTTTTCAACAGGTGTCAGCACTTGCTGAGCAGGAGTCTGATCAGCAGGAATTAAAAAGGAAATGGAGTCCATTTTTGGATAGAGGAGGAAAATCACAATGAATAGTAGCAAATCCATTGCCATATCATAAATGGACAGCTGGGAGGTGTTTCTTTGCTGTTCTTTTTCTTATTCATAATGGTGGTATCAGATTCTTTGGGACCTATTTTTCTGCATTCCCATTCTGTAATACTCTCAATGTAAAAAAGTATATTAATCGAAATTATTTCAGGAATGGTGTGCATATCATATTGTATATTCTTGGCATGTTTTGCAAAAAGAGTTATTATTTAACTCTATTACTATAATTTCTATGAAAGCACTTATTTAAAAAGCATCTTATCCTAGGTGATCCTTTATCAGTCTATCACGCTTCATTTGAATCTCTATAGAGAGATAAGATCAGCACAGTGTTTAAAAAAGTCAAATTTTTTTTAAAACAGCAGCAACAAAAAGTAAAAAATAAATTTTGCCTTGAACAGAATGCTTTCTGCTATTTGAAAGGTAATGGTGAGAAAAGTGATGACAGATGATTAAAAAATGTTTGTCTTTGCTTTAGGGAAGTTTATCATACCAAACGAATGCAGCATGTCATCACTGTAAAATGGACTTCAGATAACAAATATATTCTGTGTGGCTCAGATGAGATGAATATTCGGCTGTGGAAAGCTAATGCTTCTGAAAAACTGGGAGTGGTAAGAGTTGCATTTTCACATTTAGCTTTTTGTTATCTCAAGATGTTTGGGGTTTTTTGTTGTTGTTACAACCAGCCTCTTCAACTTTTAAAAACTTGTTTCTAAAGGGAAGGTGTAAAGTTATAGTTTGATATTTTTGTTTAATTTGCAGACTGACATGTGTAGTATGGCTCATTGGATTTACTGCAGCTTATAATAATAATAATAAAAAAATGATGCCTCATTATTGCAACTACACAAGGTGACTTTTTTTAGTCTTAACGTTAACAATAACCATCAGTTCTATCTAAACTAGGTTTGAGTTTTTTACCTGTGTGCTAACTGTTAGAATTCACTCCTTATCACTAGAGAAAAGGCAATAAATTCGTTTAGCCATACTTAAGTAATTCTATTGAAGTTTAAAGTTAGTACTTCTAAAGATTTTGACTGGCATGTGATTAGCTCATGTCCATTCATTAAGCTTGTTTGTTCGAAAAAAAAATCACGCTGTGATAAGCATATGTGTTGCAAAATAGACTGTTGGCACTGATGCATAGCTGAGATTTGTCATTAACCTGTATAACTCTCAGATACCAAGTGGGCAAACTAGCGTGGTGTCTGAAGTCCACTGAATTCAATGTAAGTCTGTTTGGTTGAAGTGTTCCTAGTGTGAACAAACACCAGCCTAGTTAGATAAGTCTTTTCAGTTACACTTGTTCAAATGTTTATGTACAGACAGAGCCTGGGTGGTCCCTTACAGTCACCAATTGCATCGATTCATCTGCACAGTTGTACTGAAGTACTGAGTGACTTTGGAGAGTGAATTTGGTGCTTTTGTCTGCTGCGAGTAGTCCCTTTATGTGGCTTTACATTGTTGTGGTATTTTGGAGGTGCTTGCATTGCCTTTTCTGAGCCTGTAGCAGAGCTGTGACATAATGCCTGGGGGAATTTCTGCAGCATCTTGTGAAAGATTGCGGGGAGGTGAAAGGAAAGCTATAATTCACGGAAGAATGTTGAACAGTTGAGGTGATGGATCTACTGCATACTTATGTCTTGGACTGCTTGTGATTACCTGAAGCTCCATCAACTTAAAGTATCTGTGGGAGGAAAGTGGCAGGTGGATGGGAGTGGTAGGAGTGGTAAGGCAACACTGTGAAACAGGATAATTCATGGACTGCTGTGCACTGTGAAGCACTGGATATAGAGTAGTAGCACAGCTGAAATAAGCATGTATATCTTTACCCATGGCCCACAATAGATCGGTATTGGGAAGTCCTGTTATTATTCTCATTTTCTTCTGTAGAGCTGTAGATAAACAACCCCACAGCTTTGGTCTGTGCGGTAATTGTGGTTACAAACTACTGTTTAAGTTGAATTTTTATAGTGTGATACCTCTTCTTTGTGAGGATGTGCTTTTTTTTTCCCCCATGCATTGATTCTTGGGATTTTTCCCATGTAGTGCTTTAGTCAAACACTTAAATATCAGTTCCATATTCAGTTGCTAATTCCAGGCATTCTCCAAAGCTCATTAGAGACTTTACTTTTTGATTTAATTTTCATGTTGAATTTGTTTAGACAGGACGGTGTTGTGTAGAGATGTTACCTGTTTTCCTTCTGTTATATCCATATGCTCATGGCAACACCCTTTTCACCTGATTTTATGACATTAACTGAAACTTTCTTTGTTTACTCACTGTATTTTTAGTGGAAGATCATGATGTCCCTCTCTAAGATGTTGTTCTGCAACAGAATTGTCTGGTATTTTTGATGTTCATCTTTACTCTGAGCCCATTGTGTGGCCTTGCATTTTGCAGTTCTTCAGATGTGCATTGTTTTTGGTTCAGCGAAATAGTTTCTCACGCACTTTTGTGTAAACATGAATTGTTGACCTAACGGCAAGGATTGTTATGAATTCCTAACCTATGTGATAGACATTATTACTAACCAGTGGACAGCAGGAGGTGGTATCTCCATCCTCCAATCCACGGTGAATTTGGAAAACATAAATAAAATGAGGGCAGAGGCCAGCTGTCTCTTCCTCCTCTCCTCATCCTCCCTTTTGGCCTCTGCCTGTTGGAGAACCCTGACAGCTGTGTCCGTGTGTTTATTCGAACCTGAAAACATTGTGTGAAGGACAAGTGGGTAAAAGGAGTGTCACACATACCATTTTCATGTGGAAGGGTTTCAGATGTAAACATAGAGTTCACTGTATTGACTACTAGATGGCATTGGCTCCTTTTCCTATTAAAGAGTAAGGATAATTGACTCTGGGAAGTAATAGGCAAACCCAGCTAGTCCTGTATTGAAGAAAGATTACATACCAAAAGGACAAGTTAGCTATTGTTTTTGAGTGTTCAGAATGTAGACTGGTAATCAACATTCTGCTGTTTTCTGTAGTATTTGCATCAGTGAAAACTGGCCATGGATGGGCCTAAAACAAGGCACTACTAATTGTGACTACTGGGTGTTGGATATGGTCTGCACATTAATACTCTTGTGTTCCTTCACCTGACAGTGAATCCTACATAAAACAGCCTTTGTAAGTTTAGTGTTATTTCTTGATGTTGTTGCTTGGATTCAGGCAACTGTGCCAATCCCTGTTTGATCCAACCTGGTAGTTCCTGTGATTCTTAACATTGCAACTGTTAATGGCTACTTAGCAGGTTCCACTGCTTTTCTTTAGTATCTTCTTCTTTTTTAGAGTATTGGTGTTCTTATCTTCACAGGCATATGCCTGCTCATATTATAAATGTCCGGTTCTTCCGCAGTCTGTGGCTATTTTTTGAATGTTTTGAATATTCAAAGCTGAACGTTCAGTAATTCTGTCAGAAGTGTCAAAATATGTCTTAAATGCTTAGTTGCTTGGTCTGCTATTTTTCTTTACTGAGAAGATTTGATTGAATGACTCATCCAAAGGTCACTGTATTTCTGATATAATGCTAAAATCTTGCAATACATTGTATTTTAAGATATTTTTGGGCTGGGAGTGGGTGGAAACCAACATCCTGAAAGAGAAAGAAAAATAGTAATCAAACACTTTTTTTCTTTGGTGAGTACTTAGTTGTTTTTTAGCATTGCTGGGTTCCAAGGAAGTTATAGTGAATATATAGTACTCATGTTGTGGCTGGTGAACATTTATCCAGTTGGAAAGTTGTATTTTCTGAGCTGTGACTACCTGAGCAGTCATCAGTTCTGACATGCATGTTTCTTTTGGGTTTTAATGTATTTGGCACTGCACTCATTATTCAAAATCAGTGAAACATGAAAGAAAGAAGAAAAGTCTCTGGAGGAGCCAGAGGCATCTTGTGTCTCTGTTCCACTGACAGTCTGCACAGGTTTTACATGGGGGTAACAAACCCCAAATCTCCGGTGGAGCTACTGCAGAAGTTGCTCTAAAATAATTTTCAATGATTAGTTTTTAATAAAATTTCATTAATTGATAAATATGTATTATTAAATAGGACTTAACAGGTGTTATTTTTAAAGCAATAAACATCTATCTCTGCATGCCCAGAAGCAAAAGACTCAACTAAGACTTGAGAAACTCCAGACTGATCAAATACATAAAATATGGCTTGTTAAGTAGATTGGATGCTTTTTTACCTGTGCTTTTGAAGAAGTTTGGGATTTATGAAAAGGTAAATGATTTTGACTTTTGAGGAAAAGAAGAAAATAGAGCCTCATCTGAGTGCAAAGGCTGAAAAAGCAGCAGTAATAGATTTCAGTTAATAGTGTACAGTTAAAGTAATTTATACAAATAAAGGGATAGACTACGTTTTTTTGAATTGTACTGAAAGCAATGAACCATCAGTAAAACTAAATGCTGTATTGCTCTTCAGTCTACTGACACATTAGAAAAGAAACTATACCTGCAGTTCTTAGAGTGTGAATTCTTGGTAACATTACTTCTTTGAGTAACAGCTGCAAAATTTGTCTCAGTTATATTTGTGAATTAGAACAGAGCAGTGGATTGGGATGCTTAGGATTTCAGTAAAACTAGTGATGAGTGAGTGAACAGGAGTGGAGCATAGGTTTACTGCTTTCTTACAAAATGCAGAAATAACAGATTTTGAGTAAAAACTCGTAGAGGTGGGAGAAAGTGCAGTTACAAGTCTTGGTTTTGATCTAGCAAAGTGCATTAGCAGGAGCACATCAAAACTGTCTTAAGCAATTGTTTGTCCTTTCAGTCTGTTTCTAGTATGTGGTTCCATTTTCTGAGATAATGCTGATAACAAGCACTACCAGATACTGTGGGACGTGGCATTCTTTTCATAGTGATTTTGGGCTTGTGATTCAGTGCACCTGTAACTCCTGCAGCTATGATTTTATGCTCTTAACATCTACATTGCCTTACATTACCTTTCTGTTTTTTGCTTTTGTCATCCATTTAGATGTAAAGACACCAAAAGTTTTGGTCTAGGAAAGAATGAATAATAAACTTAATGGCAATAAATTTAGAAAGGTGTTTTCAGCATAGCAATGGAAAAATAAATAAAGACAAGCTATGGTGTAAAAAATTGCTGGGATATGTTTGGATTCTAAAAATATTTTGTATCTGTGCTCTTACCTGCCTTAACCTAGAAGGGCAACCTGAAGAGGACAGATAACCATTCATTTTGTATTCTCATGCTGAATTACAAAATTCTTAATAGTGTGGAGTTTCAAATACTGCATAGTACAAATACAGCCCTCTTAAAAAAGAGAATTTTTTTAAGGGTGGTTTTAGCTTTTAATCAGGGCTCTGCAAAAATGCTTACCTTCCTTCTGCTTAGACAGGAAAAATAAGCAGTCTGTTGTCAGGAGGGTGGAGAAGAGGCATGGGCAGCTTACTCGAGGAGATGTTTTCCTATTGCTGGCAACTTGGTTGCATTTAAAGAGTTCTTTCACCCCTTTTCCCCCCTAAGTATCCACTGTGAAGTCCTCCTGTGGTAGTGGCAGAAATCAGCTGTGTTTCTTCCACATAATCTTCATTTTCAATCTCATGTAGGAAAGAAATTGCACATTCAGTTTTGGAATATATGAAAAAAGAGTCACATGTCACCTTTAAGCATGTCTTCCCCTCATGATGTGTCACATAAATCCTAATTTATTGTATTTATTAAATTGTAGAGTGTTCTAGTCCCTATAAACGAAATCTCTAATGCTGCTAAATCATGCAGTGCATCTTCTCTAGCCCAAAACACAATGGGAAGTAATCCTGTTCTCTTCAGCTGTTCACATTGACCTTTGTAAAGTGACTTGCAAGAGAGAGGTTGGAATTCAGTGCATTATTGCAGTGTGCTTTCTTAGCTATCTGCTATCTCTCATAAAGGAAACTTGTCATTACTGCAAAATTTTGTTTTACCATCACGTAGATGAAGGTGCACTTTGCACAGTCGGGTGTATTGGCCGCTGGCATCCGGTAGTTGGGTGGAAAGTCACCAGCTGTGTGCCTGTCTCCATACCACATTACACATAAAAATGGAGTCAGGCTCCACCACCTCGTAATCTATTTTAATTTTTTAAATAAGATGTCCTGGACGTATCTTTAGTTTACAGAGTCACCTCTTGTCTGTAGAATCATCAAGGTTATACTAAATCGGCAGCAATTTGCTCTTCTAAAATTAAAGGAAAATCATTGCATTTAATTAAAATAAAGGCTCTTTAATTTGGCTTATGTTGGCAATTTTCTGCAGAGTGGGAACACCTGGGATTTATTGAGAGTGAACCAGCTATTCAGGCTGGCTCACAAGAAGGAATTTCAGTGAAAGGGGGAGGGTAGCTTTAGTAGGCTAAGATGGTAAAATTTACTCAATTTCAATTTGAGAGGCTACAATGAATGTAAGTAAAGCAGAAGGATGTGGGTTTTATGAACAAGAGGGTGTGGAGAAACAGGTTAAGAGCATGATGTATCTCTGATGCCTGAATAAGAATTTTTTGAGCCGTGAGCATCTCTGCATCTGGTACCTGGTTTCTTTATTGTCCCAAATCAGAAACTCCTTCGTGGTATGTTTTATCAATACTTGGTTTCAGACCATTTATGGTATTCTGGACCAAAATCATCTGAGTGTGATATTTATTTATTCAGAATTCATGGAAAAATTCTACCAGAAGTCACGTAAAGTGATCTCCAGTGTAGAGAATAAATAACCAGTTGCTGATTTCAAGGGGGAAGAACACATGTTTCATTATATTGTAAGTGGAATCTTCAAACTGTGTGTCTAATAAAGTTGTTGGTTTTGTTACTGCTTTTTTTTTGTTAGCATCTGAAACTCGGGTTCTGTTTTTTCTTGAAAGTAAGAAATGAGTGACACAGTCATTTACAAAGCTGAATAAATAGAACTTGTCCGAACTATTGTTTTACTTATTGTTCTACTTTAGGTGCAGATAGTAGTGTATGACATAAATGTGGAATGGCAAAAGACTGGTGCCATGGTTTAATTGAAAATATGCACGGTTTTAAGATGTCTGAAATATTGGAGTTACAGAGTGTATTTTGGGCAGGAGGGTAGGAAAAAGAGGATGGGATTATCATCTGTTAGTATTTAATATTAACAGATTTTATGTTTCTATGAAAACTCATGAGACGGAAATGCATCTGAAATTCCCAAAGATCCAAGCAAATCCAAAGTACATAGAGACTGCTGTTCCTGATGAAGCAATGCATACTTTAAATTAAAACACAGCAAACACATTTTTCTCCTTTTGATAAGTAAGCATTAAGACCAAGGGAAAAAAAGCCTAGTTGAAAAAAAATAATCTTCCATAGGTTGGCTGTCAGGAGAAGATGTTTCTCACTTTCAGAGTTGTTAATGGTGGCTTGGCCAGAATTTTAAACATGAGTTAAAAATTAGTTTGTTGTGGCAATACCAGCTCACCTGTATTTCATGTGTTTGTGATACTAAGACTTTTTTTAGGTGCTTGATGAAAGCTGGAACTCCCCATGTGCCGTGTAGTCAAGCTAATACTTGAAATCCGATATGTGCATTGTGCTTCCTAAGAGATTAAGGTGCTGGGTAAGATTTAGGCCACCTGAAGAGCTGTCTGTAAAGCTGTTCACAAAGACAGTTCCTTTATGGCATTTATACTTACACTAGTGAGTGATTAAAATGCCTGTAAATCTTTGTTTTACAGGGAAAATTGATCATCAGCAGAAGTTAGGAAAGACTAATCAAAGAGTGTTTACTGTTAGCTATTTATGTTCTCTTTTGTTTCTCTACAGCACATTAAAATGTGATTCGCAGGAGTTAAATTTGGTTACTTCACTCAACTTTAAAATGATGATAAAATTTTGTGTTTGAGCACTGGGATATTGTTGGAATTTTAGATTTTTTAATACTTCCTTACCCTTATTCTGAAGGAATTTGCTAGAAGAAAGCCATTTGAATTAAAAGTTAAAATTTTGTTTTGTAGAGAAGATTGACAGTTAAATCCCTGTTCTTTTATAATGTGCTTGTCTGTGTTGTTTTCCTTGTAGCTTGCACCTCGAGAGAAGGCAGCTATGAATTACAATCAGAAGCTGAAGGAGAAGTTCCAGTTCCACCCCCAGATCCGGCGCATAGCTCAGCACCGTCACTTGCCCAAGAGCATTTATGGCCAAATCAAGGAGCAGCGTATCATGAGGGAGGCTCGGCGGCGGAAGTACGTGTTCCTCTTCGGGCTTTGCTTTCTCTTCCTCGTACTGAAACGCTGCTGTAGCAGCAGTGTATGGGAGTGATAGAGCTGCAGCGCGTGGCAGGAACGAGAATGAGCTACTTTTAACATCTGAATGAGCGATCATGAACTACTGGATTGATTATAAGGAAAATGCAGACAAGTGCCAGTGTCAGTGAGGACTGGCTGCTTCCCAAAAGTACGGTGAAGACATAGCAGCAAGTACTGTGTTGGAAAGAGCCACAATGCTTGGTTAAGCATGACATGATGCAACATTGCAATGGAAACAGAATGGGCTGTTGTGGCTGTGTGCTGGGTTTTTTGTTTTCGTTTAGCTTTTTGTGAGTTTGTGGTTTTGTTTTTTTTTGATAATGCCAGATTCCAGGATGAATGTTTTCTGCCACCTGGATCATTGCCATATTGGAATTTCTAGGAGCTGGAGGTGGCATACTTTGCTGTAGCCACTGAATTAACAGTAAAGCTAAAACATCGTGAGTCTTAGTCATCTTTATTAGCTAAAAAGCTCTACAAACTTGAGCTGCCGATCCTGTTGAATGAAAACCAAGCTGAGCTCCTAGGAAAAGGTTCAATTTGAAACCTTTCTAAATTAGTGAACTTTAAAGTTACTTTTAAAAGGGATGGTCCATCTTCCCAAAGGAGTATGTGGCTTTTGATTAATAAAAGCAGAGCAATTCTGAACTTTTTTGGTTTTATTTGTAGGATATCTCCATTGCGGAGGAAGCTAGTATTTCTTAAACATTTGTGCTGACTACTGAGTTTTATTTTTCTGGTTTTTCTTTGTTTCCAGGGAACTGAATCGTCGTAAGCACAGCAAGCCAGGATCTGTGCCATTTGTGCCAGAGAGGAAGAAGCATATTGTGGCAGTAGTGAAATAATTGTTTTCACAAAATGTCACAATGAGAGAAAAATGTCACTGTTGAAAGAATACACTGTACGAAATTTGATGGACATTGGTAAGACAGCATATGGTTCCAGAAACTTGACTTTTCTTCCACATTTGTGCATCCTCTGACTTCTCGTGTCATCATCTGCTTTGAGTAGTTATGAGAAATCACCCTGTAGTCTTTTATTGCCATTTGTCTGTCTGATGTTACTGGCCTAACACTGTGTATTGCAGTGGAGTTTGACTGTTTTGATACAAGCAGATAACTTGGTGGAGAATGTCTGTAGTTCCAGTCCTATTCTTGGTACTGTTACTACAAAAAAAGGATGAAATAGGTTAATGTTTGTCAAAGTGAAAAAACCTGCTCCATACAGAGTTACAAAAATGATTGTCCCTATGCTGTCTTTTTAATTTTTATTTAAACAAATTTAATAAAGTAAACAAGTGACCTTAAGCAATGGACTAGATTTTGATTATTCCAACTGATTATTCCAAATATCTTGCATTATACTTCTTACAGTACAATATATTATTTATCTTTTATCCCAAAAGAAATTCAGCGGGATTTTCAGACATCTGTAAACGTATTTATAACTTTGCTCTGGCTTCTTAACTATTGTTATATAACTTGACAAAATTTCAGACTGTTAAGTTGCTAATATTGATAATTACATAGTTGAATAATGTCTTCTCTTTAAAACTTACAAAATGTGGATGAAAGATGGCATAAATTGTATAAACCACAGAAACTCCTTTAGATGAGATTTATTATAAGCCTTATATTTTAAGTTTATAGCAGAAAAATGAAGTTTCACACTTCACAAGGTATCTGTAACCCAAAGTTCCTTTACAGTTTGCCTGGGAAATGCTCTGCTTCTCTTCCAGTGGGATAAATAGCCTTTTACTGAAGATACCAAGGTGATCAGAAAACTGTGTTGGAATTAAACTAGGCTGTCTAGACTGAAGAGAGATATATGTAATAACTGTAATGTTGCTTAACATCATCTGTACAAAAAGATCTTTTCAAGTCTTAGCACTTCAGTACAGTCTGTAATGACACTCCCCTTGCCCTGAGCTTATGCACAAAAAAAAAAAATTATGAACTTGATTAGGGTAAACTTAATACTTAAATATTTTTTTTTTAATCTGGAATTTGAGCACTTTGAGCACTTGCCTTCATATAGTATCCTGTTTAATGTATCCACTGACACTAATCCATAGGCATTTCTGGTTCTCACTCTTTAACTTGTCTCTTGCAGTACTCTTTGGGCAAGAATCCTGAATCATCATGGCAAGACTATGGCTCTTTGGTGATAAGAGGCCATAATGTATTCTGGATCACTTACCTTATGGGGTGATGCAGGAAGAGAAGCAGATCTGAAGAGCTCTAAGAACAGATCAGGGAATAGACTGATGCTGGCTGTGTGCCTGTTGTACTAATAAAGGGCACTCTGTGCCAAATACAGTTTATTTCCTTCCTGAAGTACTGAAAAAATTGAGGGAGAATATGCAGTCCAAAGTATGGCTTGTGACACAGCTGTAGTCAAGTCTTGCACAATTTGCAAACCAGACTAATCTCCTGAAATGTGATTTAAAAATTTTGAGCCTTGTCAGTTTAGCTTGAATTGCAGTCGTTGGTTATTGATTTGTTGAGTCATGATAACCTCTGGTATGAACAAGCCCTGCTGCTTGGAATTTAGTAGCTTTGGTGCAGAACTCTGAGTGTAACAAGAGCTTTCGGTTCTGAAGTTGGTTGGATTATGGTGTGGTATTGGTGTGGAGCGATCGGCATGAACCATGTCCAAAGGATCTCCTTATGTTCCAAGACCTTTGCGCACTGCTGCTTTCAGAGAGGACCCAAGTGGTGCAACTCGAAGGATCAGGGTTGGATAAAAATTGCTAGAAAGATTGTAACCATGCTGAAAAAAGGAATTTTAAAGTTAGGAGGGTACTTGGAGTCTATGCATTTGGCTATGAATTTCTTTTCCAAAATTGTTTTTTGGTTTGGTATGGTATGGTTTTACATGGAGATTGGTCTTGGCATTAAGTGGGACATCTACTTAGCATTCCAGGAAAAAGGCTGTTTTCCAAAATCAAATCTTCCTGTGACTTCTAGAAACATACTAGTTGTAAACCCAGTGTAGATCTGAGCTGGGTCTTTCTGGCTGGAAAACAGCCGTTTGGAATTTTGCAGGTGGTGTTTGTAGACTGTCAGTTCAGAGGATCCCGGCCATGGATTTGTACACTGTTGGGCTAGCTGCTGTTGATTTATCCCTTTTGGAAACCCTTACAGTTTGACACTTTTTGTGGCCATCCACCAAAAGTATATAATGCCACAATATTCAGAGTAGGGATTTCAAATTTACTTAAATGTAGTAGTTGCCAGGTGGTGGCTGTGCTTGCAAGAAGGTCTCATGTAAGTCTGTCACAGGCCATTGCTGAAACGGTTTAGAAAGTAAAATAAAGGAGCTGGAGCCCTTAATCGTTTTTTATTTGGCAGGTTTTTTTCTTATTGTTCCCCTCAGTGATTTGAGAGGAGCAATCAGCCTTCATCTTAATCACCTTAATGGAGTTTCATAGATTTATTGAAATTATTATATGTAAAAACACTATGAATACATGCATCTGCATATATGTGTACTCAAGCGTATGCAGAATAAAATCCTTAGCAGACTTAAAATTCTGAAAATCTAAGGAAACTGGTAGTGTTTCCCTTCAAAATTTTGGTGGTGTTGATTGTGGAAAAAAGGGAGATGATTGATTATTTTCTAAACCAATGCATTGCCTATAGACCTGCTGATTAAAAAAAAGAGAGAACTTCTGTATGTGTTCTTTCTTTGGGAAGATACTTAAGGAGTGGTTTGAAAGAGAAATAATTTCTTTATTGCAGAAATACTTACATCGCCTTGGTGAATTTTAGCTCTTTCACGATAGAGCAGCTATGGAGTCATCAGTGTTTTATTTCTCTGTTATCATAGCCAGTCTATGTAATGCAACAGATATTTGAATAAAGTAACTTCTTTTACTCTCCGCATGTCCTAGGTATCTAAAACAAGCTAAATGGCCACTCGGGTAAATGGAAATCTATAAAAATTTTAGGCCAACTACAAATTTCAACAGGAGGTTTTTTTGCCAGTGTCTGTGTGACTGTTCTTCACTTTGCTCGTAGTAGCAGAATCCCCTGGCTTTTGGGACCAGTGGTTTTTTTCCCTCTCCCAAGCTGAAGGACTCCAGGCTGTTATGATTCTGTATCAGCGAGCTCCTAACAATACCAAACAATACCTGTGTGCACACCTGCACACAATGCAAACAATAAATGCACGGCCAGCCACAAATCCACAGGGGCAGAGTGCAGTTCCTGTACTGGCACCTGTGTAAACAGGGGCTGTGCTGGGTATTGCTACTCCGCCCTCTTCCTTCTCCAGCTGAACCTCACCTGTGGGTGTGCACACCCCTGCAGTGTGGGGCTCTGGCAGCTGCTGTGTGAGACACTCCAGGCACTGACTGGCATCCAGCCCATGTTTCCCAATTGCAAGCCCCTGGACCTTCAAGTCCCTCAGACACGTGGTCCTGCTCCAGTGGCGCATACTCCTATTGTCCTGCTTGCGGGCTAGTCCCACTTGAAGTTTGGTAACCTTGACTGGTACATGTGCACAAGACTAGTTAGAAATAGGGTGCAATGAGAATATGGGATGGACTGCAGCAGTGAAGTGCAGGGCCCACACAATGAAGTGTAATTGGTAAGCTGCCTATGTGGGACTGGTCCCCTTTATCCTCTTTGGTTTTTGTGTGTCTATTTCTCTCCAGTCTACCGTAGTCCCTCCCTTTACACACCTTTGATGGTTCCCTTAAACATCCCAGAGTAACTTTGCACATTGCTGCAATCCCCTGAAAAAATAATCCTCTAATAAATTTTACACGGCCCCTGAGTTCTTATTCCTCTGAAGTCTTAAAATCTTTAGGTAATCCCTCAGTTTGTACAGTTTTCTAGGGAGTTTCTTACACTTGTTTAGTAGGTTTTGCACTAGAAGCAGTGGTCTGCTCTTCCGTGTTTTTAGGATTAGTGAGTCTGTGCACTCGGTTTTCACTAATTGTTCTGATTCTTGCCGTGGCTTTCTGTTTAATTGCTTAGCCTTTAGTCAGGTAACGTGCTCTGTTGTATGGAAATATCTCTGCAGTACTTTGTGATCCCAGTGACTGGACCAAGAATGTGGCGGATGCAGTAGAATTAATCTTGCTTAGCCTTAGATGTCTACAGTGCAGGCACGGTGAACAGCCTTGCATACCTGATCTCTACTTGATGGAGGTAAATGCTTATTTCAGGAGATGTTTATCCCATGCTTCAGACATTTATATTTTAATTAAAACCTTGTTTATTTTTATGATTAGCATCGTGATGCGAAAGGTGACTAGTTAACTTATGAATATGTGTCTAGGTTTGGACGGAATTGCACATAGAGGCAATTAGGTTTAAGATGACCGAAACCAGTGGCAAGTGAATACCTTCTGGAAGTTCTTGTCTGCTATTCGCACCATAGAAGTCTAAAAATGTTTGAAGAGAGATGAATGAGGTTTTGTAATTGAGGACAAAGAAATTTCTCTGGATAATGGTTTGTGGAAAACAAGCTCAGTGTTAAACTAGAGAAAGATGGAAAGGCATTTGAAGAAGAGGGACTTTAATTAGAAAGAAAAGACTGATGTGCTCACCTAGGACTTCTGGGGCTTTAGAAGGTACATGAAGAATTCTAGGACAAAATCAGAGATCACAGTTGAAATACCACCAACTAAAAACTGCTGAAAGTGTCATTACTTACTTAAATTAAAAAAAATACACACTTCCTCTCAATTGAAGATTGTGTGCTTTATACAGGGTTTGAAACAAATTTAAGGACTTATTTGGAAAGGTAATGAGTAATTACTGTTAGACTAACTTTAAGCAGAACTGCTGTTTTTCAGTGCCTTCAAAGTTTGGTCTGTGATCTCTGAGGTTTTTAGAATACACAGCAGAATGTGCAGGGCTGTGAGCCCTCAAGGCTAGAGCTTCCAGCACTCCCTTGGAGATAGCTAGAGATACCAACTCTCCTGGGTTATGGCGAGTTCCCAACATGCCTTGTTTCCTCGTGGTAATAGCCTGTACCCCATTGGCTAATTGGTTTCCGCCCCACCCCCTGTTTTCACCATATAAACCCATGCCTCGACCCCTGACACCAGGGAGCTTTCGTCCCTGGCCTCCGCTTCGCTGGGTGGTTTGGACAATAAAGCTACCTCTGTGGAACAGCTGTACGAGGCTCCTGTCTCTTTCCCCAACTCTGCCTGGTGTGATTTCACAAAGAGCTGAATCACTTGTAGCTGAAACACTGCTTCACCTACTGAAATCACTCGTCGCCTAGGAAGGCTTGCCAAGTGCCCCTGGAAGAGTTGTTCTCTGCGGGACACTCTAGGAAGGTTGCAGGCATACCAAAGCTGGATATCAGCAGCCGGACCCCCTTCCTGCGACAGCGGAATATCTTGGGTTTTTAAGTTTTTCTTATATTAATGTGTGTTAGTGTACTTAGTGATTTCATTTTGTCCAAGGCTGGAGCAGTTTCAGCAGATGCAAACAATGTGTGCTCAGTGGGTAGATGGAAATGATCAAGAGCTTCTAGCATGTTGCATCAGGTTTTCTATGTTTAGGGCTTGTGTGGGCAAAACCAAAGATTTCCAGCAGACAAAAGAGCATTGCTGATTATTTAGAAGATAAATGGATGGAGATGGTATTTTGACTGTCATTGTAAAAATGTGATTAAAACCCATAATATGATAGAAACCCACAGATTTAATATAGATTCGGTAGACATGTTGTGTTCATGTATTTATTCCGAGCCTGACATCCAAGCATCTAACTTGTATTGAATCAGAGTGGAATTATTTGAAGATGTGGCTTTTTTTCTAAGAGCCTTATTGTAGAACATGACAATTTTTTTCAGCAACCTGAAAAATGCCATTAATTTCCAAAACGGTATATGAAAACTGTTATGCTGTAAGGTACAAGTAAACTGTGAGCTGTAGCAAGGGATAGGGCATCTGTTACACCTGCTAAGAGAGGCCATTGCATCAGACAACTGCCTGAAACAAGTCCTCTAGTTCATGAGAGAGCTAAACCTTATCAACTGCTGCAGAGTCCCAGTCTGGGTGCTCCTGCTCTTGCTATCTGGGGCAAACATCCCTGGGTAGCTGAGCAGCAGCATTCAGTCATTACTCATTTCCCTTTCACTCTGTCCTGTGAGAACAGCTGTTTGCTGGTTTTCTGCACTTTGAGATCTACGGTACAGATTGAACAGTACCTCAGGATGAAATCACTTCTTCCTATTTGTAAAACTGCTTTGATCTGAGGATTCCAGATTTTCCAGCATTATGGTTTTCTTTCTCTTCTGTTTTTGTTCTCTTCACATCCCTGCTTCCCAAAATAGCATGTCAGAAATTCTTGCTTTCTCTGTGGTCATCGTTGACTTGGCTGTATCACTTAGGTTTTGCTTACTCAGAAAACATAAATACTTCTTTCTTGAGGTTATTTCTACCATACAATATCTGGTGCAATATTACCCTGAATCCCTCCAAAAATGAGGATTGTTAAGCATTTAAAGACCTATGGTTGCTTTAATAATTTGCAGATGCCTATGAACCTACGCTATGGTTTGCATAGTATTTGGGATGTATTAAGGGAAAGGAAACCTGGTCTCAAAAAAGCTTGGAGGATGAGAAGCCAGGAAAGCCAAAGGGGAAATATTATTACCGGTTTGCAAACTGGCCAAAGGGGTGGAGTTTGGCATGGCAGAAGCTGGGGGAGCTATAAGGCACAGATCAAAAAGAAAGGAGCGTGTCAGCAGTTTTCTCACTCAGTCTGAGTGAAGAAGAAAGGGAAAATTCAATCCCTCTTATGCTACAAGAATGTAAGGTGAAATATCTAAAATGCCTATTTTTTTTTCTCACAAATGGGATAATCCAGCATTTAAGTCTGATGGCAAAAGAATCATTGGCTCAGCTGGATATCTGAAGGTATCGTATTTATAGACCAGCTATTTCAGGAATAGAGCCTGTGTTCTTTTGCATCACTTAAGGCAAAATATAACCTTGGCAAACAAAACCACTGGCAATATTTGCAGTTGCGTCATCCTCAAGTGAGTATTCAACATCAGAAAACGTTAGGACATTCATGATAAGCTGCTGTTTTTACATAATCCTATCAGTGATGGCTGTCCAGTGGCTGCAGTACAATATCTTGAACAGAAAATGTTCACTATCACAAGTAAAAGCAGCATAGGATAGGTAACTGGATTATGATACTGATGTCAAACTGTGGAATAAACTTAATACAGTAATTGAGTGTCTAAATGTGATTTGAAACTAAGATTTGGTCAGAAGACAGGGGTTTTTCCCCCCCCAGGAATAAAAGGAATAAAACCAGAAATCTGGCTCAGTAACAATTCTTTAACTTACGGACAATATGTAGTAATTTGCTTCAAAAGACAAATATCTTTATATGTTTTGTGCCTTATTCTGTGGAAAATCTTTTGTGTGAACAGCCCTAGACAGAGATTTTGACTGAGCTCTGTATGTTGAAGAAATGTCATAGTGAATTTTGGACTGAGCCAAAATTCAAATGGATGGTCACACTAAAGGATGCAGTCGCAGTAGCAGACACGGAAAAACGTGGCAGAACAGATCAGAACTAAATTCTCAAAAATTCCATTAAAATATATTTTGTTAAAATGTTTAATAGCCACAGATTTTATTAATAAGATAGGAAAAGTTAAAATAGTGGGCAATGGGTTGCTAAACGAACCAGTGAAGTATTTCAGTGAGAGATACCTGAAGGAAGAAACTGCAAATCAGTCAGGTTCTCATTTTACCCGTCTGTCTTAATTCAGCCTACTTTTCATATCACCAGATGCATAAGACTTCAGCTGCCTTGAAGAAGCACTGTCAGAATCCAATGCCATCACAATTTTCCAAATATTCTTGCAAAACTGCTGCTATAGTGAATACTCTGCTGAAAATGTCTCTTTGGGTTTCTTGTCTTTGGGGATGCCAAAGTTCAGGTGTCTTGGGCAGCAATGTCCAGTCCAAGATCCGGGCCTGCTTTATCCTATGCATCTACATCTCTGAGTAGCCAAGGGGAATACCAATGCTGACAGCAGTTTTCCATCCGTTCCTTCCTGACCTGCAGATCTATGTTTAATGCATAGCTACAAAAGACTCTTAGCTTGTCATGGAGAGCGTTAGATTTCCCTGCTGGAGGCCGGCCATGGCAAAGCAAAGCTTTCCACTTGAGTCATTTGCTCACAGTTGCAATCATGCAAAAGTTGCTGTTTTAGTAAGTGAGGTAATAACACTTAAGACTTCCCTGTTCTGGAGCAATGCAATCATCTGAGGTCATACTGGTTTTCACCACCTTTGTTTATTGACTTTCTGACTTCAGAACATTTTATTCAGTTCTGACAGTTCTTAAGCAGCATGTTTTTTATCACTGTCTCCAGGAAGCAGATACCATCAGCAATGTCCAGACCTACATGTGCGTGACCTGACCACAGAATTTCACTGTCTTGAAGATGCATTACCTCCAAAATACAGTAAATTCAGTATTAACTTCAAGCCAGGTGGTTAGAGATCTTGGTTCATCTGGTATCTTAATGAAAACCATAACATTTTCTGGGTGTTGTACAGATTCACCAAAAAATTTCAAGAGATTCTCTTGGAAGCTTTCTGAAAGTCAACACAATCTAGGTATGTTTGGTATGTGCCATGTGTCCCGTTGTGCTTTGGTTGTTCAGTGACAGTGCACAGCCTGAAAATATGATCAGCACAAGATCAGGCTGCCAGAAGTAAGCTGTTGCTCTTAAAGTACCTGAAGATGCAGTGATACAGCAAAACCAATTCAGTGTAAGTATGTAGAATAATTTTCTGGAGGGGACTGTGATGCTATGTCAGTCTTAGAGTCACTAAAATTGTCTTTCAGGTAGTTTTGTAGGCTTTTCTTCTACATTCTTCTACAGTGGATTCATTGTCTTGTGCTCAGTTCAAGATCGAGATCATAATTTTGTGTTCCTTTTTGCTGCCTTTGAGCAGGTCTGATCTGTTTTACCCTACGCTGCGCCATCTAGTTCTTCACTTTTACTCTACTTTCAACCTAGTGCAAGGTGATTTTCTTACAGTTATTGTCTTATTTAAATTAGCCAAATAGATTGTTTTTTGGTTGATAGGACAGTTGCAGTATGAAGCGGAAGTCCCCTCTCCTCTTTAATTTGGGTTAAGGGTTTTTTTTATGGTAGTGGTATTTCCTCCTTTGTTTTTTTATTAATCAATTGTAGCTAATGATTAAAATCAGGAGCCCCCTTTTTGCTGCCTGCCAATGTGATTTGTCTTCATAAACATTTATTCCCTCTTGCCATATTAATAGGATTTTGTCCTGAGCATTTGGGAAGTTCTCCTTTGCAGGTCCCTCTCAGATGCTGCCATTCTACAGCATTGCAGTGACCCAGTCCTCCTATTTCTATTGAAGAATACCAGAAAATTCTTAGTTCTATTAATGTGTTTTGCTGAAGATACTCAAAATTGGTTGCTGTGAAACCTGAAAATTATGCCTGTCAGTGGAAAACTTGCTTTCTAAAGAACGGACTTTTAAACTCCATACATTTGAGTGGCTATTTTCTTACTTGCTCCTTCTGCAAGTATTTGATTTAAATTTATTTTTCACAATAGCAGCATATATGTCACACTCACCATTGGCACCTAAAATTTACATGCCCAATCATTCAGAGGAACAAATGAAAATTACTACAGCTTAAAACCATGTTGTGCCCATGTTTTATTACAACCAGTCTGATGTGATTTGGTGGGCAGAACATGTTCTTGCCATCAAGGAATAATTTACTTATCAAAGTTGGATAAGGTCTTTATTGGTGCTGCTGTGCGAACAAATTCCAGATACCCAAGTCATGTTCAGTCCATAATTAGTTCTCCCTAGTTTCACATTTATGCCCAGCCATGTCAGTGAGGGCGTGCTGCTGCTAATAATGTTCTGTAAGATGTTTTAGAAAGTGGTTTTCTATCATGGTAACATTTGGAGGGTTTTCATCCTCACCTACTTCAACTATGTACCTGCTGCTTTGTTGCTAATTGGTTCCTCCTCTGTCTCACAGGGCTCTTTACGTGGTGTCACTCACAATCAGTGCAACTTCTCTGTTTTCCTCCAGCAGGGGAACCTCWGTAGTTCATGATTTTATTATTGTTCTTCAATTTGATACAATCTGTTCCTGACCATCTGTACCCACTCATGCTGAGAATATCAATACTGTAATTTTCCATCTCCCTCATAACTTGAGCTGATTTTCCTGCTTGCAGCATTGTATGTACATGCCAGGATCTTGAACRTAACATGGAGCAGCAGCTACTTCAAGGTTTGAGCTCCTTGCTGAGGCAGGATTCGACTGATGCTTGTTGCACAGATTCATTTGGGGCTATCCACTAATCCAAGGAACTGAGATGGAAATTGTCATGGAGACAAAGTGAAGGCTTACCCAGTAATATTTCTAAAGAGGAAAGTGGTCAGCCTTGCATCCAGCTCCCACGCCTAAAGAATCAAGAGAGAAATTTCTGTCTGGCCTCTATCTTTGATTTACCCAGCCTTGGTAGACCTGTTGGGAGTTTACATAATCCTGCTGCCATAACTTTGGATCAGAGTCTCCTAAGCAACCCAACACAGCAAGGTATTAGGTTCAGAAATGGGGGAAAATGTGGGTTTGCCTCTATGTGGGGTGTGTGTGCATGCACGGGTGTGTGTGTACTTTGTATAATTCTGGCAATTTGTATTCTACTGTACTTAGAATTAAGCAGGTTAATTYAGCTTTTCCTCTATTTGTTCATATCTGGTACTTAGAGGATTTGAAAAATCCTATTCTCAGCCATCAGCTAATTTCATAGAACATACTACAACTGTTACATGTTGTCTGGTGGACTATTTTATTACTGGCTTTTTGAAATTTTTTTTTCTTCACATAATGTCTTGAAGTAAAATGCTTCTTAATGGCATGTGATTAGAAATCTGATAAATTAAGTCCTTTCAGTATTTTAGTAATCCTTCAGGTCCTGCAGACTCCTGCATTTGTGTGTGTGTGTGAGAATATGAGGGAAAATCAAGACACATAATAGATTATAACAAGAGGTTTCAGTGATGTTATAAAGCACAGGAGAGAAGTTCAGATAGTTTATGGTCCACTTAACAGAAAATCTCAATAGAATAATATCTCTAGAAATCAAAATTTGTCCATTGCTGATTTTATGTATGTGATTCTAACTCATGAATCCATACCCTGTAGAAATTTCTCTACCTTCTTGAGTCATGCAAATGCTGCCTGCTATCACCCCAGATCTTGCTTTCTCAAGTCATTAGGTCTGTTGCAACCTACACTGTTGTCATGTATTTTTTACTTCATGTAACATCACCGTTTCGGGGAAAAAAATATTGTGCTAATTTTTCTTCTTTTTGAAAAATAATGTAGAATTCGTTGTACCAAAATTGGAGAAGTACAAGAGGCAATCAGTTTATACATGATGTGGAACCAAATAGGAAAAAAAATATATACACAAACAGAATAATTTGTGCTACTTTGTTCATGCTACCTTCATCCTGCTTCGAGGGTCTGAGCACAGCAAAACGTCATTTTGAAGGACATGTGGGCATCATCCGATAGGGAGACAATGTACTCCTCTCTATGAAATGGTTTAGTCAGGTAGTAAACAGATTTACCTTTTCCTCTTTTTAAGATATTCTGTGAGAGAATAAAGCAAAGCTGAGATATCTTTGCATGTCCTTCTTACCCTATGAACTGATAGAAACATTACATAAAACAATGAAGGTAAATGCTTGCTGGATATGAAATCACAGACAGTAACAGTGTAGGGCAGTTAGCAGATGAATATATGAAAGACAAATATGTTGCATCAGGTGGACAAAGTGACAGGAGGCAACTTTCTGACTAGAAATGAGGAGTAGTTCCTTGTGAGAGAAGCAAACAGTCATGTGTCCAACATGTCCTCTTTGCTCTCAGGATGTGAGTCAGCAGCGTCGTAGTTTGCAGTCATCTGCTACTGTGGGTTAGGTGCTAGGCTAAAAGGCTTTACTGAAGTCCAGGCAGACAACACCCACAGCCTCATCCACTAAACAGGCCACACCATCATAGAAGGAGATCAAGTTCGTCAAGTAGGACCTGCCTTTCATAAACCCACCCTGGCTGGGCCTGATCCCCTGGTTGTCCTGTATGTGCCCTGGGATGGCACTCAAGATGATCTGGTTCATTACTTTCCCCGGCACTGAGGGCAGGGTGACAGGCTTGTAGTTCCCTGAATCCTCGTTCCAGCCTTTCTTGTAGACAGGCATTACATTTGCTAATTTCCAGTCAACTGAGACCTCTTCAGTTACCCAGGACTACTGGTAATGACTGAAAGTGGTATGGCAAGCTCTTCTGGTGGCTCCATCAGTACCCTTAGGTGGATCCCATCCAGCCCCACAGACTTGTGGATGTTTAAATTGCATAGCAGGTTGCTGGCTATTTCCTCCTGGATTATGGTGGCTTCATTCTGCTCCTCATTTCTGTCTTTCAGCTCAGAGGGCGGGATATCCAGAAAAGAATTGGTTTTGCTATCAAAGACTGAAGCAAAGGAGGCATTAAGTACCTCAGCCTTTTCCTCATCCTTTGTCACTATGTTTCCCTCTGCATCCAGATTTGTCAAAAGTAGATTTGTCCCACACACCTCTTGGGGTGCAGTGATTTGTACATGAGAAGCAATGCTTTATTTTAGTATACAACTCAGTTTTCCTGATATACAACACATATTTTTATGACTGAGTTTTGAATGTCTTATGGATTACTTTTTATAGGTTTTGAACTGTTGGCAGCCATGAATACATTTGAAAATGATGGTGAATGATAGATGAATATGTATGAAATCCCCAGTATCACCAACTGAATGCCATCAGTTGTTATTGATTTTTTTTGCTTGGTATCTTTTGCAATAGCTGGCACAGGGGAGACTACACACACAGAAGGTGGCTACTCATCAAAAGAGCTCATATTCAAGACAGAAATGGTGGAAAGAATGCACCCAGATGACTAAAGGAATTTATTTGGATATTTACTGTTAACACATATAATGGGAAGTAAAAAAGATTATTAATCTACCCACTGTTATGGAGAGAATACAGCAGTAATGAGACAAGCATTGTAAGGACAGGACTGTTTTACTGAAGCAACTATAAACACCTGACCCTCAGAGCAGCTGGAGACTTTCTTGCTTTTGCACATGCACCTGGTTTATTGCCCCCCCTAAATTAAGGTGTAGAACAAGTTCTATCCACTGTGTGGTCAATGCTAGAAAGTGTCAATGCCTGCTCAGTTACACAGCATGTAAATTTGCTGTGAAAATATTTCCTATGGAAAAGTAGAGACAAGGCTGGGAAGTCTTTCTGCACAAGTGTATCCTCTTTGGCTTTGTAGTACATCAATTATGTAGCACTAATCTGAACTGTAGTACGGTGGTTAATGACACACAGGCTAAGCGGCAGTGTTAGCTCAGTGTTTCATACTTTCTTGCTGTTAGGGTAGTTACTGGTTCTGTTCTTTTCCTTTCCAGCTCATAAACCCCCTGCTTTTCAAAGTGTCATCCACTAATTTTGTAGTGGATGTAGTCCGTTTTTTAAGAGACAAGGCAGACTTCAGCACCTCATAGTCTGGAGTACTGTCTCTCTCTAAGAGATTCTTTGCACACTAGCAGTGAAATAACTCCTTTTGCATTCAAAGAAGGTAATTCCCTATACCTTCTTTTTTTGATATCCCTCTTTGAAATGTAAGATGAAATGTCAAAAATGAGCTCATATTTTATTATCTCTTCCCTTCCTTCTCTTCCTTTGTAAGACCATTCTTCATAGAGAATTATTTTTTTCCTGTCCTCTATGAAAACAAGCTGCTGCTGCTCATAGTTCACTATCATCAGGAAAAGCTGGAAATAAAACTATAAAGTTGTCATCCATTAATGTTTTAAATACCTTTGTCTGAGAGCAATCCTAACAGATATTTTTTGCATCAATTTATAAGATGCCGTAGCCGAGGAAAGGTGATAATTGTACTCAAAGGTTATGTATTTTCTGAGACTAATATTGCTAGTAAAAATAGCCAAGCTTTTGTGCATATGAATCCCTTCTCAGAATGTTTTGGTTTTCTAATTATTAGAAAATCATTATGAATGTAATTATACCAACGTAGCTAGTGAACGAATCTTGTTTTAATCATACTTTTAAGTATGGCAGAATCCTTGTCTGGAGAGCAGAACACAAAGCAGCCATCATCATGTTACTACGTGTTTGCTGACTCTCATTTGGCCTAATGCAATTTTCCCCTTAGCCTAGTAAAATGCCAAAGTTGATTAATGTTGATTAAGACTGTTCATAAATTTTCATGCTGCACAGTTTGATTTTATCTGAGGTATGTCAACTAGGATCTCATGGGGAGCTTTTTCAGGGAAACAGTGCTAGAAAATGTCAAATAAGTGCTAATGATCTCAATATACAAGAAAGAAATTGTTTTCCAATTAGACTTTAGCTTTTGTCATTCTAGTGCCTTCTGTCTCTGGAGTATAAAATGAACTTTCACAAGATACTGGCTCCTTTCTTCATGTAGTGGAGCTAAAATTGTAACGAATGCTTGCTTGAATTTAAAAAAAAATTAAATTGCTTGTATCATTGTACTTTTAGGAGCAGTTTTGCAGTGCTACTACTTCTGCCTTTACATATTATTTGAATTAATTGAACTTCCTGATTAATTTTCTGATCATTTGGCAGATGTGAAACCTAGAAAGGTAGATTTCTAGATAGAAAGTACCATATGCTAAACTTTAATTATCATCGCTTTCAGGAATGTTTTCATTATCAAAGCTGCTATAGTCCAGGTCTGTGAAAATTAACTGTAGTTGAAAATCCAAACAGCTAAAGCCCTGCTGCCTTTGGATTTTGAGGAAAGCAAACAGTCAAACCAGTGTTTTCTTACTCTCACCAACAGAGGGTCACAACTTAAACTGAGTGTAATGGAAAAGGGCCCTCAGTAATGGGCTGGTTTTGCATGAATGGATGTTACCTTGAGAACTTCCCACTCAAATGCTACTTCATGAAAACTCTAAACAGTTTTACTCCAGCAATGATGCTCTGCCTCCCAAATTGTGTCTCATTTTTCTTCAAAGATCAATTTAACACTATCTTGTGATAATGTTCACGAAAAAACAGTCATCTTCCACTTCTCTAGTGTTGCTACCTTTATCTTACAGCTGTCTTGTCATTTTAACTGCATTTGTCTGAGTTACCCATGTATTGTGTTTTGTCTATGGCTCTCTGAGTTTTCTGTGGCAACAGGCTGTTGCCTGTGCTATTTTTTCTATCATTTTCTAGGGCAGTAAACTCTACATACATGACTAGGGCTTTCTAGGCATGACTGTAATAATAATATTAATTTAGGATATTAGTAATACTTTTAATGATGAATAATAAATTAAGAGACAGAATCACATAGTACAGTCCTTGAAAAAAAAAAGGAAAAGAAAAAGGGAAAGGGCAAACAGTCATTTCTATCTTGTATAAAATCAGGAGATTTGGGACTTTCAAGGTGTCACTACAATAGGAATGAGTATATTCCTGAGATCTGGAACAGGATATTCTGTACCAACTCTGAAGGACAATCTTATGACTGAATTAAAAAAAAATCACATGGGACTTAAGAATACTGGTGTTTTTTCTGAAACAGCTTGAGTTTTGGAAATGTAGAAGGGGCCAGGGAAGAGGGATTAGAAGGCAGCAAAGAGGGAAGACAATGCTGCATCCATACCTTACACGAACATATGATAATGTAACACCTACTGTGCTAATGTGAACCTGTGTTTTATGTGTTGAATAATGTCTATATACTCATTATTTTGAAACCAGTGTAGTATCTGACAACTCAGAACAATTAAAAAGAAACTAAAGTGCCCAATATGGGGACAATTTTTAATACCAATAAAGGTATTAAATACCAATGAATGGCCTGTAAGTGACCAAAAGAAATAGACTCTTAAATGGTTTTGGTGGGATTCTTGATTCTACAATTCTTTTAGCTGGACAATTGCTACACTGTTGAAAACAAAATCCTTGGCTTATTACTACCAGGACTGTTAGATTATAAGAATTAACTCGCTGCCTAGTTACTTGGAAACAGTGCTGATACAGGTCAAGAATCAAATAGAAATGTATAACCAAAGAACTCTCATTACACAAAAATTTTCAGCTTGTTTCAAAACTTCCTCCTTTGAGTTTCAACCAACTGAACAACAATCAAAATTGAACTGTCAAATTCAATCAGAAAAAACTGAGTTTAAGATCCTGTAAAGACTTTAGCCTGCACCTTTAATTCAGCAAGTTTTATGTCACAAATATGACAGAATATTTCAAACCAAGCATTTAGGCAGAATTGCAGGAATGAGATATGATAAAGTTTTTAGCATTGAACATATTTACAAACTTATGTATTATATGTCTGTGTATAACTACTCTGGACAAAACATCCAAACTCCAGAAATCATCTTTATCAAGTATCCCATTGATAGAATCTTAGAATAGTTTAGGTTGGAAGGAACCTTTAAAGGTCATCTAGTCCACCACCTCTCTGAGCAACCTGTTCCAGTTTTACCACTCTTATGATAAAAAAATTTTCTTCCTTTTATATAGTCTACTTTGCTTTACTTTGAAACCATAACCCCCCATCTGTTGCAACAGGCCATACCAAAACCTATTTCCCCATCTTACTAATAGACCCCCTTTAGGTACTGAAAGGGCATGGTAAGGTTCCCAGAGCCTTCTCTTCTTCAGGCTGAACAACCCCAACTCTCTCAACCTTAAACCTGAAAACAGTCTGAGTGATCGGAACTTCTCTTCAGTTTTCAGCCAACTGTTCTTCCAGAAAACCTACGTGCCAGGGCCTCTACCATATTGCATTTCAAAATACAACCTGGATACCAGCTCCTTGGTCCGCTGAGAGAAGGCAAATCAATATCTTGCCACCAAAGCTGATTTAGGAATAATGTGGAACATCCTCCATAACCCAAGCAGCTATCATGATGCCCATGGAGAGCCCCCAGTCCTCTAAACCAAAAGGTTTTTGTTAATGGTACTTCTTGAGCAGGGAGAGGGTTTGGAAGTGGGTAAGGATTAAGTTACACTCTTCAGCACAACTTAAGAACTTCAGCCACCTTCTGACTTTGTGAAGATAATGATCATATGCATAGAGTGGAGAAACAAGTGGGGGCTCTAGCTAAAAGACCAATATTTTTCCATCTACTGCAGACAGATCCTTAACACCAGTGAAATCAGTAGAGACTATTTCACTGAGTATAGTTGGTTATGGTCTGTACTGTATATACTATGGATGACCCTCTTTTATAGGGAATGAGAGTAACAAATAAAGAAAACCAACTTCTATCCATAAATATCTAGCATTCTTCAAATCACTTGTGGGGAAGTATCCAACGAATAGAAATTTGCTTGGAGCAGAAAAAAAATTGCATAGAGAGTAGCAAAATCCTCCTGAAAGAAACCAAATGACAATGTAGATGACATTACACAATATAATTAGCTCCCTCAGTTTAGACAGGAGAAAGCTGGGAAAGACCCAAGACTGCACCAGAAAACCAGCCCATGATGGTTTGATAGCACTTAGTTTAGGACCTGGAAAACACAATTTGTTGCAGTGTAGTTTTGTCCTTCCTCGATGGGAATCTGAGGAGTCCCTTGCAGATTGCTTCCGGGACACATTTCTTGCTGGCTATACACCTAATTTGATCCACTGAGAGTCTGAGTACTGGACATTTTCAACCAAGAATATGTTTTTAATTTCCTCCATTCACTTACCCATAACAGAATACTTTAAAGTTCCCTTCATGTCAGTTACATAAAGACGTTTTCTAAATTTCAGCTTGGGACAAAAATAACAAATAATGAGTTACACTGGATTTTTTCCCTTATACACAACATTATAAAGCAGATGTTAGCATTTCCTTTTCAGAGAAGAATTACACTTGACATGCTTGAACAATGAATCTACCAACTCATTTACTCTTGTAGTTGCTATGAGGAAGGAAATGGGAGCAAGTATAATGAGAACCTTAGTGAAAGACATTTTGTGGTGATATATAAAACCAGGTTACAATATCACTGTTTCCTTGGGAACCCCTCATGTCTAGCAGAACTGAAAGTGAACAGATTAAAAAAAGGGTATCAGAAAAATTATATTAATAACTCTGCTGGTGTCAGTACATTTAGATGACTTAGAGAAGCCACCAAAAGAAACTATCACATGCCTTTAATATACAACTAGAGCGAATTTTCATTTATAGATTTTGCAGTGAAGAACAATTTCAGCAGAAGATTGTAAACCAAGAATGGGAATCTAGTTTTTCAGAGGGTGGTAGTGAGTTCAGAATAAGAACTGAGATGAACAGGAAGAGCAGGTACCTGGAGACACAAGGTCAGAATGTACAGATTTACAGATAAGGGAATTAGAAATGAATTCTCCTTAAAAATTATTTTTGTAAATGATCATACTACATTATAGTAATTTGTCTTGTTGGTCGATTATAGATTATTGTTGACATCATGACTCTGGAGTTGGTAGAGAAGTCTGTGCTCTGAGTATGTGTTCATCAGTATGTCACCTGGGTCGTGTTAACAACAGTAACAACATGAGACAATTCTGTGCAGGCTGACAGGAACATGAACAAATAATGTTTGATTTTAATTGCAGAAAAATGTGAGGAATGATAGGTGGAAATGATTGTGAGAAAGGAAGGTGGAAGCATAAAAAGGTCAAGTTGAACCATTTTTTCGTTGGGTCACAGGATGTCTTCTGCTCTGAATCTGCTCTCTTTTCAAAGTAAATAGCTAGATAATGTATGGAGATTACAGTTCCTGTCCCTGTATTTGTTTGTTTATAGTTACCCATCTAATGGTAGAGGATTTAGGGGAAACAGGGCAAATACCAAGGAGAAAAGAAAGCTCTTGAAATTCTACAATCATACTGAGAGCAAGTATTTGTAATTTGTGGATGAAAAATCACAGGCGCATTGAAATGAAGTGGGCATAGTAAATCCAGAAAGTTCAAAGGTAAAAAATGTCCATCAGAAAGAAATTCAGATGAATGATGGAATGCACAAAGAACTGTAGTGATGTCTTGCAACCAAAACTACAGGCTGAATAGTGCTAGTGTTTATGGTTGAGGCATGAGATGAAATATTTTTGAACCAACTGTGTAACCTGACAGGCTGTAGAGACTATTTTTAATTGGTCTGGTTCTTTGTAATCATTCTTAGAAGTGATTGAGTGATTTTGCTTTTTCTTCACTTCCCTGGGATAAAATGTATTTTCCCAAAGGATTCTGTACAGTTAATTCTTCCATTCAACATTCATAGATTGATAAGGACTGCACTATCTTTGGTAATCTGATGACACATGGTTCTACATTTCCTCCTCTTTTTGACTTCGATGCCAGATTTATCTAGTGCCTGGAAGAAACAAGGAATTCGGTGAGAGCCAGCTGGCTGGAATCCAGTCCGAAAGGTGAAGGTGATGTGAACTGGAAGAGCAGAATGCTTTCAGGACTGAATGAAAAATTACATAGTTTATTTTACAAGGATATCTGCTTAAATATAATATGCTCAGTGTCTACATGATGGTTTATGTATAATAACAAAAGGTCTATTATACACAATTTTATATCAAGAAATGGAACTGTCTCCTTTAGCTAAGGATGCCAGTGACATTTCTTAGACAAAATTAAAATTTGATGAATATATGTGCATAGTAGGTATAGATTATTGTTAAGACTTGCTTTACCACAGCCAGCCTCTCATGTCCTTCTGGCAATCTGTTCCTCCAGAATTTGTTTCCCCAAAGGAATGGTGTTTTCACCAATATCACATGCAGAACTCTTTAGTTAGTGGAGCTGCATCCTAGAATTTATCCTCTGTGGAAATAGAGCTAATGAGAACCACGATAGTTTCAGGAAGATTACTTTTTTCCCCAGGTCTTTGCACCTGGTTATAAACTGATGTCATGGCAGATTACAAATAGCACCATCTCCAAGAATGTATGATCTGGGGTGGAGATTTCTAACTGTTCAAACTAAACCCTATAAAACCACTTTATTATTGCTGCATACACTTAGATGACATCCAACACTGATGTGATATAGGAGTTATGTCTCCTAAAGTGAAAGAACAGCAAGTAGAATTCTGCTGTCTCTTACAGAGTGAAAACATACAGATTTGGATTGAATTGTTTTTTCGGCATTCTTGGATAGGGTATTTCCCATTTATTTGGGCTGAATGGCAGTTTGAGTACTGGAGAATACTTTTCCCAGAAATTATTTCCTGCCACCAAAATGACTGCTCAGGTGGGGGATTTAGAGGTAACAAAAGAGTTTTGAGAGGTTTATTCCACCACTACCTGGTGTCCATGCGGGAGGAGGACTTTCTTCTCTAAGCTTCTCTCATGGGTGTCACATGCTTGCTCTTCTGGGTTGGAGGAATCTGTCCAGACAGAAGCTGGGGTAGATTTCACACCTTGCACAGGGCGAAGGACACCCCAGCAGGATCTTATGCGGGTGATCGTGGAGCAGCAGCTCTGTTGGGCTGGACCCGCACGGCGGAACAGCGATGCCGTTCCCGGCCCGGGGGAGCCGGAGGGCGGCCCGGCGCACACCCCGCGGCTCCCCTCGGTGTTGCTCTCCGGTTTTCTATCCGAACTGCGGACCCTGCCGTCGGGCCTTCGAGGGGACGAGGCTATGGGTGCTCTGCCGCCCTCCCGGGCCGCTTCCCCGTCGCCTTTCCCGCTGCCTCCTTTTCCTCCTTCTGGGGCCGGCGCTCCCCCACGCCAGCTCATCGCCCTGGGGCTGAGCTCGGGGACGGGCCCCCCCCGAGCGGGTGCTTCTCTCCAGCCGCCTCGCGGGCGGCCCGAGCGGCGGGAGCGGCGACCGCGCACCATCTCCCCGCCTTCCTCCTTGCCCCCCCCGCGGCCGCCGGGCTCGGTCCTCCCAGCGCGTCGCCGGCGCCTTGGCTCCTCCTTGTCCTTCCTCGCGTGATTTTTATCGCGTCCATTTTTCGTGCGGGGATAAATAAATAAATAAGGGCAGCTGCCGCCCGCCGCCCCCCGCCGCCAGCCCGCGCGGGGCCGCTAGGGGCGGCAGCCGGGCCCCGCATCGCCCCGCGCCGCTCGGCTCAGGAGAGGGAGGCGGCGGGGCGATGCGGAGCCCCCTCGCGTAACTCCGGCTCTCCGCCATGCCATGGGTTAGGCGGACTCCATCCCGCAGCCGAGAGGGCACCAGCCAAGCGAGGCGGCGGCAGGAAGCGGCGCGGTCCGGCAGAGAAGCGGCGGGAGGCGGCGGCGGCGGGAGGCGGGCGCGGCGCCCCGCGGCCCCTTCCATGGACGGCGGCGAGGAATTATGAGCCGCGGCCGGCGGCCGGGACTGGCGCTCGCCCGCTGGGGCTTCCCCCACTGCGCGCCCCGAGGCGCCGGGGCTCCGCTCTCGTACGGCACCCGCCTCGCCCCCACCGGCAGCCGCTGCCCCCGTCTCCTGACCCCCCGCCGCTCGCTCCGTCCCCCCTCTCCCCGCCGGGCGCTCGGGGTTGGGATAATCTCGCTCGCACCCAAACCACAGCGCTCCCGCGGCTAATCCTGCCCTCTCCCCTCTCCCTCTCCACCCCGCCCCCGGCCCTTCCTCTCCCGGCGCTGCCCTCTCCCCTCCCTGCTCGCCCCCCGGGGCCCCTCCGTCCCCGTCTTCCCGCTGCCGCCGGCGGCCCGGCGGGTGGGTGCGAGGTCGGGGCTGCCGGGCACCCCGCCCCTCCCCGGCGGGGCCGTCATTAGGCTGCCGGTTGATTACAGGGTATTGATTTGTATGTGCTTCTCCCGGCGCCGCCGGCGGCCGCTCCCGCTGGTGCTGCTGGAGTTCGGGCAGCGCTTCCCGTAGCGGCGGCGGCAGCTCCCACCAAACATGTCGGCTCCCGCCGGGCCCCGGAGCGGCCCCGCCGTTCCTCAGCCTCCTCCGGCCCCGCAGCCCGAGATGCCTGACCTCAGCCACCTCACGGAGGAAGAACGGAAGATCATCCTGGCCGTCATGGACCGCCAGAAGAAGGAAGAGGAGAAGGAGCAATCCGTGCTCAAGTAAGGGCGGGCGCATCCCTTTCTCGTCCTCCCGGGCCCGCGGCCGCGGAAGTCTCTCCCCCGGCCCGGGGGGTGACACGGCCGGGGCGGGAGAGAGGAGTCGGGCGGCCGGGGGCGGGCAGGGGTGCTCGGCGCCGAGCGAGTGTGGGGCACGGCGGGGGAACCCGCGGGAGCAGCCAGGGACGGGGCCGCGCTCGGCGCCTGTCTCCGTCGCGCTCCGCGGGGCGGCTCCGGCTCCGCACGCCCCGGCGCCGGCGGGGGCCAGGCGCCCAACATGGCCGCAAAGGTGCCTTCCTCACCCGGCGTGTGCCATCGGGAGGACGGGGGTGGGTCGGGGCGGCGGTCGGCGCCGCCGGAGGGGGCGGACCGGCGGCATCAGGCTCCGTCCCCGGGGCGCGGCGGGCTCCGCGCTGGCGGCGGCGGCCCTGCCAGGAAGAGCGGCACTGCCGGGGCCTGGGCTCCGGCCGCCCGGCTGGGTGGGTTTGCCACAGCCGCCATCTTCCCCCGACAACGTGTCTACCGGCCGCCCCCGCCCCGCTGCTCTTTCCAAGCGTGAGCCCCGGCGCCGAGGGAAGCGGGACGCCCTCCGCCCGCGCGGCGCGGGTATGGGGCAGCCCCGGCTCCGGCTCCGGCACCGGGAGCTGTAGGCAGCGACCCGGCTCAGCACCGGGAGGTATGCGCGGCCACCCGGGCCAGCTCAGAACCAGGAGCTGTCCACGGCCACCGGGCTCAGCACCGGGAGCTGTCCTCGGCCAGCCGGCCCAGCTCAGCACCGGGCGCTGTCCGCTGCCACCCGGCTCGACACCTGGAATGTTCGGGACATGAGCGCGGGTGCCGGGAACGCGAGCCTTCTCCGTGCGCTGTGCCCCAGCGCCTGGGGACGCCGGTCTCGTTGGAGGCGCGGGGGTCCCGCTGCCGTGCACGGCGTGGGCCACGTCGTTCCCCAGCCGGGCTGGGAGACGCCGAGTAAAGTCGCGTAAAACTATTCTCCCTTTGTGATGGAGTAACCACACTGACTTCTAATGGCTCAAAAATAAGCAAAGCTACTGCTATTGTGGACGTGACTTTGATGAGTATGGTGAAGCTGAAGCACTAAGAGGTTTTTTTGTACCAAAATTAGTGTTGTGTCTTGGACATGTTAACTGCAGCTGGCCTTTCACACTTAGCACCTGGAAGCTGTCTTCTGGGCTTTAGTTGCAGACTTTGGAAGTCTGTTTCCAAGATTCATTGCATTATTGTTAGCATCATACCAAAAACTTCAGATATGATTTGTGTGACAGCTCCTAAATGTTGAGGAGATCTCCTAAAAACATTTCAAAGTCTGTTTAAAAAGGTTTTTTGGTGGGTGAACATTTTAAAGTGTGTCAGTGTAATGTGAGCACTGGAAATAAAGTGCCATACCTTCTTTTGTCACCACATCCTAGTCTTTTGCTCTACAATTTGTTTGCTATTGGGATACTTTTATTTTGAAACAATTTAGACTCCTTTACTTTATTAAATTGTGTGATATGTCAAAATAAATGCAAATGTCTGTCTAAAATTTCTGCACACTTAAAAATCATTAACAAAGAAGGAAATGGAAGTTCAAGTTGAAAGTTGCAGGAATTAAAGGAATTCAAGTTGCATCTTAAATGTATAATAATAGCAGTACAATTTTAAAGAAGGCTCCTGTCAGCTTTTGTTGAACTGTTGTGAACAGTAATATTTATGATCAAATATAAAGTACAATTTCAGTATGATACTAGGAGCAGCTTGAATGGTTAAGCTTGCAAATGAAACTGTTCTCAAGTAATGGCAAAGTAAAATTAACTTAAGAAATGAAACAGAACTGTTTTCTTTTGTAATATTCAGAATCTTGGAAGCAGACAATGAAAGATCTTCACCAAATTTAAAGATAAATTTCATGTGGGGTTTAGTTTCTCATTATGTCTCACTGAGGTGTCCTCTTGAGTTCTGTGTAAGCCGCAAGGGAAATGGTATGGTGTAAAGTTTATACATAGAGGATAGCCTAAAGCAGCTCTCTTAGGAAAATGCTGTTGTCAATGGAATTTGAATAGATGGCCCACAATATTTTAGAGGATAGTGAGAAGTGATATGGTGTCAGATGAATAACTCACCAGTTTCATTTTTCTTAAAATGAAGTGTCTCCTTGAACCATCAGGTACATGTTTATCCTAAAAATATCTACAGATTTATTAAGCACAACCCTCCACCAAAGTCATACCATAGCTTGTTCTGCATCTTTATGTAGATATTACTCAGTTTAATTCTCTTGAGAGATGTTTTCCTTCTGTCAAAAGAAGAGAAAGAAGAAAAAAGAACCCCCACATATTTGTATGAATGAACTACTGTTATTGCATAGAGATAAATATAGAGCTAAATCCTGCAGTCTTTGTTCAAGTGTAATTCTCCTCGAAGGCAAGCTTCTTTTGAAGTGGAAGGTATTTTTGTCTGTCTAAGCAATAAAATTGTGTCATTTCATTCCATGGAGAAATATAGCAGGATAAAAAAAAGATGCTGAAAACAAGAGTTGACATTTAGAGATATTAACACAAGAACTGCAAATGTTGAAGAAAGCAGCAAGCATGTATTCCTTCTAATTTTTTTTTTTTTGTAATTTATGGTGATTGAATGTCAGTATGAATGGCTAGTCCTTGGGCTCTACTTCCTTTCTCCATTCTATTTCTATCTTGTGTTTTTCAAATTCTTATGCTGTGCCCATCACTGTGGTATTTGAGCATTTTCCAAAAGAGCATTAAGTAGTGTGACTCACATCTGTAATGTGGACTATTTATTCTTTTCCTTTCACTCCCTGGGGTAAATATGTGTGGATTTAAAATAGATACAGGACTTCTCCTTATGCTTCTTTTACTCTTTTTGGGGAAAGGAAATACAGGCGGTATCGAGTTGTAATCTGTAGCAACTAATAGCAATCGGGTCAGCATGAATTCTTGCCAGGATTTGATGGAACATGATGGCATGGAAAGCAGAAGCTTTCCAGATTTGCTCTCTCCTTTGGCCTGGTTTGGTCTGTGAAATACGCCGAGCTACAGTTGTGCACTGTGTTCCTGTGGTGGAGCTTCTGCTTTAAAAAGGATGGGTGGCAAACTCTGCTGCTTTGACTGTCTCTCTTCTGGAATTTTTGGGACCCTTGGAGTGCATTTTGAATGTTATGTACTAAGAAGGTGTCTTTTTGACATATATCTTTTGATATATATTTTGCATAATATTTAATATGCATAATGCGTGACAGAGTGAATTTATGTCTGTACTCTGGGTGTAAGTCTGCTGTTTTAAGAATATTTACGTATTTTCAACTTTTTTCTTTGTGGATGTGTTACTGACTTGAGTACAGCATAGAATTTTTGATCATGACTTTACATTATGTACATCTTTCCTCTTATAAAATTTGGTTTTATGTGTATAAGCTTTTAAACGGATTTTAGACAGCACATTTCCTCCATACAGATTGATTTATGGGATCAGTCTTGTGCTTTTTTACTTTTCATTTGTACTTTATTTCTATATCAGAGAACTCATTTGAGAGGATGCACACAGAAAAAAAATACAGATGTTAGGATGCTGCCATTTATAAAGACTTCTGTTTCAGCCTATGTGATGCGCATTTACACTTTCCTTCTTGAAGTATCATGAGTTTTCAGCTCTTTTGCTGAGCAATTCTAAAGATAAAATGCTTTCTTCAAAAAGTCAGACACATAGCTCTGAAAAGACATGTATTTCAGCTCTTCATGGGTATAGGCAGTTTGGCCCAGTGGAAGACAAATTTTCTCAAGAGAAATTTTGTTATGAAATCATCCAAGTTTTCATATATTTGCAAAGCATCACAGGCTTACCATGAGGTCCTTATAAAAGATTTCTTTTAAATGTGTGTGTGTCATTGTCAGCTGATTTACCTAAGGGGACAAGAAAGATGGAAACACAGTGGGCTAGCTAGAGAATGGTGACTCTCCATGAGCCACCACTGCTAAGTCCAGAATGAGCTTTAGGAAGGTACAACTGACTGCAGGCTTGTGTGTGCTCAGTTACTCTGTCAGTGATTACACAGACATGGTAAAAATGGGGTAGCTACCCTGACTGAAACAAAATCTCTGACTAGAAAACCTGAAGGAAGCTGGGCTGTGTGGGCTCTGTATGACACTGTGAGTGAGTGAGATGTGGGGTGGGATGCTTGCCTGGGGAAGAGGAAGCAAGAGATTGATGACTATGACTCACGGAAGTGTAAATATCAGCCTCAGAAAGCTATTGTACTATTTTATAAATAATTATCCTACTTCATAAATAATCAACTCTGATTTACACTGTTTTAAAAAGCGTTGTATGTTTTGGATTTGAATTTCAGGACTGGAGGGAAGAAAGAGATATATGTGGTGATTATTGATTTTGCTTTCGGAAAATGGAGAAATTCCTGAAGTTTATAGAGTAAGGCAAAAAGATTTGCTTTTGACTAGATAGTAAACTAGGACTCCAGACAATGTTAGTTAAGTTATGCTTCCATAACTCTGCACTGTGTTTTGTCTGAATTTGGAGTGCTGATTAGAACAGTTCGTTGCTATACGACTCATGGTTTTGCTCTTGTTTCTATGCTGTATGAAATAAATTATGGTCAAAATGACTTCAAAAGTAATAACTTTATGCAGTATAAAATAAGGGATAGTAGAAGTTATACAAATACATATATAGTTCAGGAAGGGACTTGCCCCCTTTCCTGCCCTGCCCTGCCATGTCTTCTTCCCTTCCTATTACCTCATTCTGCTCCCTCATAATATTCTTTATCATCTCCCCTTTTTTTGTTTTAATAATTTGTACTGCTTTTTGGGCCTCTCTCAAAATTGTCATTATTCCTTGCTCTTCACTCCTATTACATGCTTTGACATTTTATACTGTAGGTAATACTTGTCAGGTTGTTACAGCTTGTACCATTTGCTCTTCAAAAAGACTCAGTGTTTACAATTGTTCTCAAAAGCATCTAACACACTTGTAGGCACTGTCTACAAATGACTAAAGTAGTACTTCCTCTTAGTGACTAAGCAGAATATATTTGGAGATCATACAGAGTGGCAGTTACACTAATTATTTGGCCTGGTAATGTTTATGTTGAGTAAAGTTTCAGAAGACTGCAATAATGTTGATGTTCCCACATTGAAGAAGTACAAGCAGGATGGGTTGGATGTAGAAAGGCTTGACATCATATGGGGCTGAAAAAGAGTAAAACAAATACAGGATTTAGTTAACAAAGAACCCCCAAAATAGACAATTAACACCAGACAGTATGTACTTTCCATAATCTTGTCAAATAAATATTTTTCTGCACTTCTTTGAAAAAACAAGAGAAAAAACCATATAATTTTATATCTGAGAGAGGAGAGTGGAGATCATAATTCAATGCATTGGGACTGTATCCTAGAAAGCAGTGACTGGGTGAAATGCAGTGGTCTCTGGAGGTGAGGTTAGGGGACTGAATGGTCCATTCTGGGTTTTGTCTGTATGCATCTCTGAGCTGAGTAACATCTAAATAACTGAGAATGTCAAATAATTGATTTTTCCATTGAACCAGTGGCTATTTAGTGTATATATTGTAAGTGTCAAAATGCACAGAAGTGATAGGTTACTGCAGAACTGGTGTAAAATGTGTTTTTACCCTGCCAGTGAAGTTTTAAAACTTGCAACATATTCAAAGTTCCATAAAAGGGAGGAAAAAGTGAAATAATAGTTTGGAATTTGAATTTTAATCCAGTGGAATGGGATTTTCTTCAGCTTAATGCCACCTCTAACCTCTTTGCTTTAGTGCCTTCCTGAAAGTTTTACTGTCATATTTACAGTCAGTCAGAATGCTATGGCAGTTTCTAAGACCATTAGGCCAACCTTTTCCAAGGATTATTTTGGTATCATCTTTCCTTTTTCCCCAACATCTTCACTGATGATGCTTTTTTGACAGAAACTTGGGGAGATAAAACCCCAAGAACACACAAAGTGATGAGTTATAATCTCGTCTATACCTGTTCGACTGCAATAGGCATGATATATTAACAATGAGCTTTGAGATGGGGATGATTTTTTAAGTTAAGTTTAGATCACGTGGGCTGTCTTAATCATATGTCCTACTATATCAAGGTTAATAGCTACAATTTATTGTAGACAACCTAATCTCTTTGAAAGAGTCTTTCTTTTAATTTAAACTCACAACCAGGAAGAATCTCTTGAAATACTAATTGTTTAAAAATGGCATTCAGAAGCAGTTGTCATTTAGACAAATTCATTCATATTATAAATCTGAAGTTCAAATCAATTCATATTGTTTTCAACTCTTACTAAGTTTAGATTTTGTCTCTTGTGCAGGACTACGTGGTGTAACAGGAGGAACTGTTACATCCTTGAAGTAAATATCTGTTGAGGGTATGTTATAGTTTATTAATAAAAACAGTTTACACCAAATCTGGTAGTGCATTTGTAAACTCAGTAAACTCCAGCAACTGCATCTCATGAGTTACTATACTTCTGGTGATACAGTAACTTTGCAAAATCAGTGCTGTGCTGAAAAGCTGCTTCTGCATGATATCAAGTTGTGACTGTATCCTCATATAGTTTCTCTGAGCTATGGTCTAAAAGCTGCAAAGGGGTCAGTAAGGGCTGAGGCTGTAAGAGTTAATGTAACAGTACAAGATTGTATAGGGGAGTAACAGTGCATTTAAGAAGTTAATATATGTAATTTTTGGAGAGTAAGAGTTCAAAGTAATTTCTGCTATTCTCTGTCATTGAAGGTGGAAGGCAATTCTTTTATAGTCTTAAATTTAAATATCACCTGTCATCACATTACGTGTTTGCAGAGTGATCTGAGTTGCATTTGGATAAAGAAATCAAATTCATGCATTTTGATGGGGGGAAAGTAATAGTCATAATAGTTGACTTTACGTATCTGTATCTTTAGGAATTTTGAAGTTTTGATGTGAGGCCCTAAAGAATATCTTTGATTTAAACTTTAAACTCTTTTATTAAAAATATAGTGAGATATCCTATTTGTTTTAGAAGGAGTTAGCAAGAGTTGAACTTGTGTTTCAAACAAGTCTGAGTGCTTCTATTTAGAAAATTTATAACAAAATCTTTAAACTTTAAATAACACATAAAACCTATTGTTTTCTTTGTTTACTGTCTCTCTGGGGTTGGTTCTTCCTTCTTAAATCTCATATGAAGTTCCTTAAGTACTTCCTGATGACCTATTCTTTATTTGACATTAATATTTTTAAGGTGAATTGTTTCTTATGGCAAATATAATATTGCCTTTGTACACAGAATATTTAACAGGTCATAGCATTGCTAGGTATTTGATAATAATGTGGCACTTTGGTTCTGTGTATTTTTGAGGGCAGACTTTCTTTAGAATGTGTACTATCTTAAGCATCTGAAGGACATCAAATATTTTCACCTTTAAATAAAATTGTGAGTTAGAAGCAGTCAACGTATTTTGGAAAATGTTTTACAACCATCTTTCATATAACTTTTCAGAAATGAGTACTCCAGTGTATTAGCAAGAAATATTTTTCTATATAGCGTTTATCTAACTCTTGGTGCATTTATACATGTTTCTGATTACAGAAAGGATGAGTGAGAAGTAATGCTTTTAAAGTGGTTTAAAGCCCAGAGGACACATAGAACAATAGAAAATTTGTTAGAAATAGAAAAATTGCTGGTTGGGACCTCAACAGGTCTTCCAAGTCATTCTTTGCCTCAAGGCGTGACCAAATCTAAGATAGCGGTTTCTAACACTTATTTATCTAAACTAGTCATTTGCAATTGTGAGATCCCACCTAACCAGTGAAATAAATAGCCTTTGTGGCCGAGGCAAGGGCACATAACAGATGACGCACTGAATTCAAGCTAATCATCTCTGCAAGAGCTGTCTTGCCCATGTAGCAGAGGGTGAAGAGTGGGCCAAGCAGATCTTAGGGTAAAGCTCTTGGATGCAGTATGAAAATTTTACATTTTTTCAAGTGATAGGTTACTACTGAAAGGTATGACAACAATGACTCCACTACTGACCCAACCAGGGATGGAGAGTTCTTGAATTCCCTAGATAATTTGTCTCAGTTTCTCAAAGTCCTTATCCTTACCATTAGACTTTTCCCCGTACTGTTAAACCTAAATCTCTTTCCTGTCCTCAGTGGAAATGCAATGCAGCGTGTTATTTTTCTGTTTGCAGCAACCTTTTATCTATTTCACAAATATGATCATATATCCTCCTGTATATTCTCATCACTCCTTTCTGTAGACTCAATAGGTCATATTTGCTAGACTTCTGACCACTATTGCTGCTGGTCTTTATATATACTTTTTGACTGATCTTTTTTGAAATACACTGTCCGAACCCAGACACATATTCCAAACAAAAGTGTATGGGAGAGAGCATGAGGATAAAATTATATGTTTTGCACAGAACACTTTCCTTGTACAGACAGTGTCACATGTGTTTGGGGTTTTCATTGCGATATAGCACTTATGGACTCATGATCAGCTTGTGATCTACTATCCCTTCACTGTGCTTTTCTGCAGACCTGTTGTGGAATCACTTTGTATTTTGAATTTGATGACCTCGGCTAATCACCGTATTTGTCTTCATTGTCATTGAGTTGTATTCTGTCTGTATCAGATGCCTCTTTCAAATTTTGCATTCAAGTCCTTAAATAAAATGCATAACAGCCCTTGGAGCAAGAATGAGGACTTGTTTCTAGATAGAGAGTATCCTAACCACAGAGTTATTTGGAATTTCTCTTGTCTGTCCATACATTCACATTCCTGACTGCACAGTTGTATGCCTTCATTGTTAGGATGCAGAATAAACTTTTCCAGTTTTGCCCATAACTTGTTCATTTGGAGAGCTGTGTTCAAATCTCCTCGTGATAAAGGATCTACAACAGAGGCCTTTCACCAGCTTGGAAATACACAAATGCTATGTTATTGTAAGGGAAACAGTTTCATCTGCTGTCATATTTATTCAGTAGGTGCAAGCTGTTGGTTGACTTACAGAAAATTTGACAAAAATTTGAGGTCCCGAAAATACTTAATTCCTAAGGGTTTAATGAAAATAAAAAGGTGGGTAGTGGAAGGGATTTTCCACACTCCTGTTTGGAAAAGTTTCCTCTCACCATTCTACATACCAAGGAGTTCTTCTAGGGAAGAACCAACCTTGGCATCAAAATAAATCTATCACCAGTTGTGAGTCCTCACGAAATCAGATTTCTTTAAGTTCAGCACTCATAAAACTGTTTGGTTAATGAAAATCTTTGCCTCAATTTTGATATTTTTTTCATTCTCATGCTACAACATTTAGAGCTTGGATTATGCTATTGAGCCCAGAAATTCTCTGGGATTCTTCCGACCAGATCTGAATACCTACAGTGGAAGACATCCATGTCTGAAATCACTTAGATTCAGTTTGAAGCAAATGGAAATAAAGAGGTGCCTTTAGGATGTGATCCATCTCATCTTAAATTGGACATTTCAAATAGGCCAGATGAATTGCAGAGCCTATTTCTGGCTGTGGACTTAAAAAGAAGACAGAGTTAATATGTCAAATGTAGAGGTCTGTCTCACAGACTTCTGGAACTAGGTAAGTTGAGTCTGCCCCGCAGACTTCTGCCTTTGAGAGTAACTCTTCACTATTTGGTCTTATAAAATGCCATGGACACTTTCCCTGCTGGCACTGATGTTTACAGTTCCCTAGAAGCGTGTTTGCCGATCTGCATATTTTGCTTATATTTCTATCAATTATTAATTAGGGTATGCTCATTTATCTGTAACTTTACTGTTTGAGACTCACTGCTGAGAACCTGAGTATGTTTCCCTTCTAGTCCAAGGTTATTCTTAGGATTTGGTATATTTTTTATACTGAATTCAGAAAGCCTTTGAAGAATGAGATCTAAAAGAAGACCATGGAATACAAAATTTTTCCAGCATGTGGGATTAAGCATAACCATCATCAAAAGAACATTGCAAAGAAAACCTTCCTATGCCATTCACCACTAAGAATGATTAATGGATATTTTAAGTTAGAATCTCATAGATGAAGCTAGTCAGATTGCTAGATGGGAAGTTACAAACAGGATTTGTCTACTACTTGTAAGCTTAAAACAGTGTTACATTAAGACCCAAAGAAAGCTCTATAAACTCTGTTTGACAGTTTCTTTCCATAACTCATACACCATCACTCTTTTGCTATGTATTGTTTTAATGATATTTGTTTAGTTACTGTGTATTTACAAGTTGATARGTCGCTTTTGATAGTAGTCTGTTAAAAACATACTGTTGTCTTGCTATGCATTCTAAATTCAGCATTTTCTTGCTTTAAAAGTCTGAATAAACAGATATCTATGCAATATGTTGTATGGTATTGAAATAAAAGATATTTTTGCTGAATCAGGCCCTAAAACAGTTTGGGAGCATGGGTTTTGATTCAGCATGCTTTCATTAATTTGGCTAGTCATTGCGATTATGATTAATTTCATTCTGTGTAACCGACTGCTGCACAGTAAGTGACAGCTGAACCATGTATTATCTAACAGCTAGAAAAACAGCATCACTGTCACGTTTAGAAGGCTGAGGATTATGCTTTTATCAAACACGTGTTTTTTACTGAAGTTAAAATGCTTCAGGAAAATCTTACTTTTGTCCACACTACTTGTAGTGTTACAGATATGAAATATCACGGTAAACACTATGAACTATTTAAAATTAAGAACTTAATTTTAATTGGATAGAAAGAAGCAACTTGTTCTGGTTTTTATTAATGTATTGACTTTTTGGATTGGTTGCAAGATTATGCCTGTTGATGTTTTGCTGATAGTCTGATTTACATATAAGTGGTAAGTTTGAGGAGCTAAATTTAAGTGAATGGTAAATATTTCTCAATTGTTGATATTACTTCCATGCTAACACATATCACATCAGAAGACATTTCAAGTGAAGCACTAATTTTAATTTTTTTGCTGAACTTTACGAAAGATTCCRTCAGGTTGTAAAGTTAAGCAAAATCCCAATATGATTGAAAGAAAACTGTATTTTTACCTAGCATCCCTATTTCTTTTAAAAAACTGTATCTTCCTTGTTTAAAAATATGTATCAGAAAATCAAAATTTTTTTTTTCCCTGCCCTGTTTATGGTTTATCTGAAAAATTGTTGTAGAGGGTGCTGTGAAGGCACTGGGCCAAGAAAAGGTACTTTCAGGGTAGAGTACAGAGAAAGTACTTGTTATTTGAAAGCCTTGAATTCTTCTGTCTGCTTGATACCTGAACATGCGGGTGGCCAAAGCGGAATGAAATTTAATGGGCTATAGATGAGCACTAAGGTACATTTATGTATTTTGAATTTATTTAGACATGGTTGAAAGATAAATGTTTTTAGCTACTTTGTAGTGTTTACATAAACATGTCTTCTGCAGAATTTGCAGAGTATTCTTGTCTAAAATTTGATCTGAGTTATATATTCCACAGCTTTCTATAACATAGATATTCTCATGTATAGAAGAAGCTTTTACTTGGAGAAAGACAAAATAAACATTTAGTTACATTTCTAATTTTTGGTATGATTGGTCATATTTGTTCTGCACAAAACAAGAGTGATAAAAATTATAGAATTAGTCCATGATCACTCTGTGTCCTAACTTAATGTCTTAGATATAAATAACTATTTCTTAACTCAGTAAGACCAGTTACTTACAATTAAGAAGTTTATTTATTAAAAAGAATATGGGTTAAAATAGTGCCTTTGTTTAGATTTATAATTTTGCCTAATAACACTTCAATAATTAAAAAGCATTCACTGAAACTGGAGTTTCACTATGGAAACTAAGTCATAATTAAATACTTAATGATCACGTGGCGATAGTAGTAATGATCAGTCATTATAATGAGTAAAAGCACTGATGTAAATTTTTTCTTGTTATTATTAAAAAAATTAAATGATATACTCCTAATTTTATTCTTAGGTTAAATAAGAAAGAGCCGTTTAGAACTGGTAACATGTTTTGTCACTCTTCATAGCCACAAGGTTTTTCTTTGATAAGGGTTTAGTAGTGTTTTATTATAGTAATCCACAAAAAATTTGTATTTCAAAGGGACTGCTGGTCCTAACATGAATAAGACTTAGCATGGTGACCTATTTTAAAACAGCTTCTGCCTCCCATTGGCATTGCTGGATTTTCAGTAAAGCTGCCCACAAGAAAGATGTTGGTTTGTGTTGAAGGAGGGAAATTGCCATTAAATATCTTCTGTCTTGGACATAAGTATCTTTTATTCAGTATTTATAAAGTTGCTGAATGGTATTATCATGACGTGGAAGGACATTTATACCACAGCTCTACTGTGCCTTTCTATTGCTTGATATGTTTGGTCATCATTAGTACCCTTTTTAGGGACTGTTTGAACATCTGCATAATAGTTTTTGTAATTACATCACTGAAAGTATTCTAGCCTTAGTTTCAGTTTAATAAAGATTTTCTTCAAAAAATTCCTCAGTGTGTGAATCAAAGGGAGGAAAGGAGTTATTGAACTCATGCCCACCAACCTGACTATTCTTTGCCCTTTAATTCATAATTAGGTTCCTATTGCCATAATAATTGGAAACTTCCAGAAGAACTTACATGGAAGCATGTAACTCACTAGACTCATAAGTAAAAATTGTATCATTTCTTTTTTGGTGTGAGGTAAGTATTTGTACTGCATTTACACGTCCAAGTGTTAGAGTGAAGCTGCAGGGGTGGCAGAAGACACTGAGACCTTCCCTCATGTCAGAAAAAATTGGTTTCAGCCAGCTCCAAAATGGATCTGCCACTGGCCAAAGTTGTTCATCAGTGGCACTGCTGGCATCTCTGTAGATAATGTATAAGAGAAGATAAAAAATGCTGTGCAGCAGCTGTGAGAGAGAGGAGTGAGACAAACATGGGAGAAACAGCCCTGAAGACAAGATCAGCGAGGAAGAAGGGACAGGAGGTGCTCCAGGCACCGGAGCAAAGATTGTCCTGCAGCCCATGGTGAAGACCACGGTGAGGCAGCTGTGCCCCTCCAGCCTGTGGAGGACCTCATGCTAGAGCAGGTGGATGCACCCTGAATGAAGTTGGGACCTCATGGAGAGCCCACACTGGAGCAGGCTCCTGGCAGGTACCGCAGCCCATGGAGAGAGGAACCCGCACTGGAGTAGGTTTTCTGGCAGGACTTATGATTTTGCAGGGGTCTCATGCCAGAGAGGATCCTGAAGGATTGCACCCCGTGGAAGGGACTACGCTGGAGCAGTTCTTGAAGAACTGTAGACGGTGGGAAGAACCACGCTGGAGCAGTTCTACAAGGACTGTATCCCATGGGAAGGACCCCGCATTGGAGCAGGGGACAAGTATGAGGAGGAAGGAGTCACAGAGATGAAGGGCTATCGACTGTCCACAATGTCCCTGCCCCATCCACCTGCACTGCTCCAAGTGTGGAGGTCGAAGATTCATAAGTGAAGCTGAGCCCGGAAAGAAGGAAGGGGCAGTGGGCAGATGTGTTTTTAGGTTTGTTTTCATATCCACTGTCCTACCCTGTTATTAAGTGGCAATAATTTGAATTAATCTTCCAAATTTGGCGTCTGTTTCGCCTGTGATGGTAACTGGTGAGTGATCTCTCCCTGTTCTTATCTTGGCCTATGAGCTTTTCCATCATGTTGTCTGCCCTGTCCTGCTGAGGAAGCGGAATGAAAGAATGGCTTGGTGGCTGTTTGGCAGCCAGCCAAGGTCGACCCACCACAATATTTATTTAGCAAATATATTTGCACAGGCTAACTTGAGTCTAGTGATACTACTCTTCCTGGGTCCCTGTGGATTCAATACAGTAAGAAAAAGAGAGGCTTCTCCAGAAGGCAGATCTGAGAGGCTAAATTGAGCTCCAGAGCCCCAGGCAGTTCTATGCTGTCAGTGCAGCAGAGGCAGCTCTATTGCCAACCCAGCTGCTCCTTCCTGCCTCCATGACACCATCATGGCCCTGATGCAAGTGTCTGTTGAACTGTCTAGTGAGACTATTTCAGGGAGGTTAAGCTAATGAAAAAATATTTTTCCCCTTCATCACTTTGGCAAAGCATCTTTTTAAGCTACTAAAAGGAACCGATCTGATTTGCTGTACAGTCCCACAAAATGCTGAGCTAGCACATCTGAGGGGCTGAGAGAGATTAGCTACAGTACTTCTGGAGTCTCTGGGAGCAGTGGAATTATTCCACCGTTATTTCCACAGTTTGCAAAGACTGGTTGTGTTGCAGTCATTGAGACAACCAGCAGTCAAACATGTACAAACTAATTTCTGGTTTTGAAGTTGCTGTTTAAGGTCTGTGAATCAATGCCCCCAAAATTAGTGTTCAGAGTTTTTTGGTGGAGAAAACAAAGAATATGCTCATAAAATTTTTCTGTTGAATAACTGGAGTTGGAAAGCCGTTACTGGTGTTACTTTAGATAAAATTAGGTTTTGTGTCTCTATCAAACAGCAGGTTTTCTTCTTAAAACACTTTTAAAACTCTGATTTTCAGACATAAGTTAGTTCAGCTCATAGGATGAAGAAAGAAAGGAAAGAGGAAATACCTTAGATGACTCTGGTTAAGTGAATGAGCTCTGTAAAGCTGTGTTGTTGCATTTTCCAATGTGATCTGGACATAAATAATGAAAGATGTGTAGTGAAGGTCCTACTTGTAATTGCTGCACACACAAGCTCTTGTATTTTCACAGGTGACTGGACAGTCTTTTTGTTGTGTAAAATAATGGGAAAGCTGCTTCACCTGTAGTATTTCAGATTTTGTATGGGAAGATCTGATTATTCAAATTGTGTGATGGCTTTGGCTCTAAGTTCGTTTGTAATTCCCTTGAAATATAGGCTACATCAGTATTTTAAAAAACAGGACACATAAATAATTTTGTTCTAACTTAATCTGTTACTAAAATGTCATTTTAAATAGCGAACCTTGTAGATGACAAAAATTATGATTGACTTTCAATATGCTAGGGTCATGAATTCATTAACTACTGAAAGTTTGTAAGATTACACAGAGAAATACAAAGTCTGAACTTATCATTGCTACTGTCTATGCCAACATATAAGATAAAGATAGACCTTGCATCAAAGCATTTAATTTTTTTTTGTAATTGCAATAAAAGTAATTGATTCTGCTAAGTTACAGATTTGCAGACTTACTTGTGCATCTGCTCTGTAGCCTCATTGACTTAATTGAATTTTTTAAAAAAAAGACTGAGAAATGTAGCAATTAAAAATATTGGCATGCTAGTAGCAATTTTCTGAATGCCTACCTAGCAATCTTATTTTTAAGCAATGCTATATTTAGAGGGACATTTCATTCTTTCAGAAGAGAAATGAATCTATCAGGACTAGGACTATTATGTAGGAATATTAAATATTCACATATTTTGTACTACTTGGTTGCTAATATTAGCCCTGTATTCATTAGGACATACATTCTACTATTGGTTAGAATTTTTTTTTCTCTTGGATTGCTATAACTGTCATCCTTGATCTGCATTGTATTGAAAAATAAAACAGCTGTCCCCTTTCTTATGTCTCCCCTCTAGAATGCTGGTAAAAAATTACTACAAAAGCAATATTTTAACATGTTAACATGTGTTATATCCCCAAATGACAGTGATGGTCCTCCTTTCATAATCAAAGCCCACTCTTCTGGAAAGATTTGCTGCCCCCAAATCTGAATAAATTATACACTTAAAAAATGTCAGATTCATTCAGAAGCCAGTAATTTTATTACAACTTTGTTTTGTACATTTTTCCTATAAATGTCAGACACACATTTCTGGAGGGTGTAGTGAGATTTTACTTTTTCACAGATAAAGTCTGTTTCACATTCAGTCTGTTTCAGTGGCTGGTTAAAAATTTCCAGTGCCTGACTGAGTTACAATGACTCCAATATTGGTTGGTACTGCTGCCAGGAATGCCTGTGTTAGTGTAAAATGAAATACCAAAAGGTCTTTCCTCCTAATGCTATATGTAAAGAAGGAGAACTTATATTAGATGTTTCTCTCTCTAGAAGATGATAGAACTTCTATAGAGATCTATCTGAGATGATAATGGAATTATTCTGAACAAAGAAAGATACTGTGGGAAACGTGTTCATGTTAAACAAGAATTTTTTTCCACACAAGAATTTATATATTTCTTCCAAAGCTCCAAATAAGTTTTAAATTACGTAAATTCTAGTTTAATATTTTTAATTTTACTTTCATTTGGGTTATACAAGATAGAATTTTCCAATTTTTGTCATTTTATATTGATTTTGTATATAAAAGTGTTCTGGGATATGACCGTTATAGACCGATAAGTCTGTAAGTTCTTTATATTTTAGTACAGACTAATTTGAAGTTATTCACTTTCCCGAGCTCATTTTTATGGATGGAGCTTGTAAGAAAATATTTGGGTTAGACCATATCACTGGCAAATAAAACACTTTATGGCTTTCTTGTTTTGCTTTTTTGAAGATTTTGTTTCCATAATGAAATAATAGAGACGAATTTTGGTTTAACTTGCATTCTTTTATTCTGTTATAAGTCTTCTAATGTCATTAGATCACTTCTGATTTAATCTTATTGTGAAAGGAAAAAAATTATGCCCATCATTCCTCATCATTTATGTCAAAACCTATAAGGGCCATGTGGGAGTGAGAGACTGCAGACAACCTTGCTCCAGCCCTGTAGAATTTAAGCCATGAATTTGTACTTCCTGAACTGGCTTTGCTGCCTGTGGAAGAGTGGAGAGAACAGCAATCTAAAGTGAGGCGTCGTGCCCATCCTGGTGAAATCTGAAACAAATAAAAACACAGTCTGTCACATTGCAATTGTATTCTTTGGTCTTGCAAGATTTTTTCCCTTCTCACTCGATACAAAGGACTCTTATTGTATTGTCATAATAACTGTAACGCTTCCAAATTTTCTGTTAGCAGTAAATTAACATTTACTGTTACCACTGCTTGAGCTGAAGGTGCATGTAGTGAAAGCATGGATTGCAGATTGGCTGCTAATATTTTGCTGATGTCTTTATTTTTCTTACACAGTAAGGTGTTTTCTGGTAATTTCTGTAAAGATTGATGATGTTTTCCCTTCTAAGAAGTGGATGAACATCATAATATCTGGTGGTCAACTAGATGTAGATAAATATATAAAATATGTAAAATAAATGCAGAAAATTGAGACACTTTGCCCAGAGATGTCCTAGCAAGAGAGTAAAATGACAGTTATCCATTGTAACTATTGAAATTAATCAAACTATTTACTGTACTCTTAAAAAGTGAAGAAGTTAGCAAGCCTTGTAGTATCAGCACGTACCAGTTTTCACTGTTGCTTCTAGAGTATGTTCCTTTTTCTTTTTTTTTTTAAACTTAATTACTTCATTAATCTCATACATCTTGGACTACTCTGCTACCTCTGGATATTTTTGTGTTACATCAGTTTGGGCAATACACACAGTGTAAAGGTTCACATTTTAATGAACTGAAATTAGTGTACATTTCACAAACATGATAAAACTGTGGGGTTAAAGTTCAAGAATAATCACATGTGTAGCAAGTATTCCGCTTACAATAATAAAAGTGAAGGAGTTGAAGGAAATTGCAAATTGGTATCTTCACGTATGACATCAGCTTGTATATAGATACAGCTTTAGGTTTTTGTTTGTTTACAGTGGATAAAGGGAAGACATTAGGGCTTCCAGTGGTTCTTGTTCTCTCCCTTTACAGAAAGTTAACTGACCTTTAAGAGCACACACATTATTTGAGCTACATGAATCAATTTTTATACAAATGCTTCTGGAAATAAAAAAAAAATTGAAGAATAATTCTGATTTAAAGCTAAAAGAAAACTATTTCAATAATAAAGTGCAAAGTAGAGGTTATGGATGCATTTGTCTATTATTAAAAATCTGAAATATCTTATTTATATGTGTATATATGATTTTAATAAAAATTAAAATCATGTATGATTACATATACATGATTACATATATATGATAATATATATGTATTTTTGAAAATTAAGGAATAACTACTCAATATCCTTTGGGGTCTCATTAAGAAAATCTTTCTGATCCAAAGTTTTTTACCGTGCTACAACATAAAATGCTTTAGCACTATTTTATCTGTAGTAGACAATATGTAAATATACTTGTCATATTGCCTAGAATGATCTTTGTCCCTATGTCTTTCTTCTTTCTGGTGGCAATTCACTATATTTCTGTTGCTAAAGAAATGGGTGCTAACAAATTAACTCTGGTCCTGATAAATTCATCCAGTTTAGTCAAGTAAGAATCAAAGTACAGAAATTTGAAAAAGGCATATTTAATTAATGTTATTTCTTCCAGTTGGCATCTGATAGCATAGCTGAAGATTTTTTTTTGTGCTGTCAGCTGCACCATTTCCAACTGAAGTGCTGTTTTTAATTTGTTTCTGACAGACAGCCGTGCCAGTCAAAATGCGAGAGCCTGGTTCCTATCAGTTTCTGTTCATTTGCTTATTCACTTCCTTGCTTTGCTACAACCCACTTGTGCTTTCTCAATCTGTCAGATACACTTAAAGGAAGTTGTAGTCTACATTTCTTCACTAGCTTTGTTTTCCTGTGTTTCTTTATTTTAATAATCTCTTTCATCCGGTTTTAGTTAGAGCAGATTGATCTAAATTCTTCAGAAGATGGATAGATTGAGTCAAGGCGCTTGTAAGAATGACACCAAAATGCTGAATGTACAGTGAAATCACCCAACCCTGTTTCTGCCTGTACTGAAGAGGAATACAAAGCTTTTTTCAGGCCTGCTACTTTCTGTCTCCAGCAGCTATGTGGGTGTTTCCTGGGCAGAGGTGGAGAGGGGGTTGTCCTTAACATTTGTTAGCAAGTTTTGGAATTGTCTGCACCCTGACAAAGAAGGAAGTGATTAGAAACAAGAACAAATCTGACTTAGATTATCCTTTTGCACTCCCAAAATACATTTTTACTGCCTAGAACAAATGTTGCCCCTGAAGCAGCACAAGTAGGTTTTGTTCCTTTCTCTGGGCTTTTGGTAAAAATAGAGCAAAAGCGCATCATCCACGAGACTCATATCTTAGTGTGCTCATCTTTGTCACTCTCTTTCTGCTTCTTTTATTTTCTGTCCTTGAGGAAGGATGTTATTATTGCAAAAGTTTTCACTGGGAAGTAGTTGAAAATAAATAAAGTTGCAAAACTTGTGTTTCAGACAGAATACTGCTCTTAGTACTGAGAATCCAAGAGTGCCTTGGAACACACTTCACAGTATCTGCAGCATGGTACATGTTCCATGTTCTCTGGATTCAGACATGCAACTCAACTCTGAGGTATTACTCCATAACAGCACAAAATTAAAGTGTATATCAAGCCTCTCCGTTTCCCTGTGTTTTAGTTTCCACAAAAAGGAAGCATCTCTGTGGGAGTTATGGTATACTATAAAAAATAGGTGATCACAGAGGTGAGGATGATCACAGAGGTGAGGATGTCTGTGGCCTAATGCACAACAAAAGATTTTTTTAGGTGTATCCTAGGTCCCCCCCTAAATTCCATTACCTGCCGTGTGCATGGCATTGTGATATCTACTACCCATGTAATATAGCAGCATCTATAGCGGCAAAACCTGTAGCTTGCCCTGCAGTCATGTTTTTAACTGTAGTGTGTAGTGAGGTGGTTTCTCCCAGGTTGTTCTTGTTTCTTGTTTGACAGGGAGGTTGCTTAATTGTATACAAGTTTTGTTTTCTCATACTTTTTAGAAAAAGTTGAAATATTCTGATAAGAAAATGATTAAAGCATGAACAAGAGTGACAGCRTCCCCATTTGAAAAGAGAAAATGCAGCCTCCTGGATACTTAAGGTTCTAAAAACACTATTTTGCCATCAGTACAACTGTGCCTCCAGGAGAAATGAGGAATCCAGTATGACCCCATGACTGTGCACTTGATAATCATTTCACTCTTAATAATCTAATCTGTCCATTGTAATGAAGCAATTAGCTTGCTGTGCCCCTAGCTGTAATCTAAGAGCAAATAATGGCAGCTATTCTTGTTTCACCAGTTTTGCTGTTGAATACTATTAGGTGGAGTTTATTTGACCTGTCCTTTCAGGCCTTGTACATAGCAGGAAAAAAATATTTTTATATGTCAGGAAATCTGTTGCAAGGACATTTATGATAGATGCATTTAGCTTGCTGTCATAAATTTCCTTGGTTCAGAAATAAAGGTAATATAACATTGGAGGGAATAACAAGAAAAAAATAAAGAAAAGAAAAGGCAAGGAGAGGAGAAATCACAGCTGCTATTAGTTTCTTAGGTTTCATTTGAAATAATAAAAGAAGTGATCTGTGACAAAGTATTACTCACTCCTGATCTCATCAGTGAGCCTCAGAATCTTCCATGTGTTTTTCAATTTCTTTTATGGTCCAACACTCAATTTCAAGACATACTATTTTTCTAGGTCTCTCTGGTTAAAATAGGAACAAAAATTCCTTGTATACATTTTAAATGGGATAAACGAAAGATTTTATTTGATGTGTAATATTTAAGGATAAAGTATGTGAGTATGTCTATTTTGACTTCACAAGAATTTGGTAGCACTTGTTTTCTTTCTTATATTATTTTTGTTTTATTTCCCCTGCAGTGCTTATTCCTTGTAAGAGCTTTTTGTGATACAGGCAGGTTTTGTCTAGTGCAACTGTTACTCCACTCCTACAACGACAAGGAATGGCATTCAGTATCAGATATGGCATTTGGGAGATGTGAGAAGAAAGGCAGAAGGAAGAGTGTTTGGATTTTGTTCAGTGCAACTGCTAAAAGGCAGTTCCAGGTAGAAAGTGACATTAGGAAGTTTTTGAGAGGAGAATTCCCTTTTCTTTGTGTAGAGTTTTGAGGGTTTTATTTAAGGTTTTATTTATTTTCAAACTCTACCAATAGATTTTTCTACTGCAGTGTATTGTACATGTTCTTCTAGGCTCATTGGGATCTTTTCACATCCTCAGTAAGGTCTTGATGTACTTAAGGCTTCATTAGACCTTCTCTACTTTTTGGGGGAATTTTCATGTTCACTGAGGTAATGAAAGATTATTTTCAATTTTTGCCAGGATTTTTTTTGACAACTTTTCATGTGATGCTAAAAGCCAGACAAGTTTTGATATCTGGATTCTGATGGAAGAAACCTGAATTTCTGCCAGCTCCTCTCCTCAGCTCCTTGGCAGCCTCACTGGCAGGCTGGTGGGAAGCTGTATTCTGCATCCTTTGACTCGTTCAATCCCTGGTTCTTCAGCAACAGAGACAGCTGGAGCTTCCAGGACCCTTAATTCTGGGCAGCATGTCAGGCGGCTTTTTGCAAAACCTGAACTCCCGATTAAAGTGGGTAAAAAAAAAGTAATTCCAATTTGTGGAAAAATTCTGAATATGTGGTATACATTCTTCCATAAAACAAAATCACTGCTAGGTTTGAACCTTGTATATTCCTTTCCTTATGTGAATTTTGAGAGTTCTCCTGTCTGGATTTTTTTGGTATCTCAAATGAATGTAACTCCTTTCTCTCATTTACCTTTGTCTCTTCCATCAGTTACAGAACAATGTTTATGGTTAAAGAGTACTTTCACATATATCAACAAAATATTGAAATGTTAAGAATGTAAGGTCTGACATGTTTTTCTGGCATGACAAAAAATTTCAGCCCAGCTAACCTGTACAGTGAGAGATCATTATAAACTTTGACTGCCTCTCTCTTTACTGGGGACCGAAGTCTCCGAAATAACCACTGAAACTGCATAAACCACAAAGATTTCATCCTGAATAGGCATACAATGTTAAATTTGTTTTGTTCTGTTATTTGATTAAAATCACCTGCTGAACCAGTGCTTCATTATTATATTAATCTGACAGCATAGTAGGCTAAACCTCTGCTATGAAAACTTAGATATTATCTATACTGTATAGTATTTAAATATACTTCTCTGTGCATTCAATGCAGCCAAGAAACAACATGTACTTCTAATTATTGTTATCACTTAACAAATAGCCTTCTGTTGTCTAATTTAGAACAAGAAACTTCTTTAACTCCTCAGAAAACTAAATTAGTCCCATCCTTATAGAACAGTAGAGAATAAATTTAATTGTCTACCTTTCCTTATTTTTCCTTGTCTAATTTATATTGTGAGCATTTGGGAGCAGCTCACAGGAGTTTTTATTGTTTTAGAAGTTCATGACGACTCTGGATTATGCTAAAATTTGTGGTAACCATTTGCCTTCAAGGTTTTTTTTAAAACATAACAGTGATTGACATTCCCCAAAGGAATTCCTCTTAAATAAGCCTCTTTGCTTTCATTAATTTTTGGAGAATCCAGAAGAGAGCTCATGCTGAAAACATACAAAGAGGCAAGAATAAACATTTATAAATTAAACAGAATAATAGTAAACAATACTTAACACTAACACAAATTTCAACCGTAAATTTTTTGAAGGCTGCAACTTTGTTAATCAGTTTCTTTAAATATAATTGAGGCAATCTATTAAGTCAGACACATGGTGGATTTTTTTCTTTTTCCATTTATCATCAGATGTTCTAAGAGATTAAGATAAAAAGTAAGTAGTTTCCCACTTTCACCTGTTTTTTAGGTTTTTTTTTGTTTGTTTGTTTTTGTTTGCTTGTTTGTTTGGTTTCGGGTTTTTTTTTTTTTGTTGTTCACTGTCACCATCAGAATCTGACAAATTTTAGAATATTTTTCTAAAAAAGTTTAGGGCCTGAGAATAACACTCTTCTGTTTCCTGGTTTATAACTTCCTCCACCATCCGAATTTAATGTTGGGCTATTCTCCCAGGACTACTTTCCTGGAGCACTTCCACAGACTCAGACAGCTACCCTTTTAGTCAGGGGTCAATCTCTGAAAAAGAAATAGGTAGCTGCATGAGGACAGGCAAGAAAATAAGAAGGGGAAGCTCTCTGAGCTATTCACAGGTAAACAACTTGAGAAAAATGCAATTTCTTCTGTAGTGTCTTTTGACTTTGTTCCAAATGATGAAGAGCATGTGTTCTAGTCAGAAAAATGCTTTGGAAGATGCTGAGAATGTGGTCTTACACCTGTATTATAAGACTAAATTACTCACACTTTCTATCGAAGAAATTACGACAACATCCTAAAAAACTGGAAGATTTTATTGTCATTTTTTCCTCCTGAGTCTGTTAAACATTCCAAGTGAGAAATCTTGAAGCTTGACTTGTGGATGAAGCAAATTGCTCATCTAAACTTGGAAGAATGTAACTAATTCCCTCTGTTTCTCACCATTCTTGCTTCAAGCCTGAGTGATTTTATGCCATGTTCTTCCAGAATCCTCTTTATTCCTTGTTTCAGGCTATACATGCAAATCTGTGTGAAATCTTGGAGTGCTCTGGTGCTGTTGCTAGACTGTTTCACATAGGTAGACAGTAATTTTCTTGAAATTTTTTTTTTTTTTCTGAAATCCTTGAAACTGAGGAGGAATTTTTTATTGTCTTGGAATTTATTTGTGGGGTGGTGATCAGTTTTGATGTTCTGAAAGTTTTTTAATCTCAGTACCTGATATCCATGGCAGACCGAAAACATATAAAGAAATTTTGGATCAAACTGGGCTTTTGACCTTTTAGCCTGGGTCTTGGGGATTGTTATCCCATATTCAGGGTGTGCCCAAAAATTGTTACTGTTTCTCTTTCTTCCCCTTCCCCCTTCCCAGCCGCGATCCTGGTGGGGGCGGGGCCGGGAGTTGCTCTCTCTCTTCCGGTCGGGACCGGCGTGAGCAGCGGCCTGTGCGGAGGGGGTGTGCATGTGTCTCTGTGTGTGGGGGTTTTTGTGTGTGTGTGTTGGGGGTTGGGGGGGGGGGGGTGGGTGGGTGAGTGTGTGTACATATGTATGTGTCCTTCCGGGCACTGCTACACTGTGACTTAGCAGTCTCTTAGCTGTGGGTGGGTCAGAACAGTCCGCGTTTTTGCCGGGAGCAATCCGCTGCTCTGCTACACTGTAGCTCAGCTCCCTGGCTTGGGTCTGCCTGCTCCATTTTTTTTTTCCTGCTGCTGTGACTGCTCCTGCGCTGAGATCAGGGACCAGGGCCGCTCATCTCCGAGCTCCTGCCCTGCCGCGTGTTGCCGCAGCTGCCCCTGTGTGTTGGGCTCTGAGACTGTGAGCTGCTGCGGTTTCTGCACGAGGGAGGCTGTTCCCCTCCTTCCCCGTGCCCAAGTCGCCATTGCCACAGCGCCCCCTGCAGCCGCGGGGGAACCATCGCACCCAACCTGCCCCACCAGGGCCACCAGCACCCCTTGCCGGCTGAGAGAGTCACTGCAGCTATCGCCTCGCCGGGAACCAACAGCGCCCCTGCCGGTTGTGGGCACAACTACACCAAAAAGGGACATGGCTCAGCAAGCGAGAAAAGGTTGTTACTGGGTTTTCTGTTTTCTTATTGTTGCTGTTTGTCTGTCTTGTTTTTATATATATATATATATATATATATATATATATTTATATATATAAAATCCTAGGAAAGAACTGTTATTCATTTCCCATATCTTTGCCTGAAAACCCCATAATTTCAAGGGTATAATAATTGTGAGGGAGGGAGTAATCATTTCTGTTTCAGGAAGGTTCCTGCCTTCCTTGACAGACACCTGTCTTTTAAACAAAGACAGCCTGATACTTAATTCGCATATGGAACTCCTTGCTCATTCTAAATAAGAGTTGGACTTTCTGGGAAGGGTTATGTGTCTGGATGGTGCCTGACCATCTGTGGTGGTTTGATTGGCTCAGACCCCAGAATTGATGGACAGGTTAGACCAATCAGATGAGCTGGTTATGCCTCTGTGATGACATATTATGAAGAAGGAGGAAAAAGAAGAGTGGCCATCTTCTTGCTCCTGGTGAAAAACCATGGCTGCTGGGAGGAGGATACCCAGTGCTAGCAGCCATGAAACAGCTGTGCACCGCTGGCAGCCAGCATAATCAGGACCACATGCCGCGTGCATGGGGGGGCCCGGGCAGGGACCCTTTCCATGTGGCCCTGGTGCGGCTGATGCTGAAAAACAAACAAACAACACCACACCACTGGCAATGAGAGACATGGCGAGTATTCCCCGACACGGATCCAGATAAAAGCAATTCTCCAGGTAAAACTGCAGATGCGGACTCTCTTCCAAGTTAAAGAGAACAGAAAGACGCAATCGTGTAAAGCAGCTAACATGGCAGCACCAAGATCAGTGAGAGAGATAACAGAGACACCAAACACTGGAACTGAGATTTCTCCTGCAAGTCGTGGTGAGAGCTAATACAACAAACTATTTCTCTGTAATTCATTTAAAGTGCCTTTGTGGGGATGTGGAATCCACACTACAGCCTGAGAAAAGCTGCCCACGGCAGGGCGTATGCATTGCTGAGTCTTTGTGGAGATTGAAGGAAGAACTCTTACTTCCCAGCTGGGATTAGCTCATCCTTAAAAAAGACTAACCCCATGGACTCTCTTTTGTGACCCACGCTAGCAGTTGTGAGAAGATTGTGAGTCGTGGGAGAGAGATATTTTTACTGTAGCAGTTTTTCAGGCAGGAGCTGCAGTTGTGAGGTTTGTGAGGCTACAGCAGAAGAAACTCCTTTCCATAAGCATAAAAGGACTCTTAATATACTGAATACTGACCAAAATCCCATGTTTGTTTTTCTCTTGCGTGGTCGGTGGGAAGTGGGAGGTAGTTGGGAAGAGAAAAGTGTCCAGAGGTGTGCCTTGATTTTTCATTATTCTTTTTACTTTTAGTTCTATTAGTAATAAATCTTTTTTACTGCTTAAGCTTTGAGCCTGTTTTGCCATGTAGTTTTTTTTTTTCCTCAATAATCCATATTTCCCCTCATGAAAATAAGTGCTAATTCCCCTTGAGTAATTTCTCGTGGGTGCACTGGCATGTGTGCAGCATATACCCACCACACCATCAGAAGCTCATTGTCCTCTGCGATGGAAAGTCTGTCAAGAAGATTTTCAGGGCTTCTCTCCGGAGTTGAATGTAGTGAAGGAACTGAAAGTATGTTCTTTCTGTCCTTCAGAAATATGGGTTATTTAAATTCCTTCTTTTTCTTCAGTTTCTCTTACAAAATGGCAGGCCAACCAAAAAGTCTGAAGGACTAAATGTCAGAAGATTAAGCTGAACAAAGGGACATTTGGAGAATTCTGAATAAAGAAAAAATTTGAAACTTCCTTGTGTCCTCTTTTGTTGTGATGAGGTGGGAGATTGTGTTGAGGTGGTGGGGTTGTGCCTCTTCTCCCAGGCAACTAGTGATAGGACAAGGGCAAATGGCTTTGAGTTGCACCAGGGGAGGTTCAGTTTGGATATTATCATGATGTGGTTTAGTGAGCATGTTGGTATTCAGTCTAAGGTTGGAATTAATGATCCTGGAGGTCTTTTACAACCTTAATGATTCTATGATTCTACTATTTTGAAAAGGAGGTTCTTTTCTTCTAAGTACAAGTTAGAAGATAACAGAAGACCAGTGGGAAGTCTCTGGCTCTCCACCAAAAACCTTTGCAGAGTCTAGTCACTGTCCCTTTCCAGGAAGAGAATGAAGAAACAGAGGATATCAGATCATTATCAAATGTTAGCATAATAAAATTTTTATAGGCTTACTTTTTGAGAATGTCTATTGAAATCAGGATTTCTGATTAATTTTGTGTTCGTCTTGTGTATTCTATTCAGTCTACAGAACATTTAGAAAAGAGGCCACCCAAATGGTTATGGTCATAACCACCTACCAAGAATATTTTAAACTATGTTATGCACAAAGTTTTTAAAGGACTTCTCAGCACTTCCAGTTTTAGAGAGGTTGGTTGTTTTTTGTTTGTTTGGTTTGGTTTGGATTTTTTTTGAGATCAGAAAGTGTGTTGGTAATATGGCCATGTAAAATCACCAAGCATGTTTTGTAATTTTTAAAAATTATTTGCTATAGCTATGCCTATATTTAGCCCTTTTTGACTTCTTTTCTTTTTGTTACACTATTGATCCAAAGCTCAACTGGCATATTATTGCCAGACATGTTTGAATGACTCTGTGGGTCTTTCCAAAATGCTATTTTGCCACTTCTGGGATCCCTATGGATCTAGCTTCACTTGTAAGTTCCAGCCTTTAGAGATTGGGTGCATTGTTTTACCTCTGTCCTGTTACGGAACCAGAAAAGCCATTCTCTTTGCCGAATGCACAATGTGGGAGTTGGGATTGCTTTCATAGGCTTGCAATACCTGTAATAAATGAAACTATTAATTTTTCCTCAAATGCTAAAATAATTGTAGATTAAAAATTGTCAAGTCATGAGGCTCAAGTGTCTCAGGAACAGCAGGAATTTCAGTTTCTGATTTTTATAAGTAATCATTTTCCAAGCTAAGAGTATGAGATGGTTGAGAAAGCAGTCATATCTGCTAGTATGCACACCTGAGACAACTGTCACAGCTAGGAATTTGGCTTCATATTGTTAGGAGAGTGTTGAAGAAAATATATGAAAAGGGATATAGTAGAATTAAAGACTGAAAAATCTAAGGGGAAAGCTAGAAGCCTTTTTTTTTTGAGGAACATGATACCAAATAAATGTTATGACATCTCTCAAACTTTGCAGGCTATGCTATGGTAAAGGCCATAGGAGAAGCTAGTGTGGATGAGACTCAAAAAAATTAATTAATGGGGCAAAATAGTCACACGTGTGTAAATGCATGCCAAGAAAAAGTTTGCTAATTCTAGACCATTATTTTCACTTCCTACAGGTAGCTTTACAAGATGGCACTACAACTAAAGGGGTTTCCTAACCCAATTGTGTTTGGTAATGCCTATCAATAGATCTCTTTTCTGGGCATGAGTCATGTAGCTTGCAATATCATTTGGTATCAGGTGTGTAATACTAGCCCCTGTTGTTCCCCTGGCTGGTGAGGAATATAATTAAAAATACAGTGAAATTTTTTTGATGAAATTGAGGATATAGATATCAATTTACTATTTTTGAAACACATAGTGGGATATTATTTGCTATGGAACTATATTTTATTCAAGAGAAATGTTATAGAATATAGCAAATATATGTGAGAAATTGGCATTTTGCAGAAGAATCAGATAAGACTTTGTTTTGATTTGGGGCCAAAGAGGGCTTTCACTAATTCAGTAAATGATACAGTCATGTGCACCAAGATTAACAACCTTCGACATGAGAGATGTCATGTGAGTGCATCCTTAGACTTTTGATATTTTCACCTCAAATGGTGGTGAAGAAATAAGTAGAATTTGTCAACTTCCACAGGAGTATGAGGTACTAAGTTAGCCATTGTCTTGAGTAAATAATTGATGGGCAGTAGTAAAATGAGGTTAAGGCAGATGTGATTTAGCATGTAGAGAAGTATCCAAAGTCCTGTGCTAAGTAATTATTGATTATTCATTGATAAATGTGCTGGGGAAAAAATGGTGCACTGTGCCTTTCTCAGAGTCTTCTGATGTATAACTTGATGTACATTTTTCAAAGGTCAGAGACATCAGGAGTTGAAATAGCAAGAGAAACCAATTTCCCTGATTTGTAATAGCCTAATGTAGTAAGAACATACAGTGGAATTCAGGAACTAATCTTTAAATACTAGACGAGATGTGTCTTTTCCCCCCTCTCTCCACAAAACACGAATAAAAAATTTTTTTTCTGTTTTTCTAAATTTTCTATAAGAGTTGGAACAAAATTTCATTTGTTCCATCTTGTCACTTAATGAGGCTGATCTACACTGGTTTTACAGTTCATTGCAGAGTGGGGAATGATCTGGATTACCTGTGCATTGTAAATCTCTTTGAATTTATGTAATAAATACCTTGTTTTGCCTCACCTTCTAATAACACAAAAGACAGACAAAATAATTTTATTTGTGAATGACAGACTAAATTATTAAAATGTACAATGACAGACTACATGATTAAAACATACAAACTATCAAATGGGTCCCCTGCACCCATATATAGCTTGATATCTTTGACAGTGGCCAAGCATGAATATGTAAGAAAGAGTATCTCAAAAGACAGTTTTATAGCCTTTTTTGCTCTATATGAAAACATATCCACCTTGACCAAATTAATTGTGTTTGGATAGAATTTTCTATATGCCCCCTCAACTGCTTGTTTTTACAGTTCAGATATTTTCAGTTTATCTCAGTTTGATCTTGTGTTCTCAAAAGGACCATGCATAGATTTTACCAACATGGAAATCATTTTCCACTTCTGATCACTTTTATTGTCCTTCTAGTTAGTGTTTTAAAATAAATTGTCTTCTTTCTGAGGGATGGTAACTAGAACTGAAAGGTTAAAGATATGAGCATGCCAAATATTTATCAATAATATTGATAGTATATATATATATATATACATACTATATATACTATAGTAGTATATTGTCTTTCATAAAAAACTCCAAAGTTATTGCTTTTGCTGTTTTTGATTACTACTAGAAGTTGATTTTTTTTCCCTGAAACATAATAGCTAATTTATCAGAGGGGTTTATATCTGTTGCTAGGGTTATTTTTGTCATGTGCATTACTTTTTATGTACCCACACTGAATGTTATCTAACTTTCAGTTATAAGATTCCAGCAAGTCTGTACCATTGGGGAATTTTGTCATCATAGTTTATATTTTCATATTTGCCTTGTGTTTGGATGACAATATCCAGGCTTTGAGAACTGCCCTTTGGAATTGAGAATGCACTAGATATGGGATTAAACTCACATATGTAATTTAAAACTTTTTAATACTCCATATGAAAGTTTTCTCAAATTTTTCTTGTCCTAAGTACAGTACAGATGATGAATTCCTGTAGTTTGATAATGTTATTAAATTGATAAGATCTGAAGTTGATTTGAATATAAATATTACTCACTTGCCTTCTAATTCTCCAGTTACTAAACTTTAATCTTTTTGGACCTCGGAACTACAAGACAGCATTTCCTTATTAGGTGTTAGAGTATAATAGTTATATATATATGCAAATGTAAGAGAAATTCTGAAAAATGTGGTCTAAACATAAATATGACTTTGTGTAGTAAAACTTACTCCCTTTTTTGCTTAGAATTTTTGTAAGGAATTTGACTTGCCTTAAAAAGAGCAAAGCCGTACTAATTGGAACAATTTAAATAATATAGACATATGTGTATATGGTCATAGTACAAGATTTATTTACTTAGCTGGAAATCTTGTTAAAATGGTATATGTGACTATAATTTAGATAACACAACAGATGGAGTGCTGCTCTTTTCAGGTTAAGGTTTTAAAATGTATTTATTTTAATCGTTAATAGCCATTTCCATCTCTGGGTTTGTTTTTTTGTTTGTTTTGTTTTGTTTTGTTTGTTTGGTTTTAATAACATTTAGAAAATTTGGCATTACAGTGCTTCCTGATAGTTTTGGGAAGCTTATAATGCACCTACTGTGTTGCATTTGCGCTTTATTCTGTGAGAGCAGTGCTTGAGAAATGTTCAAGGCTCTTAAAAGCCAGAGGATTCCATGTAACACACAGAAATACCTATTGAAGACTATTTCCTAAGTCTCACCAGTAAGTTTCAATATCCAAAGCACCTTTATAGCTAACTATTGAAAATGTAGATATTTGTATGTGTGGGGCATGTGTACCTAAAAATGTATGAAAGTGTTTGAGGAAAAGGGGAGAAATGCCAAGTTTCTACTGGTATACACGTATTTAGTACCAAATTAAAAGTTCATTGATTGTTTTATTTTAAGAGGAAACACGATAGTTATTCTTCATTCCTGTTCTTTTAGTATGTATGGAATGAATGGAAGATGAGTCCCTACACAGGAAGAATGATTCTTAGGTCATCAAATCCAAACCCTAGCTCTCAGACAAGCAGTCTTAATAGTCTCTCTCATAACTATTTTATAGGTAGAGCTTGATTAGTTTAACTGTATTTTGCTCTCACTTTTCTTACTTGAAGGTGTGCTAGTATACCATCCTCTTTACAGCTGGAAGCCATCTTAAACCAGTCCCAGCCAATTTATGCCTATTCTTTAATGTTTTTCTTTTCTTCGATATTTGGGTGTACTTGTATTCCAACTTTTTTATTACTTATTTTACTACAATTCAAATGTCTCATTCTGTTTCTTAAATTAGGCTCTGTATATTCTAATCGTCCTCCTAACTCACCAGATGTAAGTTCGTTTTTCTTGAAGAGGGATAAACGGGACTGTGTATGGTGTCCAAGTTGAAGTTTCACCAGGACCACTGTGTTGGCATTAACACTTCTTTCTTTAGCATAAGTGGCTGGACTAGTTGTCTTTCTCCTGTTGCTCTCTTCTTGTATTCTGCAAATTATTTGCCATTCCTAGTCATTCTGTGAGTATGAACGACTTTTGTACATTGGCTTCTCAAAGGCATGATTTTATACTGGGTACAACTGTCTGTAGCACTTTGAGAAGGAACTGGGAGCATGAAGACTAAATGAGCTTGTATACCAGCAGCACACTTAATCACAGATATACTGGATGTTAATGAGTGATGTGACCTCCCTGCTTCACCATATAGATGGCAAGGCCTAGGAGCAAACCTAGGGCTCATCATTGCAGTTCCTCACACTTCTGTGAGCAGAGATCATAGAATCATAAAATGGTTTGTGTTGGAAGAGACTTTCAAAATCAGCTTGCTCCAACCCCCTTGCCAAGAGAAGGGGTGCCACTCACTATATGAGTTTGCCCAGGGCCCCATCAAACCTCACCTTGAACACTTCCAGTAGTGGGGCATCTTCAGCTTCTCTGGGCAACCTAGTCCCATGTCACCACCCACACAGTAAAGAACTTCTTCCTAACATATTCTCTAAATATCACCTCTTTTACTTTAAAACTGTTCCTTGTCTTATTGCTATCTGCCTGTGTAAAATGTTGCTCTCCTTGCTTTACAAGCTCCCTTTAATACTGAAAGGCTTCAATGGGGTCTTCCTGACCCCTTCTCTCCTCCAGGCTGAACAATCCCAACTCCCTCAGCCTGTCTTCATAGGTGAGGTGCTCCATCCCTCTAATCATCTTTGTGGTGGTCCTCTGGACTTGCTCCAGCACATCCATGTCAGAACAATACTGATGACTGAGGAAACAGTTATTTCCTTTTGATTTGTAGTCCTATAGGTCCTAAACCGTACAAACCCATGAAATTCAACAAGGCTAAGTGCACGGTCCTGCCCCTGCGTTGGGGCAACCCCAAGCAAAGATGCAGACTGGGCGGGGAATAGATTGAGAGAAACTGTGGGGAGACTTTGAGGTGTTTCTGCATGGAAAACTGAACACAACCTGGCAATGTGTGCTTGCAGAGCAGGAAGCCAGCTGTATCCTGGGCTGCAACTAAAGAAGTGTGGCCAGCAGGTCAAGGGAGGTGATTCAGTCCCTCTGCTCCACTCTTGTGAGACCCCACTTGGAGTACTGCAACCATCTCCGGAGTCTCCAACATAAGAAGGACATGGACATATTGGAGTTAGTCCAGAGAAGGGCCATAGAGATGGTCAGAAGCCTGGAGCACCTTTCCTGTGAAGAGAGGCTGAGAGATTTGGGGCAGCTGTTTAAACTGGAGAAGAGAAAGCTTTGGCGATACCTTATAGAACCTCCCAGTACCTAAATGGGGCTTATAAAAAGGAGGGAGAAGGACTTTTTACAAGTGCATGTAGTGATGGAACAAGGGATAATGTCTTTAAACTGAAAGAAAGTAGGTTTAGATTGTATATTAAGAAGAAATTCTTTACTGTGTAGGTGATGAGACACTGGAATAGGTTGCCCAGAGAAGCTGTGAATGCCGCATCCCTGGAAGTGTTAAAGGCCAGGCTGGTTGGGATTTTGAGCAACCTGGTCTAGTGGAAGGTGTGTCTGCCCATGGCAGGTGGGTTGGAACTAAGTGGTCTTGAAGGTCCCTTCCAATCCAAAGCATTCTGTGATTCTATGATTCTAATATTTACTGAGTGATTTTGATAATGGTCTCAAGAACTTTGTTGTCCTTAGTGACTTATGTGCAGCATACTCCTCTTCAGACCTATATACTTTCCTTAGAAATACAAATAAATGAGCCACATCCTGGATGCCATATGTTTAAGCTGGAACAACTTCTCTTTGTTTTGATCCTCTTCTGTGGCTTTTTTTATTATTATTTATTTTGGTTTTTTTCTTTATTTTTTCTTTATTTGCTTACATTTTATTGTCTCTTTTTTCCTTTCCTGTCTGTTCATATTCAGTGGGAAAGTTAATTTCTTATAACTTTTTCCTGAACTTTAGTTAATTTTCTTCACAAACCTGCTTCTTAAAAAAATCCTCTGGCTTCAGGCCTTGGTTGGCATGCAGTATAGCATCCTTCTGTCAGACAGCCATTCTTACCTTCTTGGATGTGTGTCTGGGAGAAAACATGTTTGGAAGAATTACAGTGATTGCCAGACATTTGAGCTCAGAAATAGGAAGGAACTGCAAAAAAGTCTCAAAACTACTTGTCTGAGAGTTTCGCTAGATATTTTCCAATCTGGCAGTTTAGGTCAATCTAATTAGAATGTCATATGGACTTTCTCTGGACTTCTGCTTGAACAGGAAAGGAATTTTCAAATTTAGTCTAATGCCTAGTGTATTTCATCTGCAGAATTAGTCTTTAGAACATAATTTTGACCTTGTTATCATGCTCTTTCCCATTGCACATAGGCATTAGTGGATGCTCTTCCTTTTCTGCTTTGGTGGGTTGACCCTGGCCAGCAACTAAACACAGCTGCTCACTCCCTCCACTCTCCTGTGGGATGGGGGAAAAATAAAAGAAAGGTGCGAAGATTTGTGGATCAAGATAAAGGCAGTTTAATAGGTGAAGCAATAACTACACTTGCAAGCAAAGCAAAGGAATTTATTCACTGCTTTCTGGCAGCAGCCAGGTATTTAACCAATTTCTGGAAAGCTTGGCCTCAGCACACAGAGTTCAAGCATCATAACCATGACTTTTCCTGCTTACGTGTCCCTTTCTTGAGTTTTTATTGCTCAGCAAAATATCATATAGTATGGAACATCCTTTTGATCAATGTAGATCAGCTGTTCTAGCTGTGTGTTCTTCCAGTTTCTTGCCAACACCGGCCTATTTCCGGAGGGGTAGACTGGGAAAAAGCCCTAGTACTGTGCAAGTCCTTTTCAGCAATGACTAGAATTCTGGTGTGTTATCAACACTGTTAGTCACAAACACAAAGAAACCTCAGAATCATACAGGCTGCTGTGAAGAAAATGGACTTAATCCCAGGCAAACGTAATACACCTGCAGGGATCCTATCTAAAAAAACTCCACAACAGAGAGGGGAGAATGGGTTTTTTTCTGGAATCTAGTAGTGTTTAGAAGAAAGTTGTGTCTTTCGCTTGTGATACATAGTTATTCAGGTGTTTGGGAGACTGTAGAAGCATTCCTTTGTTCTGCTTCCAGTTCCTCAACAGTTCTTTTTTCCCTATTGTCCCCTGAGGTGACCTTTCTCTTCCATTAGACATTAATAAATTATATCAGTGATAGTAGATTCATTTGGTGCCCATGTGCTTCACCGTGTTTTATTCTCTGGCAGTACAGTCATTCCTTCATCTCTGGACACTTATTTTTTTGTTGTTGGCTGCCATTTTTGCCTGAAATGTAGGAAAAGTCTTATGGATGATTTTCCCTATATGTATTTCTCAGTAAGATTTCACTTAGAAAGGGATCCAATATAAGTTCTAAAGTGTTTCTCAATTAGGATAATTCTTCCCTTTAAAAATTGTATATTGTTCCAGAACTGAAACATTGCTTCACATCTTGGATGTCACTTTCCATATGGGTTGTCTAGAATAATTTACATTTTATGTATATTAAACAAAATTATTTCTTCTTTCTGTCTCTGAATCAGAGGCAAACAAAGAGCCTCACAGTAAAGGGTATAAAAATTGCTTCTTGACTGGTATGAAAGCACTAAGAAATATCCAGTTGCACTGGGGGTGAAGAACAACTGCCTGAGGCAGTAATGAATGTCCATTGCAAAGAGAACCTGCAGATCAACCACTCTTCCTAATCATTATGTCTCAGTGACCTCCAGATGTGATGTAACATCTGGCAGAGAAGTTCTGCTATAAAGCTGTGTGAAAGAAGCACAGGAAATAGTGGAATGCATGTGAACTCTCAAACTAAAAAGCTTGAGTGTTTAAACATGATTCTCACACTTGATGGGAAAGTGTCTGTGGATAAATGATGTTTCTTTTTTAAAGGTTCACATTATAGAAGCAAGAATAACTGAAAAGTCCATTGCAAATACTGAATTATGTGGTGACAGCAGGGTTTGAATAGTATACATTAAATTCAGCATGGAGCAAATGAACAAAAAAAGAACACAAAATCTTAAATATCTGCTACTTAGCTGAGCTGTGCTAAGTAAGACAGAGGATCTTTTGTAAAAACAATGTACGATCATGTAATTATTGTAACACATGCGTAAAATTCAAGTAGAGAACACAGAAACAACACCAATTTTCTAATATATTTTATAACTCTTAAGGTCTTCATTTTATAAACAGAAGTGATGCTATACAAAGATACCACATCAGGTTGCCTGGCACTGATCCTCATAAGGATGGAACCTTTAGATGGACAACTCTTATCTCTGTTACAGAAGCTAATAAAGAATTAGCAGTGACTGTTCCTTGATTTCTGCCTGAATCCATAGAAAGAGTATGATGGGATATGCTGCCGGTGACTGTCAGCAGTGTTAGCAGAGGAATGCTTGGGTTGTGGGTTGTGGGTTCTGGTTTTAGCTGAGTTGGGAAATAAGTGTAGTACATATTAGGTTTTATAAGGGATTATAACCCATCTTCTGTAAGATGTCTGAACCCAGCAGGGAGCTCAGGAAAAAGTCTTTCTATTCTTATTTCAACTCTCTGGATCAAAACCTGATATGACTCACAGAAGCTCAGACCTATCGTTTTAGACATGGTTGTGTTCAGCCTAGGTTAGAAAACTCTCCTTGCAGATGAAATGTCTGGAGGATTTGGCTTCTAAAATACAAGAATTCTCTTTAGTATGTGTGATCTGAAGTTACTCTCAGAGTTGGAGTTTTTTTTCCGGTTTCCATATGTCCAATGGCACATCCTTTGTTAAATATTGAGGCCTTCCTCCAAAAATTTTTGCTCAATAGGATATCATCATTTTTTTTGGATAATTTTTTAAAAAATAAAGCAGTTTGTTCCCTTGCAGCTTTGCTTATGTAAATAGAGACCTTTATAGAAGTATTTAAAAAAAGAGTGAATTAAAACCTGTGATGTATAATGTCAGGTTGGATGGTTGAAAAGTGACGAAGTTTTATGCAATTGAAAACAGTATTTTATAATAGGAAGTGCATGATCATTCTTGTCTATTAATAATGAAGAATATTTGTTAACCTCAACCTACCTGAAGTCATAAGAGTGTATATACCTTTTTTTCCTTTAAAATTATAATGGATTCATTTTGGTTTCTAACCATAGAAAAATAATTTAGAAGTAAGCATGGCACACATATTCCTAAAACAAAATTAATAATCTACTCTGAAAACTCAATAAGATTAATTTTACATTTGGTAGGATTTAGGGGCTGATGCTCTCTGTATGAAATATTATGTCTTTTGTACAGTGTATGAGAACAGAAGAAGCTAAAGGCAACCCATCATGTGTTTAGGTTTGAAAAATGGATAAGTGAAAATGACAGTATGGAGTTCTGCGTACATGTGGTTGAGTCTATCACCTTTGAGAAAGCAGAAAAAAGACAAAACAAAACCCCTGAAACAAAATCTTAGTGCTTTGTTGTAGACTTCAAATCCTGGGAATTTTAAATTAAACTCATAGCTTTTTTCACTTATGTTCTTCATCATATGCAAATTCATATATGAGGGAAAGGAATTTCAGTAAATAATTTTCTTAAAAATGAATAGAGGTTAAAAGTAACATAAAATATACCACAGAGAAAAATTAGGCAGTAAATTGAAATAGAATTTATTACATTGTCAGAACAATGCTTGAGATATTAGTGGATACGAACATTCATGAAAATGTAGGAAAGGGACTTAAAAACACAGAGAGAACATATTAAAACAGTATTTTTAACTTTTAAAAAAAATTTATACATTGTTAAGAAAATTTGCTCTTTTTATGGTCTCTGACAGCACTGGGAGAACTCTAGAACAATTCACAAATGTAAGGGAACATTATTTTTTCCACTGTAAGTGTATTTGTGGGAAAAGGTTGTTGTCTGTGAATGAACACATGGTTTGCCTCACATATTACAGAATTGATATGTACATTCATAAAAAGAGAATTGCAATTTATTTTCAAGTGTACATTGGAGAAAAGTTTTTACATTGTGAAATTAGTTTTTGTTGAGAATACGTAGGATAGTTTGCTTAACTGTCTGTATTACATACGTGAATTCTTTATGCTTTATATAATATTTTCTTCTGTTTTATTAAGGAGTACAAAGCAAGAAAAAGTGGCAAATTTTTAAAGAATGCTAAGTGAGGCAAGTGTAATTAGATTTGAAGTTAAAAGAGCACCTAGCTTGATTGGTATAAACATGGAATAAAATAATTGACTTGCTGACTTAGTTTTAGAACACATATCAGTGTTACTTTCTGCAGCAGCCTGTGCCTGCAGAGATTCTGTATTACTTGTTGTGTGCTCACACGCATGATGGAGTGTGGACCAGGAATGGTCATTTCCCATTGATGGCTCCTGGTTAGGACGGTAGTGCTGTATCTCAGCTGTGACGCACACAGCCTGTTTAAAGTACAGAAAGAACCAGTATATCCTGCTATATGTATTGTAGATTTTCTTTCTAAGATTGTAAATAATCCTGAAATTTTATTGAAAAGTTTTTGCAGTGTATCAAAGGATGATTTTTTTTCTGACATGGAAACGTTTATCTAAAGGACTTAGCCTTCTGAAATACACTTAATATTTATATAAAAATTAGATAATGTTATGTTTTTGCCATTTACCCTGTCTTATATCAGTGTGAAGCTAGATAATTTGAATATCTTGTTAACATTGTAGTGGTTGGTAAAATGGAAGCCTTAAATAACTGCAGTTCATGGGCCTTTCTGTCTTTACAGAAAACCAATAACTTTTCTACGGCACAATGTAATTGAAAGTTAGGAGAAATAAATTCCCTTTGACTTTTTTGTTCTTTAAATTGTGTCAGTTCTGTCAAATAGAATTATGAAACCAATTATTGTGCTGCTTGTTCTTCAGTTAGCAACGTGTGCTTTGAACTATGGTTACCCGCCCTGTCTGTATATGGTATTACTAACCTGAATTTTGGATTAGTTTCCCCTGCCTTTTTTTCTGTTTAGTGATTGAAAATTGTGATTTGGTGTAGGAGAGTTCATGCTGTCATACTTCATACAAAATTTAACACTCGGGAGGCTGCTGGAGTGCAGGTTAATAATTATTATTATTATGACTAGCTGAGCCACAATAGAGGAGTGATATTCTGTCAGTTTTGAGGGGATAAATGTGTTTAGCAAATAGTTTAACAGAAGAGTAGAGCATGAGATCTTGTTGGCCTGAAGCATCTGGTACTTGCTGTTGTACTCAGCACTGGCTCATGGGGGTGCTCCAGCCATGAGTCTGGGGCCCTGGAGGAGGTTTCTGATCTGGTGGCAATGGGAGGTGAAATGAAAGAGGAAGTAAAAGGCAAAGAAGAGATAGACAGGTTATGTGTCTTTAAAGTTTTTTCTGTGATTTATGAGTAGCTACTTGAGATGCCTTTTATTAAAAGTTTGGACTGGCTGGGATATTTCTTAGGATTAGTCCAATGAAGGCTTGTTACTGGTGGTTTGCTTAGTGGGTTGCAGAAGATGAGGGGATGCAAATTGCCCTTCTCGTAAATGATGACCAAATAAATAATCCAACATAGCCCATTCTTCTGTTGGTATTTTCCCAACATTTAAAGCTAGTTTCTGATCTTCTGTTTAGTTTACCATGCATCATTAACACATTGTCCTTTGGTGATAGAAGTATTTTCTGAAATAAAAGTTTTCTTCAGTTGCTGACTCACTTTGTCTGCCTATTATATCTTTTCCTGTCAATTATATCTTTTCCTGTCAATATTAATTGTTCTAAGACATTTGAGATTTTAAGAGTCCTTATAATAATTCAACATGCAAGAGTTCTAATTTGTTGCAAAAGTAGGATTCCTTCTTGTTCAGCATCTTCATGTCCTGAGTTCATTAGGAATGAAGCACAATGACAGAACAGCTGAGACTTCAAGAAGCACATTTCCGATACAATAACCCAAACGGCTATTTTAAGTTGAAATTTAGGTCTTCAAATCTTGTAAGATTCATACGTACACTAGTCTTACACCTAGAATTTTTTTTTTTTTTACCCTACAGTTATCACTGTATTAGTTAAGATGTCACATTAACCTCCTACTCAGAGGTAGACAGAGAAAACCGCATCTTGCATTGGCGTAAGAGGACCTTTTTCATCCTTCAGAACGACTTATTTTTACTTTTGTACCCGTGAATGTAAAAGAAGAAGAAAAGAATGTATACATTAATTATATATAACGTAATAATTACTTAATCAAGGTGGGGTTGTTCTTTTTTTTTGCTGATTTCGATTTTGTTTTATAAAAAATTACAAAGCAAAAATAAATACATTTTTGTGGAAATAAAAACATTTTCAGAAATAAGTTAATTCAACAAACATTTAGAAGGGAAATGGTTGTGCTGATTTATTTATTTATGGTCACTTCTAAATATTCTGCTTACCAGTGTCATTATTTTGAAGTACCCTTCTGTATTAAATTCATAGTGAAAGATCAGAATCTTTGTATGTCATAATTAAATCATCATGAAAATTAAGAATGACTTTTATTGTAGGAGAGAATGGCATTTTTTAACTTTATTTAAAAAAATATAGTGCTAGTGAAACAGTAGTTATTGTTTGACATTGTTAAGATCTTTTTTCATGTGACATCTTAGGCTTTCTCTTCAGAAAGAAATACAAAATTGCTGTCACTAGTCAGTTCTACTCAAAAAGTTTCAAGCTGCTGTAAACTTTATTCAGCATGCATCCTAACATTTCATAGTTAAAATGTTCAGTCATTGATTTTACAGCTATGAGAAGCTCCTCCTAACGAGGTGTTATTATAACCATATGGTCCAACTTCTGTATAACAGATTGTAGAATTTTTGTACTAGTCTGTGATAAAAACTTTGGCTATGAGAGCTAGTTAGAAATATATAGTTAGTCTTCTATATCTTCCCCTTATTTTCGGATATTCAGCTTTGTGGTTTGAGTATTAGCAGGAGTTATTTCCTTTCATTGTAAAACTAAAAAGAAATATTGATAATAGCCAGTACTCACACTTTTATCAATACACATCACAGGATCTCTTGTCTTCCAAATGTGTATTACTGTATTCACCTCATTTTAAACATTTTTGGCCAATTGGAAAAGTCATGAAACATAATCTTTCATAAATTTTGTCCAGATATTCTGGGCATGCTTCATTTGCCTGCTTATTTTAATCCCTAGGTTTGAATGACTTTTCATAGTGGGACAGCTGTTGGAACTCTAAGTCTGTTGTTTTCTATGAGAAAGGAAGGCATCTTTTATATGTCAACTCATTGAAACACCTTAGATAACTTTTGTGAACTTCTGTGAACAGACGAAGATGAAAGGCCTGTTTGATATCCATGAACATCAAGATGATGAATTTATCCCTTTTGGTACAGTATGTTTTGAAAATAAAAATAATAATAAAATGGAAGTAGCCAGTCCACTTGTTGCCAGTTATGATGAATCCTTTGCAAAGCAAAAGTTAGGAATGTGGTTTAGAGGTGGACTTAACAGTGTTAGGTTAGTGGTTGGACTGGTTGATCTTAAAGGTCTTTTCCAACCTAAATGATACGAGGAATGTTATGTTCACTTTGTCACGTAGTGATGACTTGCTCTGTATTAAACAAAGAAGGATCGATAGATCTATTAGAACCCACCTGTCATGTTGCTGGATATAGTTACTTGTTAGATGCATTTTGCTTTAGGTAAGAACAATTACAGGAACTGTGTTTGCACATTTCAGTACAAGTATTTATTACCCTATTTTTTTACAGCTAGTACATTTTGTAATAACTTCCAACAATCAGAAAAATGGAACATGCATAGATTTTGCTGTTTCAGCTTTTCAGATGACAAAGCTAAAGTGATGTCTTGGAGTGATCTATTATGATAATTTATTCCATGATCCTTTGCTTATGGCCAAAGAATTGTTGTTGTTTTCTTGTTCTGCAAACCCTTTTCCCCCTTTCCCGGCTTGGGACTATCACATGACCCCAGCCAAGATACTTTTGGCTTTTGGGGGACTGAAACCCCCTTCCGGTTTGGGGGGCCAGAATGTCAGCTGCACTTCTTCCGGTTCGGGACGTAGGAAGCCTCTCCGTCCCTTTTCTTCCAGTTCTGGGTTTGGAAACGTGGAAACGTGGTGGGGAGAAGGCGCTCTCTCTTCTGGATCGGCAGGCAGGAAGCCCCGCCTCTTCTTCCGGTTCCGGCATTGGGAGTTTCGTCGGTGCTGCGTCGGAGAGAGAGTGGAGCTGTCTGGTGTTCTGCCGGACTCTGCTGTGCTCTGCCATGCTCTGCTGTTCTTCTGTTGCCCTGCTGCGTCCTGCTGTGCTCTGCTGCGGCGGCTGCGGCCAGAGAGAGAAAGGACTGGGGCCATTCCTGCCGGAGCCCTGTGCTACAACGAACTGAATTGAGCAGATCCCTTCTCCAGAACCGGTGGAAGAGGGGTCGCCGAAAGAGGAGCGGCTGCGCCTGGTCCCAAGCCCTGGGAAGCCAAGCCGAGGGGAGAGGGCACGCAGAAGGCTTCAACCGAGATATTTTTGTTTTCCCCTGCTGTAATTGCCCTTGGGAGGGAAGAAAATCAACACCAGGTAGCCACTGGAAGTTTTTCTCTGCTACTGGCCTGCTCCGTGCGAGGTGGGGGGTCTGCTATCCCTCCACGTGGGAGGCCACGATTTTTGGAGCACATGTGGGAGGAGGAGGAGCATTCCTCCTACACTGTTTCCGCACTCTGGACTCTTTTTTTTGGGGTTTTCTTTCTGCGTGTGTGTAGGGAAGTGGGTTACGATGGTTTAGTGCTTAACAGGTTTGTCTTCCTTTGTCTGGTGGGCAGGCATTCTGTTAATAAACTGTTTAATTATTTTTTTTTTCACTTTCGTCTGTTGGTATTCATTCCATATTGGTGCAAAAGGGGTCTTTGGACCCCTTTTTGAAGAGAAAGACTCAGTCCAAAGGGTCTCTCTCCTAAATTTGTCTCAAAACCGAGACAGATGATTTTCAACTCTTTCTTTTGGACAGTAAGTACTTATATGAAAAGCACAATTAATTCTTTTTTTTAACAGTAGTACTTATCTATCATTTAGCCAAATGACAAATCCTATTTGTCTAGAAACTTCTTTGAATCCTTCTTCAAATGCTTGGTTTTGTAAACTGCAATAATATTTGGAAATGAATGGGTAGTGTAATGAATGCTGACAGAATAAAATGTAATATAAAAAGTGGAGCTGATATGTGCCTGCGGAACGAGCCGTTTCTGTTTGAAACAGAATGAAAACAACACTGATACTAGCAATGAACAATTAAAGGGATACTTTGCCTTGAACAGCCATGCTTAACTTTAGAAAAGTGAATAATCTCTAAAATTGCTAAGGTTGCTCACAGTCTTAGGAATATATGCAAGATCCAGATGTCTAAGAAATTTATCTTTTGACTTACACCTACCTATCACCATGCAACCAGTTATTTGCTCTAAAGCTCTTTGCATGACTAAGTTTGGGCCTCAGCATGTGCACAGATGTGTCTTAACAGGGAGAAGCAGGAGATTCAGCTTGTCATAATCAAAAAACAGTCAGAGAAGTTCCTAAACTCTGAGTATCATCAGACATACAGCAGGCTCACCTTATGAAAAGCTGTGGTTATGAGTCTGTCATAAAACATATTTTAATAAGGAAATGAAAGAAGGTGGCCAGAATACAAGCCCAGACAACAAAAGATCGTGGGGGAACATCGCTAGTTCTGGGCTACCAGTTAGACTTCAGTGTCTGTTCATTATATCTTGAGCCTGACAGTTCAACCAGTTTTTCATCTGCTTGTCCAATTCATGTGTCCCCAGTTTGTCTAGAAGGATGCCACAGGAGATCAGGTCACTAATCTTTACATTCACTTCTCCACACAGCCAGTCATTTCATCAGAAGTGGCAGTCAGGTCATTCAAACATGTTTACATTTTCCTGTGCTTGGAAAGGGCTTCCGGTGGGATGTATTCCACAACCTTCCACCCTGGGTATTTGAGACTCAGACCTTCTGCAAGAATTGGGTGAAAAGTCTGATAGGACATTCATTATCCAGGTGTTTAACCTATGATATTATACAGACAATGCAGAGGCTGACAGGAAAGCAAGCTCTGTAGTCCTATGAGTAGAGGTTTAATCTGAGAGTGCAAAAAGTTCTGCATTTCTATCCCATCACCTTCATTTCTGGCCAGACAAACTATCGTCCAAAGGATCAATACCATACTTATAAAACAAATGAATCTGTTCAGTTAGATATTGACTTCTACAAGAATATTTTTTGAAAAGATAATTCATGGTACTATTAAACGTAATTCAAAATTTCATATGTGGAGAGAGGCTTCAGTCAGGTACCCAAATTCATGGAAGAGACTGCAATTCAGAAGAGTACTGTCTTTTTCCTTCTGTTGGCTAGATCTGTTAAGTTTACTTGTCAGATTTTCTGGTGTCTGGATTCTCTTTTGAGGATACTTAACTTCCTTAATTGGACTTAGTGCATAATTTAGTTTTCTTGGGATACTTTTTAGGCCTCATAAGAGTGCAGCACGGTAATTGCTAAATCTTGCTATTAGTCCTTGTCTGTTCAGACACTTGTGTGAAGTTAGGGACTTTCATAAATATTTGCAGTCTTTGAGCATGATCTCTCCAGCTTTCTCTTGCTGTACCTATGAACTTTAGCATAAGAGTGGAGGAAGGGAGTTGCCTGTGGCCTCTATGTTACATCATTATGCAGAGAAATAATATTTTTTGTTGGAAATCTAACTCTGTTTCTGGAAAGTGATTTAGCCTTGCCTTGTGTAAGACCTGTGTATTTGCTTGCCTGATATCCATGTCTATATTATGGCCACAGCATATAGATATGTCCCTGATGGAGTGAGAAATATCAAACAGACATGTATAAGATAATGCTGTTATTTTTAAATGAGAAACCTGGAAAGTCTAAGGCTCTCGCAATATTTTTCTCTGAGTGCTAAAAAGCTCTAAGCTATCAATTGTATACAAGGCTAGGAATCCTGGAATAGAATTCCTTCCAAGAATGATTACAGGGAATTTGCCCTTCTTTCCTGGGGGATGAATGAGAATGAATTCGTGTTTTGTTTGTTTTAGAAAGGACTTATAGTATCCACAATCAACTGATTTATATTTAAAGAGCTATATAAATATATATAAATTTTAAGTAGTCATTGACATTCCAACCAGATATATTTTCGTATAGTTATCATGGAGATGACAATTTAAGATAAAATACATTAATTATGACAGTGTCATCACAGATGCTGCTGTTCTGCTTCATTTTATAGAAAATAGCTTACATTTCCTGTCTACTTGAAGTTCCATAACAGAAGACTACAGTGGCTATTCCACAGATATATTTAACATCATAATATTTTTTTTTAATTGCTAGATGACCACATACTTTAGTAATTCTCTTAACTTCAACTAATATTTAGGAAAATGGCTAGCATTTAAAAAGTATTTTAAATGATATTTAAAGACATTTAAAATTTACGTGCTCTTTTTATCGGTGTTTGTGTTGAACTCTGAGGTTTTTAAGTAAGTGCCAATAAATAGAATTATTATACAGGTTTTTTAGACATAGATTTTAATACTTTTTAAAGTATTTTCAAGTATTTTTAACTATTAAAAGTAATACATTTAAGTATCACAGATTTTTCAACGCTACGGTTAGTGATGCATAGATGAAATACCCTGTTTTTTTATCTGCTGTAATAATTTCTGCAATTAATAATACAATGATTATAGGATTTTTGACGTTCACTTGTGGTTTCAGTAACTAATTTATATAATGTTTATGATGAGATCTCCCTGTTTACATCCTGAAACCATACACAGGAACAAAACAAGATATCACAAAGGGTATTATTAGTGCCAGTAAGTTTGACCACAGTGCATGTGGTCATCTGTGGCTGATTTAATGTTCATTTTGAATTATAGGCTTCTGGGATTTTGACAGGCTTTATAGCAAATTAGAAGTTCTGACATGCCTTTGTTGGTTATTCTATAGTTTTCAATTTAATTAAATGTGAAAAAGAGAGTTGGCTTTGTTTTTATTTCATTCTGTTCCCTCATTTTAACAATAGATACTGAAGTGCTAATCCCATTCTGTTCTGCAGAGGTTTTTATGTTGCCTTCATCAACATAGTATCTTTAGTCTTTCAGTCATGCATTAAATGACATGACTAACATCTGTTACATTTGGTTTGTTCTCTCACATTCTCTCCCTGGGGGAGGAATTTCATGTGCAGCTAGTGGGGTTTGTTATAACATGGAGGGTTTTTTTTTTAAATATGCGTATTTCTTTGTGTTCATGTTAGAAGACGTGAGATCAGTGCACTTTGCACCTACAACGAAAGATAGGGTGATTGTTGTAGGAAAGTTCTGTCTCCATTCACGTAGATTAAAAGCATTATTATGTCTGAGGAGTGAAATTGTTGACCATGATCTTTATCTTGGACGTGTTGGACACAAGATGCTGAGTATTTTGAACATAAGTATTGAAACATCCCACTCGATGCTCTCTTCTGTTAAAAATCAGTGCAGAGAGAAGAAACTAGGCTACGGTACTTACAGTGGAAAAATGTAGATGTGAATTTGATAATGGCTGGTGGCTTCTTGTTGAGGAATTTTGCATTACTGTGGTGAGATAGGTAATGATAATGGCAGCTGATAAATACAGGCACCCATAAAGATGAAATGGAATCTCCTGGCAAACTAGGAAAGGAGAAAACTGCTGTAGGTGCTGTATGGTAGGCCATTGACAGGAGGAATTCCAAGAGAATTCTTAAATATTTGACTGATTTAACAGTTTGAGGATATATATGTCCAACAAAATAGAGATACAAAAAGTGGTCTCTTGTGCCCATCCAATTCTTGTTCAGCTTCCACCAGCTGTTCTTCATTCCTGAGGAGGTCTTGTTTAAGAAGTGATAAAAAGTGATAAAAATCAGCACATCCAGATGCTAAGCTGGGCTTTGAAGCATCATACAAAAATTAGGCAAGATTTCCAAAGCCATGATCAGTGCAACTCTTCTGCTTATTTGCAAAGATATAAATACATTTTATTTATAGAATATCTTTTTATTGAAATCAAAAGAGCTTGCTATTTCCTTCTGAGAACCGTGGAAGATGGCAGAGTACTTCTAGCACTGCTTTCTGTTCTAAGAACATTTTGCAAATCAGTGTTATTCTGCAGTGTCATTGTATTAGCAGTGAGAAACATTACGTGTAATTAATTAGGTAGTAATTTTATGTGCCTTTTATAGGTCAGTCTGTAGTGCTTGTATTTTTTGTAGAAATCAGATTGCTTTCATACTTCCATTATCTAAGTGTTTTTCTTCCAGGTATGGTTTCTTCTTTGAGCTGCAATATAAGCCACTGTATGCAATTTCTCCAGAAAGTAAAAAGATCCCTTTTCACATAAGTTCGAAAAATTTGCTAATTTCTCCTTCTGAAGTTCAATAATTTTGTATTTTTACAGTCTTATTAAATGTAGCCCTTTCTTTTTCGCAGTGCTACTGTTTTTAGCCAATGCAGTCAGGGAGATAATATTGCATTTATTTGGGAGGGGCATTGCTTGTATTACAGCAGTTATCAGAGATGTTAAAAAAATTTTAGACAAACTAAAAACTGACTTGTATAGTTTTAGCTGTGCAAACTACAGAGATTTTTTTGATAGTTCATGAGCAAAACGGACTCATAAACCCCCATATATTTTTAAATAATGTTATTAGTTGTAATTTAAAAATATCTATATAGTAAACATTGGAAATAACTTTAATTTTGTGGTGGTATTGTATTAACTTAAAATATGCCTCATGCACAGAATGCAACCTTTATTTTTTTTCAATGCATGTTGTCATTTATCCTTCTGAAAATGTTTAAGTAACTGTGAAAAGTACTCACATAATGTTCATTTCAAATATGTCTCACTTTTTAGTTAGATGGCTGTTAATTTATCATTAGGACACACATGGTGACATATGAGAGGGTGTGATCAACTGAAAAAGGCTGCATACTTGAATTCACTCAAAGGAAAATTTCTGAGTGCATAGTAAGAGAAGAGTGGTTAAGTAGATTTTAAAGTCAGACAAGGACCATTATGATCTGATTTCATCACATATGTAGTACCATCTCTGAGCAATTGTTGCATCAGGCTCAAGATTGTGAGATTGAAACAGAATATATTTAGAAATACATCTAATATTGACTTAGGTTTCACTACTATTATGAGTAAAATGTTTCAATATTTGCAAAACCTGAACTTTTAAAATTTGCATTTTTGTTCTATTCTGCTCCCTCTCTTTCTTCCAAATGTCTCTTCCTTGAGAATAGATTTTTCAGTTTATATCAGTCCTATTCCATTATACTCATTAGGAAGCAAGCCCAGGCTTCCAAGCCAGCTGGTACTCGTGTTCACCATGCAGACCGACCCGTATTATCTTCTCATTCATAGTTGCTTTTTCTGAATCAAGATGACAGCTTGGTTCAGTCATAATGGGTGTGGCTACAAACTAATACGTGCACACTTTGGATGATCAAGAGGCTACAGTGCCAAAGAGAAAATGAACCAACTTCGTGAAGTGCGTGTTGAAGTGCCTGTGTCTCCTGTGTACATAAAAACTGATAAGACTGAAATCAAAGTCATGATTTTATCTCTTTTCCAATAAGGTTGCAAAATCCTGAACTCAGATCTCACATTTTCCCAGTCCTTATGTCATTCTTGCCCGTCTTTTCTGAACACTTAAATATTGTTGGTCACTTTCCACTGCTCTTTTGCTGTACATTGTTTGGAAAGAAAGGTTTAAGTAAATTTTTGAATTGTGTACACTGTTCATGAATTTTGGGATTCAGCTTAGCTGCTTATGTCCTTATAATTGATGTCTCTTTTAAAGGGAAAAAGAGGTGCATTATTAACCATATGAAAAAATTGAGACTGTAAGTAAGGCTTAGTTTCAAAATGTATTGTTTCTGCAGCTGTGACAAGCACATCTGTATCTCTGCATGTTCTATTCTCCATCAGGGTTGTTTCTTCAAGTAAGAGTTCAGCTGTGACTAAGAACACTGAGAACTTGAGGGACTACATCAGATAAGTTAAAGAAATCTGGAATGTTTGATACAGGCAAGCAGTGCCACAGACAGGCCTCACAGGGTTATGATAGATGTACCTTCTCTGTCTTTGGTGAGTAGGCATCATCTGTAATAGTAAACCATTGTGCTTTCCAAGACACTGTTGCCCAAAAGTATTAAAAATTTTAAATTTTGTTTATTGGCTAATATGAGTGTTTTCAGAGAGAGCATTTAGTACCTACACAAGACCATTGCCTTTTTTTCAGGAATGGGAATGAGAAAAATTTCAAAAGTGGTTGCAGATATTCTCTACCTTGTTTTGATCTAGAAGGTCAAGATCACACTTCCTACTAATGTTTTTATTCAGACCAAGTGATCTGAATAGACAGTGCTTTACAGAATAGTTTTCTGTTGGCTGAAGTAGTATTTTAATTAACTGAGGTGCTAAAATTGTCTCTAAAATTGTGACTTTAAATGTATTTGTAAGTCACAAAGAAATAATAAAATTACTGATTATTTCGATCTTGTGGATTTTATTCTAAGCTATTTTAAGAGTTCAGAAAAATCTGATGGAATCTCTTAAGCTCTTTTCTGGATATGTTCTTACAGAAGACTAGAAAACATCAAGAACAGAATCACCCTTTATAAAACTGGGGTGACAAGAGCCAGAGTATTAGCAGTGAATCAGCCTACTTAAATTCCAAGAAAAATGGTGGAAGAAATAAGCAAAGTTCTTGTAAATATCTAGAACATAAAAAAATAAATGAATAGTAGTCAATGTGGGTTTATCAAGAACAAATCATGCCAGCAAAATCTAATTTAATTCTGCAACAGATATCAGCTTCTGTAGACAGAGAAGTGGCAATAGATAATTAAATAGCCTTCTTGAGGAAGGCTTTAATGTGATCTTGAAAAACATAATTCCTAAGCAATCCAGGGCAAGTGATATAGAAAAAACTGCTGTAGAATAGTAATATGTAGCCATGAGTTATGAGCCAGGGAGTTTTACTTAATATCTATGGATGGTTTTCTGTATAAGCGGAAAGATGTACCAAATGAAACTTCGCTGAAGTTGTCAAGCACATTAATGTTCAGATTGATGGAATAGAATGCACTTACAAGCATGTTAGAAAAGTTTTAAATTATTTTGAGAAATTGGAGATATGGTCTAAAATTACTGAATGATATTCAACAAGAGTATTATTCAGTAGGTACTATGCTTACATGTAATCATACATTTAAATTGAAGTTAGCTGCTGACTACGAATCAATTCCCAAGTGCAATATCTAGGCTCTAAACTGCCTCTTATGCTGAAAATGAACTTTTAATTGCACTTGTGGTTATGGAAAGGATACTTGCCATCATAGGTTGCACAAACATTACAATGTCCTACAAAACTGTGAGGCAATAATGAGCACCACTAAATGCCTGGCTGGAATGAGTCTAGTTTTGAAAATTGCAGCTCAAAATAGCAGTGGATAAGTTGACATTAGTCCAGGTGAGATCTCTAGAAAACATGCTATGACAAGAGGCTAAACACTTTCGACAAGCTTTAGGACAGAAGACTTAAGGGAACTTCAGAATTTTCAAAGAAATGAAAGGCTGCTGTACTTCATGCCCACAATAGATGATGGGACAGGAAGTACTGATCTTAACTTGCAGTTTGGGAAATTCAGAGAAGATAGAAAGTAGAAGGTCTAATTTTTATCAGACATTAAGCTATTTAATGTACTGTTTTCTCATTTGCCTCTCACACAACTGAGTGTATTGAACTTGTGCTTGGGATAGACAATGACTAATGACAATAATCATTCTGAAACATAGTAATCTCATCCTTCCATCATTTCTGTAATTTTGAAAAGTCTACTCCTTGTGTTGATTTTGGGTAGGTTTTTCATCTAAGAAGTACATTTTTTCTCTCTCACTGTCTCTTTAAGCAAAAATGCATGCACCTATTTCCTCAGAAGAAAAGTCTGAGTATTTTTGTTACAAAACAGCAGCATAAAAATGCACTGATTTATGAACTTGAAAATCAATTTTAAACTTGTTTTCTGTAGATTGTGCTTACCTCTCAGTAATACTACTACTATAGGTATAAGAAAATACTGAATTTACAAAATTTAGTTACATACTCCCAATTAGAAATTCATACTGGTGCTATAACTCTGCAAAATGTGTTAACTAGTGAGTTTTTCAAGGATGTTTGGCATGTGCAACATTTTAAATCATAGGACTATTGTCTGGGCTGGTTTTGATGTCACGTTGTGTTTACTAATTTTCTTTTATATTTAGCGTCTTCACGACTAGCAGTTCTGTTCATTTTAAATGTACTCTAATTGCAAACAGACATGAATGAATGCTTGTAATTAGCTAGGAATGAGAACAACGAGCGTCTGCGTTACAATAAAGACCTAGGAGTTAAATGATCATCCAAAGCTGCTATGCAGCATTCCGTTATTAAACATTTAGAACTTCTGTTCAGATAACAGTTTGAATAACATATGTTTCTGAAGAATGATACTCACAAAGTAAGTTTTTCTACAGGTAGCATTCCGGTTATGCCTCTAGTACTGGTGTAGTTTTGCTGAAGGAGGATTGTGAGATCTGAAGTTTGTTTTTTCTCTCTCTGCCTTCCCCCTGCTACAAATGCCTTTAACCTATTATGGCCAATCCTCAGTTTCTGGAATCCCAAGCTGATCACTCTTCCAGATAAGATGCATGTCAGGGAGAGAGTTCTGGGTTCTTAACTGGTTCCTAAATTTATTCCCGGGAAACAAAACAAAGGGGGCAAGCTTCAGATTCTACTTCCAAGTGACATTGCATCCTTTCGGAAAGTTTAGGTGTTGACTCAACATCAAAATGCTAGCTGTTAAGAGAACACTGTATTCTTAATTGGAGTATGATGTTTAATTGTACAATTGAAATTTTCATTGGTATTGGTGAAAATGTTTAGAGGTTACCAATCCTTGAGTTTGTGTCTGACTGTTGGAAGATTTTTTTGAAGGCTGACTAGGAAAGTTAATCTTAGTAAAAACACAGAAAAAAGTAAATTCAGACAGAAAACGGTAAGATTGTTGCAGTTTCAGGGACACTGTATTTGATTTTAGAAATCTATTTTAAAAGTGATCACACAATCAAAATTTTTTCATCATTCTGGGACAGAATTTTGACTTTTATGCAAATGTATGTACTACTTTCAGGAACCACTGGGAAGTACTTTTTGAACCAGAAGAAGAAGGAAAAGAAATGTCTCAACAACTTCTATTGACTTAAACTGTAATTTATGTAAGATCTCAGAGGTTAGATAGTTTGCTCAGAAGAATAGTTATAATAATGTCTGAGCAGTTGTCCTGTGAAACCCAATTAAAGAAGTTTAAAATAAACACAGAATTTACTAAATAGTGTTACAGTTTTTATTTGATTGTGATCTCGCATTTTTGGAATCCAGAGTTCTTTCCTGTAGCCTATTTAGAGAATAGATGTTTTATTTTCAGTAAGAAATGGGAATAGTTACACAGAACAGATTCTCAATTAATTCTTAATTTTATTATGCAGACAGAGGTGAAATTTAAGGTTTTTTTTTCCACTGGCTATTAAACCAAATTTCCGAATAACCTGTAAAAGACACTGAATGAAATTAACACCCAAAGCAAAAATAAATGTATGATGTCACTACAGCCTTGAAATTTAGTACAGCCTGGTTCATCAAACTGCATTGTACTCTGGAATGTCCAATCCAATGGACCCAAAAGAGCAAGATTTTTGTAGGCTGAGTAAAACCACAACTCCCTCAACCAGGAAAGGTCTCAGATTCAGCCACTGGCCGCTGCAGAGGATTCTATGTGGCAGAAGTTAAGGAAAATTAATCAAAATTATTAATGTAGTTTAATGATTAATATAGTTTTAGCTTTTAAAACTATTGGCACTCTCAGGCAAGAGAAGGTATTTTGATCAGAGGCCCTTACATCTTAGATTGAAAGAAACAATTTTAATTAATTTTTATAGCAGACCATTTAAATGTTTTTAAGCTTCTGCTTAGTGTGCAATAGTGAAAATTATTGGAAAGAATTTTAATTGTGGGCCAAAAAAATCAGAATTGCTAAAGATCAATTTCCCCAATGGGCTCTCCTGGGGCTTTTCTGTTTTTTTGTAGGTGTTATTTCCTTCATTAATTAGACCAGATGAGTAGTTTTCTGTTTAGGAGGGATTTACCAAAGCAGTTCCTTTTTTTTGAGACAGGTAGTTGTGCTGGTTTGGCTGTAAACCAGCAGGGGAAATTAACCCCACACCGAATACCTCGAGAGATTTTAGGTCAAAATTACAATTTTAATAAAAAAGATTAAAATAAATGCAGTAATACAGAAACACAGGCTTAAACAAACCGACAGAGTCACGGTACAACCTGACACCCTGTTGACCAGGGTGGTAGCTGTGCAGTCCAGTTAGGCACTGGTCCTGCAGAAAGGCCTGGTAGCCCAGTCCCGGTAGTGGAGTAGCTGAGTCCAGTTCCAAGGAGTGGAGTAGCTAGCTGAATCCAATTCCGAGGAGTGGAGCCGAGTCGAATCGAGAGTCCCGTTCAGAGCAGAGTCCCGTCAAGTCGAGGGTGTCTTCTCCCATCCCAAACCCTTGTTTTATGCTGTGTTTCTTGGCTGGCACCTCCCCCAGGGGCAGGGACTTTCACAATGGAAGAGGATCTTCCCGATGTTCTATTGGTTGCTTTGGTAATGAGCTTGGATGAGCCCCAGGGTCTTCCGAGATGCTCCCGAGGGTTCTCAGAGATGATCCGGGGTTCAGGCTAATTAGTCAGGCTGAGTGGTGCTAATGGGCCATTAGCTGAGATCAGATAATCAGCTGGGTGGTGCTAATGGGCCATTACCTGAGATCAGATAACCAGGGTGGGTGGTGCTTCCTGTCTACTGGAGTGCTTATCTCAGTTGAGATAAGGAGTCCCAGGTGTGTAATTATGAAATTTATCCAGCTTTTGTGGGTGGTAATAGAATATATAACTAACCCAGGACAGTAGTATTCTTTGAATATCAGTTTTAAAACCTTAAAAGTTGGATGTTTTAAGTGTGGAGAGAGTGGAATGTGTGCAAATTTGTCAGTAGTTTCAAATCTGGCTGTGCTCATAGGATTGGATTTTGTTCATCTCTGGAGCCCAAAGCCTGCTCACTAGAGCAAGTACAACCCCCTAGTTTAATTGTCATCTATGATACAGCTCTAGAATCACTTTGCTTGCTCATTGTAAATACATCAGTACAACATTAGAAAGAAAAATATGCACAAAACCCATTAATTTAAATAAACTTTTCAGACTAGGAGTACTGATAAAAAGATACACATAGACAGAAATAGCAAACCATTCTGAAAAAAGATGCACTGGAATATTTTATTTCTTAGGGGAACGTTGATTCAGGCATATAAAACCAACGGAAAAGAACATTTCCACTATTGTAAACTGTGTTACTATAACTAGTCATGCAGACAGTTTATAGTAATATTCTATTTATGATTCTAGCTCTTCTATGCATCAAATGTATCACCAGACAACATCTGTTTTTAAAGAAAACCACTCGTGCTTTCTCTCAGTAGCACGTAAACTGCGCATTGTATTTACCTCAAATATCTCATGTGGCCAGAGACGTTACATCACAGACAGATGAGATTATATCACAGTGATTTCCAGATAGAAACTATAAATTCTGTAGAATATGTGAGTAGAGACTTCAAAGTGATCTACAAGTATTCCCATTTTTATTCAACTAAATACATTCTCAGGAAAAAACACAGTATTTTATGTTTTATTCTCACAAAAGGGGTCTTAATAATAGCAAAATAACATCATAATGTAATGATATTATCATCACAACACCATAATCATCATAATAGATAATGTATAATATCTTCTATATTATTATATGGAATATATAGAATATATAATAGAATAATGTAAAAATATGGGCATGATTCCCTCAGAAAATATGAAAAAAAAATATTTAATAATAATAAAATTTCTAACTCTCAAGATTTATGTGAACAGCAACATCCAATCAGCAAAAATGAATGATTTCTTGATAAATAGACTGTTTGAAAGTATTGTCACAGAATTTGTATGGAACAATCGACTCTGCATTACTGTTTTATTTCTAATTTTTTTTTCTTTTCCTGGTTCTTCATTTCCTGTTTAAATCTTAGATTCTAATCTTGGTTTTGTAGCAGAAGTTATATTGTGTTTCTTTTTTTGGTAGGGAACTTGCATTTTTCAAGCCATTTAGTATGCCAGCCTTACAGCTGAAGTACTTGTACTGCCAATAGCCTATTTATTATGCAATAGTGATCCAGAGCTTCATGTGTGAGAGGGTGCAGGACACAAGTCTGCTCCAAAAAGGGGCTCTTTGTAAGGCTGGTTTTGAAGAGAACAAGAACAAATTCATGGTATTTGTTATTTCTGTTCCTGTTGTATCCTTTGCAAGTAATCCTTCTCTAGGATTGCCTGCACTCTGGAAGAAATCTGAATCCATTTCATGCAATTAAATGTCACAGTCTGAGAAATACTAACTTATTGTCTGCTGTGTAGTTTTTAAGCTCTAGTGTATATGATTTTCACCTAGTGGATATTTTAGAGATAATAGTGTTATAAAATTGCTATTTTACAGGCAAAATAACATATCAAGTCCAAAGTAATTACCAGTGCATTTAAAATTAATTACAGAGTTAAAATGAATTTTTATTTAATTCACCTGCTAGCAGCTGAGCCCAGGGCTGCATATTTCACTAGCAGCTGGTGACAGTAGAAGTATCTATGAAAGCACTTTCTGCAGGAGATGCTTGGAATGCCATCTACTGTTGAAAAAGTAAAAAACCAACCCAAAAGCAACTCAAAACCCTTAGGAGGAGCTTATTTTTTTTAGTGGTTTGTTCTAAAATGAAACTCTACTTACATTAGAATTCAACTTATATTCTGAAAAGGTCTTAATTGTGTTTGATTTCAATATCCTAGCTTTTTAATCAATTTTAAAATTAGGCTTTCTGCTTCATTTTATGAATTCCTTGAGAATTTCAGTTAATTCTAAAACAGTCTGAAGCATAAGTGAAAAATAAAGTCTCATCTTTCCAATACAGAATTAATAGAAATTGCATTAAGTAAGGAAAGTTGTGATCCAGACACTGAAATAAATATCCCTTAAAAATCCTTACGATTAAAATTTTCATTTTAAATATTTATGTCTTTTTTGAGTGCTTTTTAAGAAAAACAATTGTAGGACAACAACTTATGTGGTATTTGATTATCCATTACTGAAGTTCACTCTGGTAAATTTCTGTTTGGAGATTATAGATCTACTCAAGTTCAAGTAGTCATGTACACCTGTATGTTATGTTTGGATGTATTTATGCATGTGTTCTTACTCTAATAGTGGTAAATGTTTGCATTTTGCTCATGAGCAAGACTATACAATTCACAGTCATTTTGTTACAGTCATGCTCATTTCCAGAAGTAAAGTATGTACTGTAATGCAGCTATTGTGGTACATTTCACACGTCCTGTAGGCAAGACTGTAAAACTTTTTTTTTTCTCTTTGCACAAAATATGCAAGATTATGCTGACAGACCTAAGATCTAAGTGCTATTCCAGCACTCCTGTGGAGATATCTGATTTTTTGAAAATAGATACAGTCAAATGAATTCTAGCTGTCAAAAATTAATCTTTGCTAGAGTTTAGGTTGTAGAAGTATTTGCAACTTAAACATTTTTAAAATGCAAATCTCACCCAAGACTTGATATGAGGTACCCATAATTACAGAAGATTGCATCTAATAACAAGTATTATGTGACAATTGCACAACTTTGTCTCTATTCCTTCTTGGAAAATTAGAGAAAAGTCCAATTTTTTTTTCAGATTTGATGCCTGCTGTCTCAGGTTGATTTCTTTTATTCTCTGTAAGTCATCTGCTGGAAATATCCACATATCTGCAGCATTTAAGAGAGTGACACTTACTAAATTGGAGAGAAAAAATGAAATCCAAATAAAACTATTCCCCTCACCCCAAAGAATGGAAATATGCATGTGCTTAAAGCTCAACCAGCTAAAACATCCCGAATGTAGGCAATTGTTACTTATCTAGAGGCCTTGACAAGTGTCAGGCTCCCATGTGAGGCTTTTCTGATATGATGTGAGCACTGAGATCAGAGAAAAGTCAGGGCTTTTCAGATTGTGTGAGGGAGACATTAGTGTGACCAAATATACAGCAGGACAGGTGACTGTTGTCTCACAATTTCTTTCTTAAAGAAATTAAAAGTTATTTGTAGGAACATTGCCTTTTTTTTGTAGAGAAAGAGATCCACTGACAGAACAAACTGATCACATTCAAGGAGATATTTACTTGTATCTCATGTCCTTGAAATTGGATTTGGAAATTCACTATAGTAAAGAATTATGTAATATCAGCTGCTCTTTGAATGAGCTGATAGAAACTGAGCAGGTAAACTTCTATTAAAAAAATATTTACTATGGCTCAAGGATTCCTCAAACTTGTGTACTCTTTTTATCTGCTGTCCTGGACATCCTTCATATGCTTTAATTTGGTCTTTGTTTTGCTCTTACTGCATTTCTAAGGCTGATTTTTGATTTTATGTTTTGCAAGTTGGCTGGTCTGATCTTGCAGCTGTTATACATGATGTCAGAGCTGACCAGCTGACAGGTATTGGACTATTTTCCCAGAGAAAAGCAAACTCATGAAACTCCTAATTCAAGAATGTTAGTGATGTGCCAATCTGAAAAAACCTCCAGAGCTTTAAGATTGAAAGACACAACTTCACCCAATATAATTCCTTTGTTAACATCATTTATACTGTTTCCTAGCTGTTTTTGTTGCCTCTCTTTGACAACTTTGTGTGATCCAGCACTTTTTATTATTTATTATTTTCTAATTTTTGTTTTTCCAAGTTTTTGTACATGCCTCATTTCCTCAGCAGACATGATACCTAAATGGGAAGCAGCTGGCATATTCCACATGGCAACAAATTATAATGCTGATGGCTTACAAATTCTGGCTTAGAAATTCCCACTTTCTCTGTGAAGACCAAAATTCTCTTTTCCTTACTAAATATAGGAAAAAGCTGCAGTAACCAATTTTAAACTATATGGAAGGTTTGGAGAAACACCAGATTTTTAACATTGACCTTTTAATATCACCTCCCTGGTCTAGGCCTCCTGCTTGCAATTTTGGATAACCTTCGAAAGAGAGCATTGATCCATGAATTAATTATTGGAACTGTATATAACATAATGGCCACTGTTCAGTGTAGTACTTATTTATTATTACAGTTGCATTATAGTAATTTTCTCCTGTGCTTATTTGTGAGTTTGACACTCATTTTTGTGGTTTTACTATGGACACCACAACAAACAGCAAGGAAGAAGTCTGGCCGAGTCAGGACATGTGAGAAACGAGGGAGCTTTCATTTGTAGAACACAGTGTCTCTATCTCTTACCCCAGAAACATAGGATAGGAAACATTTTTGCCCTGAAGAGTTCATACCCTAAGATAAGCAGAATCTGATTTATTTTGCTGGTTCTGAAGTAATCAAAACATCCTATCAGTTTTTTCAGTTTTAGAGTTGAAAGTTCAGGGCTGTTGAGCTCTATGTATTTGGTCACAGTGATCCACATTTTAGTATATATTTTATAAAAATGTTAGTGTCAAAATTTCACTTTGAGACTTGTTTGTCTGGAACCTTAGATAAAACCACCCTGTTTCTAATTATCATCTAAATATCAGAGTAGTCTTTATCTTGCAGAACTTATTATGTTTTTGGGTGATGTTCATCTGAGGTTTGTTCAGGGAGCTCATTCAGCCTAGGCTATTATACAGGAGAATGTATATGTCTGTGCTTATCCGTAAAGTGTGTATGGTGCTTTCTTGTTGTTTGTCTTGTATGTTTAAGATAACTTCAGTTTGGACTTCAGGGCATGTTTAACCTCTTAAGCTTGGGTTTAGATAGGTTTTAAATTTATTCTGTGTAACAGGTATTGTTTTTAGCCTGAGTACTCAACTTCTCCACCTTCTTGTTCGCTAACATCAAATGTCCAATTACCTGATGTAGCCCTGCATTTTGCAGTTCTTCAGTTGTGCAGTGTTTTTAGTTCAGCAAATAGTTTCTCACGCACTTTTGTATAAACACAGCCGTGGTGTTGTAACCGGCACAGATTGTTTATGAATTCCTAACCTATATGATAGACAATTCTGTTGACCAGTGGACAGCAGGAGGTGGTATTCCCATCCTCCAATCCACGATGGTTTTTGAAAACATAAAGTTGAGGGCAGAGGCCGGCTCTCTCTCTTCTTTCCCCTTTGGCCTCTGCCTGTTGGTGAACCCTGACAGCTGTCTCTGCGTGTTTATTTGGACCTGAGAACTACAACCTCTCAGCTACTGATTGCGGAGGTGCTTTTGTGGAAACTACTGGTACTTTTCTTACAAACAGAACAAAATTAGTCAGTAAAATCACCTGCATATATCTTCAGGAAAATATTCCTTTGGAAAGACATTACTTTATTGTTCCAAAATATGATCCTTCTCAATTCTACTATCTATACTCTCTAAATTAATAAAGCACTTGGAACAGTAATATAAAGACTTCAATTTTGATAAAAAATAGTTAAGCTGCATGTTCTTATGTGTATGTTCTTATAGCATCAATAGGGTAATCAATGCAGAGAATCAATTCAGTTAATATATAATATTTAACAGTTATGTAATTGGCATGGATTTATGTTTGACCTCCTTATCTCTCCTTTCTTGGAGTTAAACATACTTACATAATTTAACTTAATTAATCTGTAGAGGTGCTTTCTCAATAAAAGATTGTATTTGAGTCTACGTCTGTGTTAACCCCACTGTTTTGTCAAGAGTGTGTGCAGGCAAAGTTATATACTGTGCTTGTGTTGTGTGTCTTGACTTTCAATGTGTGAGTGTAGTCACTGCAGTCACTGCAACTAATCCTTCTCTTTTTTTGTCCATTTGGTACAGGGCATATAATTGAAATACTGTTACAAAAATTTCAGAAAAAAAAAAGAGTCCACAGCAGACAATCTAGGAAAATGGATTAATGGACCTTGCATTCTAAGACAGGGTGGTGGAAACCTCTGAATGTGACTGGAGCTGATGATCTTCCCTCTTTTTCAGCACAATTAAATCAAGCGAGTGGGTATCCCCAGAGTGGTTTGGATATAGTTATGCACTGAATGCCATTTTTTGGTGAGAAAGAATGGAAGGCACAGGGAGGCAAGAGGGAAGGGAGGTTAGAATAGGTTATCACTATTTCTTTAAATTCTATTTTATTTTCAGTGCCATTTTCAAGGGTATAAGTGTCAGGGGAGGAAGTTGTTCTAAATTGAGAAATATTGACAATGGTAAATACTTTTAGAGGTTATGATGTTCATGTACTATGACAATGGGAGTATATAAATTCCAGAGGAAGGTAGTTACATACATTCATTAAAATCTTTTCACTAGTTTTCCATCGAAAAGACATTTGTTAATTTTCAAATGATTTTGGAATAGTCCAAATCTGCTTATAATTGTAGACAGTTAGTGAAGAGAGAGACAGAACACTTCAAAAATTGTGTGTTGGCACCTTGACTCTTGAGAAAGCTGTTGGCTCTGTACTGTCATCTGGGTTACTGGGGTCTGGAATGCAAAGAACAAATGCAAATCCTGAGAATAGTATTCAGTTTAATTCACTTTATAATACAAGTGGTTGTGAAGTAGTTAGCATTCATGCTGCTGTTTTTATTTGAAAGATAGCAGCTTTATAGATTTTTTATGTGTATAATATAAATCTATGTTTGAGACAAAATTATTTGCTGCTGTCTTCTCTCAAGTATTTCTACTTCTTTATTGTGAACAAAACTGGAGGTTAATGTCAGTATGGTATGTGCAGAGGAAGAAAAACTTGACGATTCTTTTTATAGATCGGAGACTATCCCTCATTGTTCCTGTATGATTTGCTTTAGGAAAATCAGATAGTTTGGTGCATTAATATTTAATCTCGTGTTGATTCTTACTCAAGTTTAGTGTAACATGCATTGCTCATTGAGACTGCTGCACATATATCCTGCTTTGCCATTAGGCTTTACGTTCTCTAAACTTAAAATTCCATATGAGTGCCCCACTCTCTGGAGTTCCTAGGCAATATAGTTAACAAAAATAACTACTCTAGAAGCATCAACAGCTTCATTAAATTGTTACTGGCAACATCAATTATAGCATTAATAGTAACAATAAAACATATTTGGATAGTTTTTTTCATGGATGAGTTCCAAGCAAAAGATTGACTTGTTTTTCCAATCTTCTCAATTTCAACAAAAGGGCTTGAAAAAACTTCCATCCTAGTCTATCCTAGTCCACTGAGTTGGTTGGGAAATAAGGAAAACATAGAATATTACTGAGCAAAGGACTGAAACTACTGGCCTATAGTATTTTTAAATGAAAGTTGTATAGAGGGTTATTTGTTTATGCTCAACTCAGTGTTTCTAGGAGACGTTAGGTACACCAAGTTTATTCATGCAGTGTAGATCTTCTTGCGCTTGTAGGTCCATGGATGGCAAAGCTGTGAATCTTGATAGTACTATTGGGTTAGAGATAGATAATTAGATGTTTATCCCTGAATTCTGAAATCTGAATTCCAGATTCTGAAATCTGGATTCCCCAAACTTGACTTGAGAAGAACTAAAACAGATATCTAGGAGGTGTAGAGTGTGTTCTAAGGGTTATTTTCATAGATTGAGGCACCTGAATTGTGCCCCCATGTTTTTATGGCTATGCATCCAAGTATGTTAAAGTAGAGATGAGCTCTGATAACAGAGTGCTTGTTAGTTTACCTGTCTCCAAAGCACCTTTTGGAATGAATGTTTTATGATTTTGACATAGTAGATTTTAGATTTTTTTTACTGGTGGCAGTAGATTGAAAAATAGAAAAGTATTAGGAGTTTAAAGAAATAAGAGTAATTTTTATGTTGATGTTTTCATTACTTAGTCTCCTGCTTCCGTTTTTCTTGTTCTCTTCCCTTTTCTTTCTGTTCTATTCTCATATTCATTCTCTGTGCCAGTGGGAATAGCCTTAATCTTTGAGGAAATTTTTAGTACGTGGAGAGGATCTAACATCAAAAAGTGTTCACTGAGACTTGAGATTTAACTTAATGATTCTAGCTACTGGAAAAGATCAAAGGGGTCTGGCATTTGCCCTGTGTAGGCTTGCAGAGGAACACAAGAGTACTGATGCTATCTGTGTTTCAAAGGGCAGAGGTTCCTGATAACAAAATGCAAGGTGTAAAAATTCTTTATTGCCAGCAAGTAGAAAAATCCTGGCTTGTTTTCAAGTGGAGTAGTGTACGGAGTTGTGATCTGTGCAAAAAAGAATCGTGACAAAAACTTCAGACTCCTCTAACATTTTAGAATAGGTGGTAAAATACTTAGTATTCTGCACTGTTAGAATGCATTGTCTCAATCACTGATGATCAGACACATTATCCTGTTGGTAGTTTTAGTAAACAGATATTGAGCAGAATTGGTTTCTAGTGAATAATGAGAACTGGCACTGTTCTTGGTAGAGTTTTGAGTGGATAGGATTGAAAAGACATAGGAAGGTAAAATGAAGACAGGTAGTCTAGAAGGCGCAGAATGTAGTTATACTGCTTGGGGTGGTTCAGTTGGTCTGTTGAGAAAACGGAGGTTTGGGATTTTTCTGACCTGGCAATACACTTCTTTTAAGCAATTGTTTGTTGCTGATTTTTGAAAGGAGGGGAGAAAGCAATGCATAAATATGGGAGTACACAATCCAGGGAAACACAAAGCAGCTCTTGGAACCAAAGGAAATACAACGGTATGTGTATATGTAGACAGGGTTCAAGTATCTGGAGTCTCTTCAGTCCTTTTCTGTCTAGAAAAAGATATTTAAACCACAGCAATATTAAAAATACATTCTGTGCATTTCATCTAATGTATCATTATTTCTATCAGTTGCTACAACTTGTAATTTCATCTCAATGACCAATCTTTCGGAAAGAAAATAGCAGAAATTAGTCTCTTTTTTACTGATTAAGATCCAGAATCTGTATCCATTCTCTGACCTTGAAAGATAAATACCTGTGCTGTACACCTGAAAGGTTCAGGCCTATTGATACACAAGGTTAATATTAATTTAATTTCATATGGTATAATCTATTAATTCAATAGATTTTTTCATAATTTCTTTTCAGATTGTAGTTTGCCTTGCATGCTTGTTATAAAGTCAAGGAAGATAATTTCCTAATCCAGGGGCTGAAGGATGTATGGAGAGTGCTCAAGGAATGCGTCACTGTTATATAATAATGGAAGCTCTTCTCCTCACATAACTGCAGTGTTGGAAAGTGTATAGTGAATGAGACACAGAATTGTAGGTGGAGAAAAGATTAATTTATAAGAGAGATATTTTGAATTGTAGGGTCATATTATATCCTGACTTAGAACACAGTGTTCCTATAAAATTCTGAGAAAATAATTTTAAATGCAGGTTTTCAACATGTCTGATAAGGGACAATGTGTTTTATTTAATGGTGTAAAACTAAAAACTGATTGTAAGATTTAAAAAAATATGAAAAGTTTGCAGCTGCAATTGAAGTCACCAAATATATACTATTATGTAAAGTTGCTAGATCCTGTTGAAAAAAAGGTACCAAAGATTTCCAACTGCACACTTAGAATTTTACACTATTTTGATCTCAGTTCCACATGTGAAAAAATATTGACCATGGTCACTATCCAAAGGAAAGATGTTGGTTGTAATCTGATTATGTGAAAGGCTCAGATTTCCTTTGTTTAATTCTACTGGAAAATTCACAGTGAAGTAATAACTTAAAAGTGTCCAGTAAGTATGTTTGGAAATCATGTATGGAAAGGAAAATACAAATTAGTGATTTATTCAGTTTTCGTTGTCCAGTTGTCAGAGAGGTCACATTTCAGTGTCTAGTTCTGTGTATGCATCTTAGAAGCTCTGAATTATTATTTGGGAGTGTTTCCTTCTCATTGCTGACTATAGAGAGCTTTAAGGCTCATAACATTGGGGGATCTAAATTAAGTGTCCTGAGTTACCTAGTGAGAAAAGTATGGACATGCTTTGATTCCCTGTCCCTCCCATTTCTCCTGCTTTGAATTTTCTACATTGAAAGACTAGTGTGGATTCTGCTGGTTAAAGATAATATTATGACTAAGATGCATGGTAGAGTGGAATTGCAATGGCATGAGAAATTTTTATTTTTATATTTTATTTTTTTTTTAAATATACCGGCTCATTTTTGTGGGATTGTTTATTTATTTATTTGTTTTGTTTTTATACTGGAATGTTACTTTGTATATGAATTTCTAAAGTGCTGAAGAGGCAAAACCATTCTAGAAGACATTTTATGCTGTGTTGCATGTTCAGTTTTCCTTTTCTGTAGCCAGTTTTGGAAAGATTTTAGTGTTTCTTATTGTCCACTCTAATTCTTGTGTAGTCACTGAGTCCTGTTTATAGAGATATTTCCTGTGACATCATACAGTGGAGGAGATATGGAGCCATTTTGGTGAGCTTTAGTTTTCTGTGCAACACTAAGCATCCACTTAAATTATGAGCCTGCGCTTCCTGTGTAGTTAGGTGAGAGTATTCTCTATAGAGACATTCAGAATATCTATTTAGGAACCCTTCTGAGTTTTTTGAACATGTAGAGAAGGTAGATCCTAACTTGATATTTAAGACCAACACCTGCAATTAGAGGACGTAAATATTCCAGTGGGTATATGTCTCCATTCTTGGGTTTTGTCATGGCTTAACCCCAGTCTGTAAACAAGGCCCAGGCAGCTGCTCACTCACTCCCCCACCATTAGGATTGGGGAGAGAATCAGAAGGGTAAAAGATAAAAAACTTGTGGGTTGAGATAAAGACAGTTTAATAGGGGAAATAGAAGCCCCTCACACAAGCAAAGCAAAACAAGGAATGAATTCACTGCTTCCCATGGGCAGGCAGGTGTTCAGCCATGTCCACAAAAGCAGGGCCCCATCACGCGTAACAGTTACTTGAAAAGACAAACGCTGCGCTCCAAATGTTCCCCCTTTCCTCAACTTTATTTACTGAGCATGATGTTTTGTGGTCTGGACTATCCTTTTGGTCAGTTTGGGTCATCTTGTTTCCTCCCAACCTCCCAAGCACCTCCAACTTCCTCACCACAGTGGCAGTACAAGAAGGAGGAAAGGCCTTGGCTTTGTGTGAGCCCTGCGCAGCAAGAACAAAAACATCTCTATATTATCAACCTTGTTCAGCACAAATCCAAAACACAGACCCATACCAGCCACTGTGAAGAAAATTAACTCCACCTCAGCTAAAACCACCACAGGTTTGGTATAGAACATCAGCTTCCTCACTTAAGGCACGTATTTCAGATGGAATATTTTCCTAAAGACAGGGGACAAGTATTAAGCAGTATTAAACAGACCTTCTGTATGTATGATCCAGATATTTCTTTAAGCAAGTCCTAATAAAGTTCACTTAAGAGTAAAATTCCTTAGCTTTCCTTGCCTAGTTTTTAATTACATTATCTGCAGGTCCTGACATCACTGTAGTTTAATAAATATAATGCAGATTTTCCTTTAATCTATTAGCTTTGTATATTGCATTTTAAATAGCATATGACATGTTATAAATTCACCTTGAACTATGATAGGCAGTTTGATTGTGAATAAAAAAAAGTAGACTGTAGTTTACATAATCAAAGCACTTTTCTTTGTCTTTATAGCTGAATGTATTGCTGGAAATGTTTTAACATGATATTATGGGCAAAAAGTTGGAAGTCAGCTATAGAACATTACCAATTTAATTTTTAGTTACACATAACAGTTTTCTATACTTGGCATTCCCCATTTTTAATACTAAATGGAAAAAAGCCCAGAGTACAACTTAATATAAACATACAACAAATATTAAAGGAAATCCTTTTAACTCAAAGTAGGAGCTTTTCCCTTCCCATTTGATACAGATTTTAGAACTTCAGGGTAGTTGTTTTACAACATGTTGCACTCAGTTGTGCAAACTTATCTTTTTAGGGTCAAAGAAGAGCAAAAACCACAGCTGACACAGTAAGTAAAATATCTTCAAGATGCAATAGGCTTGACTTTTCTACCTTTGCCATGTTCTGCTCTCTGCATCTTTGATGGTATTAGCTTTCACTGATACCTAATAGGCTGCAGGTAGTTTGTCATCTGCTTTCTGACTGGCTTGTAAGAGAGCTGCCTGCAGCTTCTTACTCCATCCACATGTTAGCTGGATGTAGGTTCTTGCTGCCTGCTTGTGAACTGGTGGATTGTAAAACTTTACTTCCCTTACATCCTTAGTGGCTGACTTAGTTCTGCAGCTAACATTCCCATTGGCTCTAGCTTTTCCGCCTGTGTATTTCTACTAATGTTGGATAAGAAAACGTTTAAACTAGTGTGGTTTTATTAGTTATTCAGTCACATTATTTGCTTGTTTAAACAGGTGGTTTCCCTTTAGTGGGATCACTGAGCTGGTAAATAACGTTCTTCAACCACAGCAAAAACAGCAAAATGAAAAGGAGCCCCAGACGTAAGTAAGCTGCTCTCTGTAGATTAAGTAATGTCGGTATAGCATTAGAAAATCCTGGAGAGTATGTTTAAAATAATTGCCCATTTAGAACATTCAGCCGAGGGCGTTTTACAAGCTGAACACCATTTGCTTTCCAACCCCTCATTTGCAAAGGGAAAACTGAAAATCAGGTTTTACTCTCCTTATCAGTAACTTAAGTGATTATATTAGAGTACAATTTAAAGAGTTACTACTGCTCCTTTTTTTTTGTTTTGCAAATATTCCATATATGAAACTCCCAGTGAAGTGATGTATTTTCTGTGCATGAAGAGCTGGAATGATAAGACGTGTAGCATTATTTATAGCATATCTATGCACATGCATGGTCTGGGTCATGCATAGAATGCTATATGAATCTACACAGTATGTATGAAGAGCTTTCTAAAGACCAGGAAAATATCATGCCATTTTTTTCATGCTTTTAGAATATCTATAAAGTTTCAGAACTTTAGCAGATATAAGGTGAAATCTTGGTTCAATCAAAGCAGAGGAAGTTTTGACTTTGATGGAGCCAGTATTTCATCCATGAACCTTTTATACTGTTAAGCCGGTACTTTTTTTGCTGTCTGAAAACTTTAAGATTTAACAGAAACTGGCAAAGCTAGGACATTCAGTCTTAGAGTACAACTTCAAGCATGGAGCTGAAAATATTCCTTTCATAAAGAGAAACTAAAAAATATTTATTATTCTAAATTTTCAAGTTCTTAAAATGTGACTTTGGGTGTTATTTAAGCTTTAAACAGTTACATTGCTGTCTTTCTTCTAGAGGTGAATGCTTTGTAAGTTCATGTGATAAGAAAAATGTATGCTTCTGAACTCATGCATAACTGGTTTAAAGCATGCATATAACTTGTTAATTATTTTCCAGGCAGAATCAATTTTCATGTATTTTTTAATATGTATGTTTAAGTGGACCTTCATACTTGCGGGTCATGAAAGATGTGATGTTTTTTGGCAATACATAGTGAGAAATTTTCATGAATTAAAATGGAAAAATAGGACATAAAATTGATATTTGGTAAAGCAATGTATTATTCTGAGCTCTGTTTCTGATGTTTTCACTTAAGTGAATATAAAATTGTATACAATATTAATAGTGAATGTTTTATTTTTTAGTTATTGTTAGATACTGGCGATATTACATTTTGTTCACGACACCTCAGTACTTTGTATTCCCAGTTTCCTTAACTCAGGAAAGTTTGTTTGTTCACCAAAGTCTGCTCAAAGTTGTTGTACGACTTACCAGTGTTGTACATATGAGGCATATGGCTTTCAAGAAACTGAAAATATTATATGGGTGGTGTAAACAGTTAAGTTAGAGTTAAAAAGAATTATTTATAAATGGTTGCTGTTAATATGGTAGGATTTTTTTGAACACTGATCTCTTTGGGAACCACTTTAGTTCAGTGTTTTTATTATATAATTAAGAAATTAACTAATTTTTATGCTCACTCAATTTACAGATACACTTCTTCCAGTCTTGTGCTACCATCTAATGGCAGGATTATATTCAAAAATTATCGTGAAAACCCCAAGCTATGGCTACTTGATTGATGGCTATTATGATGCCACTCAAAATCATAAATGCAAAGTGATGTAGTTATGTAGGGGCAGTTTGTGGTTGACATAGGACAAAGAAAAATGGTGTAGGGTAAGGTTCTCTGGCAGAGAATTGGGGAACTATAATAGTCTATAATTTGAGCTGTAGCCAGTATTGTGAAAAAGATTAATGCCATACAAGAATGTATAGACAATGTCCTGGAAGCACTGTGAAGATGTTTTCATGCTGCTAGGCTTTGGTAAGGTCTCACCTGGAATAGCATGTCCTTCAAAATTATGTGGACCAGCTGTAATTCAGTGGAAAGTAATAAGAATGAATGATTAGGTGTCTAGGAAACATGGTATGTATTAGGAAAGAATCAAACACACGAGTTAATTTAGCCCCCTGAACAGAAAATCCCAGGGGATGAAAGAGATGGACAAATCTTTTATTATGTGGAACGTTGCCTTGAAAAGTGGATGGAAATAATCACTTTTCCATGTTCATCTCATGGTGAAGTTAAAAGGAGTAAACTTAGGTTGCATTAGGGAGGATTGAACTTGGTAGGGAGAACCTTTTAATGGAAAGAAAACTTAAAATACTTGCATACTTTGTTTAGGGCTTGTGTGGAAGCTGTGAAAATATTAAGGATCAGGTTTGGTAAATATCTGTTAGAAGAGATGTGAGTGTAGCTGGTCCTGTGCTGGAAGAAGAGAATGGACTAAATGACTTTTAAAAGTGTCTTCCAGCACTGCTTATTTTGTGCTAATTTCGTTAATTTCTTAATTATCAGGATTTATTTTTGTGGTTATTATAAACTTTCAGGGAGAAAATTGAACAGAAATACTAATGGTGGAACTTTAAAATTTTATTTCTTTTTCTGACATTAGTGGCTTGCAAAGAAATGTTGTACTGAGGAACATTGTGAGACACTGAGGAGGAGCATAAATGTCTGTAGAAATTTTTAGCACTATTCATACATATTGGGGCATTTTCCACTTGAAATCACTGTCAATATCTGAGTCTGATTTCATGATATGTCTGACTGTCCACCTTTGTGATGAAAAAGCTTATTTACAGTGAATCTGGGTAGGACAAAATGTGGTGAGAGAAAGCAGAAAAAGAATTAGTGGTGTCCGAAAACAAGGTACTGTGTTACAGATTTCACTTTTGCTCTGGAAAAAGTATTTTTGTGGAACCATTGACCATGTATCTTTATGGGCAGAGGTAGGATTAGTCTGACGCTCTTGGACATGAATTCTGTACCGCAAAATCACAAACGGTTGAGGTTGAAAGAGACTTCTGGGAGGTCATCTTGCTCAACCCTCCTTCTCAAGCTGGGTCACCTAGGGCCATTGTTTAGGACTTTGTCTAGATGGGTTTAGAATATATCCAGGGATGGAGACTCTAGAACATCTCTGGGCACGAGATACATGTGCTAGTGCTTGGTCACCCCTAGAATGAAAAGTGTTTCCTTCTGCTCAGAGGGAACCTCCTCTGCTTCAGTTTGTGCCTATTGCCTCTGATCCTGTCTCTGGATGCTGCCGAAAAGAGCCTGGGTCCATTCTCTTTGCGCCCTTCCTTCAGGTATTTGTATTTATTGATAAGATCCCCTCCCTGAACTTTCTCTTCTCTAGGCTAAAATGTTCAAGCTCTCTGTCTGTCCTCATGTGAGAGATACTTCAGTCCCTTAGCTATCTTTTTGGCCTTTTGCTGGACTGTCTGCAGTATGTCCATGTCTCTCTTTAGCTGAGACAGAACTGGACACAGAACTCCAGGTGTGGGCTCACCAGTGCTGAATAAAGGGAAGGATCTCTTCCCTCTGCCTCAGGGTAATGCTTTTGCCTAATACAGCCCAGAATGCCATTCACTTCCTTTTCTTGAAGGCATGCTGGCCCATGTTCAACCTGGTCTACCAGGACTTCCAGGTCCTTTTCTCTGGAGTTGCTCTCCAGCTGGGCAGTTCCCAGCCTGTACTGGTGTGTGTGGTTTTCCTCCCCAGGTGCAGGACTTTGCACTTCCCCATGTTGAACATGGTGAGATTCTGGTCAGCACATTTCTCCAGCCTATTAAGATCCCTCTCAACGGCAACACAACCTTCTGGCATACCAGCCACTCCCAGTTTGGCGTCATCTGCAAACTTGCTGAAGGTACCCACTGCCCCATCATCTACTTCAGTAAGGTATTGAACAGGACTGGACCCAGTATTGACCCCTGGGATAAACTGCTAGGAACTGGCCTCCAGTTAGTCTTTGTGCCACTGATCACCCCACTCTGAATGGTTCAGCCATTCAGCCAGTTCTCGGTCTACTTCAAAGTCTGCTCATCCAGCCTATACTTCATCAGCTTTTCTATGAAAATATTATGGGAGACAGTGGGAAAAGCCTTACTGGAGACAAGATAGACAATATTCACTACTCTCTCCTCATGCAATCATTTCATTGTAGAAGGTGATCACATTTGTTGAGCGTGACTTCCCCTTGGTAAATGCCTGCTGACTCCTGATCACTTTTTTGTATTTCATGTTCCCAGAAATGGTTCCCAGGATTAGTTGTACCATCACTTTCCTAGGTCTGTGGTTCCTTAGGTCCTTGTGCTTCTTCAAGGTGGGAGTGACATTTTCTTTCCTGCATTCATTAGACACCTCTCCCGGTTTCTATGATCATTCTGATATTGAGAGTGGTCTTGCATATCTTGTTTTGATGAAGAATACTTTTATCTTTAGCACGTGTGTACTTCATCCTGAGTTTTATCTGCAATGTTTGATATATTTCTATATTTTAATCCTTACAGAGTAGATATTCTTAGCTGCCCCCTGAAGCAACTGCTTTTGCTGCTCAACCATCAGCCTGCCAATTTTTATTTCTTCAAATTCATAAGGTGTATGTTTTGTAAAAGGTGCATTCAGGTTTTTCCTCATTAGGATGTGGTGGTCTTGTGCCTAAGGGTTGGACTTGGAGTTTATATTTTCCTTTTGCATGAATCTTGGAATGTTATGCAATGGTATTACGTTCCAATCACAATATAGGAATTCCCATGCTAGAATGCACTAAAGTTTCCACTATTGTAATATTGTATGTTGGCAGTGTCCAGCAATGAATACATGAGAACACACATAAGGAGGAGTGTACGCATAGACTGGTTCTGATACAGGTATTTTAGTAACTTCCTGCGGCAGTGGCTGCATGTATATTGCTGGATTTATTTCATGGCCATAAGGAATCTGTTTGCCACGGTTATTTGCAGTCATATTTTAAACCTGCTTGTATTCTTGGTTTCAGAACTTGGTGAAAATGAATTCTACAATTTAATTATCTGCTGTATAGAGAAGTTGTCACCCTTTGTTTGCTTTAAACCTACTCCCTGATATTTCCAATGGGAAGTGCTAGTCTTGTGTTATATAATTCCTTATATAATTTGTATATACTATGTAAAACCTTTACACATTTCTATTGCATTCCATGCATTTATGCATTCCATGCATATTTCATACAGTTATCCCTTTAAACTGCAGAGTCAGAGTTTTCCTTCTATGATAGGAACTCTGCTTCTGGTCATCCTTGTTGTCTTATCTCCTTTTAAAAACCCTATTAGATCTTTTTGATTTAACAGTGGTCAGTGTCACCATATTCAAGATATGAGAACTCTGTGATTTTATGCAGTCCTTTAGGAAAGAAAGTTTCTAATGTTTGCTGCTTAAAGACATCCAAATATTGAAAAGATGGTGGATTTTTTTCCTTTTCCCATGAACAGTTTTGTTTATTTTCAGGCTGGAAGTTTGGTTGCTTGCTAGGAACTGTAAGAAGTTGATCATTGACAGCAGGAATTGAGCCTCTTTTCTTGCTTTGATAGTTATGAGCATATTATTAATAAACAGTAGACAAAATACAGTCAGCATCAAAAGTCAGTAAACATAATGCTTTTTGTACCTAAATAATTTCAAAAGAAATAAATTATTTCATTGCCTTTTTGTACTTTTACTAAACTCATTCTAGGAGAGATTAAAAAATGTGCATCGCTTAACACACCATGAGCATTTTTTTCTGTTAAAAATGGCTTGTCAGTAAATAGATATTTATGTTTTTCTGGAAGTTATGTTGTCACTATAAGGAAATAAAGACTGAAAATTACTGTAAAATGATACCCAGTAAAATATTTTTCTGCATATTTTTCTGTAAATTATATTAATTTTTCTATAGGTAGATCACACCAGCAAAACAGTAAAATTTTCTGTTTATAAGAATTTCTAATGAAATCTAGTTAAAATAGATTGACATTTCTCAAATACTTAACATAAATCAATGGCTCATTAGTTTTGTATTCTAAATTTACTTCATAAAGAATATGTCTGCCAACTACTAGGCAGTTTTGAATGTCTTCAAATTATCTAACCCACACAGCAAGCCTACATCGACAATTATTTAATACAGTTTACGCTATATATAGTCAGTGGGTTTATTTGCAGTCAGTGTGGTTCCTGTTCAGAATGGTTTTTAATACAACCTGTTGGAAATAACACACTCCACTTGAAGGAATATTTTCCTGAAAGAGAAAAATAGGTCTCTGCAGCCAATACACTTGTGAAATTTGAGTCATGAGAAGTCTAACACTCTATTGTGTTTATTTTCTTAGGCAGTAAGATAGAAAGAAAACAGAGAGTAAATGAGTTAAAAATAAAATTATAATTTGCAGTATATAAAAAACCAGTACAGGGAGATTGTAACTATTTCAAAGTATAATATAAATCCACAAAATACCTCTTTACTATGAAACTGGTTTTGTCTCCATAATAAAGTAAATATGAGGTACCAAAACAACTTCTGTTTTTTGATTCTGCTGACTTATGATGACTCTTACTGAGACTATTAAATTTACCATTTGCAACATGAGATTATAGTTGCCGGACTGTATGGTTGCCCTGGACAATTTTCTTAAAATATTTAATACAAGAAAACCTTATTTATGTTGGTTGGATTGTTCACAATGTTCACGAGGTTAAGATAGTAGCCATTTCTTCACTGAAAGAGTTGTTAAACACTGGAATGAGTTGCCTGGGGAAGTGATAGACTCACTATTCCTGGAAGTGTTCAAGGAATGACTGGATGTGGCACTTAGTGCTGTGGTTTAGTCAACGTGGTGGTGTTTGGTCAAAGGTTGGACTTGATGATCTTGGAGGTCTTTTCCAACCTTAATGATTCTATGAATATGGTGGAACTCACTTTTATCAGAAGACAAAGATAAACATGTTTGGAACAAGTAAATATAGTTATCATAAGAAATATATTTCTATATTTAAATTGGAATCCAACTGATCTATTTCAATCCTAAAACGTACATGGATTTGTAATTCAGCAGAACCACAGAATGTGATAGTTCAAAAATAATAGATGTTGCATTTTTGATAAATTAAAAAAAATTATTAATAAACTTTATTAATAAGGAATTGAAAAAATGTCAGAGACCATGTAAGAAACATTGTCTGTTTGTGAAAGATAGAAGTAAACTTTAGACGAAAACAAAGTACTATGATATAATGAGGAATTCCTTGAGGATCTGGGGTTATAAAACAGACTTGCATGTAGAAAGAAGAGTACAACCAGAAATACTTAGCTGGCCTGCAGTTAGCATTACGGGCAAGGAAAAGGTGAAAAAAGTCCCCCAAACTGACATAATCTATGTTTATATACTTTACTTGAATAAGAAATTGGTTAAAAGAGTAATAGAGGAAAATATTTCCACTTATTTATAAGGTAGGGCTGAACTGGAGCTATATCTGACCTACTTTGTGTACTAAAATCTCTAGATGTTTTGCGTTATGCAATACAACAAGAAGGAAAAAAACCTATATGATTGAAGAATGGAATGTTTCCATATGTATATGCATATAGGTGTAATGCAATGCTGACTGGTCAATACAGGCTGCAATACATTGTAACACAGAGCAGCTCTTAAAAGCTTTGTGGGAAGTATTTTCTCTAATTTTTGCAGTTTCTCGGGGTTTGTGAATGTCACAGGCTGTGGTGCTACTAATATGCTGACAACATCCTGATTTGAACTGCTTTCCAAAAGAAATAGACAGTACCCCTAGAGGGATGACAGGTTGTCTGAATGAGATAAGCAAATAGATTTAGAAAATGCTGGCTTAAGCTTAACTTAAACAAGACAGAAGTGATACTCTTATAATAAGAGGAAAGCACGTTAAGCCTGCAGCTGAATCAGTGACCTCAGTTTCCAAGGAACCTACATTTAGAACAGTGGCAAAAGGGGTTCTTGCAAAACATAGAGGCTATACACTCATTTTGGCATTAACTGTAACCCTAATGAATGCTTTAATTTTTATTTTCCAAAGAAGAATTGTGCATTTCTGATGATAAAGATCATGCATCAATTTATATGATGTTTATCAAATCTTATCTTAGGAAGGCCAAAACTTCTAGAGAGGATCAGATCCCAGCTGCTGCACTCTACTGGCTCTGCATTATTCATGATAATTTAATCTCCTTCTCCTTAAAATTAGAGGGCATGTTATATTCTCTGAATAAAAGTGACATGAACCTTATTTTACCTGCAGTATTACTAGTTCCAAAATTTTATTTTTTTCACAAATTATTCCAAGAAGTGACATAAAATGGTTTTGACTTGCTAAATGAACTTTTTTTTTTAAATCTGTCAGGGACTAAGCTGGCAAAGGAGTGGCTGTTATTGCTGGGGCACTTTGCCTAACTATGGTGAAAATATGAAAAAAAAATAAATGTAGGTAATTATAAATTGTTGAAAATGTAGATGTACTTGTAGAGACATCTGTTTTTTTTTTTTTTAAATTTAGAAGTGACTATAAAATGCACCCATAGCTGCTACTATGTATGGAGGTTTTCTCATGGATTATGTATAAATTTTTAACCATTCATGGTATATAACTTTTTCATTTATGCCAATTTGAGGGAAATTCAAGTTTGCAGAAGTAACCTTTTAATAACTGTTGGGTTTTTTTTTTGACCAAGGAAATATTGTCATAAGCAACATATTCTCAGCTTTTTTATAGAGTTTCTATTTTGTTAAAATAATCTCTTAGTCACAATCATGGAAATGACTTGTCAGAGACTAAGCAAAAGAAAAGAAAAACAGAATATCTTCTGATTCTTATGTTTTGTTTGTAGGTTGATAGAAACTGTTATCAGCTTTTTTTATACATTTGCCCTTCTCTTCAAGCAGGGAACAGTTGTCTTCTCATACTTGGATAGAAAATAAAAAATATATAATTTACACTGAAGAATTGTAGCCAGGTTCATGATTCTCATTGTGAACATAACAAATACCAAAATCTGAACTTCCATGGGGTTTATATTATCTGAAACATTTTGAATAGCATGCTTCAAGTAATTATTTGCCATCTGGTAATTTTTTCTTACCAAGTTAATATTCCCATTAGGAAAATAAGCCCAGCACAAAAACTTTATGCTATGAGACAACAGCTAGGATGCTTGAAACTGAAGGCAAGCTTGGGACCACAGCAATTCTACAGCATTTCTGCATAGACAGAATCCTAGTCTGAAACCTAAAGGAGAAAACCAGAATGTACAGCCAGGCGTATGTCAGCTTGGTGTATGTCATTTCTGGGTTCCAATTAGTTGAGACAATTCCTTTTAATAACACAAAAACTGTTTTCATAGACCATCTTTTGCAAATTCAAGATTTCTGTTTTTCTAGTTTAGAGATTTCTGTGTCCTTTTCTCTCTGGCAACTTTTATCTCCCAATGTGTTTTATTTTGGCTCTCTGGGCTGCTCCACAGTTGTCCTCACCATGCATATTTGTTATTCAGGTTTTTTTGTGATTCTAAACATTTTAAATTTCAGTTAATACTAGTGCATTTGAAGAACAGCTCAACACATTATAGTATTGTCTGCATTATCTAGTTTAAAAATATGTCAAAATAGATTCTTATAGGTTAGTGTTCTTCTTTTTGGTTGAATTTTCCAATAGAAAATGATAAGCTTAGCAGTCAGAATCATAAAATCAAAGGATGTTGGAACTAGTTAGACTTTAATGGAACTCATCTCTCTCTTCCCTAAAGCCATGCTTCTGTGAGTCATACAGCCACCCTCCTGGTACTGCAAATGTAAAGAGTATGTTCAGGATGCACTCACACAAGACAGCAGAGTTATGAGTGTCTGTTTTCATCACTTGGGAAATGTATTTATGGCACAGTTAACTTGGCCTTGTCTTGGCATTAGAGCTTCTGTTTTCACGTGAAAACTGCTGACTTGAGCTTTCTGGTGTGTTAAATGCTTGTAGCTAGGCTCACCTGGTATTGTAGGCTAAGAGCTACTTTCTGCAGGGATGGTTCTATAGACCTTTTGCATGAGACTGTAGATCAAAACAGTCCTTCAGTACCCCTCCTCAATATATTTCTCCTTATCACCTTCTTTCAGCCGATTTCATCCTTTCAACATTTCACTGGGAAAAACTCAGCATGGCTTTTAACCTCCCAGGATATTGAGTGTCACCTATGAGTAAGGATATGACTAAAGCAGAAGTGCTAACTTGTATAGGTTTTGGAGAGCAGTAGCTTTCTCCCAGAGTAATACCCATTTTGTTTAGTTTTGTTGTTTTTTTTTTTCATATAAACTGGTAGTAAGAAAGCATGAACAAAAGATACCTGAATTTCCTTTGCTGTACATGTTACTGAGTGATTGAAAAATTTCTGAAAATAACTAGAAGATATTTTTTAATTATTGGATGAATTGGGAAGACAGCTGATGAAGAATTTGAAGTCAGATACGTAAAAATAGCATTTACTGAAACAATCAAAGTGGATTTACTGATGACTTTTAACTGTTTGTTACAAGTGTATCAGGCTTCTTAAATCAGTAGTGATTGGTGGAATAAAAAAGGCTTTCACAGGGTAGTTTTAATGAATGGTAATTTGATATACAAAAGATTCTAAATATTTTTATTTTGCATCACAAGTAGTGCTATCAAGATGAGAGCACAATGAAAAATGTTGAATAAATATTCAGGAAAGAGGAGAGATTCAGTGATCATGGTTGAATCAATTATAACATCATAACTGCATAAATGCCCTCAAGAAGTTGGATCAAATTCTTAGAAAAGAAAAAGTAGGTTAACGAACCAATACCAAATTTCAGAACCAGGAAGCAAGTTCTAAAATAATTAATGCCAGTGATTCTAGAATTGCTGGGATACCTTTTAACTCCATTGAGTTTCTTTGTACTGAAGATATTTGGCCCTTCACAAAGGTTACCTGCGTGGTTTAAGCTATACATCTTAATGTTTGCCACTGAATGCAGGTACTGAATAGTTTGTACCTCTGGAATGACTTCTACAAATGACCCAGTTGTGGGTAGTGCTGAATGCTGAAATATTGGGCACTTTCAACTGCCAGTGGAAACAGTGATTGTTTTTCATACCAAGTTTCACATAGGACTGGGTATTTTTGCTTACTTGAAGATTGAAAGCAGAACCAGACCTGTCAGTCAACAGTATCTGGGGAATTCCTGTCCCCTCGAGTCAGGAAACACAATTAGGCTTGCTGAAAATACAATTAGGCTTCCCAGCTGCAGAGCTTTTCAGATGAAAGTTCAGTAATGTTGGTTACATGGTTTTAAACTCCCAACTTCTTTCAACAACATTTCTTTTTAATTGATAGCTATGAGTCAGTGTTGTGTTAGTCTTTGAGAGGGTTTATTCTCTCAGTTGTATATTTTTATTTTGATATATTTGCGGGGGTTGATTTTGATACAAGTTTCAGAGTGAAGGTGAGTAAGTGTTCTTTTCACTGTTGTCTTGTTTTATTCCTGTGATAAGGAGTAGTTGTAGTATTTGGTCAATTAATTAGATAGAAATAAAATTAAATATTCATTCCTTAATTGAAGAGGTGTTGAAGAGAAATGTCTATTTATCCTGCCTTATTTAAGGCAGGAAAGGATTAGACTGATTTAGAAAGGCTGACTACAGGATGTGGAGCTCTGCCATGTTTACCTAGGGAAGACATTCTAGATGAGACAATTGTCTTTTATAACCGGGAGCAAATTTTTGTTATGTGCTAGTAGTCTTCACTCTAGTTCTGGTTTTAGAGATTTGAGGACAATTGAACAGATAGTCGAAACATTCAGGTATGCTCCAAAAGGAGCACAGCCCCCGAAATATTTATATCATGAAACCCTTTCTCAGCTCTTCTCTTTTACAGATGAATGTATCTTTTTACTTTTTCAACATCCTCATTCCCATTTGCTTTTACTTGTGCACTCATGTGCTTTCTGTGATCATAGTAGAAGTAATATTGATTTTACAAAAGTAGGAAATTTGCTTCTCTCTTCCAAAAAATGTTTTTCTGATTATGTTCTGTATAGAGAGAAAGTTGAAGTAAATTCATAGTGATGTGGCTCCTGGAGTATCTTGGACTCAGAACAAACATAGACAGATGGTGGCAGGGTGAATTGATCAGAAGCCTGGGGTGAGGAGGAATACTACTGAGTACAAAGTCTCATCTATGAATAACATTAACAGACGGTGAAGATTCTCACAGAGCAAAAAAAGGCCCTGTCACAGAAACTAAAATCCAGTTTTTATTGGGGCCTATTCGGTATTTGGATTTGTCACTAACAGGATTCAATGATTCCAAAATTTGAAAGCTGGTCAGTAACTCTAGTTACTCATTCTACATGTCACCTTTTTCTCATCCCTTAAGAAGTTTTGCATTCATTTGTATATTCCCTGGTTCCACAGCTGAATTCTAAGCTGAATACTAAGAATTGGTTTATTGTAGGAAATGGACTTTCTTGTTTTCGTGTGAGGATATTTAGCAGAGAGATCTTGGATTTTGTCAGCAGGAACACAGTCAGACCTCTAATCTCAGGTGTACTTTATCCACATGTATAGACTGTGACAGAAAACAGTTTTGGAACAGTTGTGGACACCGCCATCTCCCAGTTATGTGCCTAAGAACAAAACATATTGTTTCTAGTGCAGTGTTCACCAACAGGGTGAAAACCACTAATATTTGTATGACAAAAATCTGAATAACAGGTAACTTCAGAAACAGCAGAATGTTGTCTTTTTGAAGATTAAATGAAAATTTAAAGTGACAAGCATATTCTAGCCATATTTCATCATATCTACTGATGATGGTGCATTTTTCTCTTTACAGTATCTATATTGAATCTCTTAAGAAAATATGCCATCTGTTCTGTTGGAAACTATTGTTTAAAAGATTTGCTGTTGGATTTGGGACTCCATTGTGTATATTTCCTAGCTATTACAATATTAATTACCTATGTACACTAAATGAATATTCTTTCTTTGCTTGACATGTAACATCGATGAGTTGCGATAATTCTAGGATCACAACTTTATGTCCTCTGGTGATCTGTTCAGGTATTGGCTAGGATATCCCAGCCAGTGCCTTTGCCTCTCTTTTGACTCTACCTTTAGAGGCCAGAGAAAGATGAAAGAGTATATATAACAAGCTTCTTTTTTGGGTGTTTGTATTTAAAGCAAGCTCTTGCTTCCAATCTTGGAAACTGACTGTTACAAAGATCCTATTGTAGCGGCTTAGTTACAATAGCAGAAGGAATTGGAAATATATAAGTATTGATATTGCATTGTCTTTGAATAGTGATGTCTAGTCAGTCCTGGATACAAAAGACATGTAAAATAAGAATGGTGATTGATTTTGAGCATGATTTTCTTTCTACAGGTGGCATTGACCAGGTCCTGCAGTAGGGATGATAATTTTTTTTCCTCCAAATTTTATTCCACAATGTCTACTATTAGGATAGTAGATTTTTCAAAACTCATGGCAGTTGAAGATACCTCTGTGAGAAAGGGCGAAGGGAAAACCACATTATAAAGTAAGGCTTTCCTTCTGCCAGTCGGCCAAGCCTGATTTGCATTGAATGCACTCAGGGATGAGGCCTGTAGATCTCATTATAAACAAAAAAAAAAAGAAAAAAGAAAAAAAAGAAAAAAAAGACTTCTCAGCAATTTAGATGATGACATAACAATATAGTAATCTATGTGCACTGATCAATAATATGAAAAAATAAAATGCATGAGCATAAGAACTATGATGCAGGAGAAAAATTGCTTGATGAAGAGCAGAACTAAGACTCGTTCTACTTGTTCTAAGTGCAGTTGTGCTAAAACAAATGTGAGTAAAATCTGTTTATATTTACTGTAGTATTCAAGCTGTATAGGAAAACAGATCTTCCCAGAGCTGTCAGTGTCCTTGCTCCATCTGGTATCTCCCGGGGTCTGCTGCTTCCTTCTCACTGTGGGGTTATGGGCAGCTGAGCATGGGCCTGCTGGTGGCCTGACTTCGTTCTCTTAAACCCTCATGTATACCCAGTAACTCTGAGCCCTTAATGGTTAATTAATAGGCTTTAATTAAGAGGTTAAAGGATTTCAGTATAGGATTAAATTCTGATCTTCTCTCTGACACTGATTAGTTGGGGTGGTTTTGTATAACTCCACTTATTTGGAAAAATGAAGCATTATCTGTCAGAAATAGTATTAGATTAACTATTATTTATACAGTTTTTGAGGCACAAATTTCTTATCTTTTATCAAATACTTTTTTTCAAATACTTTTAATCTTAAATGAAGAAATACTGCTGCAACCTAAATTAATATATTTTACTTCTGAGAAGCAAAGTTTGAGTTCAGTGCAGTTTTTCAGTAAAGGGGGGGTATGGAGGCATGGATTTAGATATAATTCATCTGGGGAAATTGTTACACACCTTGTTTTTGCACATACAAAAAGACCCTCCTGCAGGTGAGAACATCTCTCTCTTTTTGTGAGCTCCTTGCTCATTAAAAAAAATTGCATTATCATGATGAAAATAGTTTGTGTTTTAAAATTTTAAAAATATGAGCAGTATGGAAAATTGCAGTCTTCTGAGAACTGGCAAACTGTTTAGAGGCTCTCCCCCTATAGTGCTACTAGCAATGGGGCTTCACTGGTGCAACTTTTATAATAAGAATACTGACACAGTTAAAAACGAGATGCATCAGAAATAATTGCAAACACCACTTCTGGTGGTGATTATTTAGCATCAAACATGTTGGCATAGTTTGCTTGGGTGAAGTTGAGACAACCATATGGTGAGCACAACTGGGACTTGCTTATGCTCGCTTTCCCAGCATTGCTCACATTTATTTCCTGTTTGTTAGAAAAGGAAAATCATCAAGATAGGAACATTCCTGTCACAGAAGTAAAAAGATAGGGGCTACTTAATAATTGAAAATGCTCATGAATGTTGTAAACAATGTGGAATGAACTCATTCTAATCATGATACTGTAATGTCAGGAGGTGTTACATTTCGGAGCCGAGACAGTCTGACCTATTATTTAGCATGTATTTATTTTGGCTATGTGTGTAATTGTCCAAAGAAAAAGTAATTTTACCTTTCATAGTAAGGATAAAAGTGTTTATCACAGTACCTTAGTTATTTTGAACATGTCTAAAACTACAGGTGTGAAGTGAATGGCTTCCTATTGTAAGTCAATAGATGATGCAAAAAAAGTAACCCGAGTGACTATGAGAAATACTATCTCTGCTGGAGATGCCCTTTATAAATGTAATAATGTTGCAATGTGCTTAATTGCCAACAACTGAATTAGCCTCCTTTTCAGGTACATTTGGCAAATACCATATACCTTTAAAAGGAAATTTATAATAAAGTAATTAAAAGTGTGATTTATGAAAAGAAGTAAAATGTAAGATAAACAGTGAAACTTCTTGTGGGGGAATAATTTGGATAGAACAGTAATTTGTATACTTTTAACAATAAGGCTGTTTAAAAAATAAAGGTCTAGTCATTAAATAGTGTATAGCTATGCCTCAGATTCCTTAAAACTGATAGTTATTAGAATTCCTAAAATAATCGGCATCAGCAAAAATGTAGAAATAGTCAAGATGCAACTAGATTTCTAATGTTTGTACATTAGTGTAACATTTCTGCCTAAAACAGCAATCAAGTGAATCGGGAAGAAACATCTAACTATAAAAATCAGCATGTTTTTTAAAAACAAAAACTAAAATGACAGGATACAAACAGTCTGTAAAAGGAAACTTTTACGAGAGCTAAATGTATTTCTAGGAATTTAGATTTCAGGTGAGAATTTCTGTATAGGGCATGAAAGCTTGTGTACATCCTGTCCTCTGTGTATGGAAAATATCCCAATAGGAGCCTTAACTTTTGCATAAAGCTCATAACATAAGTGTGCTTCAATAGCAGCAAAATAATCCTAATTCTAGTTAATAAAGTACTTTTCTGTTAAAAAAAGTCACTAAATGTTATTTCCTTTCTGTTTAGCAAGGAGCTCTGACTCTTGTTTCTACTTTTTTTTTACCTGGGGGTCTTTTGTGGTTGATTGACTTACAGGTCTAGAGAAATTTTGGTTTCTATTTGGGATTTTCTAATAGATAGACTACTGCAAGTGGTGGTAGTTGAGAGTGTAATGATTCTGAATGTGTATGATGCTATGTCTGATGTGCCTGTTTTACAGCAATATACAGCCTACAGGTTTTGCCTGTCTTTTGTGCCTTCTCTCATAGAAATTAAGGACAAATGATGGTTGTCATCAATAGGAGACTGAATGCAGAAAGAAAGGCTCGCTGTTCCTGTGCAGTTTCTGAAAACTCCACTTCAGCAACTCCACTTGTCCAAAGTGCTTAGCAGAAGTACATGATGATGTTATGGTATCAATACAACTGAAGATTCAAATAGTTTCACCTATTGTAAGGTCTCTCTCTGATGGTATCCTTTCTAATATTCAGTAAAGCTTGAGCTCATGTTGCATCATTACCCTTAGATGAGAGAGTTCCAAAAGTTTCCTTCTGTCACTATGACTATTTTTCCAAACTTGAAACACAATTGTCTTTGAGACAATTGTTCTTTCCTACCAGAATTGGCAGAAATTGTTTAAGTGAAGTTTAAGTGAAGTGAAGCTGGATATGTAAAGCATGCAGAGTGACTGCTTACATCTTCTTTTGTAATGAGTTAGTAAAAAAAAATTGACCATAATTATCTGTAATTTTCAATCTATAATCTTGTCATTTCTTTTACTTGCTATAATTGAGATGAAATATAAATGTAATGACAGTGCATAAGCCCAACTTTATATATCCTGTTCTTGTGCTTCGTCACATATGCTTCCTGGCAGCCTCCTTGTAAGTTCAACTGCTTGCTCCTGATCTTCATTGTCAGCTGAGGTTTAGTTCTTACAGCTTCAGCACTTTAACAAAGCAGCTCCTTTGGGATAGTGTGGATTGCAAACACAAGGACAAGGCCATGGAGCTGGAGATAAAATGTTTTTAACTGCATGAATGCAGTTGTGGAATGAACTTGGAGAGTTTCCTTGGAGAGCAAGGCACTTTTTCAATTACAACTGGCATAGTTAGTCTTTAAATGAGACCTAAAATTACCTGGGAAGTGATGGCCTTGTCACAAGGGTAAAGAGCAGAAGGAAACTACCACTGTTGTGTATAGACTTATTTATAGATTTATTTTACCTGCTTGATGTTGAAATATTGAAACCAGAGTCCTACTGATACTTCCAGTATAGCTGGAGAAGGTAAAGAATTAGATGACAAAATCTATTAGAAGAAAAATAAAGAATTTTTTTAYGGAGAAAGAATTAAAAATGTAGTTAAGGATGTTTATTTTAGAGTCAGATGAGAAAAACATGGTAGCGATAGACAGACTCAGACTTCTAATTTTTTTTTTTACTGCATGAGCAGCTAAGGAGAATGAGGAAAAATACCCCATTGTAATCATCATAATATTTACATGAAAGTTGTGGAAACTTCTGTTGTAACATAGGATTTTAAATAAGATTCAGAAAAGGATAATTAGAACCTTCTCAATTACATTGAAATAAAACAGAGAATAGTGTGAAAATATTCAGAGGTGTAAAGTAGTTTCTATATGGACTTATGAAGGAACCGTAGTTGTTCACAGGTGGTTACTCTCATAACTATCAGCTGTGGAGAAATTAGGGAGCTTTGTCTGAATGATTTGGCTGTTAAACTGTTGGAGCAATGTGGTATTATCCTTAATTTTAAATGCCCATATTCCTTATTATCGCTAAAAGAGTGTTGGAAAAGATCTCAATAAATTGGATGTTTTACTATATTGTGTGTTTAAAACTTGTGAATTTCTAGCTTTTTGTATATTATAGATTGTAAAGGTACAACAAACAATTCAGTAATAGTTGAATTTTAACAAACAAGAAACAATAAAAAAGATACCACTTCTCAATTTAATCTTGCAGTAAGTTTGAACTGCCAAGGAAAAGGTAGAAGCAAGTATCTGTTTGTTGTTCTGAGGAAAACTGAAAGTAACAGGTACAGCCGGGAGCTACCTACTTCTTTTTCCTTTGTATGCATCTCGTCTAGCTTTATCTTGATATCATTAAAACCACACAGAAATATGATAACATTAATTGTGTCAGCCCTTTATAGTCCATATGTTTGTCTTCTCCGTGTTCACTTCTTGTAGCCATGCACAGGACTATTGTGCTTAGCTATTGTTTCCTGCTCCCTTGACAACAAAGAACAGTCTCAGTGCTGCCAATAAACAAAGTTAATAAACAAAGGCTGCAGTTTTATTCAATACTGAGCTTTATAAACAGTAAAAAAATAGGTATGGTAATCCTTTCCAGCTAGGCTTTGGTTATCTGTTGATTCATTTACAGAGTCATACCCTTGCTTATTAAAATGGAGGGGCTTTTTTCCCCCTACATGATTTCTTGTCTTCTTTTACTGAGTTTCTGAATGTATTAAATTAAACTAGAGTCAGTGACATGACTTCATCTGTATTTACAAATTTATTTAGGGTCATACCAAATTAATTAATTTGTTATGACATCAGGAAGAGTGCAATGGGAGAATATTTTCTATTTTGTGAGGGAGGTCAAATAAGCTGTGAACAAAATGTGATGCAGTGTGACCTGTAAGCCTTTGCAGAAAGCCCTAGTAAAGTGGGGAAACGAGAGAATGGAACCAGGGAAACTTGAAGACATCACACTGGCCATGTATTTTGCTTCTGATAATGGCTTGTTCTGAGGTTCCCATCAGCAGAGAAATTTTGGGTTCATTCTCCAGCATGAGGAAAATGATGTTAGCTCATAACAGAACATCTTTACCCTGCTCTCTTGCATGGCAAAGACAGACAGCAACAGAGATCTGGATAGTTTTGGATGCTGATTAGCTGAGATACAGTTGGCTTTTCCCACTTGAGTTACAAGTGAGCAGCAGCGCTGGTATAAACCAAGGGCAAGATCATTTAGCAACCACACTCCTTCCTTTCTATTCTCATAGCTCTTTTTTTTGTTTTCTTCAGCATTTCAGGCACGGTCAGTGTAATACATCTAAATTTAGAGTATATATATGTACTTAGATAAAAATATATTAATTTTACAGTATTTTTTCAGGGATATTATCCAAAGTATCCAAAGATATAATGTTCCATATTTGTGAACTTATGTTAACTGTGTCTGTGCCCTTTTAACCTAGGATTCAGATTTTGACCATTTTGTGGTGGGTTGCTGTTTTTTTTTTGGTTGGTTTTTTTTTTTTTTGTTTGTTTGGTTTGGGGGGCGTGTTTTTTTTTTTTTGTGGATTTAGTAAGAGTATTATATTGATAAATAAATACCTTAGTGATTGAGAGGCAGGTAGTATTTTTCTTAGTGTGAACAAGGTTATTTATTTTGTAAGTGAGTATATCTTTCACCATGTGTAGAGCCTCCTTATTCCCTGACTACTCAATTCCACAGGCTCTTTAAGTATGTTCTGCACTTAAAATTGCATCACTGTTCCTCTGTTTTTATTTCGTGTTAATAAATATCACAGAATAATTAAAGTACATATTCCTGAATAGGTTAGAGCTTAGGAAACATGAAAATCATGGTTTTTCTTGCTAGGTAGCTCCACCTGTAAACCAGCTCAAACCATAATAGGTGAAAAAGCTAAACATTTCAGAGATTTGTTTCTGCTGACAATTTACTCTATCTTTAGAAAAAAAGTCACAGTGGAATCTCTCACTCACTATTTGACACTGCTGCACAGGGCTGTTATTGTCATTATATGGCTTATATTTAACCTTTTTCTAAACAAAATACTTAAAATGCTAGGAAAAATCTGTCAATTAACTTTGAATCTGGGGAAAAACACGTCCTACCTGAAAAAAAATGAAAATGAACTGTGGAGTTCATTTTCTACTACATTCTTCACTTGAACAGATAAAAAAAATTTCAGATTGTTTATATCAAGTACAACTCCCGCAGGAGAGAATATGCATAGTTTTGAGACAAGCTTGGGAGTTACTGTTTCTGCATAGATTTCTTGGACTCAGGGCAGGTAGAAATGCAAATGAATTGAATTTTGTGTTATCTTCTGTTTTCTGGATATTATATCTGAGACATAAAAGAAAAAGTTTGTGAAAATTTAGCTAAAACTGGTACTTTCAGCAGGAATGAAGTGCCTCTTGAAGTAAGTGCCTCTGACTAGCTCTTTTCAATATCTTCGATTTCTCCTAGTTATTGTAAATTCCAGGGCGCAGATTGAGAAGTAGCATTTTTACTCTACAGTTGTATTTTTTAAGCCCTTTCACTTTGCATTCTCTGAGTATATTTTTTTTCAATCTAAAGGCTAAGCTTAGACATTTCACTTAGATAGATGACCCTGAAGTTAAACCTACTGACAGTAGAAAAGAGTTAATTTTTATTGGAGGAAAGCAGACAGGTAGAAATAGGGTGTCAATTCCAATGAGACAGTCAAGATTTTGCCGGCAAGAAAGTTAAAGTGCTATGAATTGAGCAAATGTTTGTAGACATCTCTGCTGACATCTACTTTCTGTCGATATTTCACTTTCACTGATATGAAAGCTGAAAACTCTGAATTGTGAATGGCTTCAATACTCTAGTTATGTTATCTGCCTGGGTATGATAACCCATTAGTTTCAAACAGAATTGGATGTGAAGTTTATTTTGAAATTAGATTTGAGTCTTTGGTGGCTTAATAGTTTTTCTTTATCTGGTAGACTTAAAGCAGAATCATGGTCTTCTGAAGAGTTTTGTGTGATGCCCTTTCTCATTTCAGTTGAAATCTGTTAAAATCATCATTTTTCAATTAAGAAAATTCTATTTTGCTTTGCTGAACATTGGTTTGTCTTTTTTTTTCAATTTCCATTTTATAGCCTCCACACATCCATATCAAAGCATAAACTCAAGGTTTTTCTGCCCTTTGGAGCTGAAGGCAAGTGTGGGTTCATTAGTCAAACTTTGAGAGAGTTAGCTATTCTCACAGTAGCTTATAAAAACCATGAAGAGGTGGTTTTTTTTTCTGTCAGTGAAAGTGGTAACTTTTTTTCTTTTCAGCACTGCTAAGCCAAATAGTTGGTTTGAATACTTTTCCTTATCATTCTGCTTGGATTTATACTTCATATTTCTTGTCTGATTCCATAAAGCCATTGCCAACTACATAACAATAGAAATTTTCTTTGAAGAGCATCTCTGAACTGACCTCCTGCTCAAAGCATGGTTATTGCCAAGACTTGGTCAGGTCAACTGGAGCTTTGTCTGCGCAAGTTTCGAAAACCTCCAAGGAGAGTGATCCTACAGTCTCTCTGGACAACCTATTTCAGTGCTGCACTGCCTTCCTAATGAACATACTTCTCCTAAAGCCCAGCCTGAACCTCCTCCCAGTGTGCCATTTTAGTGCCTTTTGCTCCTTTGGATTGGATTTGGATTTGGATTTTTGACTACCAAGAATAATTTGGCTCTGTAATTTTTTTTCAGGTAATTTTTAGATTAGACAGCTAGTTTCAGACCAGTGTTAAATCACTCCTTAGTCCATTCCTGTTCACTGGATTGAGCAAAGACATGATCATTTTGTTTTTTGTCGACAAACTGGGTTTGTCCAACTTGTCCGGTTTGTTAACATCTGTCATGAACAGGCAGACAGTAGTCTGGGCACAATAGTCCAGGTGCAGCCTTGCCAGTGCCAGCTAAAGGCAATAACTAACTTCCCTTAATCTGTTGCTCATACTCTTGCTCATATGGACCAATAGGTAATTTGCCCAGTTTTTAATGTGACCATACGCACTACTGGTTCATTGCCTGATTTCCACCCTATTTTCTGGGGGTTCTTATCAGCAGAGCTGCTGTTCAGCCTATTGTTTCCCAACGTCTACCAACACATGGGGTTATATATGTAAGAACAGTATCCATTGAGAAGAGAAGTGGGTGTACTCAATGACAGGTTATCCGGCACTACTGTAAAAGTAGAAACTTTAAGTGTACAGTACAGGGAAGAATGTCATATGCTACCAGATAGACATTGCCACCAGCAGAAAAATTGTTAAATGAATGGACTTGGCATAACTGAAAGTGAACAAACCCTTTTTGAAGCCTGGATTCCAGCCACATCCGTGCTCCGTGCCTGGGAATAGGAAATGAGGCAAGGGCTTCATCTGTAATAAGACTTTGAGAGAAGTGGAGCCAGGAAATGAGAAGCGGCTTCTACATTTTCTTAACAGTCACCCTTCTAATGGTAGATTGTAAGCAAATTTCAGAAACATTTATGTGAACTTTTGGAAGGCAGGAAGTTTCAGAACTTCTTGTCAGTAATTTTTATTTTTTTTTTGTTTTGGTAAAATACTGTGAGATTTACAAACATTTCTGGAGGACAGGAGAAAATAAAAACTTCTGTACAATACTAAAACATGAGACTACTAAACTTGCTTTTCTTACTTGCCTTTGGCATGGATCATGAGAGACCCAGAGTTTGCTGCTTTTTGATTGATATTGAATTTCTCATTTCTGGAATGGTATGGGAAACCAAGAATAAGCAAAATTAAATTAAAACTGTTCCAGAACAAAGCAAGTATTCCAACAGAAACTATTTCTTGACGTTGACAGAGCAATCCAAGTTCTTACAAACTGTTGCTTTTACACTGAGAAGTCCTCTATGAAGCTATCTTGGATATGTTATTGTACAAAAAAAAACCTTGACTAGTCATATAAGTCTTATATGAACTTCACCATTGTAACTTCCAGCAGATACAAGTGTGATTCAGGGAACTAATTCTCACAAGAGCAGAACTTAATTATCAGTTTTCCAGATTAACGTTTTATTATCATTAGGTGTTTGCATAAACTCATACCAACTTCTCCTTTTCCTCTAAAATTTATAGCAGTTTTTAATGTACATACTTGTGTTTTGAAACAAATGTAGTAAAGGAGTGAGACTTTGCATCAATACAGATAGATGGCATGTGGTATAGAGACCACAGCCAAAATACACATATATAAGGGTTATAGATATGCTTTGCTGAGTTTTCTACTTAAATAATCTGTTACTTATGGTTTGATATAATTATCTGGATTTGCAAACAAAAAAAATCCCTATCATGCCTGAGAATAAGGTTTTTCATTATGGATAAACATTTTGGCCTGAAATGCAACTCTTATACAGAACCCATTTTTTTCAGTACAAGAAAAATATTGAAGTACTGGAGTGTGTCCAGAGAAGGGCAATGAAGCTGGTGAAGGGTCTGGAGCATCAGTCTTATGAGGAGAAGCTGAGGGAGCTGGAGTTTAGCCTGGAGAGAAGGAGGCTCACCTCTGGCCTTATTGCTCTTTACCTGAAATGAGGTTGTAGCCATGTGTGGGTCAGGCTCTTCTCCCCAGTAAGAAATGATAAGATGAAAGGAAATGGCCTCTAGTTGCACCAGGGGAAGTTTAGATTGGATATTAATAAAAATTTCTTCGTGGAAAGGGTTTTCAAGCATTGGAACAGGCTGTACAGGAAGTGTTTGAGTCACTGTCCCTGGAGGTATTTAAAAGACGTGTGGATGCAGCACTTGGGGACATAGTTCAGCAGTGGACTTGGCAGTGCTGGGTTAACAGTTGGACTCGATGATCTTAAAGGTCTGTCACAACCTAAACTATTCTATGAATCATGGATGGGTTTTGACCTCTTGCATTAACAGAGTAACTCACTGGACATAGGGACTGGAAATTGTAGTCTTGGGATACTTGAGTTCAGTTTCAGGCTCTGAAGTTTGTTTTGGTATTGGTTACTTTAATTTTCCTGATAAGTTAACTCCTGAGCCTCTCAGGCAGCTATGTTCTGAGTAGAAAGATATGTGCAGACAGCTTGAACAAAATGGAGTTTTATTTTGCATTGTTTTCTGAAAATTTTTTACTAAATGTGTTTCAGATACTGTGCTTTTCTAAACACCTGATTATTGCTGTGTGTTATTAGCTTAGTTTTTGGCTTAAACCTGTGCAGGCTAAATGATAAAAAAATATTTATCTACAAAATAGATAAAAATTTTTTATATGAACTTCCTAAAATGGATACTTTGTGCTTTATTTCAAGTATGCGTATTCATCTCAAGTGGTTCTGCTTACTAAGTAGAACACATATTGTGTGTAACTGAATATTTCATAGATTCTTGTCTTCTGTTTAATTTTCTCTGACAGGTATCAATACATGTAATATTTTTCTTGGAACAGAAAAAGATGTAATAATGAACAATTTTGGCAGATGATAAGTTGTTTCCTACTAGAACAAGGATTTTGGAAAACTACTCTCTATAACCTTGGAGAGTTTATACTTTGAGGGAAAAGTTACGACCTTTACATAGATTCTTGTGCCCAAGAGGAAACAAAAGTGCAATTATTTCAGTACATGAGGCTTAAGATTTGGCAAAAGCCTTGTGCTTTTTATGCATCAGTGAGACTGGTAAGCAAATAATCATACAAACAAAGGCTGTAGATTATAAGGAAGCTACAAAACTGAATGCAGCCTAAAAATAAACTTGGAGTTCAGCATAGATAATATGCTTTAAATGAAGAATGCAATGTTAAGCAAAATTAAAAGGCAGGCAAGGTCTCAGAGATTACATGTGTTATTGATGGAAACAGGCTGCACTACCAACTACCAATTATATAGTGTTGTCAGTGTAAAACACTGAAATATGCCAGGTTTCCAGATTTCCAAATTTTGTTTTCAATTTCATTCAGCTCTTGCTTATTAGTAACTCGTATCCTGCCCCATTCAACAAAGAGCACTCAAAAGTGAGCTCTTTTGAACCAGTGAGAAGGCAATGACAACTCTCACATCTCTCCCATGGAGGCCTCAGATGAGACCCCTCTCTGTGCTCTGCTGCGGGCCAGAAGGCTGGTGCACGTAGGGAAAGGCTGAAAGCAAGAGAAAAGTGGGCCACTGCTGTTGTGAGTCCACACTGCTGGGAGGACAGCCTGTGCACTCAGGTGTCACGACGGGGCTAGATGCTGTGACCTTCCCAAAAGCGTCCTGTGTTCAGCGGTGCCGTGATGCAGTGTGCGGTGGTCGGTGGAACAAGAATGCCGGGGTCGTCACCAAGCGCCCCTCTCAGGGGTCGCTGGTGGGTGCAGTTGCACAGCTGACACCCTACCCCACCCGCGCAGGTGGACGCGCAGGAACTCACTCACACATAGATGCGTACAGCCGGAGGCAAAGAGTTGGAGGGACTCTTCTTATGTTATTCCACAAAACAGGTTTATTCCCTGAAGGGTTCAGGGAAGAACAAGCACAGAACAATGGAGGGTCCACGGTTATATACTAGGGGCAGTAGGGGCGGAGAGAACAACAGGGAACAATGGGTTGTGGGCCAGGGGGCGGAGAGAAGGTGGGGCTATACGACTGCAACCAAAAGGGAAGGGTAAGGGGAGGAGTAAGGGACAGAGACAAATGGGGCGTGGAGTAAGGGAGAAGGTTCTGGGACATAACCATAAAAGGGGTACAGAGACTGATGGGCCAATAGGCCAACAGAATAGGGGAACATTAACATAGTGTTGCTAGGCCAGATGGGGGAGACCTTCCTCCTCACCATGACTATGGGGGAGATCTCAGACCTCGGAGCCTTCCCACCAGCAGTCTCCTACTGCACCTAGGTCCTCTTGCTCCTTAGTCACTCTTATGGCTAGCCCTACCACTGCAGCCTCTCCTGCTGCAGGCTCAGCCACCGCAACACTCAGGATTGGTCTTGAAGTGACAAGAGCAGGTACACTAGAAAAATGACCCATAAGCAAGATGAAGTAGCACTCTTTCCCTCCTTCTGGGAAAGGGTCAGTGGCAACTGATGCTCAGGCAGCAGTTCGGTACAAAGAAGAGGAATAACTCCAACCTCCTGTCTTGCCTGGTGGAGAGAGGAAGCTGCCTGCCTGCTCCTACAATTCCTCTGTGGTGTAATGTAAAATACATTCTTAGGAGAATTTTCCTGAAAAACAAAGTAAATCCCAACAATTCTTGCCATATGTGTGAATATCCATGGTAAATAACTGTTTGAGTTAATTTTTAACTGACTCATGTAATATGTGTTTTGGTGGGAGCCTCTGAAACTTCTGATGAAATAGTTTTACATAATTAATTTATATGTGATCTATATAAAGGATATATTCACGCTTAAGGAAGTTGGTCTCCTGGATTTGGTTGTTTCCTAGGAGGTTATTTTTTGTTCTATCTTATGATTAATGTATATTTTTTATTAACCTATTCTCAGGATTCTCAAGAATAATGATTCTAAGGAAAAATAAATGCATTTTGTAATTTTAATTTTTTGTCTTCTGTTACCTTTCTAATGTTTCACAAAAAATGCTTAATTCTTTAGCTTTTGCATGAGCTTATTCAAGGAGCGAAAAAGTCTGCTTAAATTATATTAATAATTTTTATTTTACTAAAATTTACAGTCTCTATTAGTGTCATAGGTTAGCCTGGTAAGTTTCCAGACCACCAGAGGAATTGTTCTTAAGAGGATTTAAAACGGCAAAAAAAAGGCTCCAAAAACTTAAAGTAGTAAAATAGTTTATTTACTAACACGACTAAGAATAGAAAGAATAGTAATAATAAAAAATATTAAGGCATAATATACAGATACTTTTCCCAATACCTTCCCACTTCCCACTGACTGCATAAGGGAAGACAAACATGGGGTTTTTGAGAGTTTTTTTATGCTTATGGAAAAGAGTTTCTACTGCTGTAACTTCATAAACCACAGCTGCAGCTCCTGCCCGGAACGCTGTGGTGCAAAGTAAAACAATTTCCTCTCCCACAAAACACTCGGCAGTCTTTTTACAACTCCTAGCATGGGTCACAAGAAAGTCCATGGGGTGAGTCTTTTTTAAGTATGAGTTATTCCATCCTGGAAATGAAAATTCTCTCTTCAATCTTCACCAAGCGCCAGCAAATGCGTATGCCCTGGCGTGAGCAGCCCCTCTCAGGCTGTAACACATACCTCCAGATATACTTCAAATGAATTATAGGGAATAGTTTGTTACATTACAGCTCTCACCACAGCATGCAGGAGAAATTCAGTTCCAGCACTCGGAGTCTCTATTCTCGCTCTTGCTGACCTTGAAGCTGCCATGTTGGCTTCTTCCTTGTGGTGCTGCCATGTTAACTCTTTACACAGTCACGTCCTTCTGTTCTCTCTAACTTGGAAGAGAGCCCGCCTCTGCAGTATTATTCCCGGAGGATTTGATCTTAAGAAATCCCTGCCATAGCTCTCGTGGCGTGCGCAGTCTCAGTGCAGTGATTGCCGCCGTTGGAAAAGATGGAGCCGTGCCTGTTGGTTGGCCCCGGGGCTTTCGCCACGCCGCACAATCTGGGGGTCCGGTGGTGGCTGAGCAGCGATCTCATGGCTACTGGTGTGGGCATCCTTCCCAGCGACTGTGGCATACCGGCCCCGGCGACCGGCGGGGACCATGGCTCCAGGGGACTGGAGCCAACGCGGAGCCCGCCTGCCAGTCCCCGCAGTCGAGGAATTCTAAAGACGGATGCCCTTCCGCTGTCTCTTGCGAGAAGATATGCAAATTTTCGCTAGGCCAAAACGACCATCCGTTGGTCCAAAACTTTCATCCAATCATAGCCCATCAAACCCATAACAATTAGCAAAATTAGGCCAGTTGGATTCCATGCTAAGAATTTAAATATCACTGTTCAGACCCCTTTAAATCAAAAAGATAAAAAAAAGATAAGTCAAAGTTCTTTTCGTTTTCGCTATGGGTTTGAAACTCTCATGATATGCTGTGTCACACATCCCATCTTTTTCAGAATTTGCAAGAGCTTAAAAATTATGACTTTTTACAATGAAAATTAAATCTCCCGTGACATCTGTTACCTTTAGAAATAGGGGTTTTGAGAAAAAACCTGCCATTATTTATAATGAAATATGTCTGTAAGTTTGGTCACAATGAGACACTTCTCATTATCATATATGTAGATTTGATGATTGTAGACTCAAAAATATGAATGAAGTAGCATGACTGAAAGATTCATTGCAGTTCTGTACACTCTTGGCTACTGAGTCTGCATGTGTTTCTAGTTCTAGAAATAGATGGTTAATGTGTATGTGTATCTTCCTGGATTTTATGCCTAAGGTAGTCTACTTTATATTTTACTTGAGATGACAGTTCCTATCTAATGATATTAATGGCTTAAATGATTTATAATGACTAGTTAAGATGAGGTAGCTTATTATAGTCTTAAACCCAGTGATTGAAAAGTCATTGAAAGAGTGTTTTTGACTCATTATTCTATACTGTATTGTTAGATGAATGAAGATAAGCTATATCAAGAGAAGATATTTGCATCTGTATGGTGGAACTAGGTAAAAGTACACTTTGAAGTATGAATTAGGTTTTTTTTTCCCTACTATTAACCAGTTTATTGTCTAGTACCATGGGCTCTTGGATCATTTATCCTGTGTTTCCTACTGTTGTATTTGCAGGAAACAGCTGGTCGCATCCTAAAGCTAAGTTACATCTCTTTGTAACAGCTGGACTGTGAGCTGAATGTTATCAATGTTGAGCTTCCTCCTAAGGTTTAGTTATAATGAAAAAGAAATAATTCTTGAATGTAAGACTTCTGGAGCACCATAAATTAAATGTATTCGCTTTACTACAGTATTTCTCTCTGATTTGTAAAAAATGATTGCGATTTAGTGACTTGAAGTATTTGTGGGCAAAAATAAAGCAACAGCTAATGATCTCTTCTCTTCTGCAGAAAATTACATCAGCAGTTTGAAATGTATAAGGAGCAAGTGAAGAAGATGGGTGAAGAATCACAGCAGCAGCAGGAGCAGAAGGGTGATGCCCCAACCTGTGGAATCTGCCACAAAACAAAATTTGCCGATGGCTGTGGCCATAACTGTTCATATTGCCAAACTAAATTCTGTGCGCGCTGCGGAGGAAGAGTGTCTTTGCGGTCAAACAAGGTATGGAGTTATGGGAGTTTAACAGCAAGCTTCTCCTAAGCTCAATATCTCTTATTCATTGCTTATGAATCCGAATCACATAACTACTGAAATAGATTTCTTTTAAGGAGGCAATGATGTCTACTTCAGAGGCTTTAAAGACATCTGTCCTCATTTTGTATAATTTCCAATTGCAGATGGATTTATGATTATGGCTTTTACGTTAATACATACCATTTTTTGACTAACAAACTCATGGAAGTACGTTTATGTCTTTGATTGGAGAATGAGTCTCTGTTTGAGAAACAGAAGTATGTCTAGTGATCTAGTGATGATAATATTGAGACATTGATTGTTACAAGATAGAGCAAAGATTTATTTCTTTCCTGCTTGCCTAGGCTCTTCTGTACAAGATTATTGTAAAATTAGTATTAGAATATTATATAATATAATATTGTGCTTTTAAATATTTATTATCTATTATACATATGCACACATTATACATATTTATGTGTACATACACATGCAAATGTTAGACTATTTCTGGAAAATAATTAAATGCACTAACATATATTGTTACAACTAGTATATATTGGTGTTTATTGTATAACAAGAGGTAAACCAGCAATCTGAATTTTTAAAAAAGCTGAATGATAGAATAAAAAATTCAGCAAAACTGATTTAATCACAGAAAATTCTTCTGAGATCATTTTACTGAACATTTTAGATAAAATGTTCAGATCTGATACACAGAATCTTCCTCAGATTCTGACAGATACTCGTAGAATATGTATGGCAATATTCAAGAAGTATTACGCTAGTCTTTTGTGAAAACACATATTTTGTAAACCATACAATAATTTATTATTTTAATATTTATTAATGTAATATTATATAATTTATTTCCATAAGTCTATTTTCTTCTTTAAYATGCTCATTGCAAATACCATGCAATTGATACATGTTATCTTTTGTAAGGTAGGAGACAATAGTATGCATGTTATATATATATCTTTGTTTAACATTGAAAGGTAGGTTTAAATAGTGGACTGAAGTTTTTATTGACAAAGTGTAAAGTAACAAAAAATATGAAAATATAATAATATTTCCTGATTATTAAAGTAACAGATTATTTGTAAATGTCTCAAATTGCCTTGGCTTTAATTAAAGTAATTTAAAAACATTGTCTTCAATAGGTTCACATATTTTATTTGTTTTTTATAACTAACTAAGTCATGTTGCTGGTAATAAGAGAGATAATAACTTCTGTATTATTTCATCTGATTATAAAAGCCAATGAGGGCAGATATTTGAGTAATTATGCCTACATACTTGCAAACATAGCATTAGGAAGAATGCTTCGTTTCCTAATGAAACATTCCGATACACCATTTAGATTCTCCTTGGGATTGATCATCTGAACTTGACAGATATATGTCTGACTTCTCTTGACAGATTTCCAATGAGATTCTTTTATAGCCTCTTAGATAATTTGTTCCACTGCTTTCCCATGCTCACCACAGACAGCTTCTCTTACTGTCTAACCTAAATCTGTCTTTCTGTAAGCTGACTTCTCCATTCAGTCTGAGACTGTTCTGCAGCTCTTCTCAGCTGGCATTTTTTCTACTATGGTTGCTAATTTACTGTGAGGCTTTCCTGCACCTCGTTCGTTTTTATTCTAGATAATTTCTGAATATACTGAACAGAGTATCTCTAGACTGATCTCCTGTGAAGCTTCATTGGTGATAACTTTTGCTTAAAAAAACCCTGATCATTTATTCCTGTCTTTTTCTTCTTGCTCTTTCATTAGTTAAGTTTTTTCATGGATTAATTTATTCCTATTCCATGGCAGCTGAGATTCTTTAAAAGCCTGTAATCCCAACTGAGCAGTAGGAATAAATCTCTTTTTCTCTCTTTCTCTGTGACTACTTGAAAGAATTCTAATACATGTAGCAGACATGAATTCCCTCTACTAAAGCGATTCTGACTTTTCCACATTTTATCATAATTTTTTCGTATGCTAGCTGATTTTATTCTGTATTTGGGTTTCTAAAGATCTGTCCAATGTGGATGTCAGACTCATTTGTCTATTCGTCAGTTGATATAATGTTGAAACTCCTTAAAAATAAATAACTCGGCATTTTTGCCAAGTTTTATACTTCTTATCAATGAAAGACTGTATTACAGTTAACAATTATTTTAGACTGGAGATGCTTTACATAACTATCATATGATTTAAATAATTTGTTACTCTTTTTTGTTGACTCACTTTATAGCTTCTCTTTCTGAAATATCAGTTCAAAGTACGTCCTCCAGTTTATTCTGCATCAAATAATATTGTAGAGTAAGTATCTTTCTAATCACTGTGAATATGACCACAAAGGATCTAATTCAGAAAGACTGTGGCAGTCTCCTATTTATGATCTCTTTTCTGCCTACACTCATAATTCTATAAAAAATATTTTGGTCTACCAGAATTTACCAAAATTCATTATTTCTCTTTTCTTTTCTGGATACAACTGCAGCTTCTTGAAGGATGACTTCTAATAACTTCCTGTTTTAACTTTGTTTTCTTTGGACTTTGTAGACATTTTTTGACACATTATACACACACACACACACACATATATATATATATATATATGTCTACTTTGAACCTTATACAAGGTGATACACTGTCTGAAATGTTCTTTGATGGAACAAGATCTTCATATCAAGTTTCAAGCTAAATTCATGCCTTTTACTCCAGATTCTGCTACTAAATTGTTTGGTACAGACCAGTATTAGCAGCATGCAGATGATGCAGAATTGTAAAGAACACTTCTCTTTCGAAGATTTCAAGGCTGACTATTACTTACAAGGTTCATGATCATGAGTAGGAGCAGGGCATGGAAATGTTTTGACTGTTGTCAGAGCATTATATTAGGATTCCCAAAATGTTTGGATGATTTATTTGTTTTTCAGTTTTGTTAAAATGCCTGAAATGTATAGGCATTAGCATTCAGTTCAAGCTGTGCAAAAATTATCATTATGTAGGAGTTCCTTCTAGATCAAACAAACAAAACTGATAATGGTGGCACTTTAGCTTTTGCACAGTTTATTATTTTAGTGAATGGATTATTCAGCCAGAATGGGAGCTTTACTTTCAAGGGAGTAAGGAACCTTGAACAGCCATCTTTTATGTTTATGAACACTTTCAGATCGATTAAAACTGAAATAATAAATCACATGAGAGCAAGCAGCAATTGTTCTTAGTAATAAGAGTACCACTGATATATAAAATATACTACTGTTCTTTTTTTTATTATATAGTGATTTATATAGGGAAATGCACATTGAATAAGGCAGTAGACAACACAACGAAGTTTATGCAGGTGAGAAATATAAATGCTAAAATGTTGGAAAAACACAACTTCCAGATTGATACAACATTGTGTGCAGTGAATATAAATTTCAGCAGCTCAGAATGCCAGTTCACTAAACCAACCTTTCACTTGTACAGAAAGAAAAAAATGCTTGTCTGAAAACTTAATGCTTGCTGAATACCTTCTTTTAGGGTATTTGGCAACCTATCATTTGGAGCCACTGAAACATCCTTCTTTCTTTGTCTTTGAAAAACAAAAGTAAGAAATTTTCAGTTGTTTTATAGGACCCAACAACAACATGGGAAACACGCAAGGTGTAAGTAGGGAACTTCTCTCAGTTCCTCTGGTTCAGTGAAAGCTTTGCATTCTGATTATTTCCCTGGGGCTGTTTGATTTTCAGAAAAACATCAAGTTCCTTTTGTTGAATGATTCTAACTGCAGGACTTGCAATGTGACCATCTCTATGGAGTCACAAGACAAAGTTTTAGTATGCTTGTGCTAATGCATAATCATTTCATTCTGTTGAGAATTAGCAAGCACCAAAGAATTAGTCTGTCACAATCAGGTTTTCTAAGTCACTAGGATTTGGGATAAACTCAATGATTTGTTATTGCATACAAGTAAGTTGATCTTTAGAAGATCGACTGTATTTCTCTACAGAAAACACATAACATTGCAAATGTGAGGAAAGAATTGCTCTAAACCCTGTGTGGGTTTTTTTTTTCTCTTTTCAGTTTAGTCCATGTAACACCTGTAAAATCTCATAACCTACAAGTGTATTCATCTTTCTGGAGAACAAGTATCTCTGAAAAAAAGGAAAGTCAGTGGTAAATTATTCCAAAGACAATATCTTATTCAGAAGTTGTAAATTCACAATTGGATGGTATAAAAGTTATCCTTCTCATTAGGACAAATTTCGCATCTCAATCTCCCCGTGAACAAAACAGAATTTGTATTATCAAATATATTGAAGACTTCCAATCTTAAATCTGGTCCTGATTATATTGGAACAATGTTAATGCCATAGTGAGCATCTATGATTGTTAAGACATCTCTAAACAATGATCAGTTCCATCTTATTTGAGATGATCAACCTCTTTATTCTTTTGGAAGTTATACCCAAATTTATGAGGACTACAGTTCAGCTAGTACACACATCATGGTCTTTAGTAGCTTTCCCCACTCCTTTCCCAGTGGAGCTTGGCTTCTCTGATATGGTGCAGCTGTAACCTGGGATCAGTCTTAGGGAAAGAGCTGCATGAGGACGGTTTGCAATAAGCCCTCTTGGGAATTCCAGTCCTTTGCCTGGGAGCTGCTCAGGTGCTCAGCCTCGGTCCCTGCCTCAGCCATGCAGTTGCCTGGTTCCCTTGCTGGGCCTAATCTGTAGGCTTGGCTTCCTGGATTGCCTCAATTCTACCTCATCACCACGGACCTTGCTGGGGACCTGGATTCTTTGCTGACCCTGGGCCCTATCCTGTTCCACTTGGGTGCATGCTGTGGGACACAGGTCTGTAGGTGGGAGCATGACCTGCCTCATGCCACCCTTTGTGCCTTCTCCTGGCCCTGGCCAAGCTGCTGACTCTGCTTCTGCTGCGAGAGTACAGAAGTAGTGCTGTCCCAGCGTAACCCTTCAGCAAAACTCTTCTTCAAATTGCTGCAATTCATGGTAAGAGTAAAAACCTTGCCACGACTATCATTTTGAATCAGGAGATGTTGCTCCTTTCCAATCTGTAAACTTTGCTTGCAAACTAATGCCTAGCAGAACTGATATTCAGAATCTGCATTTCTGTATTGATACTTTGGATTCTCTTGATTGTTCAAAAAACCCCTGTGATTTTAATACAAACTATGTGGATAGGATCATTCCCTTCAAACGACAACTGCACAAACTATTTCTGTTATTAATTTTAATTATTTGAAACTCTTTACATTTGATAGCTCTTTTGATCTCATTAAACAGCAGATGATGGCCTCAATTTCAACAGAGGCTACACATTTGAACTCTTCACTACTTCAAAGCCTTCATAAACCTTAGAGGTTATTATGATCCTGATACAATGAAGAACTCATAATTTTACCCAGACTGATAATTTTAGGCACTTAAGGTGAGAAAAATACAGTCTTGAAGAGTAGCTTTGGCTCAAGCACTCAGATGCCAGATTGACCTTGTAACAGATGTTTTTTAAAAAGGATAAGGTATAGATACTGACTCATTCTAGTTTTATTTTGAGTATAGGATGGAATTCCACTAATTTTGCTAACATATCTGTGTGTCAGAATACTCATGGAGAGAAGGCCTTTCTTCTTAAAACCTCTATTAAAATATACCTGCATTTTCATGTGGAACAGGACAAATACCACTGCAGTTAGACTTTTTTGTTGCATTTTAAGCATCAGTTCTTTGAAAACTGAATTAAATGATTTCTCTAATGTCTTTGCTATTGAAATGACTGACTAGACTGTCTTTCATGTCGTCAGTCATGTCATTGCTTGCAGTGTATTGCTATGAACTCAAGAATGTTTGACAGTGTGTGTCGAGGAAGCTGAGAAGCTGGAGGAAGTCTTAGCTGTTTGGTAAAGTGCGATGGCTTGTTTTGAACCTCACATATCTTTATATTTTGTAGCTTGTTTCTGTAAAGAGTTTCTTCATCCTGGAGGTTATGCAACATAGGTTGATTGTGTGAATGAAGTCTTGGTTACTATTATGATCAAAGTGTGAATGACAGGATTTTGAATTATGTTTATGGATTATAATCCTCTTGGATAGTAGAGTATGTTTCTTCAGAGGTGAGAATGAGAAATTAAGGCTCTAGATGTTTCCACGTGAAATATCTCTGAGCACTATTGCCTCTCTTACTGCGGTGGGACAGGAAGCCATGCTAGGAAAGTATGACAGCACCTGGCGCTGAGCAGAAAAATATGTCTCTGCACACAGAGTGATAATGCATGGATGATGTCCTGTGATTTAGATAGCTTCCAAAGCTATTTATTTATTTGTAGAACTGAGAATACCACTAAAACCCACAGCATCCTTGAAAATACTTTAATCTTTTGCTACTGAACATAGGATCATAGAATAAATTGGGTCAGATGGGACCTGTGGAAGTTTTCTAGACCAATCTTCTGCTTCATGCAGGATTAACTTCAAAGTCAGATGAGGGTTTTAAGACCTTGTTCAACTGAATTGTGAAAACCTTCTAGGACATAGAATCCCTAACCCCTTTGGACAACCTCTTTCACTGATTAACAACTATTGTGATTTTCTTTTTTTCTTACATTCAATACAATCCCTTGATTGTTGCATTTTGTTTATTACCTGTATATCTTCAAGAAAATTTTGTCCTTGTGTTTCCTGTAGCTAACTGTTAAATAGTTGAGGAATGCAAGTAGTTCCCCTCTTCCCACACCCTTCCCTGTCCCAGCCTTCTTTAGACTAAACAAGCCTATGTCCCTCAGCTTCTCCTTGTATATTGTGTGTTTTATTGCTTGACTGTCTTGTCTGGCCTCTGTTGTATTCTCTCCTGTTTGTTTGTAACTTTAGGATTTGAGGGAACCTAAGCCTTCTATAAGAATTACATGTTATAAAGTTATGTGTCACACAGGTATCGGAATAACAAAGCTATAAAATGAATTGTCACCCATTTTCGGTAAGCGGTGGTATTCCCAGCACAGTTAATGCTTAATTAAGTGCCTAGATTTAGTCTCCGTATTTGCATGTGAAATTAAGATACCAGATAAAAGTCATCATTCTTCATTCACAGAAATGGGGAATACTTTTGACTGAAAGCATTTTGAATTTTTTTTTTAAAGTATTATTTCATTTACAATTTTAGACAGCTAAAAAGACAATTGCTTCAAGGAAAATAACCAGTAGGAATGTTTGTATTTAATAGTGATGGGTATGAAAAAGAAAGTATATATGTTATAGACCTGGCATGACATGGAGTGAACACTTGTGAAAAACTCTGTCTCCTTGTGTTTTAAAACTCCAGGATATTAAAGATCTGTTGAGTGGCTAACATGCAGTTATGTCATTTTGAATACCCTCTATCTGTCTGTAGTAAACAAATCTTAATTTCATTGAACTCTTTGCAAGTGCAAAGCATTGATGAATGCTAACCATTTGCAATACTGGGGTCCAAGAGCTAAATGCTGCATCCTTTCGATGAGATGTTTTAAGATGATTCAGACATGACTCCCAAATTATTTTTATGAAAATAATTTCCTTTGTGCATTTTTTTGTACAAATTTTTTTATATATAGGATTGTCTCAATTTCACTCATGAAAGGATTATGAAAAATATTAAAACTACTTATTTTTCACTATATCTCCTTTACCACTAGGGAAAATAAGAAAGATATATATTACTTCCTTTGATATTTATTTGTTTATCTTACTAACAAATACTACTACTTGCTTTCAAGATGAAAGTGACTCTTTCCTTATGTGTGTGTTTTGTTTTTTTTTTTTTTCCTATCCTTTCTTTCTTGCTTTCGTGGATATGAACTCCAGGAGGACAAAGTGGTTAGAACCTTTTTTCTGTTTAAAGTTCTTTTCTTTTATGGTAGACTTATTTCCTGGCCTACATTTGCTTTCATTTACACAGGTGTAATTCCTACTGAAGGCAAGGGGAGTTACTGTCATTAAAATGAAAGCAATATTCAGCATAAAAGGCTTACCTGTTTTTCAAATAGCTTCAAATAGTGTGTGAGTTGTTGTGAACAGTATGCATGCTATTCCTCTCTGTTTGCAGCTTTTGTGAGCATGTCCCTGCCTTTCCTTTGCTTTTGCAATATGATATGTGCACAGTCAAAAAAAATTAAATGAGCATTTGTGTCATAGGTGTTTCTTTGATAAAATTCGTTTGTATTCTTGTAGAAGTGGCATAAAGTGATCATAATAATTTTTCCACTCTTTATCACTGATATGTATGCTCTCAACGTTTAAGCTTGTGGTTTTTTTTGGCATGGTAGTTCAGTTTGGATTTTCAATGACAATACAGTTAGATCCCAGGAAATATTAAGAAAACATATTTATCCTAAACGTTTAGGAATATGCCAGCAATGTCCTAGTTATCCACTAATATAAATTATTTTCTAAACAGGTTTGTAGGCTTTCCTAGAATATAGTGCACATATTGTATTGAGCATAATGTTGAAATAATGTTAGACGTTATGCATGTCACTGACATTCTGTTTGTCTTGATAAGATTACACCTACAGTAAATATTTTAGTCTGATTTCATTTTAGAAATGTTTAGAAATGGTAGTATAAGTCTGAACTTGAGAATAAGCGTGGGTATGTTTCAATATTTTACCAAATTAGTGTAATTTTTTTAAAATAACAGAATTGAGAAAACTACATGAGCTAGTGTAAATCTGTTCTTCCACGAAAGTCTCTGCTATATTCTAAAGAATTGAAGCTACAAAAGCAACTTGCCCTGCAGTGCTTGGCAAATAAGTTCCTGTACGAGATGGAATAAAGAAATTCTTTAGTGTTCATATGCTTTTAGTTAATGTATACAGAGAAAGGCTTTTGCTATAATAAAATGTAATTTTTTCTTACTGATAGCTGTGTCAAGGCTCACATTTAACTTGCACATATGGTTCAGGAATACTTTGCTTCATACAGAAGTTGTAAGCCATGTGGTGTTACCATTTAGGATCTATCTTTAGTAGTGGGCAGGTGACACTTGAGCTGGGCCATATACTGGTGCCCCAGTCAGTATCTACTGCTAGACAGTACATAGTTTTCTTTTGGCCTACGTAATAAGAGTTTTTCACAATTGAAAGGCTGTGAACTTATAGAAGCCGTGAAGTAACGCCAGTTTGTAGAATACAGAGGTAGCTGTAAAATACAAAAAGTTGATGAAAAAAAGGAACAATTTTCTCCTTGAAGAATTTCCCCTTTCAGTAGAATCTTGCAAGTAATTGATGCATGCTAAAAGTATTCCCACAGTTAGTCCAACAACTGCTGTCTGTTTGGTGCTCACCTATATTGGAGCCATGTCAAATACTAAATTCACTCGGAAAATAAAAAAAAAAACACTCGTGAAGGAGATCACAGTAATAAGGCTATATTATTATGTAGCTTTACCATGTGCATGTGTTAAGGAGGAAAGGGACAGGAATTTCCCTAGGTAATCAACTAGTTAGATTTTTCCATAAATAAGGACAGTGGCTCAAGTTGCTTTATGTAATGTCTGTTTCTGGTGATTTTGAAATAGATTTTTTAGAAGTTATGAAGGCAGAAAAAAGCAACGAGTATATTAAGTCAACTTATTCTCAACTATAAATATTGTGAAGAAGGGACAGCAGTGGCATTTTTCTTTATATTTTAGTACTAACTGTAAGGTTAAAAGCCTGGTGTATTGAATGCAGATACTATCAAAATAAGTACTTCAATATAAACAGTATTTTTTTGTATGATACAGCATTTACCAGTAGATTAACTCTCCTAGTGAATCTTTAATATTATCGCTTATCCTTCATTTTCCAGTGTTAGTGTAGAAGGTCTGAATTCCAGTATTTCTTAAGATGCCTATTCTGTATTTTCTAACCATAGAGTGGCAAGTTCAATAGCAAACACTCCTAGATAAAGCTATATAGATACTGGGTGACTGTTGATGGTATGTTGACCCAATTAAAAAACATGGATTTGGAAAATGAGGTGTATTCAAGCATCAGGTCTGTAAAGAGTTAGAGGCATATGTTAGTGTGTTTCCTGTAGAAATCTTGTAACATCTTTTGATAAAGAAGTTTGTAGGGGAAAGCTGGGACTGGATACAGTGTTGAATCACTGGGAGAATCACACAGGAGTTTACTGGGGCTATTAACGGTGGTGGGGAATCGAGTTAGACATGGATCCTGACTGTGTTTTGATGGTGTGGTTGTACCATTAAACATATACAGAAGGGATCTTATGCTACATGTTCTTCTACTCCACTTGTGAGACCCCACCTGGAGTGCTGCATCCAGCTCTGGGGTCCTCAGCACAGGAAGGACATGGACCTGTTGGAGTGAGTCCAGAGGAGGCCACCAAGATGATCAGAGGAATGGAGCACCTCTCCTATGAGGACAGGCTGAGACAATTCTCCAGGCTGAACAATCCCAAGAGAAGACCCTGGGGAGACCTTATAGCAGCCTTCCAGCACCTAAATGGATCCTACAAGAAAGATGAGGACAAACATTTTTATCAGGGCCTGCTGCAATAGGAAGAGGGGTAATGGTTTTTGACTGAAAGAGGGTTGATTTATGTTAGATATGAGAGAAGGTTTTTACCATGAGGGAGGTAAAACACTGGAACAGGTTGGCCAGAGAGGTGGTGGGGCGGGGTTCTGAGCAACCCAAGCTGGTTGAAGACGTTCCTGCCCATGGGAGGGGGGTTGGACTAGATGAGCTTTAAAGGTTCATTCCAACCCAAACCATTCCATGGTTCTATGTAATTAATACCACTTCGAAGTATACAGCTCACTGTGCCTTTTCCCACACCGAATATCGGAATGACTCATGAATGTCTCAGCCCTTCATTAGTCAGGTATATAAAGAAGTACTTTTACAAAATTGAGACTCTGGTGTGTCAAAAAGAAAAATTTTATGTTAAGAGTAAAAGACTAAGGTCATCTCTGAGAAGGAAACAGTTGATTTCTTAAAATTGAAAAATTGTGTGAATTTTTTCCAACTTCTGGATTTTTTTCTTTAAGAAACAAACGCATATTTTAAAGGATTTCCTCCATTTCTGTCACTATTTTTCAGTCAAAATGTGACTGTGAGGTAGAGGTTTCTTTGAGTCAATTAAAGTTGATAAAAATGAAGTTGATTTCAAAAAATAGAGATACACAGGATCATCTCCCTTTTACTTAGATTTCAACAATTATATTCCTAATCAAATAACTTTATTAAAATGAGCAACACCATTAGCTAGAGTAGTGAAATTGTATGACCTTATCACTGAAAATCATGGAAAGTGTGATTAAACTGATGAGGAACTAGGAAGTGCAATACAATTTGTGCAAAAATATATCTTCATTTCAAATAGTAGGAAATGAAAAAGTAGTAGAATTTTTTATTTTTGACAGAATGTTAATCTGAATTTAAATGAATTTATACACTTTGTACCTTTGCTTGGAGACCATGACTTTAAGTAACCACTGGTACTCTGGAAACCACAAATAGGTAAGCAACCTAATAAGTATTTGGAAACACCTGGCAGGAGTGGTTCCTTCACTTTCTGGCCATTGTCTTTTTAAAACTGATAAAATTTCAGTGCAGTGTTTTGTTATGGACATTTGAGGTTTAGATACATCGCTTCATGTTCGTTAAGTGTTTGTTTTCAAGTTACAAATTTTGAAGTGACATGAAATCAGCAGTGGCATGACCTTCAGTGGCATGATAATTTTTCTGTTCATTCATCTCTATTAGTGGATTCAGGAACTTGTTCTTAGGGAATCTGTTTTAAACTGCTTCAAGTCAAAGCCTTCACCAAAACTGTCTATAATTTTGTACAGTATAAACCTGAGGAGCAATGCAAGGGAACTTGCTACTTGTTCTGTCTTTATTTCCTGTGCAAGTAAATAAAATATTTGGCACTTTCCTTGAAGTAAGTCTTCTACCTTTCTAATATTCATTTTGAAATACTTAAGAGACAGACAAATAGCTTGTCTTTAAAAATCAATTCTGCAACTTCCACCAGTCCTAGAAACTTACAGAATATCTTTTTCTGAAACGATTCTATATAAAATTACAGTAGAAAAGATAAAAAACAATTATCATATGGCATTATTTTCCGTCCCTCTGCCTTACTGCAGTTAAAACTTCCTCTTCCCCAATTTTTCTTCACCGTGTTCCAAAGTGAACAAAGTGAACAGTCAGGAGAGACCTAGGTGTTGATGATAATGTTTTCTGTCACTTTTGTGAAAATGTCACTGTTAAAAAAGAAAGTTTTTCTCATTTTACTTCTGCCATTCTGAAGAGGTCATTGGCCCTACCAAAAGCCCTATTGTTTCTAAACCATCAGTGTTGTAGGTCTGTACCTCCACAATGCCTGACAGCTTTCTCACTTGGAGTTGCACAAATGTGACATATATTTGTAGAAGCCATAGGTTCCTTCTCCTACGTCTGCCTTCTTGCTATTGGAAAATATCTGTTAGGGGAAACTCTTACCCTGTTCTTGACACTTCACTCGAGCTGATTTTGTGTCTTATGAAGAAACACACTCTGAGTCTCATAAAGATTTTCATGGGCTGTGTATGCTCTATGAGGTTTCTTTTAACAAAGAAATATGTTAATTTCTAGATCACTGAAATTTGGAAAAAAACCCTTTTTTGCAAAGAGAGTCACAAAAACAATAGAATATTTCCTATACTTAGAATAGCTCTGACAAAAACCTCCTGTAGCAGCTATTATATAGGATCGTTTTCTGAGATATCTCTTTGCTGTGGGAAGCTTAATGATTTTCTTCAGCTCTTGAGTATTGTCTTTCAGATTGAGATCTCTAAAAGTCATTTGGAGAGTTGGCAATTTAGACCTTCCCATCGTGGGCCACTTGTCCAAACCTGTTCTCTGATCCTATTTCTCATGTATCCATTTGTCTAAGTTGCTCTCCTTTATCTTACTGCGTTCAGACCTCACTCTTGTTTCCTTCATCACTAACAGAATGCACCTCCGGTAGCAGAAGTTGAACAAACATCTTGGTTGGAATGGAACTGCTGAACACATTTCAATACTAAATTGAAATACTAAATATAATACTACAATGCTAAATTCCTGTCAAAATTATCTTGCGATCAAGTCACATCCCCTACTCAAAATATGTTGCCTAGCTTTATTTTCGCTGTTTTCAAGACTGTCATCATGTGATGTGATAGAATGTAGTCAGTACACAGGTTTTTAAATCTGCAAGTAGCAGACTTAAACTTGCCTGAAATCCTGGTGAAGACCATACACAGTAAATGCCCCCTAGTAATTGTTAGATTGGCATAGAAACGTTTTCCCTAAATTAGATCCCATGTGCTGTTAACTTTTATGACCTTAATGTCACACTAAGATACACTGTCTGTTGGCCATCACAGCCAAAGAACAGAGAGATTACACTACGTTGTAGTCCAGCTTTATAGTAACTTTTGTGAGTTGTTGGGGAATATGGGGAAGGAATGAGATTTTATCTTTCTCTCTTTTTTTTTCTTCACTGCAATACCCATTGGCCTGTTTTCTTATGCACTGATCAATGGCTTACACTCCACAGTGTTCAATGAAAGGGGAATGTCTTCTTTTTCAGCTTCTTTTCAGCCAGTCTCCTTTTCCAGCTTCTCTTTGAAAGTTAATTGGAAAATAAAAATAAAACAACTTCATGACATGATGTATCTTCAAAATGGTCTTAGCTATTTCAATCTAATGGCTGTGAGGTGTTTTAGATCTATGTAAGGAGACTTTGCTTTTTTTATCTGTGCTCCATTCTTAAGCAACACACTCGGATACGTTTCTTGCTTAAGAATGTACAGAAAACTGACTAGGAGAGTAAGTATGAAAATCTTTTTACGGGCATATCTCTACTTCTGTATTAGATGAGCAAGAGTTTATATACTCAAAACCTTGTATAATTTTTTTCACCCACAACTGTCAGTGTAAAAGACTCTAGTTTCTCCTGTAAACCTTGTCCTTTACAGATACACTATGGTGTTGTAATTTTACAGTACAGAAATTAGAAGTAGCTCATTTGGTTTTAGATGTTACTGAATTTCTGAAAAGCATTAGAGGTGATTAGAGAGAGCCTGGTCAAATTAGAGGGACTAGTTTTCGTTTTGCTAGCTATTTTTCCTATCCTGATGGCACTAGAAATTTATCTTTTAATTTCAAATTGTTCAAAATAGATTCATTTTCCATTGAAATTCTTCTTCAACCTATCCTAAAATAATCTTCTCTTATAACATGTATGGCAACATTGTTATAGCAATAAAAACTATATTACATCAATAAATTTTCACTTTTGTTCAAATTAATAGAGCAAGAGCAATTACAAATAGCAATTCTGGAACCAGAAGATGAAACAGTTCTTGAGCAGTAAGTTTTATTTGCCACCTGTTGCAATATTCAGAAACCATACCATGTGCTATTAAGTTCCAGGTGTAGACCTTTATCAAAGGTAGCTCAGCAAATTCCTCATTTCAGTCCCAGGTGTGTAACAGCACACCTAGGATTCTTTGGACACAGTTAGACATCATGGCACAGCAGGGGATGGTATAAATGTTTAATTATCTAGATTCAGCTTCAGTAGCTGGAAACCAGTGCCTATATATATAAATAATGAAGACATTGCTAGTAATAGAGTAAAGCAGCAAACCTCCCAAGGTGTTTTTTTTTTTCTCCCCTCAACTGTTTACTTCGACCTTTATTTAGCTAGTGTCTTCAAGGAACAGTTTAATGGTAGGTTGAGGCATTAAATGAAAAAAGGCCTTGCATCTGGGTTAATACAATCTGTTTGCTGTTTAGATCTGCTGTGTGAAAAAAAGGAATTTGATTGGCCAGCATCTGTTGATTTATGAAATATTGTATGCAGAGGCAAGACAGTTATTCAGCATAGTATGAGTGCATTTACGTAGACAGTTTCAGCAGAGGTTGAACTTCCATGCATTCAAGGAAAAATTTAAATAAATGTGAAAAATCCTGTGTTTAAACAAGATGTCACCTATGAAGTATAAACAGGGTATTCAAAAATTAAAACTTCCTTGTTCTGAATTATTATAAAGATGACTTCATTCAGCATCAAGAAGATCTACGGAAAAGTCTGGATTTCAGGTAGCTAATTCAATTTCAGTCAATTCATGTGTTACTGTTTGTGGCTTTTTGAGAATTAGTTTCATGTAGTTCACAAGCCCTTTTTAGCATTTTAGATCTGCAAGAAATAAAATACTGGTGCTTTGTAAAACAAATACATAAATAAATTAACAGGATTTGTGCCTGATATTAATATGCTATAAATAAATCCCTATAATGTTTTAATATTGATAGAATCATAGATGTATCTTTACTAATTTAAGTTGGAATCTGAGTAATTTTGTTTACTATGTATACATGTATCTCCCATTTATCTTTAAATGTTTAAACTTGGTCAGTGTTAATCACTAGTGTTCATTTAACCTGTTCATCTTTCAGTTTCAGTGTAATTGCTACATAACTTCAGAGTCATGACCTGTTTAATTAAGGTACTCTTGCTCTCAGATACTTGGTCATGTGATTATGAAAGATGATATTTATCGCTGTTAAGGATTTGGATTTCTTACAGCTGTAGGTATGCAAAGTATCGTATCTTTCTAAGAGATTAGAATAGTTTTACCTCTACACTGAAGATAGGGTTCAAATTTTCTCCCAATGTGTGCAATTGTCTAGTATCTGTTTGCATTCAGTATTAGTTAATTTTTAGATTATAACACCATGATGATTATGTAGCTTTTAACAAAATGGTTTTGCTCTGTATGTGTGAAGCAAATTCTTCTTACTTTACTTCAAATTATTTTTTAGTTTTGTCTAATCCTTGTTTGGCTTCTATTTGTCATTGGTATCGTTGTGAGTGTCCAAGGAAAACTTTCAGTGTAGTGAATGTCTGGCTTCAGTAATTTGGGAGGAGCATAATTGTTCACATTGTTCTTAACATCGTTGTGTAGCAAAAAGTGAAAATTAGTTCAAAATTTTGCCTGTAGATTCAGACACCAATCTCAAGTTCAAAATTTTGCCTAAGATTCAGACACCAATCTCAAGATATTAAAAATGTCTGAAAAGATGTATTTTATTCAAGAGAAAATGCTTTATTATCATTGACCATGCTTCAAAAAGATTTTTTTGGTCATAATTTATGTTTCCAGAGTTCTTCTAGATTAATATGATTGGTTTTGTTTTATAGCTTATTCATGTGTTTATCTTAACATGTCTTATAAAAGACTTTGAAATAAAATAGCTATGATCCTAGAATGTTAGACTTCTGTAATTGTATTGTACCAAAAGCTTAATAAAATGCTACAGATATATTTAGTATTGTGAATGGGACTCTGATACTGTCATAGGTAAGGGTTTGTTCATGTCACAAGCCCACAGGACAGGCTGCCTGCTGCGTAAGGCCATTACTCGAGGGAGAGCATGCCCCCAGTTACAAGCTTACACTTAGCAGCTAGGGAAGAAATGGAGGGCTTTATCAGAGAGTAATAGACCACCATCTTCACTTTCCATGGACTTAAATGTCAGTTATGTCTAGTCCAGAGTTGCGAATTGAAACACATATAACTTCACCTTCTGAGAAGATTAAAAATTCTTCCATAAAGAAACCATTGTGACAGCATTTAATCTCAACAAAAGTGCCTGTTTAACCACTTTTCTTTCTAAAGACTCAAACATTTAATCTAGCTGATTTATGTAGGCTGCATGTGGTGTCTTCACAGAGCCGACTCGCTTCTGTCAACATTGTCTGTAGTGTATACTGAAAAATGAAGGGAGAAGCAGAAGCCACATGGACATGACAATAGTATGAGTCAGTGGTTTATCAAGTTAAATTGATAAGAGCTTCCAGCTGTGAATTGGAATATAATAGCTACATAGCCTATTTAAAAAGAATTCCTAATAAACTACATGCTCTTTTTTTGGCAAATTCCACGTCCTTTCTAAGGCACAGACATTGTTTCCAGGATGTACTTCTAGAAAGCCTTTATTCTGATGAGAGCTTCAAATACTGATGCAAAGTTTTTCAGGTCAAAATTCTTTTTGTAATTCAGTAATATTCTTTGAAAAGTTCACTACCTAGTTGTTAGTTGCAAGTTGAAATTTTAGCGTGGGTGCTTTTTTGAAGAGATTCAGTTATTGATGTTCTTCAAGACACTTAGTCCATGACTTGTTTGCTGTTCTTACTTCATCTGAATTCTCATATTAAGAGTTTGGAAGGACATGAAGGACTTATTAAGATATGACTGCTTTGTACTGTCAGTTCACATACACATAATATGTATGTAAAGAGTTTTACCATGGTATATTTCATTTTTCCTGCAAGAGCGAATGATGCAAAAGAATTATAAAGCCAGAAGTGGTCATTAAACTGTAGATACAATTATCTGAGTGAATTTGAAATAGACCTAATTTTAGGGAAGGCAGTAATTGTCACTAATGGCGATTTCAAAGCTTGCTAATTTATACCAGCAGAGAAAGTGAAGCATTCACCTAGCTACCTCTGCTGACGTAGCAGAAGGACTTTGCATATGTGGAATTTGTAGATATTTTAAAGTAAGAAATAATTCTGGAAGTACAGAGACATGTCAATATATATAAAGTAGAAATACAGGCAGTTAACCATATTTGCTTCCTAAGAAAGGGGACTATTCAACACTGAATTAAAAAAAAAGGCACTTTATTTCATTGTTCATAACTTCCTTTTTTCTTTTTGCTAAATATGGTTGTTCTCCAGCATATTGATACGTATATATACCTGTGTTAAGTGTCACTAAGTCTGTTGCTTTTTTACCCTTGGGCTCCTATTCTATTTTGAAATTCATTAAACAAACATACTGACATACATATAAGTTTTTTTAACGTTAGCTTTTCTTACTGTTCTGTCAGGGCTAACTGTGGCTGCATCTAATGCAGGCATAAGATGTGTAGCTGTTGTAGTATGCAACTCAGCGTAGGTTTCCATGCTGGCTAGCACAGCACTGAGAATCGGTGGAGGAAGATAATTGTCCCATCATACCCTCAGCTGGTGCAGCCTCACCTTGAGTGTGGTGCTTGGGGCACCACAATGTACAAAGGACATCAAACTATTAGAGTGAGTCCAGAGGAAGGAGATTAAAGGGGTGAAAGCTCTCAAGGGTAAGACTTATGAGTAGTGGCTGAGGTCACTTGGCTTGTCCTGGTTGCAGAAGAGAAGGCGGAGGGGTGACCTCATTGCAGTCTGTGGCTTCCTCACATGGATGGGGAGGTGGGCTGTGGAGCTTCAGATTGGACGTTAGCAAAAGGTTCTTCACCCAGAGGGTGGTTGGTCGGTGGAACAGGCTCCCCAGGGAAGTGGACATGCCACCAAACCTGTTCTGGGAGCACCTGGTTAATGCTCATAGTGATATGGTTTAGTTTTAGGCAGTCTTTTGAGGAGCAGGGAGTTGGAGCCGATGCTCCTTATGGATCCCTTCCAATTCAAGATCTCCTATGATTCCATATGTGTTATATTTTGTCTGAGAGCTTTGCTGCTGTGACTATGTTGTTAGAGCCTACGCAGCAAGTTCATGTAAAGTTGAAGAATGTTTATGTGGGATTCAATACAGCAGTAACTACATGATAAGCCTCTCAATTTTTCTATTACCATTATGTTATATTTCACTGGAATTGGATCTTTCATTTTTCTCAATTTCAGTAATGAATGATGACACAGATGATGTAAATGGTGTAATTCTGTTGATTTCAATTTAGTGCAATCTGTATACAGGCTTATTGTGGTCCTGTCACATTTCCTCCCTTTTGGTCCATTGTTGATGTTGACATTGTGACATATATTTCTAAATAACCTGTGAACACTTAGTGCCATTCATCTTCAGACAGTTTACAAGCATTAATTAATGAATATACTCAGCRTCTCTGGGCTGTAAATAATTTGTTATTTTTATTAGCTGGTCCCTTAATGAAGCTGTGACATTAGGACACATTTTTGAACAAAGAGGCATAAATAACATCTAATTGAGACTTTCGGGAAACAAAAGTGTTGAAATGAAGTCCTGCAAGATATCTGAATATTATTTAACAGTGCCTGTGAGAGTAAGTTTCTTGGTAAAATAAAACAGCTTGGAAGTTTCATTTGGATTATTTCTACTATGTCCCAAATTTGGTGGAACAAAAATATATAGTATAATAATAGTTCATAATAATAATTGTTATTAAAATATGGAAGAAAATATTGTAATAATATTTTATTTAAAAAAAACCCCATAATATTTTCAGACATTATAGATTTGTGGTAGAAGCTGTTAACATCAATCACTTTGCTAGAAAACTTTTGAAAATTAGTAATTCTAATGCCTATTTGTATTACCTTACTACAACCATAACTGTTTATTTGTATTTTTTTACCAAAAATTTTACTATCTTTCCTCCATCAACAAAGTTGCTCTAACAGCAGTCTTTACAGAGAGAATTATTTTTTGAGGAATTAAGAGAACAAATAGGCAAAAACAATTAGACTCAGAAGCTCGAGGAACTCAGTTTTGTGCAGGGATGGCTAAGTATTAGAGTGTAAAAAATAACTCTAGCTTCTTTGCAGAAGCTTAAATGATACTAGACCACCTAGAAATTACTGGTTAAACTGAAACAAAGCAGATTAATTGAATAGAGGGGAAAGCTGTAAGCAACTTCCTAGCTGAGTTCCTCACGCATTAGTACTGGGGAAGACCTTTAATATTTTCACTAGTGGCCTTGGCATAGCGAACAAGAATGCTGTAATTAAATACATCAGTTACACTAAGTCGGATACTTATCAGCACAGGGGAGCAATGGGATACTGCACAATAGAGAACCAGATGACCTTGTGAACTCCTGTAGTGAAAATGAGTGAGGTCAAATAGCACTAAGTGTAAAATCAGGAATTTAAGAACTAATAAGAATTTCTACTCTGAACTACTGGCCAGAGATTCCTGTGTGGCTCAATCATGATCAACAATCCTGAATTCTGCTTTCCATAGCAGGGTAACCAGTCCAAGCTGCTTATTAGCAGCAGTTTTTGCTTCATGCTGTTCTCCTAAAATGTGTGCTGGCATTGTCTGGGAGATTCCAGTTAGCAAAGGCCTGACTGTGCCAGGAAAGCATGAGAATTAGCAGGCAATTCTGGGCCAGCACCTGGCCGTGTGACAGGGTTATGTCTTGCTAGTATAAGCATAGTTTTGAAGAGCATAATCTATTTGGTCTTGAAAAATGAAAGCAGAGAGGGTATGTGAGTGGTCACTATAAAAACATCAGGCAGCAAACACTGAGGAGAGAAAGGAGCTATTTACACTTAATGACAATACTGGTACAAGAATAAATAGCAATAAACTAGTTTGGAATATGTGAGCACTGGAAATTTAAAGGCATTCCTTCCATTGTAGCTGGAGGACTTGGAAAAGCTTTTTGACAGATTTTGGGCTTGTTATTTATAGTTAATTTTAAGATGAAAGTTTATTAATTTATGAAGTTTTTAAAAAAATTATTTTCTTTGAAACAGTAGGCAACTGGATGCAATCCAGGAGGTCTCTTTCTATCCAGTGTTCTTACTTAGTGAGCTTAAGTTTCTTGAGAAAAGTGCAGGAAATGTACGCTCAGTTCTCTTGCTTTCCTGAGACTGTTACAAATCTGAAAATGTAGTAAAAGTGCAGCTTGGTTAACTGTACATTCTCAATATATTAAGTAATTATTCAAATTTCCAAGATTAAAGACAGCCTTTGTGAACCATGTTGTAGACTCTGTTCACTTAGAATGGGTTTATTACATGCCAAACCCGCTGCACTTATTTAATAAACCCTCATGGCCCTGTGGAGTACTGTGTAGGCTTATCAATTCCGTTTTGGAAGTAGTGCAGCTTATTTGTTGAGACATAATACTGACCAGTTTGTACTATGTCCAAATCACAACCRATCTCACAATAGCCATTTTCGCACTGGAAGTCTGTACACCATTCTAGTTCTTCATGAAATCATGAAAGCTCATGAAGGAGCTGAGGATGGTCAAAATGCACTGTGTGAGAATTATGCAATATCTTCATTGACATGGACTGGACTGTTCTGAGTTGTGCCTGTGCCATAATGAAAGAAAGCAAATTATTTCCTTTACAGATCTTGAATATCAGATATTTTATATATGAACTTCTTCTTTTTATACAGTATACTTCAGGAAGGATGTGTTCTGGCTTATATTAACCTACCTAGATCAGTGTTCCAACTAAAAGTTTCTAGCCCTACTGTGCATGTGGAGGCCTTTTTTCACTTTTTTTGGAACATAAATAATCTGTTTTCCTAGTCAAATGTCTTGATAATTGTACTCTAGGTTAAAAAAAATCTATGAACAAAACTAGTAGTATGTGCCTTAAGGTTAATAAAAAAGTTACACAAAAGAGATACACTGTCCATTAGGATAAGGACACCATTAGTACAAAAGAGTGTACCTTTTAAAAATTGTAGTCACATATTTTTCTCTTATGCTTGAATGATAGTCATGTAAATATATACTGTATCACATGCATGCGCAAGAAGTGATATACTTACTTTATGCTGACTTTGTTGTTTATGGCCGTTATAACTTTTCATACATGATATATCCATTCACTGCAAAGTCAAGAGCAAGTATGTAATATAGTCACCCTCTCAGTACAAAGAATTTTTGTAGTGCAAATACACACATGCCTTAAAATATAGGTAAAGGTCTTGGTCTCATATTGGTATTGTAAACTTTCCCACTCTTAACTGGTATTGGAATACTTGTGATATTTAATACAATTTTGGGGGATAAATATCCATTTGTCATTACAGATATAAAGCAAATAAACATTATAGGAGTTTTGGCATTCAGTCAAACTGATTATAACATGAAAGTCAGTACCATAGCACAGACTAGTGGCATAGCAAAATATTGAAAAAATAGGTAATCTTTACCAACTTTTATAACAGTCAAAAATTCGGAGATTAACGTTGCTCCTGTAATATACTTCACTGACTAAATGCATTAATTTAACAAAAGGAAATGGAAAGGGGACTTGTCTGTACAGTCAGAGCAGTAAAATGAAATGGAAAAGTTTCATTAAAGTTATAACCAGACTCTGCTGTTTATAATATATGAGCATAAAGTAGATATGATTTATTCCATTCACTCCAAAATAATGATTTTGTGTCTTTAAAATAGATCTTAATAGCTAGAAAAGATGCAGCTGTATTCTGGATGTGAACCTCTAGAATGATGTCTCTATGGATCAATCCTACAGACATTGTGAAAGCCTCTGTGTTTTCCAAAAATATGAATATTGGCTACTGATAGCACAGGCTATATATAAGTCTTCCACAGTCATAGACAGTTACTTTCATTAAGAAGAAATGTCAACGCCAAAATTTTTAAAGAAAGCACCTCACAGAAAACAACACAGATTTTCCATCACCAGTAGTGGAAATGAATACTCTTGACTGTAAGAGAGAACATAGACTTCAGATGAGGAGAGCGAAGGGAATTACTGTTTTTTTTGGGCAAACATGAGCCATGATTTGGTGGTGTATAGAACTAAATAATAAGATTTTATATTTTAGCTGACTTCTAGAAGTCTTCTAGTCTAATTCAAGGAAGTTTGAATTCTAAGTAATAAGCAGAATACTAAAAAGTTTTTCTTCTGACAGGGGCAACTAATAATGCTGTTGTTCTTTTACTGGAAAATTTTGGGAGATGTTAATGTATTCTGAGTACAACCAGAAAAGCAGTTCCATGTCATTTTCTGGGGAGATAATGTTTCAAGTGGTCCTCACAGTCCCATAACCAGGAAACGCACCTATTAAACTCATAGTTCTTTCGAAACGCTGTTACATTTCAATATGCAAAATGAGGAAAGATCAGCAGAAATAGAGACTAGAGGTAAGGAAGACACCATTGGCTTTTCCTGATACTGGGGCTATATTAGCTGAAGATGCACAGATTTGCCACAGTACTGTAATTTCTGTGACTGCACAGAGGAAGATGACTCATGTTACTTAGTGCCGGCACAGGTTTGGCAGTTTCTATTCCATGTCAGCATGTACTCCTTTTGGTGGTGCCCAGTGATAGGACAAGGAACAACAGCCATAAACTAAAATAGAAGTTCCACCTCAATCTGAAGAAGAACTTATATATGTTGAGGGTGGCAGAGCACAGGAACAGGCTGCCCAGGGAGGTCGCTCCCTCACTGGAGACATTCCAACCTGCACGTGTTCCTGTGTCACCTTTGGTGACCCTGCCTTGGCAGGAGGGGTTGGACTGGATGGTCTCCAGTGGTCCCTTCCAACACTAACAATTCTGTGATTCTGTGATCAATGTAGTGACTAATGGAGAGATGTACTATGTCCTCAAAGAAACTTCCTTAGTATGGGGTGGCTTCAAACATTGCACTGCTCCGTGATGTAATGAAGTTGTTTTGTACCTGTGATAGATTGAGGGGGGAAAAAAAAAGGGAGTAGCGGTAATGTGTTAGTAATCATGATTAGTTACCTTGATGACCCAAGCAAAGAGTTTTTCTACTCTTCCTTTTGTCTCCTTCCTTTCAATGCTGTAGTCTTGTTACCTGGTATAATTTTTAAGGAATTGTATCCTATATGAAATATGAGAGCCAAAAAAACCAACGTAAAGACATATATATTTAAAATATGTGAAATTTGCTTAAAATCAGTAGCACCAAGGACAACAGTTAATATAATGCTAATATATATTAGATGTTTCTGCCAAGCCGGTGAAATCTAATAGATTTGATGAAATACTACGAAAGCCTTCCAATACAATTTTTCACCTCAGCACACCTGTAATTCGAAGTAATGTTCTGAAGGCTGATGAGGATTTGGTGTAATTATTATGTAGGTTGTAGTGTCAAAACTATCAAACTCAAGCTGTTGTGTAATCAAATATACTGAGCCTTTTAATCTAATCTTAAATAAAGTAAGATTTCCATTTTGTTCTTAGGAGTTATTGTTAGACCATCTATAATTGTATTTAGGGGAATAGTTAATGGTGTTCTGTAAGGTAGCTGTCTTTTCACATTATCTGCAAGTACTAAAATGGTTGTCATACTATATCCTTTTATTAAATTGCATTTTTTTTTACTTGAAATATCTGCAGATGWAATGTCTTGATAAATATATTTACCATTTTACTGAATTGAAAGTGATATGTGAAATATGTTTTGAAGAATTTTATCTAACAGAAAAAAATTGTAATGTCTTTTTTAGGACAATACGAAGAAGTGATGTTTGTGCATTAATTGTTTCAGATATGTAGATGAGAAATGACTGGTTACTGTAGGTTTGCAGAATTTGTTTTATGGGCCCGTGTAATAGAAAGTGCTAATAATACCTGATGAAAGCTGTTGGGCAGTGTTAGAAGAAGTGGGAGCGTATTATGAATAGTCTTGCCAAAAATACTGAATAAATAAAAAATGAGTTAGAACTTGTTAGTTCACTGTATGGAACTAACTTTCGTGAATGGAAAGCAGATGGAAGGTTTAAGGTAAATCTGTCTAATCCAAATTCGGAATACTTCTTTTTAGTGTTGTATATATAAAAAAAGAAATTTTTCTTTAAAAAAAATGGATATTAGGGTTAATGTGAAAATATCAGCTACATATATTTAGTGCGTTAGTTTCAGTCATGAGAAGTTGAACAGAACTTCAGCAATGCCTATCGTGTGCACTAGGTGGTGTTTCAGCCTGTCTTACAGAAACACACATCGTGATCCTGTGTCACTGTCACTTGGGATTCTAGTTTTAAAGTAGCACTTAATGTTGGAGAGCAGATTTTTTTCCCCATATTTTCATTTTCAAATTGGTAGTGTTCTTGTGTGGAGAATTGACACCCACAAATTGCTACACTGATTTTTGCATACAAAATGTGCTCATGACTGTTTAACTTTTTGGGGGGTGAGCTTTTCAAGAAAGTTGCAAATGGGTGTAGTAGGTAGTGTGCCTACTCTGGAGCGCAGATTTCTGATGTAAGGGGTTAGCCCTTTTAAATTTCTGTTTTAAAAAGGAAAATTCTGTGTTTTTTCCCAACAGGTTTGTCAAAATGCATGACTTGAGCAGTCCACTTGTGTAGTCTTTGCTTCTCTGCAATACTGCCGTACAGTCCCTGTAAATGCTCTGTCCTGGCAGGGACTTGGCAGGGACAGACCTGCCCTGCATGTGTATGAGCTGCTGAGTGCTCTGTCCCAGGCACCTGGGGGCAGAAGGAGAAATCCTGTCCAGGAACATGCCACCTTCCAGTCTGTGCTCTTTTGACACCATCTTACAAGCATGTCTGTCATTTAACTGAGAGGTCTGCACTATAAACTACCAGTGCTTTTTAAATTGGAAGAACGCTTATACATGCTGCAATAACATGGGAAAGTCGGTTTAGCCCAGTACTGTTTGAAGGCTTGTAATTTTTGTGCTCACTGAAATCACAAACATTTTCGTCTGTGTGACAGTTGCCATTCTTCTCACAGTGTGTGATTATTTGAAGCTAAAATTATGACTGTTAGGGTTAACACTATGAAATCTTGCATGTTGAAAGTATGTTGGAAATAAGGCTTTATCAGAGGTGTTAGCTGTAATTATCACTAAATGCTCCTAGAAATGCAGGAAAAAAAATCTGCAAAATTCACAAATATATGCATTTTTCATTCCATGTGTCTGATTTTTCTTCAATCTGAAATACTCTAAGTACATTTTTCAGAAATCAGGTTAGATCGGGAGTACTCTTCCTGATTTTACTTTTAGAGGAGGAGACAGGAAATCATATTCATTCAGAGGGAACTCTTGTTCTGTTGGGTACAAGAGAATAATACTGGTCATCCTGGAGTCCATTATCTGGGGACAAAATGTGACTGTCAGCCAAGGACATAGTTGCTCAAGTGTTTTGACTGTAGTATCTAGTTTTTGTGATATTTTAACATCTACTAATAGAAGTGAAAGTAGCAAATGAAAACTTGGGGGGATTTTTTCTCATTGTCATTCAAGTTGTTATATATTTGTATACTTATATAATTGTTTCAGATCTGGTCCTTTCATTGCCCTTACACACACATGGGAAGTTTAGAACTTCTTTCATCTGTGTACAAGCCTAGCAGAAATACTAAAGCCTTTTAATTGCTATTGATTAAAGAGGGCAAAAATACTTCTGTCTTGGGTTCTGAAATTTCACTTTTGTTCTTTCATGTACTTCCTAACTTAATTAGCAAAAGTAAAACAGGTGTGTTCTTAAATTGGTATTTGAATGATGACCAGGCCTGAAGCATATACAGTTTTGACCTTTGAGTGTCCTCTAAGGACATCTAACCTACCTCAGAGAGCAAGTTGCTACTCAGGGAGTCTCCCTTTTTACCCTCAGTGCTTTGATGGTTTTTTCTGTCTTGTTGATGTAAGCAGACATGAGTTCTCATACATGATATCAGCCCTATAAAAAGATAAGAGGAAAGTTTACCAGGATGGGGCATATCACCACCATTAAATGGGCAAGGGATGACTCCTTTTCTTGCTCCAACCTACACAGTTTGTGAATGAGGCAGTTCGTGAGTTTAATTTGAGTATGAACCTTGCATCTAAGTAGGTTTTTATATGAAGCTCTGATGGAAAGATTTTTTCTGAAACTTGACTAGAGAGCATGGCCTAAATTATCTGTTAGATAACAGACTGGAGAATAAAAGCAGGATACGGATAGCAGCTTTAGAAACCTTTTCTGGTGTACTAAGCTAGATATATTGTGGAGGCACAAACTACGTCTTCCATGTGATTCCCTGGAGCTGGCTGCATTTAAAAGAATAATGAGCATTGATGTAAGCCTTTGAATGTCCTATACTGTAAACCATTGAAAAAAAGGCAGCTTGCTGTAGGATTAGAATTGGAGATATGATAATTAGATTGAAGGCTGATAGTAGACATTTGAGGAACATGTAGTGAAAATGGTACAATTTTGTGTGTGAACTTAGCCTAGAATATATAAAGAGAAGAAAAAAAGCTGAGTTAAGGCTAAAGAAAAATGAAGATTAAGGAGTGAAGGATTAACCTTGGAGTGAATTAATGGTATCTACAATCCAAATTTTAGGATAACACAATAATCAGTTTGAATGCGTTCATGTGTTCATGACTGGTGTGTTGTATTCGATCATTACATCCTGATTCATTCTCATATAATAACTGAACATGAAATTAACTTACAGACAATTGGTGTTGATTCCCTGCACTGCCGTGTGACTAAGGTGATCAGATACAAAAGCTTTGCAAACAAGTACATTTTAGAATATTAAAAAAATCTCATTACTATATGCAGAATCACACAACTGGGAAGCTGTAATAATTTCAATAATTTAGTAAGTATATAGTGAAAGCTAAATCTTGGCAATGGAGATACACACCACCTTATACATTGTGTTACTTTATTTATAAAATGGCTTTAATTGAAAATGGCTCTGAAAATGAAGTCACTTCTTGAAGTCAGCTTCTTCATGTAAGCATGGGATATATACCAGCATGGAATTAAGTCAGCAGAGCAGTTTTGAGAATTATAAAATTGCTTGTTTGCAACAGCAATTTTAAACCTTTTTCAAAGTTCCTTACTGTTAGCGAGAGAATTAAAATGGATTAAAAGTTTAATAATTTTTTAATTCATTTTTTCTATCATCCTCAAATTATAGTGTTAATTTTCAAAGCTTACATTTTTTACCATTAGAATGTGAACATGTAGAACTTTTTCATTTATATTGCTACTATCTGTTGTTTTTCCTTGTATTTCAAATAATGAAACAAAAAACCACTAAAAATATTTTTGTTTGTATTTTTTTCTAAAACAATTTCCTCCAAGGTTGTACAGACATATTTTATTGTATTGTAGCTAAGATATTGTAATTTTAACAGAAAGAATTAAAACTGTAGTCTTTCTGCCTTTTGAAATGGCAACAGTCAGTTGATGTGTGCTTGCTGAAAACATTGTATACAGTGTTTACAAGCTAACAGATTTTACATTTAAATATGTCTGAACAGGTAATGTGGGTATGTAACTTGTGCCGAAAACAACAAGAAATCCTCACAAAATCAGGAGCCTGGTTCTATAACAGCGGATCACATGCACCACAGCAGCCTGACCAAGAAGGTATTAGAGCTCTGAGGAACGAGGAAGCACCTCAAGAGAAAAAAGCAAAGCTGCAGGAGCATCCACAGTACCAAGGACCATCAGGTGACATACCCACACAAGCTTTGGACAAAAGCAGATCTCAAGGGCTCACAAGACAAGACTCAATTAAGAATGGTTCAGCAGTAAAGCATCAAGTAACAAGTGACACAACATCAGACAGGTAAGGAAGTATTTAATGTTTATCCTGATATTATCTGCTGAATTTATGCTACAAATTTTATTTTATCTTTTGAGATGTTATCTTATTTTTATTCTGTAGCCTATAAAATACATACTGGGCATTTTGAAGCAGCACCTGAGAAGTCTTTTGTTGGTTTCAGATTGTCATAGCCAGTGTGTGCTCTTCATTCCTTCTCATTGAAAAAAATGTGGGACATGACAGTTGCAGTGTGACAGAGCTTGTCCATGYGCTTGCAACTTTGTCAAATCATAGTCATTGTCTGTGCAGACTATTACCACATTTCTTTTGTGGTTGCTAACTTTATAGAAAAGTTTTAGTAATCCAAAATAGGACTCAAAAAGGCAAGTTAATGGAAGACAGTGTCTGTTGAGACTACTGAATTAAAACTTCAGGTTGTACTTGCAGTATATAGTATTGAAGATGGTGAAATCTTTGTGTAATGACCTGATCCTTTGCATGGTTTCTCAGTTTCTTCCTGTTAATTACTGTCATGAATATGATCATTTTTTCCTTCACTATTTTATGTCAGTGTTACTTGTTTTGTTTGAAACTGTGACTCTATCAATGCTAATGTAGTAAGATCCATTTTAGCCAGAGACTGGAGCTGGAACTTCCCTCCCTTTTCCTTGATGTGATTATATCAAAAGGCACCAGAAAAGTCTCAACCTCTGTGGCTAGGTTTTACTGGATACAAAAATAAAAATGGTTTCATTGAATGAATTTAATTTTTTCCTAAACAAAACAGGAATAGAACTTTAAATATGGTGGAAAGGGAAAGATGAGAGTGAGCTTGCTCAGGTGTTTCCATGGAAATGATATCCTCATGCGCATGAGAGAGACCTCCAACTGCCTTGGAATTTGGCAGCCAGAGCAGTATAATCTGGCAGCTTTCCTCTACTGCCCAGATATGACCTCATCACAGCATTTATTCTGAGAACTTGAAACAAGTTAGACATATATAGTATCATTTACATTTAGTATAACTAAAATAGTTTTCCTTTTTCCTCCCCTCTTGTATTGCACCATATTTTATTTCCTGTTTTTGGTCCTATATGCGAACAAATTGAATGTAATTAATCTAACCTTTCTTGTTTAATTTATTCTGCTGTTGCTGTTTGCTCTAATTTCAATTGATGGGTTTAGCACTTAGTTGTCCTGAGTGCCCCTGTTATATGCATAGTCTCTGAGAAATACAGCTGGCACCCTAATTTGACACTAGGGAGCAGTAGAGACAGATCGATTCTCTTGTGGTTCATTTTTTCCCCTTAATTTTGCCAGGAAATTGGTATCATACACAACGTGATAATAAAAAACTCCAAACCCTTGTTAACAGCAAAAATTTAACTCTGAAAGTGCTTTTATATTATATGCATGCAAAAATACAGAGGGAGAGAGGGATATATATAATTCAGATACGGTGTTTTTGTTGTTGCTGAGCAGAGCTTACACAAAGCCAAGGCCTTTCCGGCTTCTTGTACTGCCGCTGTGGTGAGGAAGCTGGGGGTGCTTGGGAGGTTGGGAGGAAACACAGCTGGGACACGTGACCCAAACTGACCAAAAGGTTAGTCCAGATCGCATAACATCATGCTCAGTAAATAAAGTTGGGGGAAGAAGGAAGAAGGGGGGGACATTTGGAGTGATGGAGTTTGTTTTCCCAAGTAACTGTTACACGTGATGGGGCCCTGCTCTCCTGGACATGGCTGAACACCTGCCTGCCCATGGGAAGCAGTGAATTAATTCCAGGTTTTGTTTTGCTTATGTGAGTGACTTTTGCTTTCCCTATTAAACTGTCTTTATTTCAACCCAAAAGTTTTCTGTTTTTTACCCTTCTGATTCTCTCCCCCAACCCATTGGAAGGGAGAAAATGAGCAGCCGTATGGTATTTGATTGCTGGCTGGGCTTTAACCATGGCACAATTTAATTAAATTCAACTACTTTTAAGAGCCGAAGATAATATATTCTCTTTATACTGAAGTCATGCATAGAGTATATATCATAATTTGAAATAATTTTAATAATAAAATTTAGAAATCTGTGTATGCTATGCTTATTGATCAAATTAAGAAAGATAATTTTATCTATTTGAAAGTTGGAGTTGTAGTCAAGCAATTATATATAGCTTTTTCTAAGGGCTTCTGTACTTCTGTCTTCTTTTTAATGTCTCATGTTGTAGGGTTTTGGTTATTTTTCTAACATTAACTGAAAGAACCAACCAATAGAGAAAAATATTATATGGGAGATCATTATGACAAGGTTTTTTTTTCTATTCCTAAACTAGGTATATGCAGAAATGGAGCAACTCTCTAGTATGTTAGACTATTTGTCTAGATGGATGAATTCTTTGAGAAAAACATGGCCATTCATAATGTCTAAAATAATAAGGAAATAGACAAAAAAGTCTCAAATATTTAGAGTTGGTTGTTTGTTACCTTGCACAATCCTGATAATGGAAGTAAGTAGAAAGTCAGAACTGTATTTTCTGTCTTACTGTTCATCCCAAGGACATTACTTTTGACACAAAAAGTAATTTAAAATGTTAAAATGAAAAAGCACTTGTAGAAAAAAAGGTATTGCTAAGAATTTATACAATTGGGTTATTAGGATTTGAATAGTAAGGGAAAATGTATTTTTTTATCAGTTTTTTCAATCTTTGCAGTTTCTGTGGATGTTGCAGCAATCATTACTTAGTAGTTCTTTAAATCAAGTATCATATATCTTATCTTGGTCATCTGGAAACAAGTCGGCCACAGAGTAAAGGGCAACATTCACTCCTTGAATCTCAAGATCATCAATGTCCTTTCTGTCTCATTCCTTACAATGTCTTTTCTGATTGTGCACTTTTGTTTTTCCATTCTTGAGTAATAGTCACCATATTTCTTTTCCTGTTTTCTCTACTAGTATTAATCTTCATTAAAATTTTATTGTTTCAACCATTAGACTAGAATTCTGTTTCCTTGATGAATGCAACAGTCCCATTTGCAATTGATAGATCCCAAACTGTTTAGAGAGATAGATAGGTACCTGATTATAGATCTTCTTTGACCAATCTGAAATTTGTTGCCTGAAAGAAGCCTGGGACGATTTTGGATTGCACATCCTCCAAGGACATTTTTCTTATATTGGATCCATTACAGAGAAAAGTAAAATGTAAAAAAAGTGCTCAGAAGCAAGTTGTAATTGAGAGCAGAACAGTTTTCCATTACTATTTTCTTTTTCTAATTCATATGATAGGATCATAGAATGACTTAGACTCCTTAAAATCTTAAAATGACTTAGAAACCTTAAAATCATCTGGATCCACTCCACCTGCCTTGGGCAAGGACACCTTCCACTGGACCAGGTTGCTCAAAGGCCCATCCAGCCTGGCCTTGAACATTTCCAGAGATGGGGCATCCACAGCTTTTCTGGACAACCTGCTCCAGTGCCTTGCTACCCTCATAGTAAAGCTTTTCTTTTTTATATCTAGCCTAAATCTACCCTCTTTCAGTTTAAATTCTTTACCGTAGTATTTACAATCTGGGCTATGGTGCTTTTAATGCTTTTTACGTAGTAAACTCATGGATAAGGCAGGGGCAGCAGGTACATGTGTATGATTCAGTAAATGACCATGGTGTATTTGACATTGTTTGAGGTGAGACTAATGTAATTTGTACCACATGGAGGTTGCATGCTAAGCACAGTTGAACTGTAACCATATGTAGTGGTTTTCACAGACTTAACCTTGTGTGCAGGTTGTATGGATGCTGATATGATGAAAACTGCCAAATGATGTGAATCAAAGAACTACAAAATATTATTTTAAGTAATCCATAGACTCAGAAGGTCCATTCTGGGGTCTGCTGAGCACAGATGGTAGATTTATGGCTGCAGTTCTTTGATTTGCAGATTCATGTTAATTCTGGATTAGGCAAAGGGGTCCTATTTTATTTTATTTTCATCAAAAACTTTCATGTAGTCTATTGTTCCCCAAACCTATACTACTCATCATTCAATACATTGTGTTTTCTTTCTAGCAGGAAAATAATTGAACAGACATAATCTTTTTGTTTCAGTCATTTTGCAGCAGAAAATCAGCTTGTGAAATGGTTGGTTTCTTCAAAGCCCTTGTTTATAATGTCCTATTAAAATGTGTAAAACATCCTAATAATAAAATCTGGGAAACAGGGAACCTTAATGCTGATATGAAGCTTTTTCACTTGTCATTCTGTTTGCCTGAATTGTTAGATCTTTAGGTGGTGTTGCCATACTTGACTTGTAAAATAATTATTTTTCTTACTTTTAGTAGGATCCATTGTAAAGCCATTTCAGTAATTTTCTACATATGAACTCAGTGTTTTAAACCATAAATATTTTGTGACGTTCCAGAGGCGACTCATGCATCTTCCCAAAGCAAGGTTATGATGACACAACTATTAATATATATCTGAAATTATGTTATTTAGTTCAGGTAGATGTGAATTATTCAGGTTTTTTTAAAAATTATTACTATTTTCTCTAATCTATATTGTATGAATCCAAAATGCTTTTGAAAGTTTGAAAATGATAACTTCAATTTAACAATATATATTTGTCATGCATTATATTAGTGTAAGAAAAACTTCCTCAAGGATATTTTTCATGAGATTCAATGAGAAAAAGAAAGTGAAAATATTGTGAGAAAGTTCATTTTCATGTGTCATGAGTCAATTTATTCTTGCTACATCTATCAGAGGGGGAGCCTTGTCACAAAAAGAGAATTGGTTCTTGGTATCGGAAAAGATCATGATCTATAAACTCATGATTTGAAGCAAGACTAATAAATAAAGCTGCCTGAACCCTTTTCAGATTAACTGTAAGGATATGAGATTAAATCATAAAAACCAGAAAGAAAACAACAAATGGAGAGAGTGAGCAGCTGCGGAGTTGCACAATAGCGGTGTTTATTTTCCAGGCCAGCAGACACAGTTAAGATATATCCTACTTTCGTCTTCCTTGTCTTCTCCTTTCAGAGATACCTATGTATTTGGGGGTGTATTTTGTATCAACCTTCTTATTTCCGAAAAAAAAAGGATGTTTTCTGGTGGTTTCCACACACTATATAGTGGGCTTGGAGAATGCATTTTATTCTGAGTAAGAAATGCAAACAAGAGTTGAGGCTACTTGGGTCTGAAGATGTAGGATTTGTGCATGTATTCTTTATGAAATGTACACATGTGCTTCCCACATATAAAAGCTTTATTCTATTGTGTTACCAGTGGCAGTAGCATGAAAGTGGTTTCCTGTGTACCTTTGCTTCTGTTCTTGGAAGGAATGCCAGTATGAGTTGGCAGCGTAGACTCCGTCTTTTGGGACTGCAGTTGGGGATGTCAGGGTGTGAACAGAGAGGAAAAAAGAGACCAACATAAGAGAGAAAAGGAGGAAAGAGGAAAAAGCAGGCATATGCGAGATGAGAAACATGAAAGAGCAGCCTGAATTAAAAAATAAAAATGTGTGTCCATCTGTTTCATGTTTATAGCTTTTTAAAATGACTCTTTTTTAATTGCTGGATCATGAGCAACTGACACTGAGAACACTACTGATGGTAGTTTATTGCAATTTAAAATATGACAGTGTACATTAAAGAGTCAGTCAATTTAATTTCTTTTGGAAAGGCTGAAAACTGGCCATTTCTCGAGATTATCACTATTTTTCTTCTGCAACACTTGTGACATATCACTGTAGTGCAACCTCTGATTTTGATTGTTTCTATTTCTGGGTACCTGAGTTGATAGATTTCTAGGCCAGATGTGTTAAAAAGCCTTTGTTTGGACCTGTGGAGACTAAGCATACTTGTAAGCAAAGAATTTTGCTTGTTTCTTAGGTAAAACAGAGACCTTTTAACTTTTTTACCTATTTTTTTTACCTGCAGACATATTTAAAGACAGTGAGAAATATTAAAATAATTGTATAGAGACAATATTTAAAATAAAGGTCCTCATATTCAAGAGTCAGACTAATAAAGCTGTGTGCAGATTTATTCATGCTCAAAAGTATCCATTAAGGACAACAGGGTCTCTAAACCTTTTAGAATTCTTTATGTAAGACTTAAAAAATTACATGTTTTTTTTTTAACATTGTTGACCACCATGGTAGGAAAAACCCCACACTTGTTGAGAAGGCATAATTACGTTCTTTCACTTAATGAATAAATCTAATACTCCATACAAGAATTTTGCAGGTTGAGTTTAAAATTGAATCAGTATTCTTTTCCATGCATGACTGCAAAGAGCTCACAGTGACTTTCCCTGATGCTAGAACAGTATGCAAAGGGCTTTTTAGAGGTGCCCTACAGTATTTTTAACATATTAACTAAAGATTTAAGTTTTAAAGGATTTGAACTGTATCTGAATAAGGTTTTGTATTCATCTTCCTACTCCCATTACAGCATTTTTTAGCACTTTAATAGTCCTTGGATCTATAAAGTAAACCCAATGTCAATCTAAAAACTAGTCTCAGTAGTTTGGCTTTGGTTTCTCATGCTGTCTTTCATGTCATTGTATGCTTTCTATGATTCTTGAGAGAATAGCTTAGAAAAAATAAATTAGTTTCTACTTCACGGAGCTGCTCTTTTAATTATTTAATTTATCTACACATATGATTAAGGGTGTGGATCAGCATTTCATGGCTGTTCCAGTTTTCAGGTAGAAACTGAAGTTAAGTTTATCTGCTGTCTCAATCGCAAATGACTTTAAAAATAGTTTAATAATAACTATGGCTAGAGGAAGCAATAGAAATTTATGGGAATGCAGCCAGAGAAAATGCAGTATTTAATTATTGAGAAGAAGAACCTTGGGTCCAAGAAAGTCAGAAATCCTTCAGTACAGAAATTTTAATGAAATAATTAGACACTTATGACAAGGATTAAGCTACACCTGCTTATGGGGATGAGTAAGGAGTTTGATGTCGTTTGTAATGCAGGGTCTCTGTAAGGCGTTCCTGAATGATATTTACGTTGTCTATTGGCAGTCCAGACTACCCACAGCAGGTACACTTTGTTTCTTCCTGTCATTAATAGGTTGCAATGGGTTGTAATATATGCATTCTATTCTAATTTCTGGAAAAGATGTGGAGCTTTTCCTCTCCATTACTTTGCAGAACTGTCTGTTTTCTGAGAAATGAAACTCCTTGTGCAGTTTTCTTTGTCTCCTAATGTTGGTTTTGTGGACTTCCTGCTCACATGAACAATGTCAAGGCTGACACAACGTTCAGGATGTGCAGCCACTCTGTGACTTCAGTATGGTTTTTTGAGCTGTGCGTTGCTTCCCTCCCGCCCCTTTTATTTTCTCTAATTGATTATGTTTTATTAAAAGATACCTTTTATTATTATTTTATGGTGAGTCTTCATCTAGCTGGAGAACCTGTACTGAGTAGCATTGGGCCTCTGACCAATGGTAGCTACAATTTGGGATCCTTTTTTTTTTAGAGAAAGCTAATCTGTTTGGAGAAGAGAGAAAGAGAACAGGAAAAAAACTGTAGCAGAACTAACCTACCTTACTAAGCAATCTAAAACTGACATATTCCTTTTCAAACACCAGAGTGTTTTAATTAAGCACATAACAAAAAGATTTAATTCCAGCTGTAAGTGTCAATCTCAACTCAGCTGCAATCATTCTCTGCAGTGAGCTAATCTCATGTTGATTTTAGGGAATTTCATTTTCACAGTATGCAGTAGAGTGCCTGTTCAAAAATAATTCCATTGCAACATGGTGTTTGTATTTTGCTTACTGTTACTGATTATTTTTTTCTCAATTATTCATATTTGTTGCATACTGCTTACTGAAAACTATCACTTACTATTTGCCTTTTCTCAGTCTTATGCAGAATGAGCTCAGGGAAGTCTTGATAGTCAGTGCTGATATTTGGTTTCTTTGAAGTGGAGTTTGGCCTTTCATTGCAGTGTTAGGTTTCTGTATAGCACAGCTATGTCTTTATCTGTGTTAAAAGACTGTTAATAACCTAAATCTATAAGCACAGATATAATCTGTATCAGAATATTGAGCATTTTTTATTAAGTACTGACTGTAGCTAACATTTATGAAACTAAATGTAGTTCAGCGTTTAACTAAACTGATCCTGTAAAAAAGCAATATCAGAAAAAATTGCAAATAGTAATATTTTAAAATTATTTTGTAAAATTAACGAGGTCAATACCTTTCTGGGTTGAGCATGTCTTCTTGAAGTGCAGTTTTGGTGACCTTCCATAAACTTGAATGTTAGAGCTCACTGTGTGTTCATAATCCTTAGTTGTACTGTCCTCTGTTCTTTGGAGGCTAAGTTCTTTTCAGAAGTACAAATAACAGATTTTTAAAATTTCATATTTAAAAAAATGGTGTGTAAAGGTGAATAAGATACATCTGTGGAGTGCAGCTGAGAGAAATTTCTAACATTTAGTAAAGAACTCTGCTAACTCAAGTTTATTGTTTCTAGCAGGCAAGTGATTCTGGAATCTTCAGGAAGCAATTCAATGAATGGCCTTTTGTTTTCATACTTTTTACCGTAGCTACGTATACTGAATTAAAATAAAAAAATGAGACTGCATAGTTGTTACTGTTGCAAATTCTTTCTTTTGCTCCTCCTTTGTGTCCCTAGAAGTCACAAATGATAAAGAAATCACTTCTGTAGTGCAATTTAGTTGTCACTTATCTTTTACAGGGTAAGATAAAAAACTTTAGTAACTGTCAGTCTATTTTATTAAGTCAGATTTGAGGAAAAACGTAAAAAAAGAGAATGTAATAGGACTAGGGTGACCATATTTTTATAATTAAAAGTTACATTATTAGGCAATACAGTTTTGTTTTCTACCTCGTCTTTAGCATGATTATTCTGTTTCTTTTTCTGCTTCTTCTTCAAGACAAATCCTTTCATCCCTTTTCCTACTCTGGAATGTCCTTATAGAATTATTTATTTATTTAGTTATTTTATTACCTCGTTTCTTTTGTGTATCACTGTCTCATTCTCACTAGTGTGAGAAACAAAACCAAACTCTGGCTAAACATTGAAAGTGCTTTCAAAGATACACCCATGATCTTTTTTCACTTAAAGACAGACATTCTATTCTTCTCTAAGCCAGTTCTTTTACTTTCCCCTTGATATAGTTCTCTTCTTCTCACTTTACAACCAACAATTCTGCAACCCTTCCTAAGTGTTCTTTTCGGTTTTGTGGTAAAGTAATTGAACACTTCTCTCCCAAGCTTTGAGAAATCTTAATTTTGTGCCTTTCAGAAAAAACAAACCTCTCTACATTCTTTACTAACCAGAATGAAGACAGCCACAGACATTTTAAGGGATTAGTTACCTGTTCCACCAAAATAGTGCAGTACAATGTCATTCCAAGTTAAGTAGAAAATGTAGGTGACCTGAAGTCAGTGACTCTTAAATTGGAGTTTTAAAATCCAAGGTAGTATCTATACATGATATGCAGTGCATTGTGTATATATGCAACTTGTTCTGACTTCCTGCACTATGCAGCACTGTGCCCTGTAATCATGCCCTCGTGTTTTTAGAAAATGACATCAGCAAGTGCCCAGTTCTGCAGCACTGAGCTTCCTGAAAATGCTGTTAGGGACCTCAGTAAGTGTATCATCTTCATAGAATATTGAGAGGTTAAGTTGCTCCAAACACAGTTTTCCAAATTTCTGGTCCAGTGTTTTGTCAGCTGGTATTATATGATTGAATTGGTCCCTAGATGTAATTTATCTGCCAAAGTAAGTTTCTATTATGCAGCTTGTAATAGGACAAACCATGAACTTTGCTGCAGAAACCCCGTTTTCTTTGGTAAAAAGAAAACAGCAAGGAAAAGAGTTCTTATGGTAATGTTGTGATAGAAAGCAATGCATTTTAGCTGCAAGAGGTTACATTTGTAATGACTGTGAAAATGCTGGACTTTAAAGTACTTCTTGATGATCACTTAAAAAAATTTAAAAAATACCCATTGATGCAGGGGAGATTAAAGCAAAAAACATCTGATTTGCTCTATAATTCCAAATAAATTGGGAAGCCTCAAAAAGACATTGCATTCTAAAGTTCCAAATCAGTGCATAAACCTGATTTTTTTTTCAAGAGGTAGATTAATTTTAATTGAATCTTTTCAACTCTGGCACGAGGCGCTGGACTGACAAAAATTGACCTGCTTCAGTTGTATCTTTATGCGCCAGTTAGAACTATAAAAAATATTTAAGCTAGAAGAGGAATCATAATTAGTTCAACAATTTCAGCCCTTCAATATAAGAAATTTGACAACTCAACAGTTAGTTCAGCAATTCCACCTCCTTGCTAGGATAATTGCATTTTATTTCTAAAATGGACATGTAGCGATTAATCTTCCTGTACCATTCATTACCAAATTTAACTTGGATATGCACTTCTATAAAAGAATGTATATTTTGGGTGCTTCTCATGTCTCATAGCTCAAGTAAATACAATCAAGACTGAAGAATTTACTTTCATTTACAAAATATATATCAATATTTGAAGCAAAAAATTTGATCTTCTGAATAAAGTAAAATTGAAATAAAGAATAATTTAATTTCTACTCAGCAGATTTATTTTTTTTAATGCAGAGATTCTTTCCAAAATTAGAATATCAATTAGAAAGACTCTGAGAACCAGAATAAGAAGGAGAAGAGGAAGATATGTCACTTAAATAATGGAAAAGGGAGGAATATTTTGTAGATGGGACTCACTCAAAACAAACTCTGGAGCTTTGGTTATTAAGGGCAGTACTAATAGTGTCTCAACTTCTCAAAAAACTTGTTTTAGATGGTGATAGACTACATTGCAGTAATGACTGATGCACTGACATGGATCTGGATCGTTTTTACCTACTTCACTTCTTCGCTCCTCCTTCAAGTAATTAAGAGCCTTTATAAGAATGTTTGTGTCCTTTTGGTAGATATTCCCAAAAGCTGTCAGTTGTTTTCAGCATTAAGCATGGTGAATCTAACCAAACCAGGAGATTTTGCTCAAGACAAGGATTTTAAAGTTCACTCTCTATGAGAGTGACATACGGATATTTCTTTCAGAAGCAATTTTTGCCTCTCTGAAAATGAGATTTATTTAGAAATTTATATGTCACCAAGTATCATGAAGCCTTACAGTTACAACAATCAGTTATGAAACTAACCCTAACTCCTTTCCCAAATGGCCAATGCTGCCTTTATTCCAGTAAAATAGAACTTCTATATTAAATGGAAATCTTTCCAAAGTAAAATATTTGAAACAGCCTTAATGCTTATAAAACCCAGGTTCCATGACACTGTTAAAGGAAATGAATTCCAGAGGTGTGGGATCATCGGGAAAATATTCTTCTAGTATTCCAATCAGCTGAATATAGGAGTAACCCAGGAGACCAGAAATCTCATAATGACATGAAAGGAAGATAAATTAGTCTCTTTGAACTCATCCTCAAGATATGGAAAGCTCAAATTTCTATCCAGTGTACTGAACAGCAGAAATTAATAAACAATCCCGTGCATAGATGTGTTGTCATAGCTTCTGTTTCACTAAACGAAAAGACTGATCTTAATCTTACTGTCATTTGGACAATGATCTATCTTTTAGTTTACATATATATTAGTCTTTGTTTCCATCACGGATCACCTGGACACATATACACCCAGAAGAAGTTTGGACCTTCAAGATCCAAATCAGTCATCTGAAAATAGGGATACAGGAATAAATCTCAAGATATTTTCCAAGTGACTAAAAGTAATTTCTAAAATTAATTAAACTCCCAAATTCACTGTGAATGAGAGCCAAGTTTTGTGATGTATAACCATCCTGAATTTCAAGATTAATGCAACTGTTACTTTCTTTACATAATAAAGAGCTTTATGATCAGTGTGCTCACCAAAAAATCATTTGTGTAAAGTGGTAACTGTGTATTTCATGAAAAAAACATTATCTCTTTTTCTGGGTGTGTATATTGGAATAATTTCTGTGATGGATGCATTTACATTGTTGGTAATCTTCATTGGACTGTCATAAGATTTATTTTTTGCTGACTGTTTGCTTTCTTAAATTTCTATAACTTGGAGAATAAGGAATCTAAGTACAAACTGCCTGTGAGCACCAAGGAAATCGACTTGCACCTTGAATAGGTCATCCTGAGACAGAGAGGAAAGACAGATATGTGCAAACTGTTGGCGAGTATATTTTCTGCTTCTGTTATTAGTATTTTACATTGTTAATCATGCGTAACACTTTGTTAGTAGTATTTTAAATCACCTTTTGTGTTTTTGAAAGGTGAAAAATGATCACTTTTTATGAAAGTGAAGGACAGAAATCTCTTGTAGCAGATAAAATTTTCAGTGTATTGTTTCAAAAATCAATCAAATCTCTGTTCTAGGCTAGCAATTCTTGTCTAGAGAGACATGTCTTATTGGTGAACCATCCATAAAGCAGGATTCATGTACTGTAATGAGGTACAAAGAAATATTAATTGATTGTAGGTCAGCTAAAGGTAAAATTGGTTGGAGTATACTACTCTAAACCTCGCATTCTTCAACGTGCAGCATCTACTGAATATTGAGCCTTTTGTATCAGTGTGTATTACACGTATTTCTCTACTTCTTCAACCAGTCTATAGCAGCTTTCTGTTCCTGTTGGGTAAAGCAACTATTCCTTCAGCAGGGGAATAAAGTCTGTTAGACCTTTTCAAACTCTCATTGCCTGATTATTCCACCTTAATAGTACTCCTTTAACACTCTTAGAAATATTTATATATTATATACCACATGTGTGAACATGGACAAATGTATATATTCATACTAAAAGGTTAGGATGCCTAGCCATTTCAGTAAACTATCAGAACACCGAGGAAAGCAGAACACTGATGATGGGATCATCATATGACCCTGATGTTTAGTTTCCAGAAATTTATTTTGTGGAGATATATTTCTCCTGTAGGTAGCTGACTAGTCCTAGAGACATGAAACAAAATTAGTAGAATGTATGAATTATTTTAGTATGAAATAGAATCATGCTCTTGCGGGTTGAAGAACTAATTTGTACATTTATTAGACAAATATATTGGGTTTTTTTGTTTGCCAAATGCAATTTCTGCCTTAGTAGCTCTTTATATAAATTGTGCCTTAGGTCAGGATAGTGGTTTTAAAACCCCCCATCTCTAGATTTTAAGGCCTCTTTTTTATATGTGATATCTGCCATCAATAGGAGTTTTGCTAGAAACCATGAAGATCCCTAAAATGCCTGTGTTATGTATGGAGAAAATGCCTGGGTTTGAAAAAGGGAGAGAATGCACATACCTGGATTTTTTTCTAATATGGTGCCAGAACACAGTTAAGGCAGGAACTGGAAAGTGTTCTCAGATCTAGCAATAGAAATGCAAACGCAGATTTCCATTCGTACCTCCTAAATAAAATAATTAGACAAGCATAGGAACACTTCATTAAACCTATTTTTGAGCACTCATGCAATTTTGGGTCACATGATTTTTTCCCCCTACATATTCCTCTTTCTCTCTGTTAATTATACAGGAAGAAAAAGGTGACTAGCCTACTAAACTGCACTCCTTAGTCATCTACATTTAGGTGGGATGAATCTGGGTGTCTTTGTTATTAAGGTCAAACAATCTAAATTCAACCTTTGAATTTGCCTAAGATCAGTAACATCTTCATTTTTAAGCATAGAATTCCCTAAGCAAGGAAGACTTCGAAATGCCCAGATCTGGCAAGTAAGGCAGAAGTAGGCACTGGAGTTTTATTGCAGACCAAGCAAGTTGTATGTATTGTGTAATATTCAGAAGCATGAGAAGGACAAAGAGAAGGGAAATAATTAAAATTAAACATTTCATGTAATTATTTTCAACTATTCTATGCCTTGTCATATTTAAATAAAATTTCCCATATTGCCTTTCAGCTAATGCATTCAAGAGAATTCCGCAGAGAGTTTTGAGAAGCCATAATCTATATTGAGCTAAGAAAATTAACCAATAAGTCAAAGTTATTCATTTTAAAGATATCTTAAAAATAATTATACTGGGAGGTATACCAAGTTCTGAGGCATACTTACTGATTCATTTCAAGAATTAATACTGTTGTGGTATAGTCTATCATAATTAATAACAAAAGATTTTTAAATTATAATTTTCCTATTTCCCTTGCCTAATTTGTTTGATTTTTTCCTCTGTCTTACTCATCCTGAAATACGCAATTTGTGTGGTCAGTGCCAGTTTTCGTATGTGTCCATACCAGGCCTAACAGTAGGATTTCCCAAGTGGACATATGGCACATTTCCTAGTATCTGTGTAAGCAACAAAGTCAGACCTACCATTGTGTTATCTGAGATTTAAAAAATGTAGAATTATTTTATCTGTAAAAGTATTTATTGTCAGTGTTCTGGCATTTAGCTTTCACAAATCTTCGCCTTTTCCTTTCACAGATTTAGAATTTCATTAAGCAGAAACTGATCAAAAAAATATAAAATTTCAGCTTCCAAGTATTTTATTTGTAAAATTTATTCTGTCCTAACTAGTAAGTATGCAGGCAAAATCTCACGTTTAACTTGCTTGCCACTTTTTAGAAAGTTTTAAAGCCATACTGATCAGTGGATCATGACTATTTCTTTCATTTATGTAGACCATGATGAGATGCAGGGGAATGGGTTATTTTGTGTCCTCACAGAATTCGGCACACATAATCAAGGACAGCTGGCACTTTTCTGCTTAGAAAGTCCAAAGCTGATCTGGAATTTCCCATCAAGACTTGGGCTTTTGGGCTGATGTACTCTGTACTCCTTGACTTTCTTGGGAATCTATACATGTCAAGGTTAGTTTTGTCTTTCATTAAAAAGTAGACTGTTGCTTACCTTTCTTTTCATGTGTGTTGATGACATTAGTACTGAGAATTTTCAGGGATGGGAATATCCAGATACCTGTAAAGATGCTAAAGGTAAAATGACTTCTTATCTTTGTATTTTATCCTCAATGTAAGCAGGTTAATCAGAGCATCCTCTTAACCATTTTGAGTACTGTTGTACTTGCTGGGTGAGTTCGTGACTGAGGAACAGTGCACAGACTGCTTCCACTGGCACTAGAGCAGTTCCAATATTTGGAAATGTGCTAGAGGCATAGTGTGGAGCTGCGCTTTTGGGCCTTAATCCAAAGACTGTTGGCATGCAGTGTTATCCCTGATTTCACTGGAATTAGGCTACTTAAACAGTTGATGCTACAAGGAATGTAGCTCAACAGACTTTGGAACAGCAAAGTTCCAGTATCCTAAACACAGCAATTAAGAGAAGGGCTTGGGGTTCACACCTCTTGTGTGGACCACTGACATTACTCTTACTTGCAACCTTAATCAGACCACTTAAGCTTCATATCTTAAAGTATTTAATAGATACAAGGTTATCTATTAAACAAGATATCTAACTTAATACTTAAACAAGTATCTAGCTTACAAGGTTTGTGATAATTCATGGTTTTCTTGAAGCTCATTCTAAGGATAAGTTACTATTATTTCATTGCTTGGTATTACTGCTGGTGGAATAGGAGATAAACTTTTGAGAGTCCTTTTTGCCTGGGATACCACTAAGAGCAAGTCCAATGGAAAATGAAGAATGAAGGAGTTAAATACGAGTGGGAGGCAGTTCCATGAGCTCCAGAATCAGTACAGCCTGTAATGGAGCCTATATCTATAATAAAATCTCATGTTTTCCTATCCTGTTTCTTCTGTGATGTGGTGGAGGATCACAATAACTTAAGCATCTTTTCCTATCCTTTTTTGATAATTTTGTCAAAGTTCAAATGGCAGTGATGTGGCTATTTGCTGACCATACTCTGACTGTCTTTCGACTATGAAAGTAGATGGGTAGTGGCTCTCAGTTCTACCCACTCTTCCTCTATGCACACTGACTTTGGTCTTTCTCCTCCTATGATGATACTAATTTTCACAGAGCTTGCTGGAATTTAACTGTATAAATACTTAAGCCCTATGAAACTGACCAGTCTCCTCAAGCATATTAATCATGATGATAGATGGTAATATGGAGCAAAAATTGGATAAACAGACTGTCCAGGTTTCTAAGTCTCATATATTGGCTTAAACTGTGTAATTTATACTAAAAGGAGAGTATAGATCTCTATTAAATGGCTACATGGGAGAAAGATGAAGGAGGACACTGAAAAGAATAAAATGAATATAGACAGAATGCCTCAAAAATTAATGAAATGAAGAAATTTGAAGATACTGAGAATAAAACGCAAGAAAGCAAAAACAATATTTGATGGTGTAAGATGAGGATGAATTAACTTTCTTTTACATTACTATACTTTGATAGTGGATATTTTCTGTAACAAGGTTTGGTCTCTTAGCTGGAATTTCAGTATCTTCCATTGTAGATCGGTGACCTGACTACCAAGGATTAAAATCAGTATCACTTTTCCATTCTCAATTAATGTTTAACTCAGTGAATTAAATAGTTCTTTCAATATTTAATTATTTTACGGGAGAGAGAACAACGTCCACAGCAAAGACAAATTCTCTTTGGAATAACCAAGGGGGTGTTGATAAGGACTTTATGGGTATATTTTAGGAAGCCAGAAGAGAAACTTGGGACTCAGTTTACCATGTTTCCTAACACTGTTCTAACTGCCAAACTACCTGTAATAAGAAGAATGGTGCATTTTGAATGTCTACTCAGTCACCAGCTCAACAAACGGATTCATTTTGACAATTCTTGGACAGAGACTGATGCTTCCCTGTAGCCTGGATTTAGGTACTTTTATCTTTTTGGGGTTGAGGCTTCATTTGTATCCCTCTCTTTATTATTTCCTATATCAGGTATTCAGAATACTGGCTTCTGTGACTCCTGTTGTTATGTGTTTAAATTTACAGTTGTAGATTTGCATTAGTTGCTAGACTTCTCTTGTGAAACTGAACCTTAGAACATGGATGTTATGAAATACAAATGAATGTGTGCTTTATCCCAAAAGAAAGTCTAGTTACATTTCACTTGCAGTAGTGAAGTGAAATGTCCATCCTTGAATGGAATTTCCATTAGTCCTTAAAATCATGTCCTGTCTTGGAGCATCAGTTTGATAATCTGACCCAAAATGAGAAGTCTTATAAACAGTAATAATATAACACCATCTAATGTGAGAGCCCACTCTTGTTCCTTGTCTGAGAAGAATTTGTTCAGATGTTTTTTCTTCTCATAATGAATGCCAGGCATAAATTTTTAATCGTATTTAACTAAATGGTTTGATAAGTACATGTTAGAGACCAATGATGCTGCATTACAGTAATTTACATGCTATTAATCACGCATTTTTATTTAGTACCTAGATGAAAAAAAAAAGCGGTTAGACTTTCTGTACATTTAAAAATTCCCACTTTTATCCCCAAACTTCAACTGACTCAGCTCTACCATTTTGTTTTGCGTTTCCATCAAACTATACTTATGTACTATCCGGTAGATTAGAATGGAATTGAATCCAAAATTGGACTTGATAGTATCTTTTATCCAGAAAAATCTTTGCCTTATGAGCTGTAATGTATAGCTTTAATAAGGTTGTATGACTTTATCTTGTTCAAGCTACAATGTCCTGTGAAATCTTTTTTATATGCCTATAATAAGAAGTGATGTATGTAAATAATGTTTGAGATAACATATTTGTACATATTGTCAACTTTTTGTGTAATAGATTTACCTTTCTGAAATGTAGAATCAATTCAAGGAAGTTTGATCTTATGTTTGAAATAGAAATATTTTACATAAATTGAAAAATATCCATATTTGGGAGCTTTCTAGAATAACTTTTCTTCCTAAAAACTTGTAGCTGGTGGGTGTTTATTAAGATTCAGTTTGGCTGCAGAGGTATCTGTATGGACCTCAGTGCAGCCTGGCTTAATGGATCCAACGATGCTTTTCCAGGCTTGTCTTTTCATTTTGAAATAGGCTGTCAACCATGTCAGGTAGTTGCTCAGACTATCTGGTACTCATTTTCCTTGTTCAGTGCAATATCTTTAAAGTACTTGGTCTTCATTTCTATGAATTATTTTATAAAATTGGCTTAAAAATGAAGTTTATTATTATTAAACCATAAATAGCAGGACTGTGTAAATATATATTTTTGCCAATATAAATACACGAAACACTATAATAAAGATCACTGTCAAAATTAATTTACTGGGGCCCTCAAAGGATAAGAAATGCTAGAAACACAAGTGCTTGAGCAGTGCTTGGCTTACCTAGTGCTTGTTAAGTACACAATTAGGGGTGTTCTAAAAAAAAAATGCTCGTGCATATAGTACCTCTTTTTATTCTAATATGCATGTTGGAGAGTGTAGAGTGAGTGACCTGATGCCAGAAAAGGAGATCTCAAGTTAAATATCAAATAGGGAAAAAACTAATCCCTGTCTTTCCCAACATTCTTTCATGAAGCTTTTAATTTGGGAATGCTGAGGGTATAATTTCCTGAATCTTAGAAATTACTCTAAATCACTGCCCTTCACAACAGGAATCTTTTTAGTATAAGATATACTGACACGTTTGAAGATCCATAACAGCATTGACATAAGGTAACTAGTACTTGTACGATTTTGTTGTCAAATGAGATCAATGTACAGGAAATAAAAGTTATGTGTCATTCTAGCGACTTCTTTTGATTGTCAGTTCCGTTCTGGTTCTCAAAGGATGGGTACTTCAGTGGGCAGAGCCTACTCCGCTTGTGCTCTTTCATTCCATTGCCTTCAGCCTCTTCTCGTTAGGTCTCCTCACTTCCTTAATTCTTCTCAGATGAATGATGAAGTTTTTGAAAAAGGGGAACTACCTAAAAAGAGATCTTAGTAGGAAGTCCACATTATAGGGTCAATACAATACTTTAGGCCACATAGTAAATACAGGAAGGAATTGTTGGCTAAAGGGTCTCCTAAGGAGTGCATTAGAAGGGTCAGGAAGGAAAGGCAATTCTGTTTTATTCTGTACCATTCATTTTTTGAAATAAAAACCATAGTATTTTAAATAAGCAGTAAATTCTATTTTGATGAAAATTCCAGATGTAAAAAAAAAAAATATTTACAGAAACACCATTTCATTGTAGTTGAATTTTCTGCTAGTAGCAACTATGAAGTATTTGCCTTTAAAAGTATTCTTTTACTTTTGTTTTCCCTATGAAACACTTTACACACATGAATATGTGCAGAGTACTCTTTATTCCTTACCCCAAAATTCAATTAAAAAATTGAAAGTTTTAAATATATGTCTTCTGTCAGTAGTTTTAGAACAATCTTAATAAAAATAAAACAACCCCATAACTTCCATTTTAAATGTCTGAGAACGAAGACATAAAGAATGTCAAATGTTCAGAAATTGGTTGCAATTACAGGAGAATTTAGACTGTGATGACCATTCATAACGCACACAACAAAATGGTGAAGTACTTGAAATATATGATAAAATATTGGTCTTGTACCTACTCCATGGTCAACATAGTCTTTGAACTCTTAAGTGGTGCATATTATACTGATTGGAATGACTTGAATCCTTTGTGACAAGATGACTCTGTTTCTTGGAACAGATAAGAAAATTTTGGGTTTTTTGATGGAATGAATGTAAAGGCAAATTTTCTTATATTGGAAACATGAATTCTCTGTAATATAGGTAATGTTGGTACTAAGTATTACTTTTTCATTTTATTATAGCAAGATAGCAACAAATACCCATCAGTTCCTACTTCAGGATCTCAAAAGTGACCAGCTTTGACAGACACATAGTCTATTACTTTTTATCACAAATTGTAATACATTTCTCAAATACAAATGCTTCCATAATGCACAGCATGCTATAGACATAAAAACAGGTATTAAAAACTATTTTGGGTAGTACTTTGTAGGGCTTCACATGAGTTTTGCCAACAGCTTTATTAGCAGATATTTCCACGATTTTTTTTTTTTTAAATATTTAACGTGGGCGGTAGTAGGGAGTTGTATATATCTCTTTTAGGGGGGCCAGGAGATGAATTAATTCCTATTTGTTTTTTCTTTTCAAATCTGTGGTGTAGCTGCCAACCTTCTGGCCAAAGAAGCTGGGATGGCTTCTTCCTTCTGAGCACATCAACACACTTTAATTAGCTACAAAGATGCTTATTCTCACATCATCTGAGATTCAAATTGCGTGCAGTGGAAGAGCTTTAATAATGCCCCTTATTTTATGTTGGTTTATTTGGAGATTTTGTAATTAGTGCTAAGATGTTAAAAGCCGTGGATAGAAAATGAGATATTATAAAGAAAATATTTTTAATTGTTATTTTTCAATTTGACAGTGATAAAATATTTTCTGTAGTGTTATGTAATGTCATCCTCTGGCACAAGCATTGAAAGAAAAGAGGAAAAAATGTTTTTTTAGTCAGGGATACTTGTTTTCTGTACATTTAATTGTGTTCACAGTGCATATTATGTTGAAAAATCTCACTGTGTTCCGTCAGATGACTGATTCTGCTTCTCACTCTTTGACATCCTATACTTATGTGTACCAGTATACAGGCTCCTAAGATAGTGGGTTTTCCTGGAAGCAGACAGGTTTGGATCATCCTAAGAAGTGATTGATTTTTCTCGGTTCTATCATGGCTGATTCAGTGCAATAAACTTTTAAAAGATACTGAAGACTTCTCATTTTGAAACGCAGTGCTTATATAAAATGCAGCCATTCCTTTTAGTAATTGTTCAAGTTTGCATGGTAAATCATTGCCTTGACGCTGTATATACAGTCCCTGGCAGAGTGGTTACGTATAGAATGTATACTGTTTGCTTCAGTCATGAGTTGATGCTACATTTAAACGTTTGCTGAAAAACCTGTTATCAGATGAGATCCAATATAGCTTTTCAGATATGAGACAAAAGATCTATTGTTACAGTCTCAGTGCTACATGTTGTTAATTATGTGAAGAATATTTTTAGAGTGGTCTTTCTGCCCTTTAGAGCTGCCTTTACATGAAAAAAATAAATTAAGAATTCTACATACATGGTCACGGATATTAGTCATTTTTACAGGGGAGGGAAGGAGGAGGGGAAGATGCAGAAATCGTCCTCCTCTTAGACAGTAGTAACAGTGTGAGGATGCCTTGTCCTCCTTTTTTTTTACTTCTGAGATTTTATTGCTGGCAGCCAGATGTGCTTAAACTCCTGACGACAGCATCTATTCACTGCGTGTTTTTAACAGGCTTAGAGAAATATGAGTAGAGTACATGAAAGCAGCTCAGCTTCACACTTCAGCTGGGAATGCCCAAAAAGCTTACTGCTGTTTAGAATTCTTGCTACAGTCAGGAGAAAGCCGCACGGGTACTAAATCTTCTACGACTGAATTAGAAGAATAATGACTGTACAATTAACTATCAGCCCCTGCTCATTTAGGCACAGTTTTTACAGAGATCAGGAGAAATATGGAACTTGATTGGCATGTTTGTATTTGATGGTGTGTACAAAATAGATGACTTTTAAGACAGGTGGTGAAGAAAAATAGAAGGGAAAGAAAGAGAGAAAATGCAATTTGAAACACTGCGCCAGGTCTGCAATTCTGTTTTATCTCATTTTCATGGGGTTTTCTCATCCCCTCCAAATATTTTACAAAATGATCTTTTTGGACAAACGTTGAACAACACTAGGTAAGTAGAAATGAAACATTTTTGCTTTATCATTTCTCTTTTTATGCTGATGATAATCTATTTGCATGCTTTTCAGTGGGGTACTTTATAATTGCACTCCTAGATATTAGTATTTTTATGGTAGCAGTGAGTCTGTTAGTGTTTTTATGTTTTATGTAAGGATTCACATGAGAACTCAATCTGCAGAAATAAAGCCAGCAAAGACAGAATAAAATATTTAAGATGGTTATGTATCTTTCAAGTACATTAGCTGCCATTAGAAGCTAGCATTATTAGCTGTAATCCTTAAAGCATATTAAATATTCATAAACAAATTTGTCAGAGAAAATGATTTCTATGTGGATAAGGCAGTGAAAAGATTAAATGCTCAGAGACATGTCTGTTTAACCATACATAATTTATTGGAAGATGCAAATTAGTAGTCCTGCATACCTTTTGCAAAATAAAAAGCAGTTCCTTATTTTTAGAAGATTTAGATTCTGTGTGTGATGCTTTTTGATAATCTTTTCAACTGGCCAAATTATAGCTGATTAGTGGATGCTTTGCAGCAGGTCAGTCAGCTCTGTAGGGTATCTTTTTGTGAATAGCTGTTGTTCTGTGGGAATTAGAAATGATAGGGTGAAGTTGTTGTTTATTGATGTGAGACACCTATTGAATTTGTTTCTTAGGATTTTTGGAGGGGTAAACTGAATTAATAATGCCTCATTTCTGAGTCATTATTCAGTAAACATAGTACTAATGTTTAGAACTTTTTTATACTGCTATTAAATACTAACCATAAAAATTATTAATAATTTTATCTAAGAGAGTGCAAGTGCAGATCAGGGAGAAAAAGAATCCTGTAGTTTTTTTATAAAGATAGTGCACTGATGGAAACATTCTGGAAAAAGGGTGGAAGTAATATGCAGAGACTATATCCAGCATTTTAATCTTCTCTCTGTCTATGACAAAAATCCCTTTAAAATGGGATATTATTTCTTAAACACAGTGATATTTACACTTAATACTGCAGGAGATTGTTATAATTTTATTTCCCAGATTTTTGTTGTAAGGATTCTCTCCCTTACTGCTGATATTTCCTTATAAAATATTTTAATATTTATTTAAGGTTACTGTTCTCCAGTTTTGTTATCTTGGTTATGAATTTCTAATTAGGTATGCAAAATTATGTAGGTAGTTTTAGCAAGCGTAATCACTGTTATGAATTAAGGTATTTTTAGATACATATGAAATCTGTATTCAATGAGATTTTTCTTACATCTCTGTGGTATACTGTGAAGTATTTGAAGCTCTACAAAATGGAGAAATAATTTACGTATTATCAGCTGTGATTGTAAAACTGTGCATGTTTCCAAGTGCATAGTTTCAGGCCTGCAGCAACCAACAAAGCCCTTAGCAACTGTTCTAATCAGCTACCATCCCAGTCCTGATTCCCTGGATCTGCTTTTGCAGATCAGAGTACATGCTTTCTGTACATCAGTGTATGCCTTTTGCTGATTTTTTTTTATGGAAACAAGCACATGGTGCTTTTTGGTGTGTATTTTGCTTGTGAGACTTGGGCAAAAGCTGCATATCGTATCAGTTTCAAATCAAAAGACAGAGTTATTTTATTGCATTTGCTGTGCCTGAGATTAGAAGTATATTTATTCTAGAAGACTGGAGACTGGCAAATAAGAAAGGATTGTTAGGAAACCGAGCCTCCTACCTAGTATGGGCTGTCTTATTTAGGATGAGAATACTTCTGTATTTATAAGGAGCAATGTTGTGTTTTTCTAGGTATCAATGCTTCTGGCCTCGAGAAAACATAGTGCAATTTTTAAACAATATGCAGCAGTAACTGTGAGAGACTAATTCATGCTTTCTGTGTCTTCTGACAAAAAGTTAGGTTAACTAACTAATAGATAGCTTTTTAAGGTTATTGAGTAAGAAGATTCCCTCTTCTGAATAATTATTTGTAGTTATTTAAATTTGATCTCGATAAAAGGACTTTGAAGAAGTCATCTATTAAATAGCCACTAAAAAAATCTCGATGGCATTTATTTCAGAGGCTAGTCCTTTTATTGTGTTACTGGTTTAAAAAAATCTGTTCTATTTTTTCTAATTAAATCCATGTAGTGTATATTTTAGGTAGATTTTTCACTTAAAGCTTTGCACAATAAATGTAATGCACTTGCTAAAAACTAATTAATGCATTAAGAGTTAATGCTTCAGGACTGTGGTGTACCTCCAGCATGTAAAAGATTCTGCTTTGATGAGGTATAATGTGGTCTGTCTCTTCAGTCTTCGAAGTTATATATTTTGTCCTTTGATGATCCTTTCTCTTTTAAAGGTGTTTTATTTCTGTTTTTACAACTAAAAAGTACAACTCAGAGTCCGGAAAGATAACAGCTGACATTACACACGTAATGATTAACTGCTGCTTACACAAAGTAGTAATGTGAAGAAAACAGGTTACTGCATACAAATAGTAGAGTAGATAATGAAATGTGAAACAGAAAGACAGAAAGTCATAGGAAATGAGGTACTATACAGATAACTGTAGTTGAATATACATTCCTCTTAATTTTCACATCATCTGTTCTTGGATTTCTTGTTCTTCAGTTCTTCTGAAAGTTTAGATATGCTGAGATTTTGTTGAAGGAAAGACGGGTATCTTGGGCTTTGCTTTCTGAGACTATGCCTAGCATTGATACACATTAGACTGTTTTTTATCATTTCCCATAAAAACCTTACATGAGCTGTGTTTTTATTTGCTTAGTTTTTGTGTTGCAGTAGCTGATATGGTAGGACACAAATGATATTAAGCTCCTTATGAGTTAGATTGATTTTAGTATTTAAATGGGTTTAGTTATCCCCTCCTAGCAGCTTCTGTTGGAGGAATATTGCAGCTGAGTTCTCTTTTGCCAGCTACAGGGCAGCACTTTCCTGTAAGATGTTATTGTGAGTGTAAAAGAGAGAACTGGTTTGCTGGGCCTCCCTCCTGTTCCTACACAGCCCTGACATTACCAACTCCAGCCAGCTGAAGCAGTAAGAGCTATGATTTTACCTCAGAATTGTCTTTCACCTGTGTTAGGGACTGTGGTGCTATTTCCTGGGTAATAGATCATTTTCTATAGAAAAATTATTAGAATTACTTAATGTTGGGAAGCCATAAGAATTGTCTTACATTTTGAGCATTTGGCAAATAGCTAATTTGTGGAATAAATTCTTCACGTGTACAGAAAAGAAATCAGGAGATCTTTTCTGAAAACACACTATGTGCTTATATTACATCAAAATTTTACAGCAACATCTAAAGGAGGTTAGCTTGTTTTGCAGTCTGAAAATGTTCTGATGACTTTCAGTGACATACTATTCATTCAAGTGACAAAAGACAATGAAATAAAGTTTTAAAATATATTTAAAACCTTTAGTAATGTGATAAGCTGGATTTTCAGATTGCCATTCTTCTTTTAGTGTTTAGCGTACAAATACTGTGCTGTCAGATGCTCTATTTGTAGCAGCATGCTTTGAGAAGTCACAATTGCTTTGGGCAATATTCAGATGAACACATCACTGCATAATGGCAAGAATCTTTTGTGACTAAAATTGATACAAAGTGTACAGAGGACTATCAGTCCAATTTTGCCATTACAGTTTATATTAAAAGCTTTTCCCAGAAAATGGAAAGCAGTGGATTTACCTAAACTTGGTTTCTCACACAGCACGTTGTTTCTTTTTTCTTACAGCTCTGAGAACGTGAGTTTATTGTCTAGGTTGGCCACACAGGGGCATAAGATAACTAATATATTCAGCCCCAAACCAGTACAAAGGTGGTTCACCAAATTCTGTGTACAACAGATACTTAGGAATTGTCTGCATTTTGAAATTTGACACAGTTTAAAAAAACGAATTGTATTTTCATTAAATTAAACTGCAGTATTTTTAAAGACTCTTAAGAGTCTTGAAAACTTCTGAAATCCCTCAGTAAGCATCTTTTACATAAATACACTGATTTTTACAAGATTACTGAAATGCCCAATAAATTAGCCAGTTGGTGAAACTAGACATTTACATTGAAAGTATCATTTTAGCAGAAACACATGATCTCTTTTCATTATTTACTTATCTGTTTTGTTTCCTAGATATACCTAGTAGCTATTTACCAATGTTCCCTTTTATAATGAAGCTATCAAATGATGTCAAGAATTACTGGCACGGACAATTGTAATTTTTTATGGTGTAAGTAATCTTTACTTTACCATCGAAGGAAAAAGATCATTTTCTCTTCCTTGTTGGGGAAAAAAATTGTCAAGATGTTTCTGTAGAATAGGTTTGAGGGTTTTTTTTCTGGCTGTATTTGTTCAACAAAGCAAGAGGCTTGCTAATATTCTAAGAGAATGTTGCATTTTCAAATATTATTAGTCTAAGAGCCAGGGAGAAAAACAGCATGATGGTGTTAGAACCGAGAGTATATTGTCTGTACTCTGTGATGCAATACTGAATATTAACTGAAACTGCCTCTCCTCCCTTTTGAAAACTAGCTTGTCTACAGCTACCTTTAAAAATTTAGTTGGTTGGGATTTTCACATCTTCTCCTTTTTACCTCCATACTAGATCCATAGAATCCTGTTTTAACTATATTCCTCAAATCTGTGGCTGATGTGCTTTCTCAATTAAAAAATACACAATGTTAGTAAATACATTTTTTTGTGTTCCTACCATTTATTTTTCCCTTAATTAATTAAAGACATAGCAAAGCTATTTCCTCCCCTTATTCTTAACTGTGTGTGTCTTGCCTCAGACACAATCAGAATTCCAAAACTAAGCTAATTCCAGTCCTAGATCTTAATATTACTGTAGAAAGGTTGTACATGTCAAATAATCCTCTTTTTTCTTCCTAAAATTAAAGGAATAAATCATATTCATGTGAATCCCTATGTGCATGTATATATGTATATATATGAACTTCTCTAAACACAAAGGGACAGCAAGTTGTATATAAAAGGCAGAGAGAAACTCATACAGCTGTGCATTTGGTCTTTTCCGCACCTTTGCCATACATCCCTCACAGAGCACTTTATGTCCTCTTTCAGCTGCAAATAGGTGGATCTAATTCCATCTATCCTTTGCCTCTTGATTATCTTCTTCGGGACAAAGTGGGACAAGTAGCATGATTTTTCTCATCTTATTCTCATGTTTCTGTTTGCTTTGGAAGAAGCAACTGAACGTAGTAACGTGCCCCAAAGCTATTTCTTTCTGAGAAGAAGTTCTGTATTCCATCCTGTCTTGGCAACTGTTTGGTTTCGGGTTTGTTTTTAAGTCGTGTTTTCTAGGAAAAACCATCCCTGTGACATTCTGTTACAGATACTTTCAGAGAGAGAAAAGTAAGAGATTTCCTTACAGAACCATTTCTCTTCCCATCTTTTCCAGCTCTGGAGAGAGATACCTTCTGTTACTTCCACCTCACTTGCTAGAGATTTAATAAGGTGACATATGCTTCCTCCATGAATCTCACAGAGCTGTGGATATTTGCAGCCATAACAGGTTTCTCTCTATTTTCATTGTGCATCAACTGCTGTTATCTGATGATGGCAATAAAATCCTAACTGGCATATGATCTCAACCTCCCACCAGGAAGAAAAAAGTGGATGGATCAGAGGTGGATAATTTGTCTCAATTCAGCTAGTATGTTAAATTCACAAATTTAAATAATCCTAACTTTAGAAATTATTAAACAGGCCTTAAAACTTGATTTTTTTTCCTCACCTGAGTGAGAGCAGTAGAAATCTAAGCTATATTTGGGTTACCAAGTACAACTTTTTGAACAGGACATGTAAAAAAAATCTCTCTATTCTTGAATAAGCCAGATAATTCCTGTCATTCCTCAGAACAGCCACATAAGATGTGGGTATTATCTTCTGTTTCTGGAAAAAGAAAAGGTAGAGGTCATGATATTAAAAAATAACTATGATATTGTATAGTTGAAAGGTTTAAGCAATTTGTTCAATGACAAGAGCCCAGTATTTTATGGAAACTGCATGTTTGAACATCCAGAAATCAAGGTTGCTAGTCTTGACCCTTGATTAGGTAATAGGTATGTTTGAGGATAGATTGAGCTGCGGTGACTACAACAATAATTAGCTCCATGCATCCATTTTACTCTCCTTCAGGGTGCTGTCACTCTGGTAAAACTGGCATGAGTGCTAAACAAACCTGCTCCATCCTGCCTCAGTTGAGAGTTTGGTGTGTGGCAAAGTCAATACCTCAGACTGTTTCCTGTAACTGGTCAGACTCATATACATAGATACTTCATTTTTCCCACCTGTGTGGTCAAAAGCTCCTAGTGAGAGTCTTCACCAGTCCTGCTTTGTTCACTACCAAGTGTGTAAAAAGACCACAGAATCACAGAGTATTCTGAGTTGGAAGGGACCCACAAGGTTCATAAAAGTCCACCTCCTGGCCCTGCACAGCACCATCCCCAAGAGTCACACCATGTGCCCAAAAGCATTGTCTGAATGCTTCTTGAATTCTGTCAGGCTTGGTGCTGTGACCACTTCGCTGGGGAGCCTGTTCCACTGCCCAACAACCTTCTGGAAGAAGAACCTTTTTTATAATATCCAACCTAAACCTCCCCTGACACGACTTCAGGCCATTCCCTCCAGTCCTGTCACTGTGACCACAGGGAAGAGATTGGTACCTACCTCTCCTTTTCCTCTCACGAAGAAGTTGTAACTGCAATGAGGTCTCCATTCAGTCTCCTCATCTCCACGCTGAACAGACCAAGTGCCCTCAGACACTTCTCATATGTCTTCCCCTCAAGGCCCTTCACCATCTTTCTTGCCCTCCTTTGGATGCTGTCTAATAACTTAATATCTTTCCTGTATTGTGGGGCCCAAAACTGCACATGGTAATGGTTAACAGCACTCATGTAGCCCTCACCTTCTTTACACTCCTTTATCCTTTTAGCTCTTTTCCTTTTGGGTTAGTGATCACATGCATGTTTACGGCACAATCTGCGTACTAATGGCACTATTTGTTTATAAGGTCAGGAACAGTAATCGTACTGCATTGTAGAAACATGGGACTTTGAAAAGCAAAACTTGCCTTATCAGAAACAAGATATGTCTTCTCTTTGTTCCTTGATTGAGAAGTTTTTCTGCTGTTCCTGCCACAGTTACTTATTTACTGAAACAGTGGATTGAAGGAAGACCACTTCAGTTGGTGTGGGTCCTGACATTTCTTAATTGTTTTTTTCTATTTTTGTTTTTTTGGGTTTGGGTTTGGGTTATGATTACGGGTAGGAAGAGACCTAAAAGGGAAAACAAACTTTTTAAAACCTCTAATATCACATCTTACAGATGGACAGAGTAGCACAAATAACATTAGGATGTTTGGCTGTGTAGTTCTGGCCTAGCTAGGGAGAATGGAAGGGAGGAGTATTGCAGTTACCCAGCTCCTTTCCTTTCAGGTGCAATGGGACTGTCCTACCAGTTGCTAACTATGGACCCAGCATCCCTTTAGATTTCTCAAGAATATACTTTTGATTTTGCACTATAAAGGCAGAATAAATGTTTACTCATAGAAAGCACTGTGTTTCAAAGTGGTTCAAGAAAGATTGGTAATCGGGCCTCAAGTGATTTACAAGGTTCTGAGAAAGGAATAAAAAAAATGTAATATTGGCCTCTGAAAAATTGTGAAATCTGAGATGAGTTTTGGAGGTAACAGCATCATTTTTGCTTTACACCGAGATAAAAGGTTTGAAGCAGAAGCTGGAAGTATTTCAAGTCCTTGGCTTCACTTCAGCATGTGCTTTGCAATAGGGAGGCAAAGTCAGCTTCTGAAAGCTGCTTTTTGGGTTCTTCTTTTTTGTTCTGAACCTGACAAGGAATAATTATGAGATAGAGAAATGAAATAAAAATGTTGTGTATTGGAGAAATTTGTCCCCAGGTTGCCTAAGCTGGAAGAGGATTACAGATTAAAATGCTGAAACTTTAATTTTATTTGTTGTATAATAAAAATTCAGTTGGATATATTGTAAGTCAGAGTGAATTTGCATGGCATCTTTATTTATAAGAATGAAATATGTCCTGATTAATACACTTCATCATTGCTGCAATATTCAAGTCATCTTTCTGATTAAGATATACTTCCAAATTCCCATCTTCTGCTATTCAAGACAATTCTTTATCATGAAACTTCATGAAGATTTTGAATAAATAAGTTTTAAGCTCTCGTCTCTTAGAAAGTAATATAACAATAAGAACAATTGAACAAATTTAATTGTTAAAAGGTGTATGAAACTAAGTTGACAAGGCAGGTAATGCTTTAAGACATTTTTCAATAATTGCTTTAAGACAGTTTTCATGATTAACCTATAAAATGGTACATAAGGTCACAGAGAAATGCTCTAAACCAAAAAGTGTGGTGTGTGATTTAACTACTGTGCAACAAAGTGTGCATGTGTTATATACATATACATGTCAGTAAATAACTACTCATTTCAATATAAAATAAATAGTAGAATAATGAAATAAGAACATTTCTTGCAAATTTTGGTATTTTTTCTCTATGTAAGACATTAAAAATATTTTTAAATTGACTTAAGGGTTGAATAACACATTACTAAAAGATGGAACTTCAGGAAGAAGAATTTCAGGAAGATTTTACACTACAATTCTTGACTTGTTATTTCTCATCCTACAAAATATATTTTAAAGTATAGATATACAAACCTAATTAAAATAACATAAAAAACTTTGCCTGAAACAGGAAGTTTAAAATCTCTCCTTCCCTCTTACCCTCTCCTCTTCTATACACTGATGTTTCTCTTTACATTTCTTGATTTTCCGAATATTACATTTAAGGTTGTTGCTCATGTGTCTTCAGATTGCACTCAGAAGAAGTGCATTTTGTGTGGATGTGAGGACCCCAGGGGTAGTCAGTCTTTCATTCACTTAAGGACCTTCATTTTTTCACTGCTAATGATGGCATTGTTCTGCTACAAAATTACAAGAACAATGAGTATTTTAGAGAAAACTCAATTTTTATAGCTCTTCTGTAACACAGTGACACTAACATAGTTTGATCATTATTCAAATAATCTGCATTAAAAGCTTCCAAGTGCCCTCTTTCAAGAACTCTTCCAGTAGAACATGCTTCATCTAACTGTCATACCTTGGAAGCTTTTGAAAAGTTTCAGGGAGGACAGAAAAGTTTTTAAAATGCAGCAAGAATTATGATATTTAAAACACAGTAATTCCAATAATTTACATGCACAAAAGCTTGCCTGTGCTTCACATGTATCTTTAATGCTAAAGTTCCTCATTTGTAGGACACAGCATAATCAGGGTGTATGACTACCTGCAATCATAATTCAAATCTCTTTTTTTATAATAAAGCATGAGAAGAAAGTATAGTGTTTTTCAGTCAAAGAGGTCTGAATTCTACACCTACCACTGTCAACATCTCCTTTGTAGTGTCAGGAAAACCATGTGAACTTCACAGCTGGAGCTCTCAGGAATATATGTCGTATTTAATACCTCATGTGAGGTCTATGAATTTTAATTTATAAATATTTGCAGAGGTCTGCAGATCCTGTAAGTATACACAAATGAAAGTACAAATTAAATTTTCATTCTATTTTTTGGGAGTTTAGGTACATCTTCTAGATATTAGAATATGTGGCAGAGTAACTTAAATACCTTAGAGACACACAAGGATTTTGTGCCTTGCCTTTCACTTGCACTCTTAGTCTTAGCAGCTGCAAATTGTTTCATATTACTAACTCGATTGTTTCCTTATATACTGCCAGCTACCCAGCCGATGTGTCCTCACTACAGTGAGGTTTTTTCTTGAGATAGGTCCTTCAGAAGTTTTTCTCATTTATTGAACATTATTCATATACAAATAAAGTGAATGTATTCACAAAGAAATTCTTAACAAGTGTGAGGATGTGCAGTGAGCATGTTAGAATTGTAGAATCATAGAACTGTTTAGGTTGGAAAAGACCTTTAAAATCATTGAGTGCAACTGTTAACCCAGGACTGCCAAGTCCACCACTTAATCATGTGCCTAATAGATAATAATAATAATAATAAGAAATAAAATTTTTTATATTACATATAATATATTACACACATGTTAATATTATAAATATTGCAATGTAATATACTATATAATATAAAGTGTAATGGAGACACTAAAATTTGGGTAACTATATAAGATACTCAGAGACTATGGTCACAAGATTGTATTAGTGTACAAAAAGATTCCTGTTAAGCACAGACAAAAACTTATATTTAATTATTAATTAATAATTATTTAATTATTAATTCTACATGAAATTTTGTGTGGCCTCATGACCGCAAACTGGTGAAAAACCTGCAGATCTACATTTTTTGTGAATTTTATTATTTCTTCCATGCAAACAATGCAAAGGGATTTTTACTGGATTTTGGTCTTTTGATGTAATTCAGTATGAGTAAGTCTGTATCTTGGAGTTCAAGGCTGAATATAGAAATAAACCCATTTCCTACTTACCTTTAGTTGGGAAAGTTTTAGAATAATCACTGGTGTCTTAATTCTGTCTCAATAATCACTTTTTTTTAATGGAAGTTATGTAAAATACATTGGTTGAATTTCATTTTGATCCCATACGGGTGATATCTGAACTGCACTTGTCATGTAGAAAAAAGTCTGTTGCATATATTCACCTTTGATTGGAGCAAGTGGATATTGAAACAAGAATTTAGATCAGATTGAGAACTAATCTCAAATCTACTGCTGCTTCAGCTGAAGTGAGATGAGAATAATGAAAAATACATCTTTCAATACGTCTTTGACAACACACCAGCTTTACTTGAATTCTGGCAGTTTCATTTTAACGATTCCAAATTTGGAGTGATGTGTTATTGATGTTATATGGTTTTGTCTCCAGAAAATAATGTTAACTTGTATGAAAATGTGTGGAAAAAGTAGACTGAAATGTAAGGAGTGCAACAGGGCGGAGATAAGATATGCAATGGATATATAAATTTATTGTATAGACCTATTCAGTGAGTTGTGGTTATTTCTGTCTCTTGGCTGTCTGTATTATTTTCCTTCTCCTGCTTCAGTGAAAAAATGCTGCAAAGTAGTAGACTATCTCATTAAATCATGTGTCACGTATCCCTCATGCAATCCAAAATTTAAACTATGGCAGTAGAGTGGAATATTTCATTATCCCATTGTACCTAAATAAGACATTTCAGGAACTAATTTCTTTCCTTATTACTTATAAGGGCTTGAATCTCCATTTATTACATAAAACCACTTAATTTAAAGTCCAATGTCTTTCCTTGCTCATATCACTACCTAAAACCAAATAACTTACCCTTGTTTCAGATTTTCAAATGATTTTGCACTAATGGCCACTGGTGGTCTTTTTTTTTTTTTTTTATTTTCCAGAAGAGAATGCACTACTTTAAGTTATATAATCAAAACCAAGAGAAGGTAACATGTTCTCAAGCCAATAAATTAATTTCAGAATTTTTGTCAGTACTGTACTGAGCAGCTGTAGAGAGAAACAAAGACATTTTATTTTCTATTATTTGGACAGGTTTTGTACTTAATTACTTCTATGCAGTGTTATTTTAGAGCATGCTTTAGCAAAGACTGAACTGGATACACTGAATAAATATAAAGCAATGCTACAATGATTAATTTGAGTGCACTTTATGCTGATTCCAAATTGACTAATGCCAGCATGAAACTGATTTTATGTTTATATACCTGTATACAACTACAGGAATAAAAAAAGAAACAGTCAGAGTAGGGACCTTTGCATATAGACCGAGGCTTTGCCTGTGCTCAAAACATGTTGTGAAGTCCAATTTAGAAGCATTACTAAACTGGGAAAAGGGGGTTCTGAGAGCTGCTGTGAGGGAGAATAATGTCAGTATCACAGCAGAAGTCTGTATTAACTCTGCAGTGAAAGCATAGCCTCCATTTCACATGATTATATTTTCTGTCCGTGATATACTTTGTGCTGATTAGCTGTACTTTCTGCTGCAGGGCTGCTGCATTTTATTTGTGGTATATAATCATGTATAATAAATAAAGCAGTTTGAATATTTAACAAGGAATGATACTACGTTTATGCAGGTATCCATATATTACCATGAATTAATTATGATTCCATAGTTAATGTAATTTTTTTTTCCTTTGAAAGAGAATATTTAACTTTGTTGCTTGTAAGAACGAAAACAATCTCAGGTATTCCTAACGTTCTCTCAGGAAAGTTAGATTTATCTGAGTATCTTGGAGCATCTCTACTCCTGTAAAACAATATTTTAAATATGTACAAACTGGGTCTCATTTTTTTAAACTCTTTACAGACAGTACAAGGAATAAGGTCCTAGGATAACCTTTTCCAGTTTCTTTGTAACTGTACGACATATTGACTAAAAAAAGACTGCAACTGGTTAACGTTGCTTTCCCTGAATCATTACAGATCTCAATTAGTCAATGGAGATTTTTGTTTTTACTCTGGTGGTTTAATTATTTAAAGTTATATATTCAGAAATAATTTATTTGTTAAAAGAGGATTCAGTATCTATTGTTACAGAATGATGGAACAGCTTGGATTGGAAGGGACCTTAGATCATCTTGTTCCAACACCTCTGCCATGGGCAGGGACACCCACTAGGCCCTCAGTGTGCCATCCAAACTGGCCTAAATGTTGTTGTCCTCAGTAAATATAATACAATTAAGTAGGTATACATTTTGCCACAAAATCAGTATCCCTCCCAGGCATCCTTATATTCTTCTGTAAACCGTGTTTCTATATGTTGATGAGAATTTCGGCTTCTACTGAACTAGTTGGAAAAAGGAGCTTTATATTTGAACTCTTAGTGATGAACATATGTTTATTGTATACCACTCAGAAACTGAGTTTGAGATTATATGGAAAATATTTTAGAAAACAGCACTGAGCTTTAGATAAACATCATTTGTAGCATGGAAACTTAATGTTTTCCACAAAAAGTCCACAGATGCCTGTTGGGACTGACCATGACTGGTGGGTTACCAACTAAATAAAAAGTTTTGAAGACTATCTTATGTTTTATGTAGTATTTCTCACTGTTAAATATAAGACCTTGATTTTTGGATCACTGTGCATAATTCTGGACATGCATTTTTAGCAAATCTGTATTTCAGAAAAAAACATAAAAGAAGGTAAAAAATTTCAGAAGAGAATAGTGAAGAGAAACGGTAATATGTTCAGGCGGTTTAGCTAGCATTGAAAAGAGACAGATTAACAGCATCTATATGTAGTGATTACTTAAGCAGCAAGAAGAAAAAAGATTTATTTGGAAGATTTAAAAAAAAGACATGAAGTGTGGTGTAAAGACTGGAAAGCTTCAACTGAATGACCATGCAAATTTCTTAACGTACCACATTATAAAATGAATCCCATAGGAAATGGTATAAGCCTTTAAAAAAATCAAAATATCTGAAATTAGGTTGAGAAAAGTCTAGAAAATGTACTGTGGGGAAAGATCTTTCATTGTCATGGAAACAAACTAGATTATCTAATAAATGTTTTCCATCTCTAGCTGTGTTCTATTTCTGCCGTTCACTTTAAGGTGAGTTTAGAAAATGGAGGCATTTTTGATTATTTTCACTGTCTGGCATTACAGTATAATATACAATAGATGAGAGTTAAGTACTATCTCAGGAAGTTTATATTTCATTAAGATCAACTAGGAATTATCGTTTACAATACATGAATGCCTAATTAAAACACATGAACTACATTGCATTGTTAATAGAGCAAATAGTGCTACTACTATTTCTGTTGTTTTCTGCATCACGTGAGCATCGCTTCTATTACATTTTGCTAATTGTGCTGTCTCTCAGYCCAATGCAAAGCAAATCAAAGGACKGAAATTAAAATGAATTACTTTTATTTATCCTTTATCTAAATTATCCCTTAGACAAGAAAGACTTTGTTTTTAGAAAAATGTGTGTACCATGTTTGTGCTCCCTTTTACACAAGATTTTATAGAGTAAACTATTTGCATGGAAGATTCTCTGAAGACTAATATTGCAGATGAAATATGTGTTTCTTCCTATGAGGTTAAAAATTAATTTGACCTAGCATCAATCTAACACCCTTTCTTCCAAAGAGGCAACTGTCACCTGATCATATGAGAAGTTTGTAGTTAAGACATCAGCAGCAGTTGTGTTTGCTTAAATTCCAATTATATATTTAGTCTATCTTCACACAACTTAATTCAGAAATCAAATATCTATATAAAGAAATAGCAAAAAAATCCAATGACAGAATGTAGAGATTCTGAAGGCATTCTTAATGCTTGCCGCACTTATCTACAGTTTCTAAATTTTCAGCAGAAAGGTTTTACACTTTGCATTGCTAAAATAATTTTCAGTTATATAAACTTTATGAGTCAGACAGTGTATTTACTAACACATGAAACAGAGCTTATATTAAAAGTTCAAAATCTAGAAGAAATATTTCGAAAGCTAACACTGCGCTTGAGAGGTTGGTATAAGACACCAAGAAGGAAATGAGACTTTTGTCTCACCTGACTTCACATGCTGATTGGAAGCACCACAGGCCTTCTGTGAAATCAGTGGAGGGACATCAATATTTTAGAGCAGAATCACGTGATGCGTTTTAGGCAGCTACATTAATTTAAGTGTATCGCTGACCAGAAGAGGTGAGGCAGCAGTAGCTTCATCATTTTGGGGAGCTAGCGTTTACAGAGGGATGTGAGTGCAAAGGATGCAATTACTATTTCCTGAAAATTGCCTTGATGCCTAGATCCCCACTTCATGCTCCTGGCTCATGTTGCCATCTGACATTTTACATGCTGAAGATGATTAACCAGTTAACGGTAATTATAATGAAACTCAGGGTATTCTGAGAAAAGCAGAGTGAGACAAATATTAATTATCTCATGTGAATATGACTATTAGATGCACCCAGATTTTGAAACAGTTGTCTAAATGAGGTCAGTATATCCTTGCTATAGGGATTTGGCATTATAATGCATGGAAATATTTAATGATGGTATAAAATCTAGAGAAACTAGAAGTTGCTAAAGAATAAATATTTGTTTATAGCATTAAAAATTTGTTTATTTTTCCTTAGGCAAAGCAGTTCCTTCTACTTAGATTGTAAGATGCATATGTAGAAAAGAAATCACATCTCAAATAGTGTGATAGAGAAATGCTATTCTTTTCTTTTCCTTAGTAGTTGATATGTAGTGTCTATTAAAAAACCCCTTATTCTTTCCTCTAGCTACTATGGTTGTTGATAGGAGCAAAAGTGCTGCTTAGAGAATAAACAAAAATTTTGTTATGTAAAAGTTAAATGAAATACATAATGTAAGATTAATTAAATTCAAATTACCACAGCCTGGGTCTGTGAATATTAAAATGCTGATTGAGGCTACTCAAATACATCTATTGAAATACAAAAAAATCTTTGCATGTTCTTTTGATGGGGGGTCCAAGCCTGCAGCAACATTTGTTTGTCCTTGTATGCTTTGAGAGCAGTGGAACTTTTACAGAAGGTAAATTTATCAGATGATTCACTGCAAACGCAACTTAATGTGGTTTGCCAACAATGAGCTCTATATTGTAATACTTGCCATAGAAGCAGCTTATTTTCAACTACACTACATATCAATATACTGCACTCAGAGTTATTTTTTCAAACACCTTCACTGTTTAACACCATTCAACTTCTTGCACTTTACAGAGAATGATTTCTAAACTGAAAACTTCAAATATAATCTTGCACAAAAAATTCCCAGAAAATATTTCAGAGTCATAAAAAATCATCGTATTCCCAATGAGGGTACATTTTAAAAGAGTCTATTGCAGCTTATTTGAATTTCTCTTAAATCTGTTCTACATCCATGATAGCCTAAGGATAACTACAGTGCTGCCTACCTTTGCTTTCCTTATGGCTGTCAACAGCAGCTGTTGCAATCAAATGACTGTAATGAAAAAGAATCAGCACAATACATAGTCACATTTTCCAGAATATTAATTTAGGTTCTGTGCACCAAAAGAAAAATAATAATACTAATTCATTAAAAGTAATAAGCAAAGCTTGTCAGATATTTATTTGTCTAACAAGATTGTTGCATTGATTATGATTGTGTTTAAAGAATCGCCACAGGAGAAAAATGTAATATAAATGTTTAAATTTAAAATTAGATTTATCATTATCTGTTTATCTCTGTTTTAACTTCATTTCATCTCCTGTGCTACAGTTTCCAGAAATTTCTTTTTTTTTTCTTTTTCTGTAAAGTAGAGGCAATATAAAATTTAATTGAATAGCTCTGAAGCACTGTACAGAAACAATCACAATTAATTCGCTCAAGTAAAAAGCATGCTTCACCAAATGCTTCAGAACACATATCCAACTGCACTATCAGACTGTCTGGTTCCAGATAAGTTTTCTGTTCAGTCATCCAGAGATGCAATGTTAGATTATAAATTGTAAAAATCCATCAAGGATATTTTTCAGAATATGTATACGTAGACACACATACCCACATATTTTAAAATAGATTTAATAATAAACACAAATTTATGACTATCCTAAAGAATAATTACTTTTTTTGATATTTGGCTTACATTTTGAAAAATAAATATGTGTGCATCTTGTAAATCAAACAGGTCATAGAAATCTGTGGATAAGTACGTAGGTAGTTGATAGATCATGGACCTACATTTTTATGACTCAATTTGCAAAATTCTTGCAGTTCTGAGGAATTCCTGCCAGTTTTGCAATGTCCTGTCACCTAACAAACGTGGTACTGTATGAGATTCGTGAGTGAAGCTGTCTGATGCAGTAGGTGTGCTCAGAGGCAGAGGACACACAGAGACTTGAAGCCAGCACAAGGCACACTGACCACAGACATGCTCACTCGCAGTTACAGAACCCTCGAAACAGCTTAGTTATGACAATACACAGCTGCAGCCTGTGATCTTTTGTTCCCCCGTGAGTAAAAGCATAAGAACCTCCTAGAAAGTGACCATAGCCAAAGGCTCAGTGTTGGGTGACATCAAGCAAAGCACTCCAGGTTGTGGTCACTACTTCCTGGAAGCACCAAGTGGGTGGGGGATGCTCCAGTCAGAGATGCAATGGAGTCACTGGAAGCAGGAGATGAGGGAATGAGAGTACATACCAAAAATGCCAAAACCTACAAAGACTTTTCTCTGCTGGTTATACCTTGCTTCACTAGGGCCAGGAATCTGGTGGAGTGTTGGAGGAAGGCCCTATATGTGTTGACTTATGCATCCCGTATACTGCTTAGAAACATAGTGAATCAAATTCTCAGATTCCTAAATCTTCCAATTTGCTATATAAAAATGGTTAATGATTAACTTTGCCTTTAAATTGCCACTTCATGAGCTACTTACTTAGGAAGCAATTGTCATTGTTCTCATACCTAAGTTCTTGCAAGGAAGCAAAATTATCTTGTATTCTCTTGACTGCACCCTTAGCATAGTCAGATCCTATTTTCTGATTTTAAAATATTGTTTATTAGAAGGTGGGACAAACAGTTGCATCTATTTTTCTCTCCTATGTGTAATGGATGGTTATTTATGCACATACATAATAAAATCTGGCAGCAGCACATTTTAAAATATATCATCATCTCTTAGAGTAAGAACAAGTGAATGTTTCTGTTTCAGTACATTTCCTGTAAATGTAAAGCTTACAAAATTTCAAGCAACAAAATATGTATTGAAAACAGTATGCTGTTGATGTAGATAGATCTGATAAAATTGGAGAAAATAAAGGAATCTATAGGTTAAAAGCAAGTGTATATGATGAATAATTTATTGGTTATTTGGTTTTACTTTGATACACTGTTTTATATAGTCCCTCTTACGTAAAATATTGAGATTTTGATAATGGTAATTAAACATCTTCTTAACTGTTGATGTGGAATGCATAAAATCTACTTGCTAAGCACATTAAACGACATGTTGTAGATATTTTCTTGTGGGAAGATACAATAATACAAAGTATGCCAGGTCTTGACCTACGGAGAGTTTGAAAGAAGATATGGGAAAAAGAATTATATGGTACGAAGATAAGTATTGTCCAGCTTTTTGAGAAAATGGGCCAAGTGGTGTATTTTAAAAATATCAGCAGGTCACAGACATAAATTGTGAGTAATTTATTCTAATCATTCTTGCTCCCTGTCTTCTATTCAAAGGAGCTCAAAGGAAGCCTAAACTACCAGTGGAATCCTAAACTACCAGAGGAGTCTGCTTCTATGGATTCTCATAGTTAAAGATGTTATCAGGGAAGTTTAAAGATACCTGTTAGACTTTAATCTATGATATTAGTAATTTCTGTGTTGTCTGTAGTTTTTTCCTAGTTTTCACGTCTGGACGGTAGTGTGGTAAGTTAAGGTTCTAGCTAGTGAAACTTCTGTTTTCCTCTGTTTAGTGGGCTAGCATCCAAAGCTGGGAGGGAATGGTGGGATGGATGAAGGAATATTGGTCAGAGTTCTTTGTATGAGATTGGTCTTGATAACCTGACACACAGGTTTGTTGTCAGAAGCAGTATAAAAGAGGCAGGACTGATTCTGACTACTTTCATTTAAATGAAAATGTTTATCTGAAATGCATTCTCAGACTGTAATAAAACATATTAATAACATAGATGAAGGGATTGAGTGCACCCTCAGCAAGTTTACTCTTGACATCAAGCTGACACAGGTTGACATGCATGAAGGACCGGATCCATCCAGAGGGACCTGGACAAGCTCAAGAAGTGGGCCCATGGGAATCTCACGTGGTTTAACAAGATCAAGTGCAAGGTGCTGCACCTAGGTTGGTATCAATCCAGAAGAACATATTGAGAGCAGCCCTGCCGAGAAGGACTTGTGCGTGCTGGTGGATCAGAGGCTGGACATGATCCAGCAATGTGCACTTGCTGCCCAGAAAGCCAAACTTTCTGTTTGATGATGCAGTTGATGCAGTGTCTGGGGCTGCATCAAAAGCAGTGTGGCCAGCAGGGCAAGGGGTAATCTGCCTCTCTGCTCTTCTCTCCTGAGACCCCACCTGCAGTGCTGCATCCAGCTCTGGGGTCCCCAGCACAGGAAGGACATGGATCTGTTGGAATGAGTCCAGAGGAGGGACACCAAGTTGATCAGAGGGAGGAAGCAGCTCTCCTATGAGGATTGCTCAGTCTGGAAAAGAGAAGGTTTCAGAGTGATCTAATTGCAGCCTTCCAGTACCTGAAGGGAACCTACAAGAAAGATGGAGAGGGATTATTAATGAGGGCATGTAGTGACAACACAAGGGGGAAGGGCTTCAAACTGAAAGAGAGTAGGTTTAGATTAGATATTAGGAAAAAATTCTTTACTGTGAGGGTGGTGAGGCACTGGAATATTGCCCAGAGAGGTTGTAGGTGCTCCATCCCTAGAAGTGTTCCAGGCCGTGTTGGATGGAGGTCTGGTCTAGTGGAAGGTGTCCCTGCTCATGGCAGGGGCATTGGAACTAGATGATTGTTAAGGTCTCCTTCCAATCCAAACCATTCTATGAATCTATATTTTGGGGGTTTTGATGCAGTAATCTTTGAGATTTTCCTGGGGAGTAGAGTAGGAGCACATGCTGTTATTATCAATTAGGTATTAGCCATTTGTCCATAGATTACAGGTGACAAGGTAAGCATAGGTGACAACAAAGAGGTATCATGCAAATATTTCCTTTAATTTAAAAGAATCTCTGTTCTCTGTTTTCACTGTTAGAAGCTTAATTTCTCAGTTAGAAGGAAACTTTATCTTGATGTTTTGTCTAAACTGCTCTGAGAGCATTTAATTGTAAACATAAGTTGCGAAAAATTTCCGTGCAACTCTCTATTGTAAATGAAAGTATTTTAATAATAATACAATAATAATAATGGTCCAGTGTAAAAAATTATTTTACTATTGCTTTGTCATCCATAAATATATCATTAATTATTTAATAGTTGGTAGATTGTGATTGTACAAATTTGCTGAGCCTAGTCTTGTACAGTACTGTAGCTCTAAGAAGCTCAAATCCTGGCAGAATCAATCACTTACAAGTTGTGGAGGACAGTAATAAAGTAGACCTTCTTCCAACACATTATATTGTGGAAGTGGCTAAATGATGTCCAGCTGGCCTCCAAACACTTCAGTCAATATAGTCAACGTGATGGATTTAATGAAGGGGTGTGAAAGAGGCAGGGAAGAATCAGTAGGGTCTTTCCCATGGTTTTGGTATGGGAGGAAGCCTCTCTGGATCTCATAAGTGAAGTGCAAAAAATCTGTCAGCTTCTCAGCAGTGTGTGACTTATTATCATCATTATGGTTATTGTGCTAAGTTATTATGGTTATTGTAATTAAATCTTATATGTGAGAAAAGAGAAAGAACTGAGAAGGCTCAAGCAGGACTGGAGGTGAGGTATAGTTTGGAGCAAGAACATGAATATCTGAAAAACTGAATGGATTAGTAAAATATCAGGAACTGCTCATGAGAGTGTTGCAATTCCAAAGTTCACTCATGATAGGGATAAAATTCTAGGACAATTAATTGAATAGAATACTAGTAAAGGAGCAATAAGAGTTTCAAATGGGTGAGTTTGACAATGGGTCAAACTTGACAAGTCAGTACCTTTTTTGTTGGTGGTGACTTTTGGCTTGTGTTTCCTGACTTAGTTATTCATTTAGACAAAATTCTGTTTTTCAGAGAGGTGTGAACATATATCAAGTATGACCAGATTCATCCATGTGGAAGATAAGTGTGAGAAATATTAGTAAGATCATGAACTATAGCCAGTTTTAGATTCAGATCTTCCATAGGGATCTCCCCTCCTGGGAAGAGCTTAAGAAAGCTCTACAGTGGAGTTCAAAGTCTGGAAAACCTGCCTTAAAGTTTAAGAGGCTAAAGATGCAGCATATTTATAGAAGGTGAAATATTCACTTGGTAATGGCTGATAGGTGTCTGCTCCCTGAAAAGTTTTCTTAGGTGCAATAAAATCCCTTAGCTGCAAGGAAAGCAACATCTCTGATTAGAATAGAGAGGAAGTTTTGTTCTAGGATTCGGGGACTTGACATCAAAATACTCTAAATTACAATTGAATGTTTTTCAGAAGATTCTTTTTCAACTTGAATGCAATTTATGGTCTTGACGTAAGAAATCTTCTAGTCTTTGTAATCTGAGAGAGCACATATCTTGATAAGAATAATTTCTTTACAGTTTAATTTATGAACTAACTGAAAACCAAGTGGAGGATACAAATTTACAAAACTCTATACCCTCAGAGATTTGAGACGAAGGAAGATAAGGAAGACTGTAGTAAACATAAGGAAGTAAGTGTCTGTGTGGAGATAAAACTATGTTATATAGGAAGAGAGTGTAAATGTTCATAGCAGTAATGCAATCTGCTTATGGACACACGGCAGGTCAAAGCTGGGAATATATTAGGCAGCAAGGTAATTTTATAGATTTTTTCCCCCAGATCCCACTATTCTCATGTGAAATGGTCAAGTTTATTTCTTGTGAACATAATATTCTTTCTATTTTGTTGCTTTATCAATATAGAAGAATAATATCAACAATAACATGAAAAAGCACCAATATTAATTGGACACAAGCAGGTGAACATTATTTCATTTTTGGAGCAAACTTTCTGAATTTAATAATTAAATTTGAATTTAGCAATTCATCTTGCTAATAAAATATTATACACAATGATGTTATTTAATTTTTTCTCCTTAGACATTTGATTTTTATGACATTAATTTTTTCCCAGTGAACCAGACTATTTGATTTCAGAAAATTTTGCTCTTCTTTTGACATTCATTAGTAATGCATTCTGTAGCTGCCAGCAGTCAAGAACATATATTTTAATTCAAGCAAATTTTCCATAGCAGATATTTCAACTAATATTTATTTAATCATTAACTTTGCTTTAAAACAAGCCTTACAGGCTTAGCTATCTTACCTGAAAATATAATTTAATAATGTCATATAATCTTGTTTCTTACTTAAACATATACTACTGTATGGTTCATATTGTATTTATTACATGCCCTATGTTTAAATTTAGTAGTAGATAGGTTTCTGTGCATTCTAAGAAGCTTGTCCAGGTGGTGTGTATTGCTGTTTCACTACTCTAGCCACAGGTAGCTGTTTCCTATGGCCCCCATCAAAATATTTATGATGATTCTCATCAATTTGTTTGTATCCTTATAAGTTCATCTTATAAATGCTGAGGCACTCATGGCTTGTCCAGAGCATATTCGTATTTCTCAATCAACAGCTTTCATTATAATCCATCATAACCTTTCCAAATCATTTCAATTCTAATTGTTATTGTTAAAGGAGCACATTTCATCATTTGATTTGCATTTCCCTGTATTAGATCTTGTTACTACTTTTCTTAAATCAAGAAAGTACCTATTAGGAAATTTGTTTCTCATTTGGTAAACTAAATACACTGCATTAATGGAGTCTTTGTTAAGTGACATATTCCCGGTGGTTGAACCACACCTATCTGTACTTCCTGGAGTTCAATCATTAGATGTGGACCTGATCTTCAAAGGCAGTTGCAATATAAATTTAATATAATAATACAACTTCTGTAATGAATTAGATTTCCTCAGTTCTTATGTACACATACAAAGATTATGTCAGTCCCTCCGCTCTCTCTTGAAAATTGAAGTGACCACTTCTCGGTTTGGACTCTTCCATCCTAATGTTACGACTTGCCTGTTTTTCCCTAAATCTTGTTAAGATTTGCATTTAGCTGTGCTGCAACACTATTTTTGAAGTAATTCCTCCATTTAGTCATTCAGTTAGTGCCATCCTGACAAGTTCACACTTATTTGGGAAATATGTAAATGTCAATGTGTAAGTAGCGATTGCCACAACACCGCCAGTGCTTCAGCGTCTAGGAAATCACAGTTAACACATCACCTTGCTCATTGTGTAGCCCATTTGAAGCTACTGTGTGCAAACTTATAAACTCTGTATAATTTAAAAATGTAAGCCAGTCATTACTAACATTAGAGATTTCCTTGGCTACTGATGGAATGGGAAATATTGTGATCATACCATCAAATATCATCTAATATCAGTATATCTCCCTTCCTTCCTTCCTTCCTTCCTTCCTTCCTTCCTTCCTTCCTTCCTTCCTTCCTTCCTTCCTTCCTTCCTTCCTTCCTTCCTTCCTTCCTTCCTCCCTCCCTCCCTTCCTCCCTCCCTCCTCCCTCCCTTCTCCCTCCTCCCTCCCTTCTCCCTCCCTCCTGTTAAAATTCCCATGTTCTTTATGTACTTACAAAAGTACTTCATGCACTTCTAATCTCATCTGACAAGGCATCTTTCTTATATATTTTTGGCTCCATTACTAGATTTTTGTTAACTTCTAGTTTTACATTAATTATCCTCAGCTTTCCCTCTTTTCTGCTTGTTATATTTGTGTAACTGCTTTCACTTACTATTGCAGTAAAGGACAGGTGCTAAAATGTTTTGAAGAGTAATAGATCAAAATTTCCACCTTTCAGTTCCCATTTTTTCCACTAATTAGATTTTGTTCCTAATTTGAAATTGTTTTCAGCTTTAGAATACAGATTACTTTAAAACCCATCATATATTACAGACTAGGACTCGATTGTCAATCATATAACAAAGTAATTGTGATGATTTGTACCTAGGATGTTACTCAGATTTAGTGCCTGTTCTTCATCATCCTCTCAGGATGATACCTGTCTTTGCTGAAGTATTTTTTTCTCGCTATTGACAGCTTTCTAAAAAATTCTAGGGACATTTTGGCATTGATAGCTCGAGATGTCCAGTATGTGGCATATGTGCTTATTCTAATTTTTCCACATTATTGAAAAGGTTTTATTTTGTTGCTCTATAGATTATAGTCCATAATCTTAATGAATTTGTCATTTACTCAGCTAGTGTGACTGGATGCTTTGTAGATAGACTGAAGCTCAATAACCGTATGTGATGATTGATGCCCTGTCACATGACATAAAGTATGTGCATGATGATGCTAATGGGTGGCTGGGAAATTATAGCAAGCTTGTACTCTGTCTTTTGTTTTTATGTGTTAAAACATTTGAGATAATTTCACAGAATGTTATTCAGAGAACATAAAACAGGTAAAGAAATTAAAAGGAAGTAATTTTGTAAAGTGAATTATCTGACCCCCCTTCTGTGACATGAATTGTATGAAGAAATGAGCCTTTTTAGAGAAGCTGCATTTATTCTTTAAATCCACATCTAGACAAATGTCAGTTCCAAAATGTGATCAACAACGTCTTCAAAATTACTTGTTAGTTCTTAGTATTCTGCAATCTTCTGTAACCTATGAAGGGGTTGTGTGGCAGTGTCATTAATTCTAATACATATCATTATCAGTAGCAGAAGCCCATCAGGCAATAATTATATCTTGTAACTTGACTTTAGAAGGCAGTATGACATCCAGTAGTGTATCTACTTCTCACTGATTTTTTAAAAAGTTTTCATTATATTCTATCAAAAGAGATTATCAGACACCATATCTATCTCTTGAATATTTATTGCTCTCTCTTTTTCTGGAGATGTTTGTTTGTCTTGCTGTTTGTGTTGGGTAGCCCTTAAAAAAAGTATGTGAGTAAGATGTGGTTGCATTCTTTGGCAGTTTTCTTCACTGACATCTTGGACAACCCCATCTGACAGTTTAGAGGCTTTCAAAATACCTTACCTATACTCTTCTACTAGTGAGAAAACCAGCCCTTTATTTGAAATTACATGCAGTGGATTAAAATGCAGAGGAAAACAGTATTTTTTTTCCAAAACATTGTTCCTTTTCACAATTATTACTTAAAGCTGCCTTCCTATAGCCATAAAAATATCTGGCAGATATTTTGCAAGACTGAATTTCGTAGTGTTTTACTACTCACTACAAGACATATAAACAGTGTCCCTTAGGTCACTTTCCTACTTCCCTAGTATTTGCACAGTTTCAAATCAAACAGCCTCTTTTTCTTTCTATCCTTTTCCTTTAGGCTCCTGTCTACTCAGAAAAAAAGCCAACAATGCAACAACCCACCAACCTTTGCATGCCCTTAATGTGAAAAAGAATCCTTTTTGGAGAGAGACAGAGAAGAAAGACCTTTAAAAACTAAAATGTAATGTGTGTACCCTTTGGGGAAAAGTGCAAAGGTGATTCCATTTTAAGTTTTCCAAATCAATGAGATCATGTAATAAAACTTAGTAGAACACATACATTCTTACTGTATAAAGAGCTCAGCCAAGCAGGACTATGGTCACGTTTATCTGAGACACATTCAATATTGCAGCCTATAGAACAATTCTTTGTAGCTGAATTCACCCATTTACTAAATACGCTTACTCTGACTTAACATTACCGTCTTTGTTTGGATGAGAACCCTTTGGCTCTTCTCAGCTGGGTTGTGCTGCTAATTAGTGTCTTACCTTCAGAAATGTATAAAGGTTCTCAAAGGAGATTGTATATCCTCAAATAGAACAGAGGGTGAAAGGTACAGTAGTTGAGTCCAATCCCTTTAATTGCTGTGAAAGATGCAAACTGATATTTTTGAAAGGTTTACAAAATACTGCATGCTACAAGGCACTGTGGGTTGTTTTGTCTGTTTGTCTTGTCTTTTCTTTTTACACTTAAAAAATATGAGACATATAGTGTGAGATTTCAAGGAAAGGGAAAGAATGACAAGAGCTTTACCAGTATCATATATTTTTGAAAGCACTCCTAGAGAAGATCACCAAATGACCTTAAAAAGTAGACCATACTTTATACTCCAGAGAAAGAAAAAATAAGTCCCTGGCAATCTGACATACCTGAAATTCATTCTTGACCTCAATTACATCAATTAGGCTAGCCATGAAAGGGTGAGGAAGATGTAACAATAAGACAGCAGAGATTTTTCTCATACCATCTGGAGCATGCTTGTCCCCCTCTCAAAAATCTGTTGTTAGATAGAGCCAAATTCTCACACGTCAGTGAAAAGTAAAGTCTACCAAAACTAAAATCAAATGATGCTTCTGGAAAACAAGAATGTGACCACTGAAAGCCACAAAGCACAGGACTAGTTAATTAAGATGGCAGAACATCATATAATTGTTTTTCAACATTTCCTTCTGAGTGTTAAACAGACTTCTGTGTGCCTATATCTCAACTTTATATAACATCTTGATCAGATGACACCTTGTTTAAAAATACTGTTTCTGCTGTAAAACAATGCAGATTTCATACTTCTATTACTATTTGGAATGCAATCACAGAGAAGTACTTCATAGATGATTAGGTAACATTTCAGTTTTTAGTCTTAGTTTATTCATGACTTATTTGTATGTATTTCATCTTGTTATAGCATTATTCTGTTCCTAAAGTTGTTCCTTTCTCTAAATATTTATCCCTAATTACATACATAGAGTCCTAATATTCCCTCTTGACTTTCATTTTGCATAGCTAGATAAGCCAAACTATTCTAGTAATACTTTTTAGGGAAATTCTCCATTTTTTTAGTCATTCCAGTAGGTCTTCTCTTTTTTGAAGGTAAATGACTCAAAGTATACAAGGTAGTTTAAACTTGTCTTACAGTGCATCCATACAATGCTACCAATACTTCTTTCTGTTACCAAAAGTAACTTTCTGATTATTCCTAGAACCATGATTGTCTTTCTCACTATACTGCACTTTTGTATTATACTACAGCCATGCCGTGATTGGCCACTGCATGTGTCCTGCATTTGACTTAGAAGCATCTCCCTTGCTTCCTCTAACAGCTTCAAAGACCACATAGTTTGCATTTAGGTGGTTCATTTTAGGTTTGCATTTTAGTGGTTCATTTATTAAGTGTTCCCATTTTTTGTTATTGTGTTTGATTTTTCAAATCTGGAAACTCTAAAATTCAGCTGGTAAACATGAATCATTCCAGTCTGCACATTTCTGTGTTTAGTTTCTGCTATACACTATAGAACTTTATAAAACAATGCTTTTGCAACCATATTTTATAACAAAGATAAGCAAAAGCGAAGTTTAAAGATTCACTGATTGTAAAATCATAGGTTTGGATTTTGTTTTGTTCTGTTCCCAAGAATGGATTTCATAGACCTTCATTTTGGTATCTGTAGGATTCAGGATCCTCTGTAGCTGAAAGAACTAGATACTTGTTAGAAAATTATGTGTTTGCTTTTTAAATGAGAGAGCTGAGATTCCTTTTTTTTTCTTTCTTTCTTTTTTTTCTGCTAAATATGTAGATTATCTACATAAGATTCAACTTGCATGAATTTTTTAAGAAGCAATGAATCCATCAGTTAATAGAGGGTAAAACATGGTCAGCTACTCAGAACTCACCATACTGATACTTTAGTGACAAAAAAATTTATTAGATATCTCATTGGAAAGCAAACATATTTGGAGAATATGGAACAACTATTTTGGCTGTATAGTTCCACTTATAACTGTGCACCTACTTTAATGCTATGGGACTATGATGTATAATAATAATGTAAAAGTCTGCTTCCTTGTGCCTGTTGAGGCACCACCTTTCTATTTTCTTTTCCCACCCTATTGACTTTTTCATGATGTGAGACCATATGGGTCAGAGATTTCAGTACTTCAATGTCCTATCTCTGACAGTGATGAGCAATAGATGTTTAGGGAGGAATATGAACAGCAGTGAAAGTGTAGAACAGCTTAGCTGCCAAGAAATTCAGGGATTTTTTGAGGCATTGTTACAGATGGATTGTCTCTGGTAGACCTGTTCTCACATTTTAAAATAAATTTCCTAGTCCATTTAGTGTTTTAGCATCCACAACTACTGCACATGTGAATTACATCCTTTGTGGAATAAGTGTGTTTCCTTTTTGCTAGTTTTGAAATCTGTAATTTGACAGTTTGATCAGGTATACTCACTTTTGTGAGATGCTGTGTTTCCTGTTTATCTTTTCCTTTTTATACATGATTTTATGAACTGAAATCTTCCATCAGCCTAGAGTTTCTTTTCAACATTTCAAAGCATTATTTCTATGCTTTTGGACACTATTGACCACTAAGTTTATATTTCAGAAAAATGGCCACAATGTCTCAGGCTTTTGAGTAGATAATAATAGCTTATTTATGGTCATCTATAAATTAGGTCTGCTTAGGTTTATTTTTGCCCTTTTATACTTTTTAACATTTAGTATTATAAACCAGCTTATTATCCAAACACTATTGTAAGATCATTGTATAGCGATGTGTAATCTGATCACATGCTACATTTTTATTAAAGTATGTATTGAGATTAATATTATGTGAATTAAATGTCCTGCTGATGCTAAATGAGAGTAGTTGCTAACACCTGAGTTGAAAAAAAAGGGGTGAAATAGGATGACTCCTAGAAAAATACCATCTGTAATGAAATGAATATGATGAAATGCAGCTTTAAAGATGCAAGTGACTATCTTTGTGCAAGAAGATAAGGAAGTGCGTTCCTAACTTTGAATATGTGAGTCATCAATTAGCCTGCTCAGAATACAGTTTAGATGACACCTTGTCTTTGACAGCTGAAGAATTTTTTGGTCCATTCTCACCTGTTCCATATCCTATCTCACAGATTTCCACCTCTAAAGACATAAATTTACCATCCCTTTGGACAGATGTGCTGCAAGTGCTCATTCATAGCTCCTTCAAGTTGGGTGGTGCATCATTGAGCAGCATGTTGGATGACTTCCTATGACTTCCTATTTAGATAATAAATAAACAGTAGTTGAGTGAAAGTGAAAGCATAGATACTGGGGACTCTGTACTTTCTGTGCTCTCAATAGGGTTCTGCTGGGCCATAACTTTCTATTCTATTATTTATTATTGGTATTGTATCCTGGTAGAGAGAATATCTGTTAATAAAAGTCAGAGATAATGTGTTAGTCTGCTTATAAATTACTGGACTTATATTTATTTTAGTGAAGTTATATTATAAACAGAATTGGTTTTACATTGCTCTTCCTCATACATCTTAACTGTATAGCAGTGCTTAGGGATAATTTGTAAGTTATGCAGCTGTACATTATATAGAGATATTTTTTTCCTTTAAAAAAGTTTGGATTAGAGATACTTTACTAGTTCTTCAGACTTCTATTTTTATCCTCAATGCCCTTAAACACCTACACCAACTGTCTTTGAAGGCTGTGTAATTAGCTCCCATAGGCAACTTGAGCTTTTGTTTGAAGCTTCATTTAGGAGAAAATCCCATGTGAACCATTGTAGTTTTTTTTTTAACTTAGTTTTCCAGGCAGAATTACAAACTGCTATACATATAGTGCTTACACAGCTAAAATAGGCATCTCTTACCTTCTCCTGTTACTTGTTTTTTTTTTTTTCTTTGACTAATGACAGGCTCCTCACAGTTATACCTCTTAAGTAAACATGGCAAAATGGTCCTTGCTCGCTGAAGTATTATTTTTGGGAAGAAAATTTTTAGATGAGATCACACTGTAAATTAATTAGTTTGTCATGTTTTCTGCTTGGTAAGTTATTCATGTAGCCTCTGGCTTGAATGTGGATATTCCTACATAGGAAAAGATAGCTTAAAAAGAAAAGTATAATTATATCTTTTTTCTCTTTTACTTTTTGGTTGCAGAGTAATTTTTTTTACTTGGCAAGTTCCATTATGAAGGGCAAAATGTATTAAGCATATTTCATGAAGATGTTTTACTTTCCCCAGATTGTTTTTGAATACTGAATGGTTGAATAGGCTTTCTATGGGGGGCACAAGTATGCTAATATTCATGTAACAAAATATAGAATGTAGCAAAGCATAATATTGCACACAGTATAATATTCCATTACCAAAAAGGTCAGCGTTATTCCGTAATGGTATAAAAAGAGGAATTTTAATCAAGTTTTTACTGTTTGGGTTGTTTTTCTTCTGTAAATTGCTTTACAGTGAATTAATGCAGTAACTTGAAAGAACAAAATGTAAATGCTAAAATTTCAGCTGAAGCTGATGTTATTTTGAGAGGAATAGCTGACTAAGGTTGCAGTGAACTGTGGAAGCACAATTGAGAATGCCCAGAACGATCAGAATGCAAAATATTTCAGATTTCATTATACCGTAACTACTAGTTTTCCTTAATTTGGAGTGCCTGGATTATTTGCCCAGCTAATCTGGATATACTGTAATTAAATTGGACTTTACTGAAACATCCTTTTGTCTCTGAACAACATTGAATTGTATTAGCAGAATGTTCATGTAGTGTATTTGAAATTTGTCATTGAATCATGTACCTGTTCCCAGTAAATGACTTATGGACTACTGTACATCCTGCAACTGCTACTAGAAATTGAGCCTTCATTTGTTTTTAAGAAATAATTTGTTTTAAAAATACTCTTATTCCTTTTTTAGTGTTATTATAAAAGCCTTTACTTTCCAACAGTTTTATCTAATTTTGACACAAGAAGCAGTTTTTTCTTTTTTTTTCTTTTTTTAATTGGCTCTAAATATGTATTATTCTAGCTTCCACAGCTTTTTAGGACAAAGGTTTAAAATTACAGTTCTCTATTTTGATGTTAGCATTAAAACTTAAAAAACTATTATGCAGTTTTAATTTTCATTTTGGCTTTAGATTCCCATAAAAATGTGAATTACCTTTGAGCAAAATATATTTTTTTTTTTACTGTGAAGGTCTACAGGCAAACAAAATTGGGATATATTTTGACTGAGGATGATGAAACTACTGTTTATCTAAGTTGTTTCACAGTTTTCTGAATATTTGCTCTTCTGATACCTATACCTGCTGGGTGTGAAATTAGCTGCTTACATAATTTTCCACTTTATCTTTTAAAATCTAAATAAATATTTAAATTTGGATTTGGACAACTTTGTAAGAATTCAAGTTTCAATGAAGTCCTTTTGGAACTAGAGTAATACCATAATTTCCTAGCATGAGACCATATTTAAACTGGGGAAGAAGGTGCTGCAGTTTGGTTGGAGGGTGAAAAGTAAGTGGAAGTTTAAAAATCTAAAAATCTAGATCAAAGTGATTTGGCTTGATGTACATTAGATGATACAAAATTGTTTTTTCCTTAGTATGGAAGATTGCATTTCTTCCTTAGTAAATGATTTGCATTTTCTTCCTTAGTAAATTTTCAAGATTTGAAATAACTTGGAGAAAGAGAAAAAAAGGTCATTGAAGATGCTTATTAAGGAGGAGATACAGAAAATTAGATTTTTGATACAGCCGTGTTATTGGGTATAGTCTCAGTAAATAAAGGTTATAGTTGTCAATACAAAAATGGTTCCTTAATAACCATGTGTGACTTTCAAGTGTATACTTAAGTGTTACTTGTTTAGGGGACATACTTTTCTTGGCTCACCAGCTGAGACTCTCTTAGTCAGGGAGCGCAGAAGTTCCGATCTCGTAGTAAAACAACACAGACTCTTGAAATGGAATTAACTCACATAAGAACCTCTTCTTCTCTCCTGCACTGTTTAAGTATGTGCATTTAACACAGCCCTGCGTTTTGACCTTGTGAACACGAGCCAGTTAGTCTGTCAGCTCACATTAATGCTTAAACTCAGTAAAATATCTTAATGAAGGCATCCAACTTCTGGGGTTTTCAAGACTGACTACAAAAGTTGCCTACTCAAGTCTGTTGGGTAATAAGCAGTGCCTGAATGTCTCTCAGAAAAATGATGAATATATATTTCACTAGCACTTATTTAAGAAAATTGTTATATTTACCAGCATTTAAAAATAACTTTTGTAAATTGGCTGGAACTTGTTCTGTTGGACTGGCTATTGTATTTGGAATAGTAATATAGTACTTCAACAAACTATTTAAAAACACATATTGGCATGAAAATCTCACATTGACAGTTTATTTCTCTGTTTTGCTTTGGCAGGTCAGTCTAACAAAACAGAGTGCAGAAGTGTCTTCTCTTTAACAAAAATTTAGAATTTCCCATAAAATTTGATGCAATGGTCTTCACTTATTTTTACCTAAACTGGTATCAATAAATTGTCACAGTAATCTGGATTGATTCATGAGACATTGATACACCTTAGAAATATGTATTTTTCTAGTATTCAAGGCAATGTAGACTTCAGGGAGAGCTTATAGCACTTTCCAGTACTCAAAGGGAGGACTAAAAGAGAGATGGAGAGGGACTCTTTGTCAGGAAGTGTAGTAATAATAAGAGGCAACAGTTTTAAACTGAAAGAGGGTAGATTAAGATAAAAGGAAAAGAAAAATTATGATGGGGGTGCTGAAGCACTGGCACAGGTTGCCCAGAGAAGTTGTGGATGCCCCATCCTTGGGGCCAGGCTGGATGGCACTCTGAGCAACCTGGTCTAGTGGAAGGTGCCTCTGCCCATGCAGGGGGATTGGAACTTGAAGATCTTTAAGGTCTTTTCCAACTCAAACTATTCTATGACCATGATTCACTTGCAATGTCATTTAAAGCTCTGTAGCATATCTAGAATACTAATTTTGGCTAAGTAAAATGGAATCTTATATTTGCAGGCAGAGTCTGGAGATACTCATAATTCAGTGTTAGAAACTGAAAAATTGAGTGAATAATGAAAAATAATTTTATTAAATATCAACTCAAAAATCAGACCCCTCCAGGAACACGATTGATTATGTAATCAATATTCAGTTTCTTTTTAGTTTACAAAACAGCTTTAGGCTTAGGGCCTTTTTCCAGTAAAATTTTATGAATTTTTATAAAAAGATGTAAAAGGACATTTGCCTGCTTGGAAGTCATGAACTCTTGTTAATATGAACTAAAAAGATATATTTTAAATTTAAAAACATTTACTCAAGATACATCAGTCCTATAACAACGGTGTTATTAGTCCTTCATTGTTTCCTGACTTTTAAATTATATCCATGAAGCCACTTATTAAAATAAATTCAAAGCTTTCTGAGTTATTTTGCAAAAATTTTTGATACTATTTTGGAAAATAAACCAAAAGCAGCTGAGGCATTATCAAGGAAAAAGGCCTTGCTTTCAGATCCTGCTTTAAACCTGGCAAGGCCTGAGTCAATCCTCTTTTTGTCTCAAAGTTCACAATGGACATTTGGAGGGCAATGTCATCATCGTGGCTGTCAGTTATTCAGAGAGAGAAAGGAACATTCGTGCCAGATGGTCTCATCCTTTTTATCAGATATGTAATGCTGATAGACAGCATGTGAGTTGGGCAGCAAGAAGAGAAACTAGATGGAGGCAAGAAATATAGATGTCAAACATATACTTTAAGACTTCTTTGTTGCGGAACAACAGGATAGTATCGCTTTGCCCCCCTTTTTGCTGTATTCAGCTGGGGCCAGAGCGATCTGCAGGGTTTCTTCCCAGTCCACGCAAGCTGACAGCTTTTTACCACAGGCAGTTTCACAGAGGCAGCAGCGAAGGTAAAAGGAATGAAAGAGAGGACTCTCTGTAACCATATTCTGAGTTTATTTCTTCTCTGCCCAGGAGGACAGGGTGCATATCTTGAAGGGGAGGTTAGCAGAGAGGCGATTTCCCGCTCTGTCTCTGTTGCTTTAAGGGGTAGGGATAACAGTGTGCAACCAATGAGCTTAGAGATACATGAGAGGAAACCAATGAAGCATCTTCAGAGGAAGAACACATTCAAACTGACTAATGACAATACAGTTAGAGAGAATTTCAAACCAAGCTGACCTGTTACAAAGCTTAAGACTCTGTGAGGAGGAGAAACCTAAAGTGACAGCATCTAAGAAATATTGCTCTGTGGCAAACTAAACTAAAGCTGGATCACCGCAGCAGGATAGCTACCAGTGCAGGGCAGGTATCCTTTGCATTTCAGAAAGCAATGTACATGTTAATTCTGGGCTTTACAGGATACAAAGGTGAAACACTAGGATAATAGTGATGCAAAAATACACTGTATTTTCTCAAGTTTAATTCTTGTTCTACAAGAGATTTTATGGTTTTCTAAGACTCTAATTAAGCTCGGAAGATTTCAAAGAAATATCAAAGAATGAAGAAGAGAAGGCTCCAAGGAGACCTGATCGCAGCCTTCAACGTATAAATGGGCTTGCTTATAAGAAAGATGGAGAAAGACTTTTTTTCAGGGCCTGTAGTGACAAGACAAGAGGCAATGGTTTTAAACCTAAAGAGGGTAGATTGGACAAAAGGAAAAGAAGTTATGATGAGGGTGATAAGGCACTGGCAGAGGTTGCTCAGAGAAGTTGTGGATGCCCCATCCCTGGAAGTGTTCAAGGCCAGGCTGGATGGGGCTCTGAGCAACCTGGTCTAGTGGAAGGTGTCTCTGCTCATGGCAGGGGGATTGGAACTTGAAGATCTTTAAGGTCTCTTCTTACCCAAACTATTCTATGTTTCTATGAAATCCTCTCTGTCCCAGTAGTAAATAACCTGCTTATGCAATTTTTGTTTCTCGGTGAAAACACCATCAAAAGGAGACCAAGATGCACCGGAGTTCTATTAAAAAATTATTTTAATATTGTTTAATTTCATGTCATGACAAGTTATATAATCATTGGCAGAGTATTAGAAATAGAGAGACTCTTAAACAACATCCAAATCAAGTATGACTACATGTAGTATTACTTGTTTAGTTTTAGATCAGTATGCTATTGGTCTCAATTCATGATGCAGAAGCTGCATCACACATACCCCCGCAATACTATAATAGTCCTAAAGTTAAGGACAGGGGTTTTCTTTCTCTTGTACTCTGATGCTAATAAAATTTGCTTTTCTGTTACTTATTTTACAGCTTAGAGCATGGCTTTCCTATTCCTATATTTTCTATTTTCTTACAATTGGTTTCTCTTTGTTTTGGATTTTTTTTTTTTTTTGGTTGGACTAGTGTAGTGCTTTGGGCTTCATTTTGGATTTATCTCTTTTGACTTTATGAATCTATGGTGTAGAAGTCTGTATCTTAGTTGTCCAGTCTTCCTTTAGACTAAAAGGAGAGAAATAAGCAGTTGCAGGGAAAAATTCATCTCTTTCCATGAGAGACATCTAAAATTTAGATTCTATAAGTGCCATTTCTTTCTAGTGAGTTTAAGGGACTGACTGATGACTTAAGGAGCTTGCCCTAGAATGCCTAAACTACTGGTTTTTTTCAACAAGGTGAGATCACCTAGTCCCTTGGGTCTGTGGCTTGTTGTACCATTTGTTTGACTGAAATTTTTCATTTTTTTTAATGTAAGAAAGGCACCACTTCAATCGAAAACCACATTGATAATGTTTTTAGGCTGCTTTTCTTCTGGACTTACAATTGAGTCTTGATGATGATAATTTCTAGTTTGGACATCTTAACATGTAAAGTTCATTATCAGGCAAAAGTTTCAATTTCATTGCCTGTGTAAATGAATGATTCTTCTATTTTTTTTTCACAAAGCATTGTCCAAAAGAGATGCAGATATTGGTTCTTAGCCATGAGGAATGTGACAGTTTATTCAGACTTTACACAATGTGGTACCATGGAGCAGGTTCATAAATGTTAACTTTAGCTTGAAGGTCATCTCCCTTGGCTTTCTTCATAGTCAACTGAGAGAAATAGGTTCTCTAGGGGATGATTCAGAGAACCTGAACTTAGTTTTCTGTTCTGAATTGCCCATTAGAATCTTCTGCCTCCCTCTCCACTGACTGTAGAGGGAACTTGGGGCAGCAGATCCTCAGGTCTAGCTTAAAGTGTTTGAACATCCCCGTGTAAGCACACAGAGACATCTCACGCTCTGGAAGCACTTGTAAGTCAGTGAACACTCAGTAAGGTATATGTTGGAAATAAGGGTTTTTGTCCCATATTGTATAGAGGGAGAGTTAACAACAATCTATTTGCATCTTTAAATGCACTGTAGCATGTCAGATGGAGTAAAATCTGTTAATTTTAGGGTAAAATATACTATATTTCATTTTTATTTTAAGATCTAGAATGGTGGGGGTTTGGGTACATGTGTTATTTAGTTTTCTAGTTCTGATTTTTTCTCTCTATGCTGAATTTCGGATAGGAGGTTTCAAATACACATGCACACACTTATTACGTGACAGATCAGATTTTATTGCTACTGAACACAGCAAAAATATATTTAGTCATGAATTTTACCTTGATATTAATTTTATCTTTATGTAGTCTTGATAATGTTAGGAATAGTATTTACTCATTTTCAGGTAGGCAAACATGATTTACTAAAATACCATTATATAGGTACCTCAAAGTAAAAGAAAAAATATAATCTCTGTGAATTTCTGATGTCATAGTAAAATAAAAATGAAATAATTTTAAACAGATAGGGATAACAAGATTAATTCAATATAAGGCTCAATGAGCAAAGAGGTCTAGAAAATCATTCTTTCTTTGTTAGCAAGACTGAAATTCAATGTCCCTTTGACAGCATCAGTATTACGTTCAAGTTTACTTTTGTAGTGAATTTGAGAAGAAAGGTTTTTTTTGTGACTAACCCTTTCATCACATTTATGATAAAGGTTTATGAAAGTCTGAGTTATAAGCTTTCAATGATGTTTCCCTCCAGTTAATTTTAAACAAGCTTACAGAAGCATATTCTACATTTTCCCCCTTCTTAATTATTTTTTTTTCTGAGAAGGCACTCTGTCTAGAATAAAACACTGTGAACCATTGGATGATTTGGTATTTTGGGGGCAGATTTTTTTTCTTTGGTTTTGTTGTTTTTTTTTGTTGCTTTTGTTTGTTTGTTTGTTTGGGATTTTTAAAACTATTTTAGTGAATTATTTTAAAGGAATATGAACATGCTGGAACTTGAGTCTTCACTTTCTTAACTGGATTGTAGGTTTTCTTAAAACACTCCTCTCTAGGGATTAATATGAACATTTGTGGGATAGAATTCTTTTATAAAGGCTTATAGGTATGCCGCTCATTTTGGCAGAATCGTACAAGTCATTTTTAGATGGACTTGGAGCATCTAGATTCTGCATATCAGGTTACTGTTTGTGAGTCAGCAAAAACGAGTTGCTGATGACCTGTCATTTGTAAAAAAAAGCAGACGTCAATACCTGTGGTTCCTGGAGGCATCCTGTGTGTAGGGAGGCATGGTACTTCCTCCGTCCTCACCACTGAGGTATCTCCCAGCTGGAGTGGGAGATACCTCCCAGTGGCCCGAGCTGCAGGACCACACATTGCCCTTTCAATCCTTGTAGGGAGTAGGGTGCGACCAGTCAGGTACAGCCCCCAAAAATATTGATGGCCTTAAAATTACATGTTGAGTGCCTGAGGTGTCTCTGCATCAAAGTGATACATTTCACAGAACTCCAATTACTGTAAGGTAAGTAATTATTCTCTCTTTTGCTTTTTTTTTCTCTCTTCCCATGATTATTACTTCAAGCAGGCAAACTGATTAAGTCTCTACATATGAGTAAGGAGGTTTACGTGAGAAAGTGATGACTGAAAAATCTATCTCTACAAACAAATTTTGAATGTTTTTTTTTTAGCCTTTAATCTTTAAAATAAACTACCAAAAACTCTGCCTCTTCTGCTGAAATTTTTGTGTTATCTCTGTGATCTGCAGTGACTAAACAGTAAGTAGATAAATGAAATATTTATTGCATACACAGGTGGAAGAACTAAATATGCTTTCATATATCCAGAGTGATTGTGTAATATTTGGTGATTCACAGAAGAGTAAAGATAATAGTTTTCAAAAGATTTCAGTCTCCTTTTGAGGTTTTAAATTCTGTGGTCATCCTAAATTTTCTTGTAGTATAATGCTTGTGAATAAGTTACCTTAATTATTGAAGATATTTCCTCTCTTTTGGTGTCTGCACTTTGGAAAATAAATGAAAAGCAGGCTGCTTATGTATTACTGTATATTTTCCTCTGATGATGTTATTTTCCCTGGCTTTTACTGAGAATTCTGCTGAAAATCTCTATGTTTGTACAGGGCACTGAATTCTCTGAGAAATCCATCTCTGATTAGATTCTTCTGTTGTTTCTTCACAAGTTTAATTACATTTCTTAAGAACAGCCACAAATGTAAACTGAGACAAATCACTTTTATGGTTTATTCAGTAGACTGCATTGCATAGTTTGAATTGGTTAGCAAAGGAGCATGTCTTTGTGATACTAGTGTGCAGTTATATTTTATATATTCAGTGACCCAGTATTTTGTAGCATTTCATATGAGCCATAAGAGAAAATGAACAAAGACTAAATGCATGAGTCATTATTTGCTGAAAGGATCTTGTATTCGCATTTTTATTGTGTCCCTCAGAGTGAACATGTATGTTTTTTGTTTTGCAGGGATTGAAGGTTTTTTCTAGTGAATATCAGAATAAATGTGCAGTTCTCTCCTTTTGCTGTTCTTTCAACCGGAAAGTACAATGCAGCCCCAGCATGTACTATCCACTATAAAAAGTATGGAGTTTTAGAGAATATTGAATAAATACTGCGGTTATATTTAAAAACTGTCCCTATCTGAGAAAAACCCTAACCCTTTAACAGTTCAAAAAAAACATGCATTAGCAGAATAGAAAACCACTTTGACACTAGGCCAGTTGCTTTATATAATTATCTCATTGTATAATTGATATTGGGGAAAGATAGGTAAAAATAGTTAAATATGCCAGAAGGATGGAAATTTTAATAAAATATTAATGTGTTTATTGTAAAAAATAATTTTCATCTGAATATTAGAAAAATATAATTGACTTATATTTTGGTATAATTTCTATTCTAAGCTGCTAATAAAAAGTGGTCCAACCTCATTGTCTTGGAAGCAAGGGATGCTATGGATTTAAAAAGATGTGATGTGTAGAAACCTCAAATTAGTGAATTCGCTGAAGTATGATTTTCAAGAGAGAAAATATATGTAAAAATTTCCAAGGCTTTCTAAGTCTGAGGTTCATACTTCAGGGGCATATTGAATTTTGATAATTGAGAAATTTACATATAAATGTGTTTTGAAAAGTGACAGATGTAGGTGCAATATTCCAAAGTTGATAAGGGAGCATCTCTCCCTCTCACGTTTTTGATCCAGCAGTCATTTTATGCCCTGCATAATGTCCCCATTAGATCCTGAGAAGAAAAACAATTTAATTGCAATTGCAATTTTAACTACAACAGCATAGCATGTTTAATTTTACCTTCCTTTATTTCAAATATGTTTTACAAGCACTGGCAAATTGTTTTTTATTTCAGAAGCAATGTAATCTGGGACTTAGGAAAAGAGATTTGAATTCTAAAGACATTTACTTGCCATGTTTGGTTTTATGTTCATTATGAAAACATAACAGAAATATCTGTTTTACTGATCAGAATGTGGTAAAATAGCAGTATTATGATTTATACAAAAGTATAAATTTTCATCTGTATAAAGTGTGTCAGAGAGCTCATAAACATGCAGTTATTGAACTTTTGATGTTAGCTGTTTTAGCCCTGAAAACTGGCTTACAGTGAAACTGTCTGATGGAATTGTCAACACTCTACTGGTTAAAAGATCTGAAACTTTATTAAACTTATGGCATAATTGCCCATTGTCTCAGCCAGCTTTCGTCTCACTGTCAGATCTCTGGATGTCTTTTAACAATTGGCAATATCTGTTGGTCATGCCTGGAATTACAATTAAAATTATGTCTGTTTGGATGTCTTTGTCCTTGTAAAAATCAGGCTTCCCACCAATACCTACTTTCAGCCACTTAAAATAAAGGTTGAGGTTATCCATATAGAGACTTTTTTTTCCCTGACATTCTGCTTTTTATCAGAAAATCTAGTCTAGTGTGAGATTTTTTTTTATGGATCATTTTTCCAGATTTAGGGCATCTGGATTTCTTTAGAGGATGCCACATTATTGTTAATAGTGATATCGGTGGGAGATGATCACATATGATAAATGTCAGATTATGCTTTGTTATAAATGCATCATTTTGCATTTCAACCAATTGTTTTTGTCTTGTTTTTATCATAACAACAGGAAGGAGCAAATGAAAAGTTTTCGTAAAGACTAAAGATAATAAAAAAAATTCAATGATACATGAAATAATTATTTCCTGTTGTCAGTTCTCCTTTTGTAAAAATCACAATCTTAAATCTTTTTGAAATATCTTCAATTCTCTGGATATGACTGAGTAAATGGACTTGATTTCATGATTTACATTTTAAATAGCTTTTGAAACTTACTGACTGCTGATAGTTATCCTGACTGGATAACTTTTGTGTTATTAACCACCACTACAAAATGTGTGACAGGAATATCAACTTTCAAGGAATGGGTGACTAATTCTTCAAAGATGAGACAATGCATGTTCTGCAGTCACACTACAGAAACTTGATAGTGATACTTGAATAGTTTTTACTCTTTAGCATAATAAAATCTTAAAAAAAATTTGTTAAAACAGTAGTCTGGATAGAAGAACAATTTTTGTTTCAACCATTCACATTTTAGTTAAACTTTCTATACTGAATATTCGCAAAGAATATTCTAACTTATTAATGTTTTTCCATATTACAATTTACTCTGAGAGAAAAAAATGATCAATTGTCACAACTTCTTATTTTAAGAAACATTTATTTTAAATAGTTTTTTACATAGTTTTTTGAAGTTCAGAGTGCTATTTGGCTGGGTGTTATGGAAAAGCTATAAAGAGTTTTAAAATCCCCTACAGCAGCATTTCTACTGAGATAAAAGCCATAAGAGAAAAATAGTTTTTCTGGTGAAGATTATCTGTCTTAAGTAATGGTTTTGGGAAAAGCCATGAAATATGGACTGAGATGTTAGGCATTTTCGAGAATCTCAGACTCCTTGCTGGAGTAAATTTGTTGATATCAGAACCTCTAAATAGGCCTCCTAAATTAATGAAGAGACTCATTTACAGTAGGTGCAGATTATGCTGCACATGATCTCTGGCTTCTCTTCCTATTTCTTTTCCTACAGCTTTCTCTTTGAAGTTCTGTAGATGTATGTTTCCCTCTTTCTTCTGTCTATCCATTTCTTCTTATGCTGAAGGCATTGAGGAATAATTTGTGGCCACATTCTGAATGCACTGTAGCATTTTTGTGAAGATTGAGTAATGTATCTTTCTTATCCTTTACATTTTCCATCTAAATTCCAAATGAAGGTTTTATATTTTCCATGGACTTACTTCTTTTTGATCCATTACTAAAGTAACAAATTCAGAAGAATGAAATGTTACTTCTAATCAGAATATGTGTGTGTTGGTGTTATATGCATTGTGCTTCCCACACAAGAGAACATGGGCAATCAGCATTGAAACTTCCTCATGCAGCTGCAGTATTGGAGGCTTTGCTTAGGTGTTGGGATTTCACCTGAACTTGTGTTCAAGGCTAGGCATCTTCTACGCTGCAATCTGCAACACAATATTGCATAAGAATGATGAAGATAGCATGTTAAATCATTTTAGCTGTAAAAGTAATTGTTAATAATTGGAGAGTAATTGTGCCATTATGCCTCAGTAAGAAAATTGTACAGGTCACATCAAACCAAGAATTCTGGGAGTTTTCTAACTTAAATTGCCGTTTTCAATCTTTCTATTTGCTTATTATCCACTTCTGATATCCATGTGTTTCAGTTTTATCTCCCATGATGATTTTGAATTATTGCTCGAGACAAGCTTGTGTAGGTCCTGTTCATATGAAGAGAGACTTTCAGTCCAATGCCTGCTTTTTTTGTTGCCTACGCTCAGAATGGGGTATCATAAAAGATGACCCAGAAAGATAGTATTATTTGTCAGGTAAATGTTCTGAAGATAAATGCTTTAAAAATATGCTTTACTGGAAAGCCTGATTTGCAAACAGATTCTCTAATGAGAGAGATCTGATTTGCAGTTGGACAAAATCATGGCACTGCTTCTGAAAGCTAAATGCCTCTTGTTAGAAAGTGGTGTTGGAATATAGAGGATCTGGAACCCTGTTGTTGATAACGTGATTTAACCATGGTCACAAGATACTTTCGATGGCAAAGAACAGGAATATGTGTGGTTTCAAGAAAGCTTACTAAAATATGAAAAGCGTATCTATAAAAGGTGCATTTCTTCTTATTTTCTCTTTTGCCACCTGGTATTATTTGCCTCAATACACCAGTCAACTATTGGACATAAAAAGAATTGGAAAGTTTAAAAAATGCATGTGTAGAAAACGAGTTTTGCAATAAAATTGGTGTGCAGGTTGTGTTGCTGGAAGAAACCTATGTTTGGTTTTTGGACACCAGAACAAATGAACCTCTGCGTTAGAATATTTGCAATATTTATGTTTTGCTGTACCACAGGAAACTAGCATAATTATTGTTAGACAGCAGGTAGCTTGACAACAGAGAGGATCAGCAAAGGAAATCAAGTCTGTGTTGAAGCTCCCTTTAATAGTCAGTGAGCTTAAGAAAAAAGTCCAGAGGATTAATCTTGATCTTTGGAAGTAATATATATTAAAAACCCCCTCTTAAGCTGGTGCTTGAGCTTGGTCATGGAATCAGACTATAAAACTGCTTTTCACATGTCCCGATCAAAATCACGTGTTATTCACTTCTGAAGGCTGTTCATATGAGCATTTTTACAGGGGTTCTTAGCCCTGCTATACTGACCCTAACTTTACTCATGCACCTGTCCCTGTTTTTTATAAAATAATCACCACAGAGACATTTTAAGGCACCTTTGAGCTTGCCATAAACAATGAAACATGGAGCTTGTTAAACTCTATCAAGGAGATTTACTGAAAATTAAAGAGATTGTGGGTATATATGATAAGGCCCTTGTGATCTTGGATTCCTAAGTCTGGCCACCCACATATTTTTTGAGAGCCAAATTGCATGGTTTTTTTTGTCTGTGTGTGTGTGTTTTATTTTTATTTTTATTTTTAAGGTAAGGAATAAATTATTATTGTCTTGTGGCTAGTCTAAAGCTGATTAGGGCATAAATTTCTCAGTTAACCCCCTCCTTTCCTTTGAGTTCATAGACAAGGAGGTGTCAAATTCCATAGGCAAGAAATGCTGTCCCATTCCAGACTGGAAGACTCTTTGGGGCGATATCCGTTCTAAGAAGGAAGAGCAAGGGACAAATCGTTCCTAATCATATAAAGCCTACCAAAATTATATTTGAAAATTTGGGAGTGGAAATGATAAGAAACATCTTGAAAGCAGGAATATTTCTGAGCATGTGTTTAGGCAACTAAATAAAAAAGAATATCAAGGTTTGTTCCTGCCCGGTACTTAACCTGTACTTACACCCAGCAAATCATAGCTCCTGTAGAACGTACAACACTGCCTTCTTGTTTCCAACCAACGTTGCTATTACAGAGAATGAAATGACAGCAACTTAGATTAGAAATATCCTGGTTTACATTTTATTTTGCATCCATCTTTCCTAGTACTGGTGTGTTAATTTTTTTTTCTTATTTCTGCAGGCAGTATTTGTAAAGCTGTAATCTCAATTTACAGTTCTTTTTTTTTCAAATTGCTATTAAACAAAATTTCATTATCTTTTTGAGTACAACTTCCTTAGATTAAGAATTTATTGTATTTGTCACTCCTTGATAAGCTTCTTCACCCAGTTTATCAACAAGTGATCAATACTGATTGCAAGACCTACAGCTTCCATGTAATGCAATTAATGAAAGCATTTTAGTCCAGTTCACTGAAATGCATATGCCTGTGTTTGTTTGTAGATCCCCTGCATTTTTAAGATAATAGCAGTTCCCATTCCAGGTTCTTACAGTATTTATAGGCTCCTGTGGTAGTCCCTCTGATTATATATAATTGCATAAAATGCCAATCGTCTCATTTTCTCTATTAAACTCTTTGATTGTTTCATTTTATGTGATGAATAGATCCATTATCCTTGATAATCTGGAACTGAATCTTCAAGTTTAGGTTCTTGTATGGTTTAGATTCTTTTTTAAATCCAGAATTTTCAAACAAAAAATTACCATTTGCAGGCAGTGAGACAACATGGTCCTTCTAATGTTAGGTTGATCTGAAAATGTTTAGAAAGAGAGAAAACAGAATTTTGCATTAAGTTGAATTAGGATGAATTACACAATTGCCAGCCTTTGCCAGCCTCACAAAGTCCTCAAGTATTTTACTGGACCAGCCTTTGCCTGTGAGTCTGTATCTTTGACGATTCTTGACAAAGAATGTTCATAATGTCTGGCAAAATGTTGAATTTCTTGGCTATGAAGAAGGTTTTCATGTTAAGTTTTGGTCTTTCACAAATGTGTGCTGCTCCTAATGACTTTAAAAGTTTGATGTTTTTATCATATTTCTTACTGTAGTGTAAAAAATTTCCACATGACATTTCCTTAATGTTGAAGTAGAGTAGATGAACCCACATTGGCATATGGCTCTGGAGGTCTCTGGGTATATTGCACTGGGAGGAACTATCCTCTCCCAATTAGTGCTGGTGCAGTGTAACTTTGTTGTATGCAATTAATGGTCTGGTGGAACAGAGTTATCACAAGGCACGAGAGCAGACCTTGTGCAGAATAAACAATCAGCAAGGTGAGGCAGTATTACATCATAAAACATAAATAAAATGCTTTCCTGTTAGCCTAAATGAATGAGAAAGAGAGAATAAGTCATAATGTTCCTCTATTTTTGAAAAGAATGTATACTTTAACATTGTATTTTTATAACATGGAATATCCTTTTGGAGTCATAGGTAAAGTTTCTACTTTCRGTTAAACTGGTCAAATACCTCTTCTTCTCAAGTTTTTTCTAAAATAGAATTTTTCTTCATATGCCCAATATTTTAATAATACTGGGCAAATGCTAGCTAGAAGATGATTCTGTATCATTAATGTCAACTTTTAGCCCTCAAACTATTGATCAGCAACTGCGCCTGACTTCTCCATTCAGAGACAGTTTCTAATGTGTTACTGAAGATATTGAAACAAGTCTAAAAAAAACAAAAAGAGGCTAAAGAAGTAATGTCCATAGCCTCTATCCCAGTAATATCTTTCAGTCCACTTTTAACAAAACTGGCTTTTAGAAACCTTTTTTTTTTTTCCAATGAGATATTGATGATGATAATTCTCTTAAGAATTTTCCTGTATTTTAAGTGTTTGTGTCTGTGGCAAGAATTTTCTGACATGTCTATAATTATCCGCTTCCTTTTCCTCTCTGCCTCTCCCTCCACCCTCTACCTCAAATTTCTATGTATTTATAAATCAAACTCAGAATCCCAACTGAGTAGTGTTGGTTTTTCTCACCTTGTAACAAGACTTACAGCTGTAGGGAAATAGCCAGATAGTGGAAGAGTAATGGTTCTTCAGGTTGTGCTTTTAATAGCATATCATCCATATAAACCAAAATAATCTAATCTATTGCTTTGGGAAATATTGCCCTAATGATATGGGCAAATGAGATTGGTGCCACTGTAGTGACAAATATAAGGAATTTAATTTGATGTTTTTCCCTTCTCAGCAAAGTTTCATTCATATCCAGCATTAATCTCATTTTTGTAAAAGCATCCAGGAGGAAGGAAATCAAACTACTTGATCATGGTTACTCTTCTCTTATTATTATATGTGAATCTATTAATATTGTATCTGTTTTGTGTTAGTTCACCTCAATATGCATTTCAAAATTGCTATATACAGTGAAATATTCTTTGCTAATTGTAAAAGTCAAATCTGTTCGGATATCCATTTTGACCATATAAATTACAGAAACTAAATTACAGAAACCTGATCTTCATTTTCTGCTCTGTCAACTCAAGCATCTTGAAGATTTTTTATAGTCTCTTGCAAAGTTAGCCTGGCTCCCCAGCATGATATCCAGTTGATCTCATACTTGAAAAGTGCTTCTGTGAGCATACATTTAACCTTTCTTGCTCAGGTCAACAATGAAAGTAAATTTTAACTGAAAACGTACTACTGATCCCCAAAATCTGACAATAACAGTACTGAGAGTGATGAAGTCATCATTAATCTTGAAAAGATTTCAAAGATGTCTTCACAAAATGTTTTAAATCATTACTTTCCTTTACTTTTTCTTGTTCCTTTCTCTGTTGCCTTAGCTGATTGATCACACTCTGCTTAAGACTGAGTTACTGAGAGTGCTCTGTAACTTTTGTAATGGACTCGTGTTATCAAAGGTGCTCAGAACCTGTATGATTGGAACAATTCCCTTTTGGTGTTTCTCAACTATTTGCTAATTGAGTCTAGTTGGTATTGACAGGTTCTCTGGTTATCCTCTTACCTTTTCTAGAAATTCTGTAATTGATGGAAAAAGTGATCAATGTTATGTCAAAAATCTACTAATACATAGCCTGGATTTCAGTTAGAATTTCATCATTTGTATCATGACTTTGCAGAATCCTACTGAAAACAAGTTTATTGGGTAAAGCAGATAACGTTGGTGACAGGAACTCTAAAGCATGAATTAGTTGGGATGTTTATATATGTGTGGAGTTACAAAATGAGCTTTCATCTCTCCTGAAAAATAAAAAAAGCTGGCATCTTTTCTTTTTCAAGTAAAAGTAGAGTAACTACTTTTACATTCTACCCTCATTGCAGTAGAATGCAGAATACATCTAAGGGTTTGTTGACATTACAAGACTAAGTTTATTTTAGTTGTTTTATTTTAAATTGCCTTTGATTTCCACACAACTGTCTTGAAAGAAACGTAGTTATATATTTCAGTGAATTTTATTCATTGCTATTATGTGTCTAGTAGTTCTATAAGGACTACTCAATATTGGTTTGCTTCCTGCTGGAAGAGGTTGATATTTTTCTCCATGTGGTCTGTACTGTTGTCATCTTAACTGGGTGCTACCTGTTCATATAGAAGCTGTTAAGCAGCCAGGTGACCGTTTTCACTTCCAAGTGTTCACTTCCACACACTTTTTGGAGTACTTAGTGATCTTCCACATGGATTTTTGCGAAGATCATTAATAAATTTTCTTCTTTAGAAAGCTGCATGTTGAGCCTCTTTTATGGAAGAATTATTCTAGTGCAGACATCTCTGAGAGGTGACAATAGAATAAAAGGGGGAATATCCAGAGCTGATGTCAGCACTGCAGAAAAGCAAAATAGCTCTGGTAGAAATACCTAAGTCAGGGATCTAAACTGAGTTTCTAAGGATGGCTCTTTGACCTGTTGATGTTTCAGAAACCAGGTCATTATTATCCATGTGATGTTGTTACTACATGGTAGTATGCTGGGGAATTTTTCAGATAGTGTCTCTGAAAACCAAGGCAGCACAGACATGGTGGACATCCCAACCTCCTGCCTGAGGGGCTCTGAACTGAAGGAGCTCCGTCTAGGCAGCCATAATAATTTGATCCCAAATATTTTGTCTCATGTAACAACTGTGGATTGTGAGCCCACTGCTTAAACTTCTGCAGAGAAAGTTCTTGAAAACCATTGTAAAATCATGTCCTACCAATATATAATATAGGTGCTATAGTTTTTACAGAAATACAAATTATTTTCCCCTAAACTTGTAGTCTGCTTCTATGTTGGATAGACTTAGGTGCTGCTTTAAAATACAGACATTTAATCCCTTCTCACCAGCGTGTTGAGAATGACAGCTGAATCAGAAATTTAAAGTTTTATATACTGAGGTAATTTCCAAGAGCTATTAAGTGCACCTGTCTAATTTCATAGTGGTCCCACTGATGTTCCCTAGCAGGAACATGTTCAGCCTGACATCTCTCTCTTGGAGAAGCTGGTGCAGGCAGCCCATCATTCACTGATGTGCCACCACTGATCTAATTCACTGGATTTAATAATAGGCCTTTACCTCCCATTACTGAGGAAACTGGACATTTTCACAGCAGTTATTTTCTGCTTGCTCTTTTGTGGAGGCATCAAAACAGCTCAGTATGATCTATTTAATCTCTGCCAGAAATATGAATCACAGAGATATTTTAAAACTAAAGTTCATTGTATGATATCACATATATATTGTAATTGTGGACACAACCAAGAGAGAGAGAGAAAAAAGAAAAGATATACTGACTCAAGTTCATTAGTAAAGTTACAGTTTTATGAGCTCAACAGTCCAAAACAGTCCTCAGCTGTTATTAGGCAAAACAATTCTCAAAAGACAGTTCATGTTGCTGAGATTTTCTCAGTTTGGTCATTATTGAAACAGCTATATTTTTTATGTAATGGTGATAATACCCAAGTAATAAACGGAGTGTTTCTTTGAAAGAACATTCTCCCCTTCATCAGACTTAAAGGTTTCCTTTTCAGAACCAGGATAGTTTCAACTGCTGGTAAAAGCACCTGCTGAACAATCCTGTGGTAAGAAACTGAAACACTTTAAAAAGGTTAGACTTAAAATTAGTTGAAATGATGTGTAGATGAAGTGTATTATGATACATTCTCTGTGATGGCTGAGTGAAAAAACTTTGGTGTCAGAATGCCTTTTCTAGCAGTCTGAACTCACTGTTATTGAGGTGGAGAAAATCTAGGTTTCTTCTATTTTTCCCGTGTCATGACACTTTATCATGGCTTAAATATATTGCAGTCAAATTTGGTTGGTGTATGGTACTTTATATTAAACATAATGTATTTGTAAGCTAGTTTGCATAGGTAGAAGATGCTGTGGAAAACTGTAGAAAAATGTGTTTATAATTTATTTAATGCAAATGAGGATATACATTTGCTTTCTATTATTTTCACATTTTCACCATATTTGGAATGTGAGTTCTGATGACTGTTTCTGAAAATAGCCCATTAATTTTCAGGGTTTTTTTTAACAGTATGTAAGAAAAAGTATTTTCAGTTTTACAGTACGTTCAGCACATCAGACTGAATTACATGCCTAGATGCCACAGCTATTTTAGCCTAATGGTTGAAAATTATGTCAAAATTTGACTTCCTACAAACAAAAAGTATAGATATTACATAACTTCATTTGAGACCTAGAATGTAAAGAAAATGCTGGAATTAGTATCACAAAACATGAAATACTGGAACTGCACAGTTTTAAAAATAGTTTAAATGAAATGCCCTGACCAGCATGTACATTTGTAGGCAATAGTACTGTAGCAAGGCACTAATCAGCTAAGTACCATAATCCTCCTTATAGGGTAAATTCTTACTTGACCTCCAGCTATATACAGCACATGGTAACAGCATTAAACTATAACACTCCTCTCATGCTCTCAATAGCTTCCCATTGGGTCAGCTCTCTGACTTGAATTGCTGTAGTTTCATATGCTAAACTTTACTTTTTTTCTAGATGCCTTATATTTTATAAGTGCATTTTGCGGGAAGGGAAAGGTTTGTAAAATAGATATCTAAAAAATTGTGTCTCGAAATTAAGAGACTGTTCATATGATTTCACTGAACCTAGAGGATTAAATGAAAGCGCTAGCGAGAACAGAAATTGATGTATTCTCATGAACCCGAGGCTTCCTACTTCCCAGATGTGCAGTGGCTGATCAAAAGGTAAAGCAGGGAAGAAAGATGCTGAATGTGTTGTGTTAAAACAATGTCTAACACTCAGCATTTCTTGTTCTTTTGGGGGATGATTAGGAAGATATTTTTTACTTTTATAAAAATCTCAATGGAAATACCGAAAAACTTCCTCTTGTGCTTCAGAGCATATGAGAATATTATCTTTAACAAAGTCTTGTACTTTCCTATAATTTAGTTTCTTAAATTCTATTCTATTTTCTGTGACAAAAATAATTCTTGAAAAGTTGTGTTTATTTTGATAAAAATACTATATGTAGAATTTCGATATGTCCTTATATTTTATATTATTTGTACTTTTTAGTAACATTATTATATTTACTCATTCTTATGTTTTAATGTTTCTGTGATCTACTATTCTTTTAACACCATGTGCTTTAAACTAATTTGAATCCTGCTGTAAGACAGCTGTTAGTTGATTCCACCCTTCTGCAAATGTCTGTGGTGTCAGTATTGATGCAGATAACAAGAACGCCCATTCTGACCAATTATTCTTGAAAACAATTTAATCTATTTGCTATTAATTATTGTTTTTTGTATTATCTTTTTTTGACATGATATTTTTACTGAAAGAAAAGATGAAATATTTCTTGTTTATCTATTAAGTGGAAATAATTAGCAAAATATTAATTTTTAAAATGTTCAAAAGTAGAAATAAAGAAAAATCTCAGAGTGTTTAACCTATTTATAAGAGGTAAGCATTCATCAATATAGCTGGATGAACACTCAGAGTAAAATATAGTTGTTTTATTTCTCTGTTTGCAGTTCTTTAAAATCATATAAGGGCTACTGAATACTCAGTCAAAATAAAGGAGGAGAAAGTAGTTTCTACTGGTGGTCCAGTTTTCCTATCTGTGATGTTCTCAACTTAAGAAAACACAAAGTGAAACAAACTTGTTACCTAAATATTTGTAGATTAGCAAGTGCTACTTAAAACCACCTCTTTTGTTAAGGAGCTACTTGTTTTTTCCATGTTATAACTCTTTTCCTCACATTAATTTAACTTAACTCTGCTGCAATGCTGAATTTTTGCTGAATTTCTTGTATAGAAAAGAAATGCATTGTTTTATATGTCTGTGCAATCATGTCAAGCTCAAAGCAAAATTGTTTTCAGCGGTGAATTTAATTAACGTTTTGTTACTACAGATTTCCTTTCATTCTGTTGATACAAGCCTGCAGCCAGTGAATTCATATTTTCAGATAAAATCTAATTGAGATCAACATCTGCACTACCAGTCTCACGCTTCAGTAAATTTCTAATCGTCATTGTAAACTTAATTCATATTCTTTGGAGATATTTAGCTGGAATGTATTCTAATGGTTCAAAGAATGGCTGCCATAAAATAAAATTGCAAGGCATGGCTGAAATGAGAAATGAAGTATTGTCTCACATGAGCTTTACGTAGTGGATTCTTTAGATATGTGAGTGTTAGATGTATGTCAGGGCAATTTGTTTAAAACCATATTGGTCAAGAAATGCAATAAACACCTTTTCTATTTATCAGAGTAGGCTGTCTAATTAACTTGTGAATTGTGCACTTACAGTCTTTATCTTTTTCTGAGGGGGTGAGAAACTAAGGAGAGAGGAACTGAAAGATCAGAAGTTTGATCTAGTATAAAACTAGGCGGTATAGAAGAACTGTAGAGAGAGATCTTGGTAGAAACTGGAACTGCTTAGAAGTCAAGAAGATACCTCTTTTTTCAATAAGGGAGCCATAGCTGCTTCGAAGAGTGTGCAAAATGAATTCTCCTGCACAATGTGACTCAGCAAAAGCAAAAGCTATAAGCAGAGAATGAGAAAAGGAATTAAATCAATGCCAGCTAGTCTCTTAAAACCACTGCCAAAAATAGGTAAACATTTTGTAGGTTTTTCAGTATGGCAAAGGAAGTCTGTGGAAATGCTTTCTTAAGTGAAAAAGTAGGACCCTCCCTGGGAAAGGCAGACAGACTTTAAAGTTGCACAGCAAGTTTGCTGGGTTCATTGCACTCATGAACTTTGGGTTACAAGGTCCAGAGTGTGCTCAGTTCACCTTCTGGCAGCCTGGGAACCTTTTGGCAAGGTGTTTGGTCTGCTCCCTGTCACCGTGGTTTTAAAACAAGTGCCTTAACCATCTGTTGAATAGAACACATAGAAACATAAAAGTTTCAAATAGTGGAATAACTATTCTTAAATGATCACTCAGGAACCAACAAATGCTGTTTCCCTGACAAGAGCCATATAGTAAGGGAGAGATGAAGCTGTGCTCAGTGTATTTGATGAGGTCTCTAACAAGAAGCTCTGTATCTTGGATGGTTTTTGTGACAGTTCTGGTGGAAAATCTGAATTTTTACCTTCTCTGAATTATTCTTTCATGACCTGAAAGGATCACATTTTCAGTTAAGCAAAATTACAATATCTTCAGGAGAGATATTTTCAGTTTTAATTTTCCAGTCAATTTTATTCCTTGATAATTTATAGGAAATAGAGAACAAAATATGAAAGTATTGTCTAGTAAATTATAATTAAGTGTTAAAAGTAGATGACCAATATTCAATTTTCAAGTAGCTGATGATGGCTGAGGCCCATTGAGACCTTACCATTTTTTAATTGACCCAAAGCTTCTAATAAATAAAAATTTTCAAATAAATGCAAATTAATTCAGGTAGTCAAACACATCTTTAGAATTATATTTTTATGAAAGTTTTCTCCAGTTCAAATGTGTCTTCTATTACTCTGAGAACCAGATTAGTAACTGGAAGCTCTGACATCTAGTTTCGACAGTGATATAAATGCTTTACATATTACACTTTTTGAATATCTGTGGCTTCTAAAATGTGAGAGAAACTTTATTTTTTAAATTTCCTTTTCTACAGTACATTTGGGTTAATTTTCTAAAAACCTAAATCAAAGCAGAAGAGTGTTTTCTCTTTAAGGAAGAATAAAAATGAATGTCATAGATTTTCAAGCTATTTAGTTCCATTATGGAAATCACAGCCATCAAGGCTGAATAGCTGTCTTATATTCTTCTATGTCATATTTTAAGCACTTAACTCTATTGTGACGTGGGGGAGTTGAATAATTTAACTTTATGAGCAGGAGGTCAGGTTACAGTCAAGCTATTTGCTTTCCCATAATATTGGTGATATCTGTAGTGCACTGCAAATAAGGTTTCCACTAGTGTAAGGCTGTGTGTTAAAAGACCAAATGCCATGTTTCGATAAATTACAGTAAAAAATAAATATATAGTAATAATTAGGAAAAAAATAAGTTTCAGATTCTAAATCTGAAAAAAAAATATTTATAGAATGTGCCTGACAAAGAGATTTTTGCATGTTCTAGAGTTTTTTAACCATAATAGAGATTTTATTTTATGGTTGTTTCAAACAAGCAGCAATCACAATGAYGTGTAGGATTTTTCAGTGGTGTGATAACCTTTACAGAAAAGGTGGTAATTCTTCTGACAAGAGATATATAGTGCTTAGTTCAGCTGGCAGCTGGAGAGTGCATATCACACCCTTAAAGCTCTCTTAACTTTTAAAGTTCCAGGAAAGTCCTGGAAAGACAGGAGTAGTCATTTTCCATGGTGGATTCAGCTGGAGGTACATGATGAAAGGGTTTTATTAAGGTATCTTTAAGGTAGTTAATGGTGAGAAATGGATTAGACAGAGGCTCATGAAGGTGAGTGAGAATTAGCTAGTGATCTAAAAATAGCAGCAGATTTTTCATAGTAGGGACAGACCATAAATTTTCATGAGTACTAGTTTCCTCCTACTGTGATTTCATAACTCTGATTTAAAATGTATAGCATTCATTGTACGACTGTGTTTATAGAAGGTATTTTTAAAATTAAAAAATTGTTGAATGTTAAAGGGCAGGTAATTGTGCTGTGACGACCAGTAAAGAGAATGACAGGCTTTAATATTAAGTGATGTGGTGACTGCAGGGCAGAATGAGCCCTCTTCTGACAGAAGATTTCTGGCTGATCAGGTGTACAGGTACAGTTAATTTATTTCTGATGGATAGCACTACAACTTCTAGTGTTTGATCCTAGTATTGAAGTTAGATGACTTCAACAGGAATTAAATTAATTAGAAAAGAAGTTTGATAATGCCAGTCAACATAGGTCAGGAATTAAATGAGTTACTTTTATCTATCAGGCTGATTTCTCTGAAGAAAAGCACTACATTTCCAGGTAGATCCTCTTTCTTGCATGTGTCTGAGTAGTTGCCACATGCAGGGCAGCTGCACAAAGCTTTTTCCTTCATGAAAGGTTGGAGTAGATTGAGGACTCAGCTGCTTTTTACATTACTGTCAGTCATAGATGGTGTTCCTATATTTATGTCTTAAATGGAGGAAGGAAAATGACTGTGGTCACTTTAGCACACAAGGTTAGAAAATGTTTGTGCAAGTGGTATAAAAATATAAAGCTAAATCAGCACATCCTCCTCCCATTAACATACTTCATGCTAGAAAAAAAAGGTGTATTTTTTAGTAAATTATGTGCCAGTTCATCAGATGATGCATTTTCTTGATAGAAATAGATTTTCCTGAGCAAAAAGTCTACCATAATGTTTTTACTCATACAGAAATCCATCTTTTTTATCCCCTCAGCCTTCCCCCCGTGACATCATAGCAGTAATGTCACCAGAAGAGAATTGTCTGCTATTTTATGCATGCATATGAGGACGATATGACAAGGAGTCATATATTTATTTATTTATTTATATATAAATATACACACACGTGTTTTGTGTGTGTGTTTATATAATCTATTTGTAGCTGAATCAATTCTTACTACTGTGTTGTTTATATTGCTGTGGATACAAGTATGTAGATGTTTAATTCTAAAGCATGTGTACACTCAGACTGCTCCAAGGCATGTGTGAGATTTGTCAAACTGGATTCTGTATGGCTTTGTGTGCTTCACGGTTCATCATGGAATTGATCCTATCAACCATATGTACTAGAGTGTTTTAATGCTTTGGAGGATCAAATCTAGGCAAAAATCTTTGCCTATAAAGACAACTTGATCTATAGGTAATATAGACTGAGTACACACAGTGTGAATATTAACAGTATTGTAGGTGTACATTTCATGCGTACATGTATTTGTCTCAATCTTGCAATGAGATCCACATGAATGAATCTGCTGAGTGCAGATTTTTCCTATTTGGGGGACACAACTGGGGAGGAGGAGTTACGCAAACTTTTACTATAACAATGACAGAACTTTTCAGGGATTGGGTAATTTGCTATTGAAACAACTTATTTTGGGCTGTGGCATAATTTTGATCAGCTGAAGTATTTAAGTGAAAAACATCTATCTTCCTTAAAGCATTTCTGCATCTAATCTCTATTGTCTTAACGAAACTTCTATGTCTTTGCAAGCTGTCAACATTTGGGTAGTTCTGTTGTCCTAATTGTCTGTTCCCGTGGCCATTCTGGTTTTAGACTTACGAAACTCTGTTCATGTCACATTAGAGTCATTCAACTTGAGTCCCCCGTAGCAGAATCCATAGAGATTTTGTTAAATTTACAGAGGTTATAATTTTTGCTGGTAGTAACATGCCACTGTAGTAAGAGATAGGACATCTTAGCTTCACCGTAAGCAAATAGGTATCCACATGATGCTTATACTGCTTGTCATGCTTCGCACAAAGTTTTATTTTTGCAAGATTGAATTCGTTTTCTCATTTGTAGATGCCATTGCAAAGCTAAAGTACTTTAATATTTACAAGGCAAGAATGGGTCCAAATCTTTCAAACACAGTTTAATGTTCCTCTATGGTAGCTAAGACAGTACAGGATGCCAGTTTGCCAGTCACCCCACATGCCACGTACCCTCTGCACAGACAGTTGCGGCTTTCCCTTGCTGAGCAGAGACTGCATATCCTTTCTGGCTGTGAAAGAGTGTTTTCTCTCCTATCAGATAGACAGATCCCTTCATACTTTCCTGAGCAGCAAGGAGAGTCTGTTTCTCCTTCTCCGCTTCACTAAATTGAAGTGTTTCCTTTCTTCTTCTAGGACAACTGTGGCAACAACAGGGCTTTGTATTTGCTCGCCTCTTTCCTGTCCTTCTAAACACTAGGTAGAATCTCCTGGTTGCTGCCTGCAAGGCTGCCCTTCAGAATCAGTGGCCATTTTGTGAGTGTAGAAAAAATTTTAAATGGGATCTTACCTATAAAGATAAAACTAAATGTAAGAAGAAAGGACTGGCAACAGAAAAATAGCTTCTTATTTGTATTTTTATTACTTCAAGCATGAGTTGATCTATATTATCCCAGAGAAGGCCCACCTCTCAGTCTCTTACTCACATCTGGGATCTTTGCTCCAGTTTCCTGCACGTAACTTTTTCAGATCCATCTAGGGTGAAAAACCAAGCATGAATCAGAAGTAAGTAGCATTTTAAATGCCTGGAAGTAGCATTTTAAATGCTTATTAGCCTGCAAGGACTGACGAAGGCAGGATTCAAAGATCCATTTTGCTTTTTCACTATTTAACTGATCCCTTGTAATCATGTAGCAAACAATGTTGTGTCAAACAAACAGAACACATAACACTCCTGATATGTTCCAGACACATCCATTAGAAAATATTACATGTAAAAGAATCACATGCTTCAATCTATCATTTGTCAGTGTCAGGAAAGAATATTTGTTAGTTCTTTTTCCACCTTCCTCTGAAGCCTCTATAGTTGTCTATGGCTAGATGGTGTCAATGACAAAGAGTCAATGCTTTATGTGGTGTGGGAACTCCATTTTTGTGTCTGTCTTGCTCAAATGCTTGGACTAATACTGCTACTATCCCCAGAGAGATGGGAAGCATTCTTTTGTCAACTCAGGCAGCACTTTGAAGCTCTTTCACTTCACAACACAAAAAAAGTGTGTTGCTGTCTGAGTTCAGGATTTACGAGTTCATCTGATTTAGACAAGTGCTGCCATTGAATCTTTGTCTGTTTTCTGCCCTTGGCACACTTTATAGTTTTGTGGGAACTGAAATGTGTGGTTTTGAGCAATAAAAGCTGCTAAAAGAGCAAACTAACTGAATGATCCTTCTAGTCTTAATTTCTATGGTGATTATAAAATCCTATGAAATAGAAGTATATGCTCAGGTTATATTGTTGTAAAATGATTACAGAGGATTATAAAATTTAGATACTTGTAAAGCAGTCATGACTACAAAGTAGCATAAGTATTTGTATTCTGTATTTTATAATGTCATATTAGCATTTTCCTTCAAAGCTGTTTTTTATTTAAACTGTGCACCATAAGCAGATTTATAGCATGACATGCTTTCTTTAATTTAGTACAGAAAATGTGAGAGCATATTCACAAAGAAATGCAATGAACGGATTTTTTTTCCATCAGCTGGTCATTCTATCTTTTAATTAGGATTAACTGCATATTTGTGCTACATAAAGTATTGACAGAATTCTATTTCTGCTTTCTTACTATGATTATTTAGGAAAAGAAGCCCTTCAATATCAAGAGAACAGAGCAGAAGATACGACCAAAGGGACGAGAGAGACGAATATTCACAGTATGCTACATCAGACAGTGCGATGCCCAGGTCACCATCAGATTATTCAGATAGGCGGTCGCAGCGTGGGCCTCAGTTATATGAAGAACCTGAACTGGGTGATTATAGAGATTCCAACAGAAGGAGCCGCAGGCGTTCCAAGGAGTATCCGGTAGAAGAAGAGGATGCACAAAACAGGGAAGAATATGAAAGGCAAAGGAGAGAAGAGGAATACCAGGCTCGATACCGAAGTGATCCTAATTTGGCTCGTTACCCAGTCAAGCCACAGCCATACGAGGAACAAATGCGTATCCATGCTGAGGTGTCCCGAGCACGTCATGAACGGAGACATAGTGATGTCTCACTGGCAAATACAGAGTTGGAAGATTCTCGGATGTCTATGCTCAGGATGGAACGGCCATCAAGACAAAGATCAGTGTCTGAGCGCAGGGCTGCCATGGAAAATCAACGTTCATACTCTATGGAAAGAACTCGAGAGGCTCAGGGACCAAGTCCCAATCGTCAGAGGACCACAAATCATAGCCCTCCTACACCTAGGAGGAGTCCAATTCCTCTGGAAAGACCAGACATGAGGCGCTCTGATTCATTAAGGAAACAGCACCATTTGGATCCCAGTTCTGCTGTACGGAAAACAAAACGTGAAAAGATGGAGACCATGTTACGGAATGATTCACTCAGTTCAGACCAGTCTGAATCTGTCAGACCTCCACCACCAAAGCCCCATAAAACGAAAAAAGGAGGTAAAATGCGTCAGGTTTCATTAAGTAGCTCGGAAGAAGAATTAGCATCCACTCCAGAATATACAAGTTGTGATGATGTAGAGATTGAAAGTGAAAGTGTTAGTGAAAAAGGTAAGATTTCTAATTTTTTGATTGTTTCAATATATAGATTTGATTTGGTTTCCATTACTTTGTACATTTATGTTAGCTGTTTAAAGTGATTGCAACCACACATTTACAGCCCTTCACAGATGACTCAACTTTGTTGTGATGGGAGTTGGGATTTTTTTTTCTGATTTTGTGTTTCCTTTACTTAAATCTAAATTTAATTATTTACGTGGAAAACAACATCACAGCTATTATAAGTATTTGGATATGTTAAAGGAAAAAACATGCCTACTGAAAAACCTGTCAATGAAATCTGCAAAATATCTAAAGTTGGGCTGTCATATAAGGCCATGGTTTCACGTCCATTAATACCAGATTTGCGTGCGCGTGGATCACAATGAGTGCATATTTGATCTGGATCAAGTGTGGGCGCATGACCGCATTTTTGTTGAATTAACTGGAGCACATGATACAGACCTTATGCCAGTTTCATGCTGTCTGCTGCAGGTTAAAGAGTGTCTGATCTGCAAAAAGACCTGTGTGTCTAAAGTTAACCCATTGAAGTTTTGAGACAAATTTAAAATAACGGATGTGGCTTATACCAATGGAGGTTTCTTTTTCTTGTGGTGCTATGGTGCTTTTTAGTTTTAATGTTTTTTAGGATTAATGTTGGAGTTAATTCAATGTCAGAAAGAAAACTAAGGTTGATTGAAATGACTCCCAACCTATACAAAGATAATTTATGACTTAAATATGAAAGTATCAGTTTAAACTCAGTCAAATTAATATTATTAATTGGCTTACCTTCATGTATGTGGTTTTAACCTTTTTTTGACTTATTACTCTTTTGCTAGTGAACTTTTACTGCTTCTCCTGAATGGTCATCTGCTGTTGTGGATTGGGAATAGAAAATTTGCTACTATTTATTATTATTGTTGTTGTTGTTATTGTTGTTATTATTATTATTATTATTACTATCATAAGAATGAAGCAAGTAATTAATTAGAGTTAGTGAAATAACTCTGAATTTTCATATGTCAGTATCAGCAACCATGGTCTGATAAGTAAGGAACAAGACAGTGTACAATGGAAGGAAATTTCACCCATGGTCAAAGTAGACAGTTGCATGTACTTATGTGAAACAACTGTGCTGAAACCTTGACCCCTTTAGTCTTCCTGATGAGTAGAAAAAACTTATATCAACTATATGGTGTTCATGATTTTGTTCTTAGAAGCAACTTTGAGGAAAATGAAACCAATAAATATATGGGAAGTAGTAACAAAGTGTTTATTTAAGACAATTCAGTGTAGGAAACGTAGTATACAAAATAATATACATACAATAAATTTTCTGTACGCATAACATACAAAGCGTATACTTTTAGGATTCTAAAAACATAGAATCATTTAGGTTGGAAAAGATCTTTCAGATTATTGATTACCACTAATTTAGCACTTCCATGGTTTCTAACACATCAATAACCCTTGTGTCTTTGCTGCTGCATGGATCTGTATCCTCTGCCTCCATGGAGACAGCAGACTGAAGGACCTGACTAGCACGATGTCTCTCAGACATTGGAGTGCTGCTCCTGGGCTTATCTGTAGCGAGCCTGGTTTCATGCCTTTCCCCTTCAGATCCAGTTTAAAGCTCTCTCCATGACCCCTGCTAACACCTGAGCAAAGATCCTTTTTCCCTTTTGAGACAGGTGACCCCCATTTGTCATCAGCAGGCCTGGTGTCATGTAAACTGTAAACATGATCAAAAAACCCCAAAATTCTGCTAGTGACACCAGGCTCAGAGTCAAGTATTGATCTGCTGGATCTTTCTTTCTTCCCTCATCATTCCCTGCAAATGGGAGAAGAGAGGAGAAGACTGCTTGTGCTCCTGATTCCTTAACCAGTCATCCYAAAGCCCTGACATCTCTCTTTGATCGCCCTTGGACTTCTTATTGCCACTTCTTTGGTGCCTACTTGAAAAATCCATAATGGCTGAGGGCCTTTCCAGGATAGGAGCCTTTCCCTTCACACCCGGGTCCCAGGGATGCCCCAGACTTCGCCAAAAAGTGGATCTGATCTACATACTGGCCTTCTGCTCCCTTCAGACGGGTGTTTAAAACATGCTGTACAATGTTAGATTCTCTGAAATAATAATGGTCTTACAAAACTTATAGCTTTCACTTACATAATTCTAAGTGTCAAAAAAGACATTCTTACTTATAATGATAGTTAATAATAATGGCAATGTCATATCTGTGCTGATTTCTGAGGTAGTGAATGAAGCTAGATATTTATTTTATAAATTAATTTAAAAAGCTTGCAAAAATTTTGCAGGGAAAAAACAGGGTCCATACTGTTTTGTTAATCTTGACTGAATTAATGTAAGCACTTTGTAATGACATACAGAGTGTAACTGTGTAAATGTGTCCTAGTGGTGGCCTGTGGCTGGAACCAATGTGGAGAACAGCCTTGGTTTTTCATAAAGAAGAGCAACTGCTTGAACTAGGAAGGATCTTACTGCTTCTGACTGTGCCTGCTCTCAGCCTGTGCCGGGGGGGTCCTGGGCTGGGAGGCAAGTGACCATGCATAGCACAGGAAGTCATTCCAGCAGTAACACCTGTACCTGGAACCAGAGCCAACTGGTGCCAGCCTCAGCAGCCCTGGTCACATCATCGAATAATGTCCTCAGACCCATTCCTACTTCTTCCCTGCTCTTTAACCACTGGAGTGCAAGCTCTAGAAAACTGTTTGGGTGAATTTGGGAAGATTTGCCTGCTGCTAGGCATGGGGGAGGAGTGAGGAGATCTTCTAGGATGAGGAGGAAGAGTGGGTCTCACTACCTGGATCCAGCCTTCTGGATGGATATAGGTAGGCAAAGAAAATCATACCTAATTTTTTTTATTTTCATGGATCTCTCTTACTGTATAAACCAGCCTGCACTCATTTCTTCATGAATACCACCAAAGGGAATCCAGCACATAAACCACCATCAGTCTTCCTTGTATTGCAATACATTATTTCCTTAATAGATAATGTACAATCAATTATTTTAAACACCTTGTATAAAAATGAGTTTCTTCTCCCCTCAAATTACTTGTTTTCTGTCCTTTAAAAACACCCCAGACATGAAATGTTTGCCTCTGCTGTCCTTTTAAGTCACATACAAAGTCTGTTTGGTCCAAGATACAATGCTGGATATAAAACATTTGGCTTGGAGTGATGAAGGGTAGGAATGTTAGAGTAAGGATTTGAATGCAGTAATGAGTTCTCCAAAAGAGGGGAATAATTTTTTTTCCATCTCTTTCTCCTTGGAATACCCACATTTTTTCACAGATTCTGCAAATAAATATTAACAACTGTTCAGTTGTGAGGAAAAGCCTGGGTCTGAGCTGCAGGAGCAGGTGTTCACTGATTTGCATCAGAGATTTTACAAGGCCTTAACACTGGTTTTAAGAAATTAGTCTGAAAATTTTGACTTTTCCAAAAGTGTAGGAAAAAATTGTAGTCATATGCTCTTAAAAGGACTGAAATTTTGCCTTTTTAAGCTTATCTTAAAAGGAAAAGAATTGATACATATATAGGTTGGAAAATAAATATGCATACACAATGAAGATAGACATTTTGTTCTATTAGTTCAACAGAGACAGTGACCAGCTGCTGGATTAAGAGCTCTGGGAAGAGCATCCGTTATTGCTGAATGCCTGTGCCTTTCAGTATTTGGGTCTGACCTCATTTCAGTAGCTATCTGCCTTAAGGTAATTTTTCCTAGATTTTTAAAAATGTAATTGTTTTCAGCGAAGGGACAAGGCAAAATTATTTTTATGTATTTTTCTGCTTATGGCCAGAGAAACTATTGCCCTGGAATGCTCCTGCTTCCTCTCCATGGGGGACAAGGGAAACTGTGAGCAGAGAAAGCTGATGAACACCCTGACAAGATTCAGGTACCCCACAGACAGTCATGTGAAACACAGGCATGGTTGAAAAATCCTTGTAGATGGAGATTCAACTGCAGAAAAGAAGAGACAGATTCTTATGATACTGGATAGTTTTTGTAATGCAAATATATTTGGACCAGGAAATTCAGGTCATATACCAGGCTGAGGAGTGGCATATTGAATGGGAATCAGGAGGCTTCAGGAGGATCCTGAAGGAAAGGAAGTTTAGGATTGGCAACAAAACATCATTGGGTGTCTGGAAACCAGTGGATTAATATGTAGGCTGTAGAGGAAGAGGGAGGAGCAAAATTGGTAGATAAAGTAGGCAACACCTGTGACTTGTAGTTTGGGAAGAGCAGATAAAGTGAAGGACACAGGTCTGATAAAGATAACTGGGAAGGTGAGAACTGGAACTTCCTGAGTGGTAGGTTAGAGGATTCTGAGAAGCAGAATCAGCATTTTGGGAGAAATGGTGAGTGGCTGGGAAAAGGGCATTCAGAGAAAAGATCAGGAGGGCTAAGATGGGCTTGGAATTTTTTGCAAAGAGGGACTGGGACTCCTTGAGCAAGGAATGTGGACCTGGCAGCATTGACATGAAGGGCTGAGAGCATGTTTGGTGGGATGAGAAGTGCTAAGACCATGGTCAGGAGCTGAGGTGTAACAAGCCAGTTCATTCTTTAGAAGCTCAGGAAACCATGAATGACAACACTAAATGGACATAGCTGAGATTATAAATGTGTTCACCTGAAACTTAGGTTGTGCCAGAATTAGACATATTTTCCAGACTGAATTTTATGCAAGTCTTCATACACATTGAAACTCTCCTTAGTGACATAACTGAACACCAGTTTACCAGACGGCCTCTGCCTTTTTCTGTGAGTAGGATAAACAATTCTTCCTTATTGTGCTATTCAAATTTTTCTGAAGCTCTCAACATTTTTTCCACATTATCTAAGGGACCCTTTACTCTTGCTGTGAATATCAGGCTTCTGAAACTGCAAAGATGTCTCCATTTACAACACTTATTGCCAGTCCTGAGATCAGCGTAGTAGATGGTTCAAGGCTGTATCTCCATGACAGGATCCTCTGCCTGTGTTAGGAAATACACTTTGGAGAGGAAAAGAAGTTGGCTAAATGTTTTGGACCAAAATATTAGGTATATTGCTATTTTCCTTAATAATGAAAGATGAAAATTGCTTAAAATGTTAGAGAAATACAATTCTTGATATGCCAATGAAATCGTAGATTTTAAATGGCTGTAAAATAGATCCTCCATCACTAAACCCAGAGATTACAATGACACATTTATAAATGTTCTAGACTGTTCAAATCACCAATTCTTTCTCAAAACCATCTCAGTTTACATGGTTCAGTTTGAAGGCTCTGAGAAACATGGTTTATAAAAAGAGAACAGTTGTGATGTTAATTGCAGTAAAGTGCACATTGAACTATGTCACTTACAGAGGTCCGAATAAAGCTGTTTTGTGGTGTGCAAGATAGGCCAACCTTTCTACATTTCTTGTCCAATTTAAGTGTCTTCTGTTGTGAGGGAATGTCAGAGTATTTTTTACCTGCATGTTCAGTTAGATGTTTTTCAGTGCAATTGTAAGGAATAGGCCTTAGGAGAGGTTTGAAAGGGCCCCCATAACCTGTTAGCCAGCATGAAGCAGATGTGAAGCAGAGTGCTACAGGCTTGTTCCGTGTGTCCACAAGCTTTATAGGTAAATTTAGAAAATCAAAGAGTACCACTGCCCATGTATTCCTTGTGGCAATACTGTCACACCTGCAGTCTGCCAAAAGACCAACCTGAAGAGATTCAGGAAAGCTTGTGGTCCCTGGGGTTGTCGTACCCCCACTCAGAACACAGGCACCAGAGAGGTGATCTGCACTGAAGCTAGGGTTTCTTCTGTGCCTTCGCCAAACATTTGAGGGTCCTAAATTCCCTACACTTCTTTACAAATCTCTCAAACCCAGGGGTTTGAAAGAAGAGAATTCATTCAAGGAAATCCAGGTGCATGATAGCTCTGAATACTGCACTAATTTGTTCTACATATAAAGTAGGACATAGTAGATTTTCCAACGATGGTAAACAGTTCAGGCATACGCACATACCATGCTCCCAGCCACCTTTCAGAGCACCCTGTGAGAGGTATCTGTTTGCACAAATGGTGGCTGACATCTGATGTGGGTGGAATCTGTGGTGGGAAAGGCAAATGTGTTTGTGTTTTGTCAGAGGTACAGTTCTTAAATTAAGTGTTTGCTTTCACTATTTTATTAAAACATGATAGCTAGATAGTTTTTATTATCAAAGAAACTCATATGCATAGACACATAGAATCATTTAGGTTGGAAAAGATCATAGGGGTAGAGTCCAACTGTTAACTTAAGAGTGAAAAGTTCACTACTAAACCATGTCCCTGAGTGTCACATCCACACCTGTTAAATATCTCCAGGAATGCTGAATTTTTTTCCTTATATCCAATCTAAACTTCCCCTGCCACACCATGAGGCCATTTCACCTCATTCTATTGCTTGTTACTTCAGAGACGAGCCCCACCCCCACCTGGCTACACTCTCCTTTCAGAGAGTTGTAGAGAGCAATAAGGTCCTCCCCGAGCCTCGTTTTCTCCGAGGTAAACACCCCCAGCTCCCTGAGCCACTCCTCATTAGACCCTTCACCAGCTTCGTCGCCCTTCTCTGGACACGCTCCAGCACTTCCATGTCTTTCTTGTAGTGAGGGACCCAAAATGCAGCCTCACCAGTGCTGAGTACAGGGGGACAATCACTGCCCTGGTCCTGCTGGCCACACTTTTGCTGGTACCAGCCAGGATGTGACTGGCTGCCTTAGTCACCTGGGCGTGCTGCCAGCTTATATTCAGCCAGCTGTTGACCAACACCCCCAACACAACATATGGATAGGCTCTAGTGATCTTAAAATATTCAACATCCTTGTGTTGTTGACTGAAAGCTGCAGAGCACAGGCTGTGTGAGCAGAAATGTGTGCACACAGGACAAGGTGGAAATACACTGCTCTTTGTCACAAAGAGCATTGGAAACATAAATACGTAACCTTACACTGGCTGTGTTATGGTAATTTACAAACATATGAAGAACTGCCCTTTTTCATTATAGAAGTTAAAATATCCTCATGTCTGGAACAGCTTGCAGGACCTACTTGTTTATTGCAGTATTGAAACCAATCTGGTAGACATCCAGTTTAGTTTTTGACAGAAAATGAAGTCTATTTGGAAACAATGTACTTGTCGCAAGTTAGAAAAAGTACGGTAGCTCATGGTGTGAGGAGCAGAAAGCATATTTCCTGAGTGCTACTGCAAGAACAGTGCGTGTCTGACATGAGCAGAGATGCTAAGGAAGTGAGATTCTGTCACAGCGCTCTCACTTTTAAATTCAGAGATAAGGGACCTGATTTCAATCCTATTTGTGCCAGTTTCATACATCTTCAAAACTTTGACTTCAAAGTTACACTGAGCTAAATTAGATCAGAATGAGGTCATTGTTTCTAAAATTTGCTTCATTCAGGTTAGAGAGTTCCTGAAAATCTAACTTCTCTGGAACAAATTATACTAGATGGCAAAATTTCAGGACTGAGCTGCAGCAGTTGAACAAAAAGGCTTTGAAAGTTCACACAGTTTCGGTATAGAAATGTCTTAGAATTCGAAGTACAAAATTTAAATGGTCAAAAGAAGAATAATTGATTATTTAAAATACTGAAATGTTTGACATGTTTTATTAAAAGTCAGACTTCAGTGAGTGACAAAAATTTCTTATTTCAGTTAATATTGCAGTGTAGGAGATTGTGTTTTCTTTCTTGTACTTAAATAATTTTTCTTTTCATAGACATTACCTCTTAGGTAGATATAACTTTAATATGTAAAGTTTGACTGGAAATTCAGAATTCTATTCTTCCATTTTTTAAGCTTTCTCCTATGAACTGCCTCTATTTTAAGTGCAAATATAAGAAATACTGAGAGATAAGAAATATTACACTTTTCTCCTTATATTTTTAAGCAATAAAAGGTCAGTGCTTTTGAAGTACTTCTTACAACATTGACTAAGAAGTATGTAATTAGTTTAAAATATTGGTTTTGCCTATGATATTTTGCTAGAAAAATATTTGTCACAGACACATAGATGAGAACTGAACTGGAATGTTTAAAGTTACAGAAATTTCTAATTGTAGAGAATGTTTTTTAAAACTTTTGCCAAACCTTCTCCTACTTACACACTTGTATGTAACTTAGGAGATATATGAAAGGGATGTGATCTTCTGCAGCATTTAGAGGAATTTACTGTAAAATATTTTAAATTTGCAGTAATTTAAACTTGGAATAAGACAACAATATCTTTCATGGAAAAAGCCCTGCCTTTTCCCAGTTCTAGGCTGCATATTCACATCCTTGTGAACACTCTCACTGGCAGAAGCATTCAGGCAGGTACACACTGCATCAAGCCAGGAAACCTTTGTGGGGTAACTCTAATTAGGCAAAAAGGTGGTATATATTAACATTTGAAGCTTCCTTATAAAATGATAATGTTTGTCCTCTAAGATATCAAAATACATGCTGAAAAGATGGTGTGTAACTGATTATGCCTTGTCAGAATCTGAGAGTATATAGGGAATTCCTGAAGAAAGGAAGAAGAAATATTTTCATATAATAATTAGAGAAGACAGAATATTTTATCAGAAGTAAATGAACATGAATAATTTCATAGCACTTCAATTCAAACAAAAAAGTCTAATATTCAATTATATTGATTAAAACCTTCCCGAAATTGCTATCTGAACCTTCTGTATTCAAACGTACAGAAATAATTAAAACTGTGATTCTTTAATCATGCTTCCTTTTACTTTGGGACTTTGCTGGAAGTATGGCTATAGCAGAAATGTTGTCTGGGCACAAGATTATCTTCTGAGATGATACAACAAAATAACTATGAGTTTTTATTGAAATATTTTAGTGCATTTGTTGTAGTTATCTGTGGTCTCAGATGAGATTAAGTTTATTATTAATAAGACAAAAGTTTTTTAATATTTTTAACTTACGGAAAATTTTTGTCATTGGAACCTATCTTCAGTTTACATTTTTAACACTAACTGCAAGATACCTTTTGCCCTGGAATTTGTGAAAATTTTCTATTATAAAGGTAAAGATGTTTCTTTTTCAGTTGAAACTGTAAACCACTGAATTATCTGAGTGACCAATATTAAAAGTATCATAAAACCCATTTTTGCTTTCTCTGCACACTTTTTTTATCTTTTCCAAATTTAAAGAGAAAACAAAAAACCCTTGTATTATCATTTTGAGATAATTTCTCATTATCCTTTCACATCTTGGTAGGTGCAATATTTGCTGAGTAAAATCAATAAATGTCCATTAACCTTTTAATAGTGATGAAAGGAATTTTTCTACAAATATAGCTGGAAGGGGCTTCATCCTAGGAAATGCAAGGCTTCCAATGTAGATAATTCTTGTGTTATTCAACCTGGTCCACTTATTTCAAACTACTATTTCAGTTTAACTAAATTAGACATTTGTACTTGTTAACCAAATCTTGCATCAGGGATAAGTGCTAATAATTCATACAGATTTGGCACAGATAAGGCAAAATGAAAACCTGCTGAATTCTGTGTAAAACATTTCAGTTCTTTACTATGCTGTGATAGCACAAAAAGCCATCATGGAATTTTTCTTTTGAGGTTTTCTGAATATTTACATAAATATTTTGATGTTTTTAGTCTTTTTACAGAAAAGTTCCAGCAAATAGAAATAATGACAGCACACAAAAAAAAGAAAAACAGACATGTAATATCTCCAGAATACATGAAGCATGTGTTTTTCAAATTATATTTTTCTTCATACTTTGATGAAATAATTATTCTTCTAGTAAAACAAAACACTGTTATATGTCACAGTTTAGACTAAGTGTCATTTTAAATGATGTTAATGCTTTCCTATGGCATATTTAAATTGATTTTGCAGGTAATTTTGTTACTCCTCCAATTAACTATCAGAAATTAAATGGGCCAGTGTTGAATAATTTTACTTAATTCATTAAAAACCCAAATATTTAGTTGAGACTATTCTATCAATTGTATGGTTTGGGTTTTTTATTTTACATTTTCTTTAAAAATTTATGTGTCTTTCTTGTTCTGTTGTTATTTTTATGTGTATTTCATTAGGGATAGCATAATCCGTATGGAAGAAATAGAGAAACCAAAGTAAGGGGAAATAAGCAGAACGGGCTGTACATGTGCCATTCACATTAAGACTGGGTTCCTAAGATGCTCTGTCCTTTAGCCCAAGCTTCCCTAAATGTGCCATTCAAGACCTGGAGTTAGTCACAGAAGCTGCTTGAGATTCAGCTTAATATTGTCGAGGGTGAGACCTGGAAGCATATGTTTGTCAGAGGAAAGCATGTTCTTTCCATCTTTTCATAGTTCTCACTCCATCCAAGCCTCATCCATTGCAATTTGCAATCTAGGCACCAGGAAGAAATATTTGGTGTGAATAGTCTGTGTAAAGTGGCACCAATTTCTGTGTTTGGCTGTAATTTCCGCTGCAGCTGTTCAGGAGCTGCTGTATGACAGTGAAGCTGGTCCTGTGATGAAGGCAATGGCACAAGTGTGAGGGGCAAGTCAGACACTTCTGGCAGTCACAGTGACAGTCCTACAGAAATGTGTCCCCTCTTCCCAGTCAGAGCCCTGAGCAGGTGCTGAATGATGAGTGCCTTGAAAATCCGACCATCAGCCTAGGAATCTGATTATTGATTTAGGAATGCGATTTTACCCTACTTGTGAAAATTCTAGCTAACTTTTTCCAACAATAGTATTCCCTTGAAAGTATATTTAAAATCCTATAAATGTGTTTTGAAGTTTTAGGTGTCTTTCATTAATTTCAAACAATCATTAATGCATTGCTCCTGTGATGGTCCACTGATATTGAAATCCATATTTTAGAGGCGAGGTAGAAAAAATGTGAGGTAATGATAATGACTTTTATGATAATTAAGAAAATATTAAATAAAATTGAAGAGAATTGGATCATTGCAGTCTATCAAATTAGTGCTCAGTGGTTTTGTTATAAAGTTGTGTTGAGAAATTTATTTTGCCTTGGAATACAAAGTATCTACATCTCTCTTAAGAGTGAGGTTTTGTGCTAACATATATGCTCATATTTTTACCTTTTCTACTGAATAAGTCCTATTTTTCATGGAAAGGTTAAAGAATAATGTTTAGCCTACATTGCTTTTTCTTGAATATAAATCATCACTTTTTTTGTTGTAAAGTTCTCTTTGTGGCTTTGAAATGTGAAAGGATTTTAAAAATTTAATTTATAATTTACTTCTGAAAATATTTCACATAAAATGTATGCTTTTCTGTTAAAACAGTGACATCTTATAACGTTCAGCTGTATTGAGGACAAAGCAAGTCTGCAGACTTTTGGTCCTCACTACTAGATGACCATGGTTTGGCATTGTTACACGTTCACAGAACCATTACAGAATAAAAGAGAAAGGGGAAAATGGAGAGATATCACATGGAAATTTCACTGAGTTCCCCAGGCAAGACTGCCATTACTTACACAGAACCCTGGTGCCCCTTTTTATAACCCATCAAAGTCTTTATATTAATTGGTGGTTCTTTTTCCCTTTACTGAATTTTTAATATTTCTCTTATATAGTTTTTTTTCCCCTTTCCTCTTTTTTGAAGCCATGTAGTTTAGGCAGTGATTTGATTGATCATGCTGTAGCACTTAACAGGCTTTCAGACTTGAAGATGCTTTTAAAAGAGTTTATTTCAGTTAATATTTAACTTACTAAGTTGTCAAAAGTGCTGTGGAAGTCACATATATCTGATTTCTCCATTTCGCCTCATTGATTAAGTAACTTCTTGCCAAGGTATGTTTAGCATTTTTAAGCATGGAGAAGTAGATTGTGAAAGAAGTGTGTGGTATTGGAGCTTCTGGTTTATGTCCCATCCGTTTCAATAGGAAAGTGAACTTAATAGCTTGTGTTCACACAGCATTATATTTTATGTTAAGAAATTCTTTTGAAATGTGTAAGGACAGATGAACTGAATGAATATGTACATAAAAAATACCTGTGTCACACACTGAGGTTTAGACCGGATTGAAGACAGCAATTCTTGTGAAAATGTACTCAGATCTATGGTATTCTAGAAAAACATTCTATAAGAAATAGTTCCAGTGTTTATACTTTCTGCCTTTCTGAACATTTAGATTATGAATATCTTTTAGGTTCATAGTTATATAATCTGTTTACTTGGAAAATGGAAATATATGGACATTAGTTATATAATCTAAATAGAATCAAATGTTTTCATTACAAACCTCCATGACTATTTACTGTTTTGCATATTTATAGGCCATTTTCTATATACATCTATAACAAGGAAAGGCTTGGCTTGTGACGAACTATGTAAGATGTTTAGATACTACATGATACCTTATGTAGGAAGTGAATGCATGCAGTATGTTTAATTGGATTTTATAATTTCTAATAATTTTACCACTTCTTCTGCATATTATAGTTTGGATTTAATTTTTTTTTCCAAGCTCAGTTCTGAAAATCTGTTCATACTGAGAGTTTCTAAAAGCTGAATTCCTTTGAAAAATCTTCATGTTCTGTTTTTATCCTGCAATTTTAATACACTTTAAAAAAGAAAATTACAGCAAAGAGCATATTTTAAAGCTAGCATATTGATGAGTTGAAGAAATTGAATTTGTTCTTGAAAGTTTTTGACTGAAGAAGTTCACCAGAATTAGATTTGAACTTCAGACTAATCATCCCGGAACAATTTAAAGGGCTGCTTCTGTCTCTTCAGTGTACAAAGTGTATTTATGAGGCTGAAAGTTCCTGGGTTTTAGACATATGTAATCCATTGCCTCAAGTCAATCACTGTGATCCTTTACAAAAGCCAAGACTGGTCAGTAATTGAAATCTTCATAGATGTAATTCAATATAACTAGAGGTAGCTGGAGCAGGTTTTCTTCTATTTGCTTTGTGTGTGTAGTATTGCAAGGAAAAATTAATCCCTTCAAACCCATGAATTTCATTGTAAATCTATAAACTTGTCCTGGAAAGTCAGGCCAATGGAGTGGCTGAACCAATTTAAAGACCCCATTAAAAACTGAGAAGTCACCAAGTGCTAGTTCCCACTTCAAGAGACGGAGAGCACAAGGTCTTGTCTTGAGACGTGGCTCAATAAGGTGAGCTGTGGTTAGCCAGGAGCCCATTGTCATCTGGAATGAAAGCCCCATTCTTCATCCTATCTCATGATTTTTGATCTGGACCAATTCCATTATTTACCTGAATTTTAGTGAGCCAGTTTAGGTCACTACACTGGTATGAAACTAAACTGCTAAAACAAATGAACAGGTTCCTTTCACCTTAATAAGCTGAAGAATTACTGTGGCATATTGCACCTTTACCAGAAATGGCACAAAAGAGCACAGTCACACTGCTGGGAGCAGCATGGAGAGGAATGAGAGAGCCTTGTCCAGTGACAAAGAGCTGTTAGATAACTCATCTGCCTAATGGACCGCATTTTGCACTCAGCAGTAAATAATACTATGACTTTCAAGCAACACCAGCAACATCACAGGCAAAATTGCAAATTATAAAGGCTGATGCACGTGACAGCTTGCGAGGTGATAGAGTAGGTGAGAGCCTCTTGGCATTCTTATTTTCCTAAAATTGAAACCACATCTAAAGATAGTTCTGTACTGCAGTCCAAAGCATGACTGCAGCTCATCTTGACAGATGAGAACTAGTTTTGAGAGCAGAAGTTAAAGTGCTGATAGCTGGAGCTGCAGAGTGCTGTCTGCTGAGACCCTGGGTAAATACTCACATGATGAGTTGTGTGGTGTGTGCTGAGCTGCTATGCCTGTCCTTGTTACTACGGAGGCTGTGCTGGTGTACAGATACCCTGTGAGATAAGCAGCTTTTCAGCCCTGGCCTCTGGATAAAGATGACTTCTCTAAGCAGTAAGCTTGTGCAAATAAGAATCCTTTGTGGCACCTATGTAAGATGAGGAAAAGCATCTAGGAAAATGCCAATACTTCATGTTACTGCTGTAGGTTAAGTTCACGAAATATATGGTTGTGGCAAACTTTGTACAAGAAAAATGTATTATATACTCAATGTTTTTTCCTTTTTCACTAATGGTTTTCTGTAAGAAAGGAAAAATGCAGAAAAAATACATATACATTAAGGCACCTTGACATGATTCTCATTCAACATTTTCTGAGGCTGATTTTCTGTTGCTCCCTTCTCTTTTTATCTGTACAAATTAACTAAACAGTATGTGTAAAACATTGCTATTCTGATTTGCTAGCATTAATACTAACACCTTCCTTGTATTCACTCCATAGTAGATCAGATGACTAGACAACCTGCGTTGCAGGGGAAGATAAAAGCTGTATTTTTCAAGAGCTAAAGTCTCAATGTGTCAATGAAATTCAATGAGAGCGCAGAATGCTTAGTCAACACCTTTGTTCTTTTTAAATATCTGGAAAGAGACTTGTGCACAGTGCCCTATCTCTTTGAACCATTTACATTTGTGTTGTGTGAGTGTGAAATCCCATCACCCTCTGAAGGCACTGACCTTCAGTGACTGCACAGATACGGATTGCTGAGCATTTTACAGAGCTGGGTAAAGCTGGAGTTTGCTTTTTATTGACAACAGTTAAATGTGCTGTAAGAAGTACTATGAAAGTACATTGTAGTTATATAAATTTTTTGCTAATTATAGATAACACTTGCAGGCCACCTGGAGTCTTTGGGAAAAACAGGTTGTAGGACTGTCTCAGACTTCCTGCTTTGTCTATAGGTTCTATATCAGTGAGACTTGGCTGTTTGTGCTGTAGTTTTCCCTGCTGGATTTGTGCTGCAGGCTGATTTTTTTTTTTTTTTTAAATCGCCCATAATAATTCAGAAAATGTAATTCAGCCATTTTAAAGACATAGGAAAATGTCTTGTTTGGTGCATGTTAAAACATTTAAGACACAAATTTGAAGTGGTGCATCACCTTCCTTCTGAGGGTGTGCATTTTATGTCACTATGAGCACTGGCATAGTGTTTATTATAAGCCTCTGAACAAAAATCACAATTCACAGAGGCTTAGGAGAGAACTGTTAGTATTTGGTTGCTAATATCTATGGCTCTGCTGAAATTCCCTGAGGCTCCTGTGTATAACTGGAATATATAGGGACATTTCCTAGGGAATTAACTTGTTTTGTGTTGCATACTCATAGCCACAAGCGTATTTTCCCTTTAACTGCTCTGAACCAAGGATTACAAAAGAAAGATTGTATATTTTGTATTCTTGATAGGTCTTCTACATAAGTTATTTTGACTTGTAAAAATATTGTTCCTTAAGAAAATTCCTGCAGTCAAGACCTCTGGCACAGATGCACTAAAATACATTATTAAGTGATTTCTATGGCAATAACAAGCCATAGAAACTGTCTCTCCTGTTCACTATTACATGGTTCTTTCAGTTTATTGCAATGGGATAAGCAAGCTCAAAAAGCAAAACTTCAGAAACTGCACTTTGTGAAACAAATTTCAATAACTTTTTAGTTTTTATTATATTTCATCATTCTTCTTTTAGCTGCTCTATACAGTTTTCTGAGTATTTGTTGTTCTTTAGATCTTTCTAGCTAGATGTTTTTGCTCCAATTTCCTTTTGAAGATTACTGCTGGCAGAGTAGAAGTTATTAAAGATTTATCTTTGCATGAGTGCAGCTAGTACAGTTGCCAAGTCTTTTCTAATCATATTTGTCAAGAGGGGTTGTAAATAATTTTCAAATGGATTATCTAATAGTAAATGACAAAAGGGAATTCAACTCAATTGTAGAAGATTGATGGATTTGAGTTTTCCCCTGCCTTTTAGACTTTGGATCTGTATTCATTTGTAGATCTTACTTCATGATGTTTGTTTATTTTATATGTAACTGGAGTTATATATACAACAGCTCCCAAAAGCTTTACTGTTCTTGGAGGACAGAGTGGGTAGGGTCTCAGTGTGACTCAAGGTGGATACAGGTGCAGTCCAAGCGTTGCACAGCTGTGACTGAATTGTATCAAATCAGCTTGTGATGTCCCAGTGTCCACTGGAAATGTAGCTATATGCTTTTGCCTCTCTAATTTATTCTTTATTAGGTGAGCCTTGCTGGGGTGCAGAAATATTTTGGTTCCACAAGTATATGCCAAGTAGCCTGGCATTTTCATTTCTATGCTACCCCAAAACTTTCTCACCCTGGCCAGCTCGTCAGAAGCCTCACTAAGCCCGCTTGGGTGGCTTAGGAGTGCACAGTAGGTCTTTTTCAAGGCCAGGGATCTGGCCTGCCTATCAGAGGTTTAAATTTGGTATTACGTAGCATAATCCACCAAATGCTTTGGCTGTTATATTCCCTGTAAAAATAAAGCAGATTTTGCTGAACTAGACAGCCCCATCGGATCATGTACTTGCAAACTATTTATGATAAAAACATAAGCATGAAATTGTAGCTGCATTTCCATATTACAAGCTGAGGAATACTCAAGAGAGCCCTAATCCTTGACTGYTGCTTTTAGGTACTATTGCAATAGAACCAATATAGTGCTGTCTAGAGTCTAACTTGGTCAACTGACAATGCTTTATTGAGCAGGAAGGCTCTGCTTTAGGACTTGTGGAGTGTTTCTGCTGTTTTTTGTAAACTGTTTTTATAGCTTCACAGAATTTAGAATGAATAATTACCATTACAACATCTAATACAGCCTGCTATTTATCACAGTCCATTAAGTGACATGCTGTTAATTTGTTATTGAGCTCAATAACTTGTATGACTGAAGAACATCTCGTGCTTGATCAAAGGGCATTTCTTGAAAGGCATCCAGCATTTGTGTGAAGGAGAGATGAGAATCTATGATGTCTCTTAATAGTTCATTTAAACAGATGATTTCTGTTGTCATTTGAGGTAAGGGCTTACATTGAAAACATTCATCTAGCCTTGCATGTGTGTTACACCTTCTTCTTGAAAGATACAGGGTCTTAATTTTATGCATTCTAAATCATCTTGATCTAGTCAATGGTATTAATCTGAAGGTTTCTGCAGTTGCCTAAGATTGTGTGTAAACAGAAACAGAGAGCAATACTCATACCTATATGTAATATGGGCTCCTAGGAATGCGGCAAACGGTAAAACTTCATTTTATTAAACTTGAATGGATCTTCATTAATAATTATGAGGACTCAGCCTACCTAAAAAAGATAAAATATTCTTAGTTTAGTCCCTAAACAGATCTCTTAACTGCTCTGCTCTGGAGTTCAGCTAGATGTCTTTTCCATCTTTTACTATGAGAAGTAGTGAATTTAAAAGATGTGAAGAAATAAGCACAGAAGATTATACTGTGTTTTCATTATAGAATGATATTTATGTTTGAGAGTATTCTTTGTGTGCTGTGTGCTTCATATGAACTGGCTGATTTGTTTTAGGCTTTCATCATAGTCATCTAGATGTTGTGAGCTAACAAACCTGTAAATGGATTAATATTATTTAAATAAAGATATTAAAATTAAATAAAAATTAATATAGGAAAATATCTACAGAAAAGAGAATGATACATTTTATTGGAAGAAAATTTGAAAAAAAATTGCATTTAGATTAAGTATTTTCCTGTTGTTTAAAATGAGGATCCAAGAAATCAGAAGATAATGGTTATTTATATCATTATCATTGCGGTAATAAGAGAGAATGAGTTAAATGATGTAATAATTTAACTATTTATTTTATTAGAAAAATATGCATAGTGAATTTAAAATCAGTGATGGGAGGCAGTTCTAAAATTATATGAGGAGAAAATAGAGATTCATAAATTAGGTCCAAATTATTCAGTGAATATTTGTTATATACGTGAAAATTGGAAATTTACTTGGAATTAATTCATGAGTGTTGAATATTTTACTACATCAAATCTAAAAGTTGTATTAGTTTGATGTAACATTCAGATAGTATTTAAAAGGGAAAAAATGAAGTTTATGATAACTGAAAGTTAAGTATCAAAGGAAGAAAGTAAAAAAGCTAGATTTCATCATCCATTTCTCGATTAACGCATTTGTCAAAGAGTGAGGACAGACATGAAGTCTTTTTCCTCTGGACTGAAGAAGAATTTTTGTTCTTTCAGATTTTATTTTCTTCCCCTACAGTTTTTATTGCTGACCATCACATTGTATGGTATGGGCCACCCCTTTGGTCAAGCTGGGGCCAGCTGTCCCAGCTGTGTCCCCTCCCAGCTCCTCGTGCACCCCCAGCCTCCTTGCTGGTGGGACTGGGTGAGAAGTGGAGAAACTGTCCCTTGCCAGCTCTTATGTGGTAAACACTGAGCTCTTGGTGACACAAGGGATCCTGCTGCAGGCTGCTGCCAGGGAGGGTTTGTGCTGAATCAATGTACCTTCCTGAAAGTATGAGCAGATAACACCAGCCTGAAGGAGCACAGGTTGAAATGCTTTGTGAAGATACTCTCTATCCTAAAATACTTGCAATGAACTAAAGCAAAAATTAGAGTCTATGTAAACTATGGATACTCAATAAACTTGGCATCACACGCTCTGCAAGGCCTTTTCATGTAGAAGTAACATATTGAGACTATTAAAATAAATGAAGTATTTCCTGTTTGCTAAAAAGAACTGAATTTTCTGTGTCTCTAAGATTGATGGATTCTGTTGCTTGGATTGGCTTGAATTCCTAACAAGATGCAAATGAGTAAAATTRGCAATTGAATGTATCCTCAGAGGTGAGTGCCACCCGCTTGTGTGCTCTGAACTAGAGCGGCATTTGCCAACAGCCATTTCTACACGTTAGTGTGTGACTGATAATAAGCTCAGTAGAGTGACTGGGGTTACCAGGATGATCACAGTTTGCATAAATACAATTATGCCCTTTCCAACTGAGGGCTTGTTTGTGCGTCTTTGGCAGAAGAGGTAGAAGAAGTAAGCATGTCGGACTTTGCAGCTGATTGTGTAGATAATGTCTTGGATGGGTTTCAGGACTAATCCAAGTAGGCAGCAGCCCAGAATAATTAGGGTTGGTGAAATTGCCCAGTTGATTATTTTGCATGCTGAGCTTGCTGTTGCTGCTGTAAGAGAGGTTAGTGTTTGGCGCAGTGGTTGCTGCTGAAGACAAGGAAAGGATGAGCTGAGTGATCGCCTCAAGCTGCAGTGACATCCATGGCCTGAAGGAAGAAGGAACAACAAACCTTGCCCTGAATCCCTAACCTTCATCTTCATCTCCTCTGCCTCCTTCACCCAAACTATGAGACATCACTAGCCCTCAGTGCAGAAAATTTCAGTTCTCTCTACAAAATTAAGAAACTCTTCTTTGGCTCTGTATATGTCTGCTAACAGTGCTGACCTCCTGCACGACAGAGTGGATCAAAGTAAGAGTAGAAGTCTTCCTAATAAATTTTATCAGATCATAATCTAAGCCAGCACATCACCCTTCCTTCCTTTGTCTCTATAGATGATACCTATTATAAGGATGGGAATAATATGTGGAAAGATACCACTTAACTTTCACTGTTGCAGCAACAGAACAGCTCTTTATGGTTTGTGGACCTTTAAAAGAAGGGTTTCTTTCACAGAAGAATATTTTTTTAAGTTACTGCTATTGACATTTGTAACATCCACAGTCAAAACCGTAAAATGATTAAATAACTGGAACATTAAAGTGAAATAGTGAACGACTCTTTTTCTTTCATATTCTATAGCATCCTCAGAAGGAAAAAGATCCCCCACCTTTTAAAGGGTTTCTCACATGTGCAAATTGTTCCTCCTCCGGAAAAGGAGAGGCAATAAAATGAGGTTTTTTGGTTCCTTTGTATTTTCTAACTTTATTTCTTCAATTTAGGTTCATGGTATTCCTAAAAAAAAAAGAAAAAAATWGGGAAACTCTTTTCCCATTGGTGATGGCTTTGTTTGGTGCAATAGGTACGGGAATATGAAAACATAATATTTGAGAATAGGTAGGCTTTAATCTCCAGACTTTAGTTTGAGGCTATATTAATTGCTTTGCTTTTCTCCTTTCCTGTTGCTATCAGTCTGGACAATATTGCTTACTATGTCTGAGTTTCTCATGCTAGTTATGATGGTGGTGATAACACGAAGTCATTTCAAAAGCTGGGCAGTTTTGGAACTAGTTACACAGAAGTCAAGAAAAAGACAGAAAAGGAAATTGAATGTGGTGAGGGAGAAAATGTAATAGTGATTGTGACTGTATTCCAGAAAGCTGTTTGAGGTTCACCCAGCCAACCACCTCACAGGTTTCTGGTCTGACCCATATAGATAATCAGCAAGAAGAAGTGTGCCATCAGTAATGGCAAGTAAAACAGTCTAAAAGCAAAGGTTTTGTCTCCAGGATAACAAGGTGAGAGCTGCAGATCCCTGATGGCCAGTAGTGTCTCCACGTTGCTCTGCAATAGAGAAATCTAGGCTCTGCAGTCAGTGGGAGTTTTGCTCCTGTTTTAGGTGTAGCCAAGTTTAAATGTTGAGAGGAGCATTATCATTGATTATAAAACCATCAAAATGTCTGGTTCTAGTGTGTTTTCTATATTTAGCTTTTAAATAAATTTATATTTTAAATGTATATTTGAAGAGCTTGCACAAAGATCTAGACATTGAGGTTATTTTCTGTTGAATTCATCAGGTCAGAATATTTTTGGCTTCCCTGAATTTGGTAGGAAATGTATCATATGCATGAATTGGAGTGAGGATTTGTGTTTTAATTACAAAAAATTAATCCAGTTAACCTAAGCACCTTCAGGGTAACCTATTTTAACAAATGCAAATGCTCAGCCACTTTCTTGCAAAGACTAATGCTTGCAGACTAGATTTTTCTGCTAGAAGCCAATGGAAGCTGAACATGACAGTTTGTGTAAGTTTTAAGTGGTCATTTGACTCAGATTTCTTAAGAAATCTTCTCAAGTAAAACATAAAAATTGAAGCTGGCAGAAAATTTTAGTATCAGGCACAAGGATGAATGAAAAAAGATTGTTAAGTAATAAATATTTAAATATCTGATTAGGAAGTCCACATTTATGTGGAGGATCTGTAAAATATGTGGAACTTCTTCTGCTTGGTATATACTACAAAACTTTGAAAAAGAAATAAGGAAGTATCTGCTTGCTTGTGCACTTTCAATGACAGTGTTCATTTTTTCCCAACTTTTATTTGGAAAAAATCTTGAAAGTCAAACATCTTTTTTCAGAGAGCCATGATTTTGAATTAAATATTTGTTGCCTTTAAGAAAACTTTGAATTATTTCCTTTAAGAGGAAACCAAAAATATGATTAAGTAATAGTATGATAAACCTTTGTTAAGCAAGTGATAACATATTGGCCTACCAGATAAAGTCTGTTCTCAAATGTCTGTGCAGATGTGACTAAATGAAGCACTTATATATCTGCTGTGAAAATCATCTACACATAATTATTAGTTGCATCTGTGCCGAGACTGCAATGTTTTTGCAAAGCTATGCCTCATCATTGATTGAAAACTTTAGTCTTCTTTCCAAATACATTGATATTATTTGAGGAAGTGTTTGAATTATATCTATACAAATATTTTGATATGAGGGCTGGTGGGTTATCCTTACGATTTTCTGAAAGTTTCTTTTTATGAGACTATTTAGAAAAAAGTATCATCATGAATGTAGTTTCAACAGTGCAAAAGAGAAGGGTATTGGTGGAAGAGTAATATTCAGGCCAGGGAAATTCAAACTGATGGTGGATAGCAGATGGACTTTTCAAGTCCAGGGTTAAAATATCTCTCTGATAAGAAGGTTGTAAGGATTACATCTTTTTATAGCATCACACATATGACTAAGCAGTAAAAAGCATATCATCTACGGTCTGTTTTCTAAACTAGGTTGTGCAGTAAAACTTGATTTATGTCATGATACAATGTAGGATTCTAATGCAGCTGAAGATTGTGCATATGACAAGTTTTGCTTCCATGATGTGCATTCCTCATGGAATAAAAGGCTCACAGTCTGGATAAATTATAGAAGAAAAAAATGTAAGTCGTGTTGCTTTTAGCCAGACACTTCAGCTAGAAAATAATAAAAAAGTGTTTTGGCACAACAAATTCTTTCGTATTATAAAGCTAAGATAATGTGATTTCAGACTTTAAATTTTTAATACTATATTCAGTTAAAGTGACAGTAAAATATTGTATTTAATATAAATTAATCTCAAAGTTTTCTGTCCTGGATTTTATCTTGCAGTTGTAGATATTTATATTTACAGGGAGTTTTATTTTTCATAATTATCTTCTTGATTAAATTTATTAGTAAACAACCTAGACTTTCTTATCTTTTGTTTGACATTACTCACATTTGCAGAAAGAGTTCATTTGGGGTGGAATGCACTCCTAAGCCAGTGAGGAGAACAACACATCACATTATTTGTTAAGAATGGAAAGGATGAAAGAATATAATCATTATAATGGAGTGCTCGTGTGCTGAGGTGAACTTAAAATGGCAGACTTGTTAGTTACGACCTTCTTTCTATGCTACACTTTCTCTGAGGGTTAATGATTCTCTTTATGAATGCAGCTTGTGAAGATTTGCCGCACAGGACACTTGCAGTGTAACAGTTATAAACTACTGAAAAGAGATGGAGGATATAACTGAAATCTGAGATATAAACTCCTTAGTGCCTTTGCAAAGTCTGTAGGCAAATCAGAGTTTGTTGAGTGGTTTTGAAGAATGCTTATACTACTAGGTGGATTTAGGATGTGGAAATATGTAGTCAGTGAAAAATTATTCATTTTTTCTCCTCTGTTTGCTTTTTATGTTCTGTGACATCGATAAACAGCAATCTGCCCTACAGACGCTCCATAATCCTCTAACTCAAGTCTTTGGGATTAACCACCTGGAAATATCCAGGCATATTTCTGTGTCTAGTCTTTAGTCTTTCCCATGTTCTGGGCTTTTTTTCCCCTGCTAGTCTTGGTTTAAGCAGTGTCCTTAAGAAGAGAGACTTTTAATGTAATAGCTGTGTTGTAAGATGTAAGCACCATTATTAAGAATTTTTTTAGTTTTGCTTCCATTAATATTTTTTCTTCTTAACAAACAGGGAAACTAGGGCTTTTGTTTGTTTGAGGGGAGGAAGAAGCCTGTTTGTGACTTAATTAAATTTTAAAAAGCCTTTCTGACACAGGATAAGATTGGATCAAAGAAAGTATTCATATTTACAAAAGAAATTAAATTAGGAAACAAACAACTTGGAACCTTTATATTATGGACAAAAATTTATGCTGGTTTGCTCAAAATTTGTTCACAGTGGATTAATTCCGATGATGTTTTTGGTGCTAAAACACTTGGCAAGGTCATTTCCTTGCAGTGATGGGCCAATGATGTGAAAAAGTATGGATAATTAGATAGTCAGAAAGTGTCTGCCAACCTGAGGAGTCAGAGTCATGCAACAGAATCAGTCTTTGCTTTTTCTGGCCCCCTAGTAAAGAAAGGGGAATAAAACAGAATGGGGAGCAGAGAGAGGAAAAAAATAATAGTGGTTGCAAGGAAAAGGAAGAAAAATGGAAATGTGTGGACCTGGCAAGAGGCATTTGCAACACAGAGAACTGGGACACAGGGCTAATGTAGGTCTGTGCAGTAGGATAGGAGGGCAGTAAATCCGGGCTAACACCCGAGATTCGCACGTAAGACCACAGAATTGCAGTGCAGCAAACAGAGCGATCATGGAGATAATGCCTGTCATTGACATGGACTCGGACATGAGTCGGATTGATAAAATGGCTAAAAGCATTTCTAATACAAATCCTCCAAGTTCTCTCATGGCTGCTCACTTCATGGCCACTGTAAAACATAATGCAAAGGGTCTGATTCTGGAACTTTGTATCCTTTATTGCAGTTTCAACTTCTTGAATACTGCCATTTTCCTGAAATTCAGTGATGGTTTGGTCAATAAATAGGATGGGATGACATATATTTTTGAAGAGAAAATGAACTGTAGTGGGGGTGAGGCATATTTTCTACTTTGAACATTTATCCATTTATCCTATGCTTGTGCGTATCAGATCAAAATAATCCCACTGCCAGCTCAACGACTAAAATAGAGGTACAAAGAAGCAGTTCTGCATACAAAGAAAGTAAATGCATACTTCACTTCCTTCCTTCTTTCTTTTTAACATTTGAATGATAAATTTTGAGAGAATTTATGACCAAAATTTGGAGTTTATTTCCCCTCAAGGCTGTTAGATTCTTTACTCTTAAATAAATCTATACAAATTCCCCCTGTTGTGTTCTTCCTTACATAATCTTTCTAATTTGAAATATTTTGTGAGTGGTATGTGGGATCCAGTGCACTCTCAGCAAGTGTGCAGATGGCAACAAGTTGAGTGGTGCTGTTGACACATCTGAAGGATGGGATGGGATGCCATCCGGAGGGACCTGGACAAGCTCAAGAAGTGGCCCATGGGAACCTCATGAGTTTCAACAAAGCCAAGTGCAAGGTGCTGCACCCAGGTCATGGCAACGCCTGGTATCAATCCAGGCTGGGGGATGAATGAATCAAGAGCAGCCCTGGAGAGAAGGACTTGCAGGTGCTGGTGGATGAGAGGCTGGACATGACCAAGCAATGTGCACTTGCTGCCCAGAGAGCCAAATGTGTTCAGGACTGCGTCAAAAGCAGTGTGGCCAGCAGGGTGAGGGAGGGGATTCTGCTCCTCTACTCTGCTCTTGTGAGTCCCTGCCTTGTAGTACTGCATCCAGCTCTGGGGCTCCCAAAATAAGAAGGATGTGGACCTGTTAGAAAAAGTCCAGAGGAGGCCACAAAGATGATCAGAGGGCTGAAGCACTTCTCCTATGGAGACAGGCTGAGAGAGTTGGGGTTGTTCAGACTGGAGGAAGAGAAGGTTCTGGGGAGACCTTAGAGCACTTTCCAGTACCTAAAAGGGGCTTACAGGAAAGATGGAGAGGGATTTTTTACAAGGGCATGTAGTGATAAGACAAGGGATAATGGTTTAAAATAGAAGAGGATAGATTTAAACTAGATATAAAGAAGAGAGTTTTTACAATGGGGGTGGTAAAACACCAGCACAGGATGCCCAGAGAGGTGGTAGGTTGGGATGGGAATCCCTGGAAACTTTCACGGTCAGGTGGGTGGAGGCACAGTTGAAGATATCCCTGCCCATTGCAGTGGAGTTGGACTAGATGAGTTTCAAAGGTCCCTTACAATCCAAACTATTCTTTGAATCTGTATGATTGTATTTTTAAAGTATTCTGAGATTTAAGGGTAAAATTTGCTGTACTGGTGTTTGATGAATAAAATAGGCACATAACAATGGTCCTGGTGATGCTGTAAATCCATGCTGAATGCTACCAATATTTTAAAACAATTTTTTTAATATATGAAATTAGTCCATTATACCAGAGGTATTTGTCTGTTAAGACCCTCATTGCAATGTGAATTGCAATATGAATATTTTTCTTATTATTTCAAAAGAAAAAATTTACTAACATAGGTAAATTCAAGAGCAACCAGAAAAATCCAAAGTTTTAGAAATGTTTCCTAAGCAGTCAAGTCACTAGAAAAGTGCAGATTTTATACTGTGCAATAATCTAAGCTTGCTATACACTTCACCTGTTTTTGCTTACATCTCTGCTTTGTTACAGAGAACTCACAACTACAGAAATAGAAAGTAGAGATAAACAGAAAACTTGACCCCAACAAAGCATTTACCATTTCTTATTAGTTTGTTTTGCAAACATCACAATTTATAACACAAATTGTTTTTGTATATAACTCATTATATTACTCTTAGTGGTAAGTCCTATTATTATTTGATTTATATATCAAATTTATAAGTAAATTAAAATATGGTAAACAAATAAACTCTGAAGTTACTTTCTCATTCAATGTAGAAATTCGGAAAGGGATCAAAGTGTTCCTGAAACTTATGAGATTGTATTCATAGCACAATATATTCATTTAATATTAGTTGTATTATTTCTTCTTTAGCTACAGCTGAAAGTGTTTTATTTCCTCTGAAAGATGGCTTTAAAATGGCCATCTTAGTGAAAAGACCTGCCATCCCTGTCAAATCTCTTCACTCCACTAACCTTTTTTCGCTGTGCTGCTTGTAAGCACCCCAGAGAGCTGCGAGAAGGAGATGGTTTATTTCTCAATCCCAAACTTCAGAAAAGTTCTGCTTGCAAAGTAAGTTACAGTTGGAGTTGTGCAAGCTTGAAGAGGCTCTTGAGGTACAGGTTGATTTTTCTGTGAAAACTGTGACACGAACTGCTTTTAAGATTGCAGTATGGGCAGATTTCATCCAGAAGTCACTGAGAGTTCAGTATGGAGCTCCACGTTTTTATAGTTCCGTTCAGCTGAGCAAGGACTGGAAATCTTAGTTGCGTTTGTGATATTCATTGGCAACTTTTGCTTTTTGTCTGGGCAAAGGTGACTTTCTGAACTTATTTTGAAAGTAAGAGTTATATGAGTTTCCACTTATGCCAGCTCCTAAGAAATTAGATGCTAGCTGTCTTTCACCCAGCATCCTATTCAGGCCTTTACAACATTGCAAAGAAAATTGCTGAGAAATACCAGCAATTGAGAGTGGAAATCCAGCATGGGAAGTGCACGTGATACTTAATGTTGGCTTATTGAAAGCTGTTCATTAAAGTATGGAACTTGCTTTAGGGAAAGGTTTTAATATGCACACAAATAGACTTTTTGCCTGTAGTTGAGAAATATTTCCACTGGTAGGAAAGGGTACAAAAATTGAATTTACTTTTCAATTTGAAATGTTAATATGTCCTGGTATCCATTATCCTGAGTCATGAATAATGAACAAAGCAGAGCAAAGGGCAGAATATACAAGTCATGAATTCAGAAGTCAGCTGAGAATTATTCTATTTCCTTTGGAGGCATTTATATGGATTATGGTTATCTTTATCAGTAAGTATAATGTTAATACATAGTCAAAGCTAGAACTTTAGTGATCTTGTTTATATCTATAACTTACTCCATGTTCTCCCAGCAGCAAACAATATGAAACAAAATATTGTAATATGAAATACATTTTCAGGAATAAGTATTGAAACAGTGTGGTAATATTTTAAAATTCTGACTGTTTATAGTAATGATGAAGCAGACATAATGCTATCATTTTTCTTTATCAACCGTATTGTGTTCTCCATAGAGTGCACAATATAGTGCAGATTTTTCAGAAAGTTCTAATGAGAAACAAGCTGGGGTTTTATGTGCATTGTGTGCGGAAGAGCTAAATAATAAAAACAATTGATGTAGAACTGATTAACAAAGCAGTATTCAGTATCTGAAAAATGTGTATAGTTTTACTGTAAGCAGATCTTTTTCATGGTGAAGTTCTGGAACAATTCCATTAAATGCAGCATTAGCTGCTTACAGAAAGACCAAAAATGTGAGAATTTTAACATAAGGCTTTTGTAACAATGCACATTCCAGCATAGAATAACTCATGTGACACTAGTCACCGAAGGCGAATTGTTTCAAGCTACAAAAATAATTACTCTTGACAGATGAAAGTGATGTATTATAATTTTTACTGTATTTTATAAATTCAAAACTGAGAATTGTGTATATGAAGAAACACATTTTCCCTCTCAATTCTACAAAAAAAAGTGTGTCCATGAATATGCTCAGGGTACTTAATGTAGTTTAGTTAATGGGCATGCGTCTGTTTGAATGATCCTCATTTCTGTGACGTTAGCAGAAAATGAAACAAAAAAATTCCCATCACCACTTATTTAAAAGGGCTATATCTATATAAAACAAAGCCAAGTATTTTCCTAAGCCAGAAGAAATAAACTACTCTATAAACACAATGTGAGAAATGCTGACCAGATTCTTTCTCACATCTGTATTTGCAATGCAATCTGACAACATTCTGGCTGATGACAAATATGGACTAAGAACAGTATTTTGATGTTGGTGAATACAACATAATACTTGCTATGGTATAATGAAGGGTTTTTTAAATATTGAAATTAATAATATCCTAATTGAGTAAAACAAAAGTATGTAAATTCCCAAATACCGTAGCTGTGATCACATTTATTTATTTATTTATTTTATTTATACATAGACTGAGTAATTTAATTTACATTAGCTTTATATGAAATAACTGAACTAGGTGAACTTTTAATGTAATTTCTTTCTCTTTTCCTAATTATCATACTAGAATGTGATTTAACTCAAAAGCAAACAAGAACTGTAAATAAAAACTTTGTAAAAACTTGTAAAAAATTACTGGTGTAAAAAATTAAGGTTACTCTTGAAAACTAAATTTGCAGTGTGACAAAAGATTCTGCATATCAGCCTGATGAATCTAAACCCTGAACATTCACCTTTGAGAAGGTATTTGCTCCTTTATGCTCAAAGTCAGAGCCCATATCTTATTGCTTCTCCCCTTGAACTGGAATCTGGATACAGCATTGCTGTGTTTCAGAATCATGTATGAATTAAAATATTTAAGTAACCGGATTGCATGGTCAGCTATACTTCGCTTTCTGAAATATTTGCTTTGTACCAATGTCATTTAACTTATTACCCCGTGGTCCTTTTTGAGCATCTGCCTTTTTCATTGTAGGGAATGGATGGTATCTGGAGAAATGAGATATTTTATCTTTTAATTCTTATTAAAAGAGCCTGGATTATTTTTACTCTCCAATTCTTTAATGGTCCTTTGCAGAACTCTCATCACAGTAGTATTTGAATAGCTCGCATTCATTCCTTTATCTCTGTAAGTGGAAGAAAGATTTATTATCTTGATTTTATGGCCTGGATATCAATGGATAAATGTCAGAACAAAGCTTAGCATTCAGATCCCTTGTATTTTGAGTTCTTTGCTCGTTACTGTTTTGGGAAGAACTGAAGATCCACTTTTCAGTTAACCTTTTTTATAATTGTTAGATTTCAGTTGGGGGTCACTTGCCAAAATTTGGGTTCTATTCAGGCACAAAGCATTTAAACAAAGCAAGAGATTTAATTTTTTCCTGCATTCAGTTCAGTTTCTTCTAACTGCCAGGCTTGCTTCTATGACTTTCTGTGTGACAGTCTTCTTCCTTCTTCTGGGTCTTGTAAAATTCTGCAAAAATCAAAATCTTCTCAATTCTCAAACTGTGATACCCATTTCGCTCTCTTCTATTAGCATTTGTTCATTCCTGTACATTGACTTCATAACCCTTTTTCTGTGTTCAAAGCTTTCCCAAATTTGCTTCTTTTATGATTAATGTCTTCTAGCAGATTAAGTAACTAAGGCATTGTACAGAGCCAGGACTGGGAACAGGGCCTGAAGTCTCCAGTATGGAATGTCTGCCTTTGTTATACAGTGTTTGAGGAAGAACAATCCACTTCAGTACTTTCTTGTGCTGTCTGCCCTCTAGTTCTCCTGGTGGGTGCCTTTAAACCAGAGGAAGAATTGCAGTCTTGACATCCACCATACCCAGTTTGCTGGTTGCACAACAGTTCTGAAGTGTTTGTTACTGGAGTAGACAGCTTCCACAGGAGCTAAAAAGTGCATGAATCTTGCAGACTCAACTATTTTATTATGCCTGTCATAGATGAGATAGCTCCCATTCCTCAGTGTAGCCAAGCTGTCAAGATGAGGTCAGTGGTCACATTGGACTTCTGTTATACTGTGGATTGGTAACTCATAACCTATGGCTTACTGTAAGGTGTCACCTGGAATGCTTCCTTGTCATGTTCAGGGACATGAAGAATTAAGTATGAAAGCAGCGTGAGAAGTGAGAAGCAGTGAGAAGACTGGAAGCCATTGCACTGGCTCAGAAACTTTCCTCRGGGTTTGATACAAGTTGAGACAAGTGTGGTAGCTGAGTAAGATTGAATCAAAAGCTGTCTTTCTCTAGGATTGCAGTCACCTATTTATTTAGCTCCCGCATCTGATAACATCATGTTGATTGAATGCAACAGAGTGTTTGGAAATAAGTAAAAAATATTTTATGGTTGGAAAGGACACCTCAGTTAAAGGCTTTGAAGGATCCTATTGAACTTCTCCTATTCTCTCTAAGAACAGGCAAACTCCTACTAAGTTCTTGGTGTGTGCAGCACCTGAAATTAAAGAAAAGGTGCAGTGAGTTTTTAGTTTTCCCCCATTGGAAGACTTTTATACTTGGAAATATATGAAGGCCAGGGAATAGGAGATTTTTTTGTTACTAACYTTTGATGCTTCTGAATTTACTCCAAGAAATAACAAGTTCCTTACTATACTTTGCTTATAAAAGAAAGGATGTTGCAAAAACAAGCCGAGAAGAAAGTTACAAGAAACATCTTAATAACACAGTCATTTATGAAATTAGGGGTTGAAACTAGATGATTTAAAGTCCCTTCCAATCCAAAGCATTCTATGATTCTATGAAATGTAGAAACCATTTTTTTGCATAAGATCTCATTTGAAATCAACAAGGAAAAAGAAAAGATGCTGAATTGTGGCAGAGAAGCAATTAAAATCTATAACTTTTTCATTGAGATGTGTGGTTTGCCAAAGTTTTTATTCCCAAAGCATATCATACTTGCCAGTTCTTTATCGGATTTGACAGAGGATGATCTACAAAAAAAAGAAAAGCAGGAACAGCAATGTCACCCTAAAAAGTCATTAACTGCTTATGTTGTTTACAGAGTATAGCTGAGAGCATAGCCAATTCAACATTTGCATAATCCTATGGTATTTCTTTAATTCAACAAATTCTAGAATGGAAATTACAAATCACAGTCCATTATGAAATGTAAAGTAATAAATGTTAATAGTGTCATTATTTGTATATTTTCAGTATTACCGATCAAAATTTCATTTGAAGCTGATTTTATTTTCTTTTGATAGATATGAATAGTCTAAATTTACTTGCGTAATAGTAAGCAGCAACAGAAGAATGCTGTTAAAATTATTTCTAATCACTGTAAAATAAATAAAATATTATCACAGACTTTTAAAAAATGGTAGATACAGGTAATACAATAGTCTAATCATAATGCATTTATTCTAGCTTATTCATGCTTTGCATTTTTATAAAACGTTCATTCTGACAAGGACTGCAGTTCTTACAGTACAGCAGAGATGCTCCATGCTATTTTGTCTGTGCTGAGCAGACACAGGCAGAAAAGAAGAATGTTTTGGGGAGTCTAAGAAAAATTTGCTGAGCAGACTTCCAGGGGACTACTGGGTGCATTTCCAAGTGTTCACTGCCAGATTTAAATCAGGAGAATGATCCTTCTGTTGTTTACAAATCAGCTGGCCATATCTGTTAAAGTAATTGTGTTTACACCTGTGCCAGCTGGATCCCACACCTATTTTTTTCACATCTGAGTCCTGTACAGAGATATTGAAAATGCATAATGAGAAGAGGCAGCCTCTTTATTTTAATTTAAAGTTTAAAAACAACCCAACCAATCAACCAAAGTTGTTTATATGTAATTTTCATATTTCTTGCTATGTTTCCCCATCGAGGGCTTTTTTGTACTGTACAGAGATGAATAAGTAGTTCATGAGTGAAGTGCATAAGTCTCTGGACAGATGATGGAGATAACACGATGCATTTTCTGTTAGTCTTCTCTAGGCAGTAGCAGGTTATTACAATAGCAGTTTATCTGAAAATAAAACTGGACTCACAAGGCAAATGTAAAAAATCTTTCATTTGAAGAGTTGTGTTAATCTGGATAAATTATATTGTCAAGTAAGGTGCACACCTAAGGAAATGAGGAACTGAAGCAAGGGAGAGGAAGGTTTGAAAATGGCTGCACCACAAATGTCTCTCACAATTCTATCTGAAGTCAATTGGTGCCTTTCGAAGCATTTTGCATGGTTGTCCTTAATACATTTGTAACAAGAATAAGTTACTGACCCCATTCAGAGCAGTATAGTCTCTGTGTTTGCATCACAATTATGCAACTTCTATTCTGTGAATATAGCTCTTCTACCTGGAGAAGAGAAGGGTGGTCCAGGCTCTGCTACACGATGTGTTTGCTTCTGAAAAACTCTTTTGGTGTGAGCCACACAACTTACACAGGCTGAAGGACTGCTTTGTGCAATGAGAGCATCCATAGCGTAGGGCCTGGTCCAATTTATGAGGTGGAATTCCCTGCTGGTTTTGCAGGCATTAAGTGTTATGACTTTTTTTCTCCTCTCACCACAACTTTCCAGAAATTTAAAGATGAACAAGTAGAGGATGTGAGGGAATTTTCCTTGAAAAGTAGTGGAAAATACTGACCTTTTACTTAAACTCATTCTGGAAATATTTAGCCTCAGGAGATGCATTTTTGGGTAATTGTCATCATACAAAAACAAGAGCCTGAGATTAAATCCCTTATGTAACTTTTATTACAGCTTCAGCTGCCATGAAGGCTATAATTATGAGTGTAGTTCTTGTTGACTGTGGAAAGGTCTCTGAGCAATGTGCGTCTTTATGCATTCAGGGAAATGAAATAATTGCAGACCTAACATCAACTATTCTTCTGTGGAGCCTTCTTCCATTGTTCTGTATTCTTCTGAAATAATGAAGACACTGCAAATTACAATTTAAAAAACCTAATTTTTATCACTAGGATTAAAAATTAATTTTAAATGCAAATTGTATCTATATCTCTCTATATATTACTTTAACAATCTTACCTGTATATCTCCACAACTTTTTAACTGTATTGATTCTCTTTGAAGAACATCCTTAGAGAACTTCTGTTCAAAGGAGGTTTCCATCTGGCTTGTATACATAGACATGAACAGTCTTGGATGGATGTTGGAAAGACGATTTTGTTTGTTTGTTTGTTTTAATCATATAATAAAATTTAATGCTTATTTGGTGAGTAGATTTTTATAAATTCTTGTCATTTACTAAGAATGAGCATAATAAAGCTAGGAAAATGCAGAACTACAACCTTAGAAAATATTAAAGAAAAATCAAGTCCTGTATTTCTCAAGTTTGGCACTGAAAATTGTTTGGAACATGTCACTGTGTTTGAATGTATGTCTGTATGTCAGCAGCTCATTTTAAGAGGTTAATTGTACATCCTGTTAATTTCATTATGCAGACAGCCCACAAAGAACAATTCCTTGAGTTTAACCCTAACTCCTGGAGAACATGCTCACAGCAGCAGAGCTCTTGGGAAATGAATAATTTTGTATTTAGATCTGTATTTAGACTATGTTCAGTGACTAATGAAAGGGGTCATTAACTGAAGAAACGATATTGACTAGTTATTTAATCTACACCTTTCTGTGCATAGAAGATTATTGGGGAACGGGGACTTTACTATAGTATTATGAAATATTATACATAAATACATTTGTATGGGGACTAAATTAATGCTTCACAGCAAGCTAAGTCTCATATCACCATTACCTTCTGAATATTTAATTTTCCAGCCTAACCTTCGTCTTAATGTAATGTGTATGGGAATTTTCTTGCATGTACATAAAAACGTGTGTATACATGAGCAAAATAACTTTGATGGTGCTGAGGTGTTAAAAAACAACCATGGTCATTGTTATTTTATTTTTGCACATCTGTTCTTTAAGCTGTAAACCAGGTATGACAGATAATTGCTCTGAACTAATTTGATTATATAGTATCACACTGTCAAGTCTGTGAACAGAAGATATGAAACAATTAGACAGTTCATTATGATTGTTACTTCTGGAATCCACTGGAGTTTCATTTTCAGGTTTTCTCTTCCTCTTTAAAGAGAATTAATTTCCTTCAAAGAAGGTGATTTGACAAAAGTAACATGTAACCAAACTCAAAATAGTAGGTGTTTTTACATATACCAAATTGTTTTCTTCATAATGACTACTAAAGAGGAGATCAATAATTAATGATCCAATTACTAGTTTACAAAGGCTTTTATTGCAGTGTCAAGGTGATGAAAAACCCTCTCGCACTGTTATTTTTGCTGCCACTACAGCTTACTGAATCAGCAGATGCACTGCATATTTCTAGATCATTTATGGCATGTGTGCTGCCAGGGATGGATGATAYTTTGGACTTACAGATGGTATCAAGCTCTTGTTTCTTAAAGCAAATAATTTTAAAAGTGAAGTGAATGTATGTTGTGTCTCCTGTAGTTCAGTTTTGAGGATGTAGCAGGTTAAAAATTGTACTTGTTTAGACAACCAGAAAGTTATTTGTACTCCTCATGTGAAATGGTATATCAGGTTTAAAGAAAAAAAACCCTGCAATGACTTGTATTGAAATGCTGTATGTCTTTGTTAAATGTAGTTTAAACAGGCGACATTTACCACAGTAGTTGTATTTCCCTCTTGATTGTCAGGTACAATTTTAAAATTTGCCCATGGCTTTCTGCATAATGTAAACTGAGAATTACAGACAAGAAAATAAATCAGCTTAACTTCTGAATTGTGATTTACTATTCAAATACTAGTTGTTCAAGTAAGTAATGCAGAGAATTTTTTTAAAGGTTATTTTTATTTCTATTCCTATTCTGAAATGTGTGTTTCTTCATCAGTGATTAGGACATTTAGAGTGAATTTAGAGTCCTCTTCTGTACCCACTGAGAGTTTGTAATAAATTGTTGGTAATATTATGCTTAAAAACGTGAACTGGACCTTTTTTGCATTACTCCTTCCCTTCTGCTGTCCTTACAGGATAATGGCCATGTCCAAGGGTAAAAGTGGAGGATATTTTTTGTCCCAAAAACCCCCTAATAACTGAACAGAAAAAGGCAGCAGTGATCTGGAACTTAGATATTGGTTTGACTATTTTATAAGATTGTTTCACTTCAAAATTTTAAATGTTTTTCTGTTTTATATTTTTTTTATTATTGTTGTTGTTGAATTATTCTGTTAGATAAACAGATACATTATTTGTATATTGGTTATCTCATACTGAAAATCGCAAAATGAGTAATTCTTAATATCACTTTTTGGTAGCAAGATGTCAGTGATCTTGACTGTACGTAGTGGAGAGAAAGGAAAAAATTGTGATCAATGAAACAGCTGGCTGATCCTCAGTCATAATATATGGGTGGCTGCTGGGCAGATGATGGAAATTGATTCTAGATAATGATGTGCCTATGATAGGAGCCATCTCTATGTTAGTAATGTCTCTTTTCATTAGGATTAGCTCTACACGACTTTGGAGATAAAGGATACAATACTGTTCTGAGTAAAACTAAGCTAAGAAGACTTTCGTTTGTGATGTTCACTATTTCAGCTTTACTTGTGGTTGATTGTTCTCTTGATGAAATTAGTACTGCTCTGTCGTGAGTACAGCTGACATGTTAAGTCTATGTCCTTATTTGTGAATTTGACGTCATGCCTCGTGAGGAGTCCATTCCTTTGCTGTCTTTCATGGTCTCCTGTTGTCTTCACTTTGCAAATTTGAAGCTTACTTATTAATTAAGATATACTGATTCAAAGTAGCTTAGAGTTATTTTCTGTAATAATTAGTGTTGACATCAAAGCAGTAAAGCTTGAAAGTAAATAAGTATACAATATAAAGGAGGAGTTTTTGTTTTTTTTTTTTTTCTTTGTTTCTTTTTCCTGTTGTTAATAAGTATTAGAAGGAACTATGCATATAGAAAACATTATCATAGTCTCCCTGTCAACAGAGGTCCATTTCTAAGGGGAGTTAAAATGCACCTGGTCAAACACTGCCTCTCAAATTTAGAAAGCTTATATATCTGTCCGAATAGAAATAGGGTCACATTTAGGATTCAGTACATGTGCATTAAATCCTATGGCCCTGAGACTTGGAGATGCCAGGCAGCCTTGTAAGAGCTACTCTGACAGTCATTTTGGCAAAGTCACAACTTCCGGATGTAAAAAGAGTGTATATCTGTGGAAAGCTGAGTATAGGGTAAGCCAGCAGAAAGTGCACGCATAAGCAAATATGTCTACTAATGCTAAATAGAGTTTTCCTGAAGCTACTTATTTCTTCAGTTTAACCAAGCCTCCTTTGGCGAATGTATATAAAATGGTAATGAAAAAAGTCTAATGGAAATAGGTACTGAGAGCACACAAAACCCCAAACCTGTGTCCTAAACTTTGCAGCTGTTTCTGACAAATTTTCATAGTGCTCCAATTACGAATGGTCTTCACTTCCAGGAGGCTATAGGGCTTGTTTCTAATTGGCTTGTCAGGTTTTGGTGTTGCCTTCCTGTTGGCAGCAAAACAGTTGAATTTGCCTGGACTATATTCAAAGTCTGAGGAAGGAACTTGTTGAGCATGTGCAGTTTGGTTCCCAGTTGTGCAACAGCTCCAGCACATCATAGAGCCATTGGATCTTCTGTGCTTGCTTAGCAGTTGTTTTCCAAGATAACTGATTTTTCTGATTCAGGATTTCAGTGATTCAGGAAATATAGGATTTTTTCTCACCTTCTAGATACTGGTTGATTCCTGTGTGCATTATATCTCAGAACTTGTTAACTTTCAGCGGACTAATCTGTCAAAAAAGATGTGCTCATTGAGAACACCTAACTGGATATCTGGTTTTAGTTAATGGGAATATCATCACAGCATTACATAAGACTAAACTGCTGAAACAAGGGCCAGATATGGGATTCTTTAATAGGATTAATAGGTTTTATTCTCCCTTGCATTACTAGATGGGCTTGTTTCCTCTCTGTATGAGTCCCTCATATAGTCCCTCAAGTATAGACAAGCTGGTATTGTTGATACTGGTTCCAAGCCTGAGATGGTGAAGAAGTTGTGATCAAGTTGTCAGTTGCAACCCTAAGGTGAAGGGATGCATGGTTATAACAGATAATCAGAGAAGATGTGTGAGGTCAGCCCATAAACATATATGATCTTTGTGGATGTGAATAGGGAAGAAAAAGGAAAAAAGACATGACATATTTAAAAAATAATAATAAAAGAGTAGTAAATTGCTTTTGATTACTTGCTGCTGGGCATGATCCAAAAATACTGTTTTATCAAAATTTTCCAATGTGTGTTTTCCTTTATACTCTGCTGAGACGATTTCCTTTTTCAGGCACAAGCGCAAAACTTTGTAACAAAAGAGGGAAGAAGTGAAAAAGTGAAAATGCTACAAGTAGGGTCAAAAGTATAATTTGGAGTAAACATCTTCCTAAGAGAAAATCTTAAAGACAATCAAGGAAGAGAGAAATCCATAGGATATTATACTTAATTAGTTCTAGTCTTCCCTGATCATATTAAAGTAGCAGGGAATATATAAAAAAGGTGTGCAAATCTGAAAAATTTGAATAACAATAAGAAAACAAACTGGCAGTGGTGGCCTGGGATGCAGTATAAAATGTCTGGCTGTTTCCCATAACTTAACAGTGCCAGCCCATTTTCTTGGTGATCCAGAGTGTGAGTTTGTGTACTGGATCATGATAGAGGTCATGGTGTGACATATGGGGTCACGCTTCAGGTGTCATATGAGAGACATGATTGTAAGTGTCATCTAGTTTGTGCATTGAGCTGTGACTGAACGAGTTTGCCATATTGATATGGTTTCTTTCAATTTGTTCCAAGGAAACACATTTATCAAAATATATTTGACAAACAGACCGAGCCTAATTTTATTTTAGAAAATGTAATTTTGAAGAAAGTCTTTCCTGCAATTTAAATCCTTTCAGCAAAACATAATTTAAAAAATACTTCCAGTAAATATTCTTCTATTAATGGTGATCCTAAGTCTCAGTTTCAGAAAGAGACCCAGAATGAAATAGACATGCAGAAACCCTTTCACCTTTACATTAGATAAGCCTTTACATTAAGAGCAATATCTTTCTGTTAAGCAGTACCTGTAGTGGTTGAAAGCAAGGCTATGTAGTTTTGGAGGGTAAACTGGGGTCTCCAGTTTTAGTGAGATTTTCCTCCAAAGAGTATTCCTTAAAATAAATTAACAAAGAAATTCAAGATATTTCTAAATTCTCAATGACTAAACCATGTGGTCCAGAGACATTTCTTTTGTAGCAGCATCTCTATTCAGTGCTGTCAATGTCATCATTCTTGCCACATGGGTATGCACTGTTACCTGCTCCTGCCTCCCCCAGTCTTTTCTCTTGCCTGCCCTGTGGAATGCAGCACTCTGCTATTCACTAATGAAGATTCATACTTTTTTCTCCTAATTGCTGCATTTCTCTGTATTTCACATATTAAAAGTCAAAATGTATTTCATATCCTTCACATAAAGAACAGCTTCTCTTTTTTTGTTTTGGTAGGACCAGATCCTTCAGACATTTTCCTAGGCTGTTACATGTTGAAGGTTGACAAATCCAGAGGAATAATTATTTCCCAACAAGAAATGTTGAAATGCGCGGTAGGAATTTTCAAAGCCTACTGTAAGACGTGCAAAAAGATGCTTCTTTTTGTAATAAGTGCTCAAACTGCATCAGTGACTGTGTTGAAAAATAGTTCTGTGCTTTAGAGGTGACGGTGTGACAGGCAACTTTGCATTTGTTCCTGCACCAAAAGCTGGAATGTCCCTGAAGTGTCCAGACCTGACAAAGCAATTGTCTAAACACTCGTATAATCACCTCCAGGCAATTCTAGCTGTGTAGCTCCTCTTTGGAGTCACCCACTCTGTGGCAGTCTGTATTGCAAACACAGAAAGTAACCTGCTGRAATGGAAGTTCTTCAGTAGCTGTAGTTCAGCTTTTACTTCACTCCAGAGCCCTTCTGGTACAGGGCTGCACTGGGAGCTGTGCAGTTAGGAGGAGTATGACGACACACAGGATATGTTCAGCTCACTGTACCCTTATGCTGAAAATTAGCTTGGAGGGGGAATATACTCACTCAATTGCAAGGTTAAATCATTTGCAGTTTTGAGTAATGACACATATGTACCATCATTGGTTCAAGTAGTCGAGTATGTGTTTAGTATACCATATGCAGTCAAGTAGACTCCTCAACTTGAAGAGTTTAATGTTATATGACCTGTCCTTTTTGGCAGTGAAATTTGAATTTGAGGAAATGTTTTTGGTTTATTTGGTTCAAAGCAAATTATGTTTTTAATTTACTAAGGGAAACAGTTGGTAATTTAGAGAGATCTTAGTTTAGGTAGAAAGCGCCTGGGTTATCCTTATATCCTCTGTGAAGATTTTGGGCACCTTAGAGCATCAAAATGACTCTGTATGAGTAGAATAGCCAATTAAATTGAGTGTTTTATGTCTAACCTTATGTCTAACCTGTTTGGAAGATAAGTGGTTTTGGACTTGACCAAGAACTTAGACAACACTCAAAAAAGAGTAGACATGCACCATGTAGGTTAGGTACAAATTCCTTAATTTTTTTAGAAGATAGTCAATTACCATATTTATGTGTGGAAAAGCCATTATAGGAAACAAAAAAACTATATAATCAAACATTAACATACAAGGGAAACATAAACTGATGAAAATGCTTTTAAAATATACCCTGACATTTGAAGTTTCTGTTGCTAAAGGAAGTCCCATTGCAGTGGGTTCCTGGATGTAGAACAAAAAWTTTTTTTCTTCTCCTTTCCTTGGTTTTGTCCAAAGAAAATAAACAAAACATACTGAACACCAGTAAGGTTACAGAGGCTTCAGCTTAACACGTTGATACAAAAAGGCTAGGTTACTAACGTGGCTCTTCTCCCAACCTGATTTGTCCATGTGAGCTTTCCATATACACATAGAGCTCATTGACATTAATAAGAGCAGACCTCACATATGTCCTTTCTTATATCCAGCTGCACTCCTGGTCTCACGAGGCATCTGAATACTGTAATAATGATGTTAGCTAAGATTGTATCTTGCTTAGTAATATATTAGCTCCTTTTACCATGAATGATGGTTTTGATATTATAACTTATGTAATTTATCAACGAGGTGACATTTTTTTCTTGAGTAATTTCTGCTGCATACCCTAATGTACATATTCTAAATAATAAAATATCTTCTATTGTGGAAGAGAAATATCTAAGGGAGCAGCAAGTGCATTCTCTGGTACTGAGAGATAAAACTACGGTGTCTGTTACAAAAGATCATGGTTTAACTTTTATTTTATTTCTTTATTTTATTTCTTTATTTTCGTTTATTTACTTTCAATTTTTTTTTCTTGTAGGCAAAGAACTATGTGCCTTACATGTATTGTGTTTAATTTTGCAAGATTTCAAAAATCATTTATCTAGTCAAGATTTTAATATTTATAGAACTTACACTGAAAAATTTATGTCCAGCGATTTTATCAAGCCATTCGTTGCACCTCAAAAAGTTGTAGGTATACCAAGCCATAGAAATGCAATACACTACAGCCATCCTTTCATTAACTTGTGTAGTATTTATGTCTGTCATTTAGATCACTTAACGCCGTGTTAAAGGCAAAATCTATATAATCTACAATGGCTTTACAATTTCTAATTTATATGACAATTTTTGGAAACATATAACTACATATTTTAACAGAAAAAAATAATACAGTCTTTGGATGGAGTTGGTGATTTTTTTTAAATTTTCATTATATAAATGCCAATTAATTAGCACTTGCTGTGAGACACAATTAAAATAAAAAGAAAGTCAGCTGTCAACATCTTGATTGAAAAGGAGAAGGGAAAATGGTAGAGCAAGAAGAGGGAGTACTTTGATCAAGTAGCAGGCTCAATTTTGCAAGTGCTCCCTCCTTGCAGATTTAGGTCCAGGGCTTATCATTTGATGAAGAGTAACTGTTTTTGCAAAATAACTAAATCTAATCTTGGACGCATATAATTTGTGGATGCACCATACAGTAATACATGGGYGAGAGCACTCTTGGAATAAGCAGAAGCCAGTTACACAGCAGATAAGCCTGGGACCATTGTTTAAAGGTGATTTTTTAAACAGGCAGTATGTAGACTAGAATTCATGCCATCTTCTGGATATCTCTAAATGTATATTTATGATAAGGGCTAGATCTTCACTGATGCCTTATATGTTTGAAAAGTAAAGGCTGAGGCCAAATAAGAGGGTAAAAAGTAAAAATTTCTTAAAGGATTCAGAGAAAACAAAGCTTTCCTAGGGGTGTCCCCAGGACCCACCGCTGCGCAGGGTTTGGGCCCAATCCTGCCAAGCAGGGTCCAGCAAGTGTAAGTTATACAAAGGTAAAAAGGGTATAAAATGGTGTAAAAAAGGGGTTCCGTGCTCGTTCAGGCTTCTATTATTATAGGGTAGCATAGTTTTGAAATATTCTCCAATGAAAAGCAGAATTTTGTCACACTATTCCTTGTGGCAAGTTTCTACTGGAAGTTTTCTGCTTACTTCAATAGCTTCATTTTTCAGATATCAAGTCCAACTCTGGAATGCTTAAAGGCTGATAACTTGGTTCTATTTTGTCTATAGGAGAGGAATACAAGGTTGCAGGGTAGAGGTTGTAGGATTATAGGGTTACTAATATATAAAAGTATAGAACTAAAATGCTACTAATATAAAAAGCATAAAAGCAAAAAATCTGTCTGCCATCATCATGAGCTCACTGATGATTTCACTCAGTACCCCTTGAAGCAATGTCTGGAGGCAGAGGTAGGACAGCACTGGAATTTCATGGCAGAAGTACCTTTAGCAAAATGTTACCAGCTTTCAGAAGAGTATTTCTTTTCCCTTTAGCAGGATAGCCACACTTTTTTTCTGTAATACAGTCAAGATGTTGACATTCATGGCAAAGCAGTTTTGGTAAGAATTTCCCATTTTTAAATGTTATCTTCCTTTCAAGAGTCAAGAAACATAGTTAATAGATTTACAGCAAGCCTATCTATTACTTAGAAAATATGAATGAATTGAGGCTTCAAAATAATTTTGTGAGGTCTCTTTAACACTGTTTTTATGAAAGAAAATGCTATTTAATATGCTACAATATTTCTGTAATGTGTAAGGGACTAAGTTCAAAGTATCTTTTTGAAAACAAAGCCATTGTATATGAATATTTCCTTCTTTAAAATTAAAATGAGACTTGATTTTTTTTTGATACAGCATATGCAAGTCTCTGTATTAGGAGAAAAGGAGTGAAAAAGATTATATTTCTCATTGTACTTACACCTCTCCAAGAAGAATATGTTTTACTTTTCTAAATCCTCTATTAGCTTTTTGTAGCTTAGTTTTATGGGGCTGTATCTTCATATCGTCTCTGTAAAGTTTTCTAGACAAGTGTTAAGACAGTGCTAAGACCTGTTAGTTACATTTCACCACCCTACTGATGTAGTTCCAGAGGAACAGGTTGAGCAATGTTAAAGCAGGATCTGAAGTAATGGAAATAAAAAAAGTTTTTTGTGGTCTTTACTAAAAAAATCAGAACTACTTTGCTTTAGTTTGGTCAGGAAATTTGCTAGAAAACTAAATATTTGTTCCCTGCATACAATAATATAAAAATATTATGTAGCATGTAGTAACAAAATATTTTTCATGTAACATGTAGTAACAAAGGTGAGGAGAAAAAAAAGGGAGAAACATAATAATGCAAAATGTGTGGGCATAATTTAAAGTACCTACATAAAAGAGAATGGTTTATTAAAATACATGAGTCATTTCCCAATTCTTTGGACAGCAGCATTAATTTAGACTTCTTCTCTAAAACTGTTTTTCAAACCTTCCTTTCTACCATGTGTCTGCCATGAAGGTTAAATTCTGATTCTATGAAATACTTATATGTTTTGTCAAAATCCTACGCACTTCCTATTGTGGAGTACCTGTACTTACTAGAATTCTACCTTATATTTAACCCGCAGACAAAGCAAAGTTAATATGCTTTTTATTCTAAATATAGTTTCTAGATTTTTTTTTATTTAACCTTCCTTAAAACATCATCTACCGCACAGTGAATACAGAGTGCCATTGTTTTAAGTATTTTATTGAAGTGATTAGAATAAATATTAATTTGTGTTAGAAAAGCAAAGAAATACATTCTTTAATACATTCCATATTCAAATGCTTTCCCTTCTGGATATTCTGTTAGAAATACAATTTGTCTTTTCATTTAATTTGCTGTAAGTAATTTTATAGGGACAGCTAATAACTCTGGCACAATGATGCTTTGCAGTGTACATAATTTTATGCACACATGCACACAGACAAATGTATCTCCTTCCTTACTGTTTTTCATATTCCATGTACTCTGTTGTTGGAGCCTTAACTTTCTCGTGGAAGTCCTTTGCAAGTCTTGCTGGCAGAGGTTATGAATCAGATAGGATAATCAGAAGTCTTGAAGATTTTGCTGTATCTTTGTCTGTCCTTTCTTTCACCTTTCCTTTACTGCACTATCTTGTCTGTCTGATTCTCGCAGGAGACATGGATTACAACTGGTTGGACCATACGTCTTGGCATAGCAGTGAGGCATCCCCAATGTCTTTGGTGAGACATGTGGAGCCTTACCATTTAGTTTCCTTTATCATTTTACATTTCCTTGGTTTTATTTACACCTTTGCATGTTTTCTTTTTTGTATCCTTTTTTTATCCCACACCTATAGGGGACAGTCAAAGGGGAAAAAGAAAAACTAGTGAGCAGGCAGTTTTGTCGGATTCTAACACCTTATCCGAGAGGCAAAAGAAAATGGTGTGCTTTGGTGGCCACTCTTTGGAAGAGGACTTGGAATGGTCTGAGCCTCAGATAAAAGACTCTGGGGTAGATACGTGTAGTAGCACAACTCTAAACGAGGAACATAGCCATAGTGAGAAGGTACTGAGATTATGGAGCCTGCATTTTAACCTGCTCATTTGGTCTTTGTTTGCTCTCTGTCACTCATTAAAATAGTGCATAAAATAAAAGATAGGGTGTTTCTAGAGACAATATAGCATTTCTTAAGGTGCAGAAAAGAAAAACAAATGAAAAGTCTTTGCATGCTTGCGGCTTTTACTGTTTGGCAGCCTAAGAAAAAAAATTGAGAGGCATAAAAGAATGTTGTTCTTATGGTTGCAAAATAGCATATCATGGTATTATTTTAAAGAATAAAGTAATTAAAAATAAGGATTCTACCAATTGGCTTATTTGATTTACTATGTTCAAACTCCTGGGGCTGAAATTAAATTAATAGTTTAAACCCCAGTTGAAAAAGGGAGAAAATTGGGTCTCTCTGCACAGAAAAGTTGTTTTTCTTTTTTCCCTTTCACTGTCATGGTTGTTCATTTGTTTTGTTGCCATGCAATTTTTGCACAGTACTGTGCAGAATTAAAGGCTTTGCCATCTGCTTTGGTATTTTTTATTTTTGCTTTCTGTTTGGTGGAGATTATGATAAATCTTTTTAGAGTTATTAGTTGTAATGGGAGCAGATTTATCTGTGCCTGCTAATTTTGCATGAAATACAACATGAAATAATATTTTTCTGTGAAAAAGTACTATGATTACACAAAAGAAAATCTTAAAAATGTATTAATTATGCCAATCGGCATATGTGCCCATATATAGTAAAGAAATAATAATGCTCACTGTAACTGTGCTTCATATGTGAATTARTTATTCCAAGAAAGAAACAGAATATTCAAATGAAGTGATGACTGTACTTTTAATAGTATTTTAAAATTTTAATCTATTATTACTGAGAGAAAGTAAAACACCGAAAATGTTTGTCAGTCAGATAAAAATTGACAAGTTTGGAATAGCGGAAAAATAAAAAATTTCTTATATCCAATTTTTGATTTGAGTTAAACTTCTTTTCCRCTATTACTCTCATACTAGACTTTTACCATTGTTTTTCTCAGTACTCAGGTGTGATTGTCCTTGTGAGTAGATAACTATGCATAGTTGTCTATATCTGTCAAATCAAGATGGAAAGATAATTGTAGATATTTACAAATTGGATTTAGTAAAATAGATAATGTTATTAAATATTACACATACATTGTGATGAACTATATATCCAAATAAATATTTTTCAGCACAGTTTTCTGTCATTCTGTTACATTAAATATTATTGTAATCATAATACTTTCATAGCATTTTTAAAATATATCAGAAAATGAAAAGTATTACTGAAATATTTTTCATTAAAATCCTATTCACTGTATTTTCCATTAACACCATATGATAGCATCCAGTAACTTGGCAACCATCCAAAGATGGAGATCGTCTCATTGGTCGGATTTTGTTAAATAAACGACTAAAAGATGGAAGTGTGCCTAGAGATTCAGGAGCAATGCTTGGATTGAAGGTTGGTAATAGATAATTTTGAAACTAACAACTGTCTTAGTTAAACTAGCTACTTTTATAATAAAAATATTCTCGTATTATTTAGTGTATGCATACAAATATTGATAATGCCTTATCATTCTCAAAATTACAATATAGAAATTTTATATTCAATTACCTAGAGTAATTTCACAGAGTCCTTGGCAGACTCAAAAAATTGTATTTTTCTGAAAGACTAGACATGTTTGCACAAGTTTTTCAAGAATGTCTTCTTAGAAAAGTAATTGCACCCTTGCTGGGCAAGCCAAGTCCTGTCTGTGGTCTTCAGTATTGAGCATTGCACCATGGAATAACTTCTATTTCCCAAGAAAGAGGAAAAAAGTTAAAAATCAATTATCTCTCTTGAAGACCTGGGGGACATCTGGGTGTTAATGAGATTTCAATCCAAATCAGAGTATGCCAATGGAACGTCCTCTTTCTGGATTTTTATCCCCTCTAATTGTTTGATTTGCCACATCTTAAAAACACAAAATGGAAAATTGTTTAATATTATTGGGTTTTATCACAAAATAATGTATTCACTTTTTTTCATGTATTCACCTCTTTTTGATGATGCAGTGCTCTTCAAACACATTATGAATTATTTCTAGCTATAGAATTATTTCTATATTTCTATATATTGATCTCGATTTTGTTTGATATTATTATTTGAAGTTCCAGAAAAACTAGTACAAGAATGAGAACTAACTACACACAGAGAAAAAACAAACATGTAATTATTTTGATTCCGCATCCTTGCTGAGAAAAATTATTAAGAAATTTTAATTTTCTCTTCTCTGTTTAGCATGACTCTTACTTCCTTTCAGATATACGGATTAGGTTATGTTTATACCATATGAGTAAGGATTAAACCAGTGTAGTTATGTGTTACATATACTAACTAACACATTTTGGAAAWGTTTTAAATTTTTATTTAATTAATAAATATTTTTATTTGAAGTCAGTGGAGATGCCAGTTGAACATAAAGTTTTGTATGTTTATTTTTGTCTTATTGTCAGAAAATGCGAGAGATTAACAGTGCCATTATGAAGTCCTTTTTGTTTAAACATCTATGTTAAAACAACTAGAATCTTGTATTATAAAGATGAACTCTTCAGTGATATTCATTAATAGTTCAGATTCAAGAGTAACTATTTTTTAATCTCAACAGACATCTGAAAAGAGTAATTTTCAGCAGTTATTCCTGACCTGAATTTTCACGTATTTACATATTGAAAGTAAACTAAACTGGATTTAGTATTACAGATTTTAAATCCCAATTTAAAGAATTGGAGATTCTTTAAAGAATTTTAAGAATTTGAAGGTTATTCAGTTATGACCAATTCTGACATGTAAATCTGATTCTGAGGTAAATATTAAGGTAAAACCTGTTGGACTTCCCCATAGAGAAATCTTCAGTATGACAAGTATTTTCATCTGACTTGCCCAGCCAAAGGGTATTTCGTGGCTTAGTGTGAACATCCTGAGTTCTGTTACATTAACATATCTTTTTCCAGTTAAAAAMGTATTGAAGTGAGGAGTCTAATGACCAATACCTTACATTGTTTTGGGTGGTAATTTATAATACAATGAGATACTATACATGTATTTGCTAAAATTTAAAAGATTTAGCATTCTCTATTTGCTTTTTAAAAAAAAATGATACAAATTGCCATAATAACTACAAAAATAACCTGTGGTGGTTTTTTTCCAAGTGTATCTRTCTTACCTGGGCTACATGAAACCCAAGAAAAAAGCTGAATTCTTCTTTCTATTGCCAGAAAATTTAAGTAATTTAAAGTAATTTTCATTCTATGAAAATACTTCCTCTTTGAAACAGGTAGTAGGAGGAAAGATGACTGAATCAGGTCGACTCTGTGCGTTTATCACCAAAGTTAAAAAAGGAAGCTTAGCTGATACAGTGGGGCATCTTAGACCAGGTATGTATCTACTATAGATCTATACTGCTAAGTGTTATCACTTTTCTGAAAGTGATAACAAGTGAGCAAGTTTAATTACATGTGAAATTAAGTTAAATAGATGTGATGAAATGCTGCAGAATTCACCTGACATTGAGTTACTAGACTGTTGCTTTTGTGAAATATATGTGTTCTCATGTTGTGCAAAAATTTTTTTAACATTTTTGCTCATTTTTATACTCAAAATAATATTCTGTTGATGTCCTGCCCAGTCATTTTGTGGTGTATATTTTATTTAGAGCAAACCAAGCTATTACAAATGTATGAACAGACCCAGCTTGGCTAGGAAGCTGCTTCTATCCCAACATGCAAACCATAGATTGCTAGATTGGAGAATGTTCAAGAAATATTAACTGATAACATAAGAACTATCTGAGCCTTAAATACTAAACTTCTAGAAGTACATGGATCTTCAAAGCAGTAAGTTAATGGGATATGATGTTTTAAAGATATGAATTTTCTAAAGAGCATGTTGGGATTTCTGCAAGCCACAGAAGGCAAAGCAAGTAAGAGCAGCATCTAACTCGATAGGGGTCCTACTGATGATATTATTGTTTCACAGAAATTTACATATTTGAGGCTGAGCTGCAGAAAACCTTCAATACTCAGAATTTTCCTGCATGAAGGCCTCCAAACTTGTTCTATGACACAGATTTCACAGTCCAATAAACTGACAGTAGAATGGCTTAAATTGTCATAGTAAGTCACAGCAGACTTCCTAAGCAGAGTGTTATTACTGAACTTACAGGTGATGAAGTATTAGAATGGAATGGAAGGCTACTACAAGGAGCCACCTTTGAGGAGGTGTATAACATCATTCTAGAATCCAAACCTGAGCCACAAGTGGAGCTTGTAGTTTCAAGACCAATAGGGTAAGTAATTTCATGATTTTTTTTGTATCAAATATAATAAAAGTTTTGTTAATTTTCACTTTTAGGATGAAGTATATCAAACATTCATAAACACTGTAAACAGCAAAATCTTATGCAAAAATTCTGTAAACCGAAAGTGTAGCTAGAATGGTAGATGATGCCAGAGAGGAAAAAGAGTTGGTGTGAAATCCTATATTCTCAGAGAGTCTCAGGCATCATCTGCCATTATGGTTAAATATAGGTTCCCTTCTCTGGCTGTTCAGTTTATGAGGCAGCCTATATTGGCTCTGAAACTGTGGTTATACTCATTGTTGTAACTTTTGACTGTTGATTTTTATTTCTGCATTCCCATTTTTTATAATATATACATAAAATTATAAGATTGTATTTGGTCTATGAACTGATGATGAACTCTATTGAGAGTCTGCAGTGTAGAATTTTGTGTGAAATACAGTATGCTAATGACAAAATCAATATGCTTTGGAAAGCCTCAAATCCACATTCACATCGTCTTCATCTATGGAATCTATTAAATTGTTGCTTGTTATCTACATCTGAATGAATAGTTAGAACTGTGCGGGACTTTTTCTTGGGTGCTGTACATTGCCCGTTTTTCTTAGCCTTCAAACCTATCTCTCAATGTACAAACTTAAGTTTTTCTTCCATAGCAATAGTTGCTTTGTTGTATTAGACAGTGAGTACTTCAGCTTCTTCATCTGTTCTTTTTCTTCCAAGTTCCTACACCCTAAAATCATATCCATCATGTTTTTAATTCTCCATTCGAAGTTCCGTATCTGGTCACATCAGGGCTGTGAAGAAGGGAATGCTTATCACTGAATTTGAAGATGCTTACAGTTGTTAAGAATTTTCTCTTTTTTTTTCCCACAGAATTTATTGTGATGTACATGACACAACTGGACAGGGTGATAGGTAATATCATCTAAGTTCCCTTTTCCACATGAGGTTGGACCAGATGATCTTTCAAGATCACTTCCAACCTGGACTGTTCTAGGATTCTATAATTATATTTTAATAAATATATTTATCCCTTTATTTTATATAAGATGAACCTTACCTTAATATGAGAAAACATAGGTGACATAACAACTAAAAATTAAGAAGTACTAAAAAAATCTAGAACCATTTAATCTGAGAAAGGAATTTCAGCAAGGACAATTGTTATCGTTTCAGCTGTAGTAGGAACTCGTTGTGTTTGACACATCAGGAACTTAACGTGTAGGAACTTAATTTGGTATGACAATTTTAAACAAACTTGATTGTAACAAAAACTGCTTTATCTTGTCAGTGAGATGAGAGGTTATCTCCCGCATACGTAGGGAATTTCAACCATTTTAGGGTAACAACTGTATCATCTGTCTTATCATTAAAAACCTCTGCATAACTTGGGAGGTGTGGGTGTAATAGTAATGCTAAGGGACAGACTACATTACTTCTCTCAGAAAAGGAAAAATTAATTTCATACACAAATCTGTTGTAGTATCTCTCAAACAGAAGCTTATAGCAAAAGTTTCAAGAAACAGCTCACTCACATCTTGAAAATACTCATTTTTTAAATCTTTCTGCATTCTCTTCATTGTGTMAAATCTCCTGAATTATTTCTTGTGGTTTTATATTTACTGTCTGTTGTTTAGCTTTCTTATCATCATGTCTTTTGTTATGTTGCTGTCACTAGAGCAGCTCATCTATAATTCCTTAAACAAAGTGATGTGGGCTCTCAAGATGCCTTCTTCCACATTAACTGCTTGCCTCATATTCTGAAGAACTGAGCCAGATCAGTGATAAAAGAGTTGTTCAGTGTATTTGATTCCCAGTGCCATTTGCAATAGATGTAAAAGAGTCTCAGTCATGAATACTTCCTACAAATTGGTAGGTTTTAGATTCTGATTAGCTGTGTGTAACTCTTTGGAATTTGATATTAACAACATAACGTCAGAAATGTTTTTCATGTGGTTTGAGCTGATGAACTGGAAAGACTGTATTACTTTTTCAGTTTAGAAGATTTCAGTTTATAATCAAATGGACAATAGAAATTAATACCCTAAACTTGTCCAAGGAAACATAATATCATAGGATTGTGTTCTGCTCTGGGAAATAAAGTTTCAGTGTATGTAAAATCTTTAGAAGCTCTTTTTTACCAGATGTCAGAAGTAATACTTATTTAAGTTGGAATTCTGGTGCCCAGTTGAAGGATTTCATTTTTGCGTTGAGATAAATCTTATTGCTTATAAAGAGAATCTCTTGATGATTTCATGACAATGCATTAAGTCATGCCAGAAATCTTCAGTTACTGGCAATTAACTTAGCTGAGAACCTGTTTTCACATCCTGATATTCTGAGTACAAAACCAAATTCCAGTAAACACAATTATTAGTTTTTCTCTTTATTATGGGCTGAGTGCTATGAAAACTGAAGATTACAAGCTAAGCTGACAAGGCAGATAAAATTGAAAGCTGCTCTGAAAAAACCACAACAACACAAACCATACAATTTTTTCATGCAATTTACCTCTTTTTCCATCTTAAAATAAAAAATGATGGCCAAGTTGCTATTCAGTGTGAGCTGGCTGTCCCTTATACACAAGAACTTACCTATTTTCTGCTTTCTAATTCTCAGAAATAGATAACTTAAAATGCATGTTATTTTCATGGTTTCTTCTGGTTTGAATTGGGAAGAAATAATGCACTGTGTTTTAAAAATTACTCTATACAGTCTGTTTGCTGTGGAACATAACTTCTTATGCGGAGTAGTTATAAAACTGCATTAGTTATGAAACTAATTTTACTTCTCCTACATCTGTTTAACTCAATGAGGGTTCCTTGTAAGAAATACCATTCACGCTACCATGAAATATGGGGATCTGTATGCCTTAGGAACATAAATGATAGTGTTCAAAGCTCTCAAGTTTTTCAGCTATGTATAGAAAACTTATATTCACTCCGTTCAAAATGATTGAGAGATATATATATGTTTTCAAGGTTTTCTTTTCAGATTCATATGATAGAAGAAATTTTTTGAAATTATGACTTAGGCTTGGAAGTGTATTTCTGAGTCAATTAGTAGGCGAGTATTCAATCCCATTATATTTGCTTCTTCAATAGTCCTTGTAAGTTTCTGACAAGTTTTGCTTACTAACAACAGAGATTTTTCCTTGTCTGTAGTGGGCATTTAGAGCAGTTGCATGCCTTCTGATTTGTTTCAATTATTGGATACTGTGCATCAACTCACTTGGAAAGATTCCTCAATCTGCTTAGTAAAGCTGTCTTTCTAGTGAGTCTTGAAAAATGTTTGGAAAAGGTATACTAAAGGTGTTCTGGAAAAGCTTTCCTAAAGGAAATAGCTAAGTTATTTATATATCATGCTGTTTCATTGTACGAGACAGTAGACATCACTGAAATATTTTTCACTTCCCCTTCCTTTTCAATTACCTTTGTGGTGGATTGACCTTGACTGATCACCAAACAGTTGCTCATTCCCCTCCTCAGCAGGACTGGGAGAAGAAATAAGACGGAAAAGTTCTTGGGCCAAGATAAGGCTGGGGACTTCACTCAGCAGTTACCATCATGGGCAAAACAAACTAGAGGAAGATTAATTTATTAGGAATTAATARAAGAATAGGATAGTGAAAAATAAAACGAAAACTAAAGCCACCTTACCCTTACCTCTCTTCTTCCCAGGCTCAAATTCACTCCTTTTCTCCTGGTTTTTCTGCCTCCCTCTCTGCCAAGCAGTGAAGGGGATGGGGAAAAGGAAGTTGTGGCCAGTCCTCCTCCTCCTCCTTCTTCCCTGACCTTGGTGTCTGCAAGGATGTTTCTCTCATGGATTTTTTTTCTCACTGTTTTCTCTCACAGCTGCTGCACAGCTGTTTTACCCTTTATTTAATACGTTATCACAGAGGCACCTGAGGAGCCAGCCTGGGCCCAGCATGGAGCAGCCCCGGGCTCTCCTCACGGTGGCCACCCCTCAGCGCCGGCTGCGGCCTTGGAGAAACCAACTGCACTGAAACACACGACAAGATTTTAAATAGTGTTATTGCTATGACTCAGAACTGAAACTCTTCATCTTGCTTGGTTTTGCTCAAATACCTCTGAAATTATTTATTAGCATATTGATAGTTTTTATTAGCATACAGTAACGTTTGCCCCTCTGAGGAAAAATATGTTCCTTTGCTGGGGAGGATGTGATTGAATGCTTTAAAATTACATGGCTGTGCACACAATTTAATACAGGTGTTGCAACATGCCTTGTATATGCAATTTTKCCAAATGAATTTGTACATTTTATTTGGTTATGGAAAAGGTAAGATTGATTAAATTTGTGGTTCAAGGGCAGTAAAGAATGTACTGGGATAGCTATTATTGTGGGCCGAGTATGTTTGACTGAGGGTCCAGTAAATTTAATTAATGTATGATGTGATCATAAAATCTACTACTCACAGTTTTAGTCTACCATTAACTCTGGGATTATTCTTTTATTTACTGAGTTATTTTATTTGTGACTGTACAGCCTTGCTCCTGCATCCACCAAATCTGTTGTTCTGTAGGATTTAATTTGACACTGAATTATTTATACTGGGTAAGAGTTAATCATCCCAGTGGCTGAAGACAGCCAGCAGATCATACGCTTTTCCTGAGGCATTCCTGGGTGGATGGGGAAGAAGTGTTATAATGCAACCGAAATTTAAATATGCTTGTTAGATAAAGGATCAGCCTGTCTCAATTTTCCTGATTTCAGGGACATTCCCAGAATACCTGACAGCACACATGCACAGCTGGAGTCCAGTAAGTTTCAATTGTGGGGTAGGAAAATCTTCTCTCTCTTTTATGTAAGCACAGATAGATTGAAAAATGTCGTCTGGAGTCAGTATAGATATTGTCTCTTTGTTCGTATTTGTCTCAATATATCATCTTACTATATTATCTATCTACCTTTGTTTAATAATAAGCTATCAAAAGTCAGGATATTGTAACTTAGGTTCAACATTGGTTATAAGCTTAGATGGGTTTTGATTGAAAAAAGTGTAATTCTAACGAATATATAAGAACATTAATAGCAACTTTTAATTTCCGTTTTCTTGCTTTGCATTTCAATTGAATCTTATAAACTAAAAATGGGAAAGAAATGTTCCTTGTTTACAGCCTGAGTGATAGTTACTTTGAACTCAGAATAATTCTATTTTATTAAAAACATTCAGTGCTACTTAAATTGACTAAACCCATATTTCATGTAGGGAAAAATAACTTATTCTTTGGCTTAGATCTGATACCATGGATTTCAGCCTGGAGTTATTTTTTCTCATTGTTTTAGAACTCTATTTTAATAGAAGCCATGAATAAATGAAGCGGCATAAGCTTGATTATCATAATATGAAAAACTCCTTCAATGACTTTTTACTCATTGGCCAATTTTAAAATTCATTTTATGTTTTGTGAGATGTGGCTTGTCTTTTGTATTTATAAAAATACTTTACTTTTGCTCTATGTTTTGTATGTCAAAACTTGTTCTCTGACCATTTGCAGACCTTGTAGATTTGAAACAAAATGCACGTAAAACATTACATACATCTTGATATATTTGTAAAAATCTAATTAAAAATTAGTCTGATTGTACAAGCTAAAAAGTCAGAAGACCGAATTTTTTTGACCCCAGTAAAGTGTTTACTTTGCTATTTAGGAATTTTGGGCCTTCAACTTACTGACATAATTACAGTCAGAAATATCTGAAGGAACTATTTTCCATTCTATAAAATAAAGCTCCTGATTGCACCTCATCACCAAAAGATTGAGTATCATTATTTGGTAATTTTAAACAGATAAAAATAAGTGATATTTATCACAACTTTACTGCATGTTTCGTTATATTTCTACAATTTTTGTTTAAAGAATGTTTTAAAATATGCATAACTGCTACTATTTATAAAGTATTTTTGTCTATAATTACAGGTTCTAGTTCATTTGAATCTCAAAAAATGGACCGACCTTCTATTTCAGTGACTTCTCCTATGAGTCCTGGCATGTTAAGGGATGTTCCACAGTTCTTGTCTGGACAACTTTCAGTATGTAAACATTTATTGATATTAATGTTGTGCTTTTTGCAGCATATACAACTTATACTGTAGTGCGAGCTACGTCTAACAGAAATTTCTTGTTAAACTAGCTAAATTTTTCGTTTAACACTATATATCTCAGTCTAGGCAGGACCAGAGTTTCATAAATGTATTCCATTTTATTAGCTTTTGGAAATTTTATATAAGTTGAATTTGGTATATACATGTATATTTATCTGGTAAGCTAGAATGCTAGAGTCAAATTTTCAGTAAAGTCTAATCTTGGCCTCCAGTTATGTTTGTGCTGTTGAGTGTAAACATTTTTCCAACTGTCACACTTACATATAGAGTCGGTAGATTTTATTACCTGTGTGCTTGGCTGTTACTACTGCTTATTTCTTATGCACTAACTTTCATATATAACTTCCCCAGATATCCCTCTGATATTTTACTCATGTTGTATTCTTTGTACCAGTGTTACTCACTTTTGTTCTTCACTCTCATTGATAACAAAGTTCATTACATGAATGTTTTCTTTTAAAGGGTACTTTTTTGTAATAAACTGAATAAGTTGGGTTTTGTGCACCTTTCCGTGTTATTTACAGTTCCAAAGTGTGATTTTTCAAAAGTGCTCAGTTGTGGCCTGGCATATATTGAAAAGGAAAGGCAAATGGAATGGAAGCAGTGCAAAACTGATGTCAAACAAGTTTGGAAATATCACATTCGTGTTACTTCCAAGTTGTATATGTTGAGTGCACCATAAACAAATGCATAAAATCCAAGCAGACTGTTCACAGAAATGGTTTATGGTATTGATAGAGGAGAGGAAGAATATTTTTCTGTCTCTTCAGTGGCCCGGTTGGCTCCATTTTGCAGTGTATGAGGCATTATTTGTTTGCTCATCAGACCAACCATTTACAACATATAATTTTTTGTTTTCTGTAACTGTTGTACTTAACTACTTTGAAAGATTCAATCCTTTGGATAAATGGAAAACTAAAAATCTTGACTGTAGAGTGCAGACTGCTTTGCAAAAATACAATGACAAGGGAACATGAACATGAACTGTCAAAATACACAGACCAAGGTTTCTAAAAACCCTCTTATTTTTACAAGGCAGTAAAAATTGTTGATAGTGGAGACAGGGAAGAAAGAAATTTCTTTTGTCTAAACTTCATAACAGATTAGGCTGTCAAAAAGTTCTGGTGCCTAGCTCCCAGGATGAAATTCAAGATCCAGAGTTAGCTGCTCAGACAACCAATGCACATACACTGTGGAATAATGGTCCAAATAGGAATCACACACAACTGACTTTCTCACTTTCTCAGTTTCAGATCAAAATCTTCATGAGTTTGAGATTAGGACTTTTTAGTAAAGTCAGTAAGTCTTTTGATTTAGTGGTTTGACAGGATACTGAAGTTTGATGTACATAATCATAGTGAAATTTTGAGGTATATTCTAATTTTTTGAGAATAACAGAAATGCAAAGATTTTATTTCTCAGAATGGCATATAAATTCAGTGTTTAACTTGAGAAGGTGTATTTCCTATTTTTATTTATTTTTTTATGGTTTCAATATATAAATGCCTTTTCTAAATAGTTTCATTCCATCTAAGGGAACTAAATAATGTTAGGAGACATTCAAAGATCTATCCTACATTTTTTTGGTACTTCCTTATGTACTGTTTGCGATTACATACAATACTCCATACTACATATGTGTTTCCCTCAGAGAGCAGCTGATATCYGTCTGAGAACACACAGGTCCAGCTGTGTGACACCAAAGTCAGAAATACTCTGTAATTCTCTAAAGTCTCAATTTAGACATCTAGGATTAGTAGACAGTTTGAGAGTTTGGATGCTTATCTTACCTCACCAGCTAAAGAAGCACTGGAACTAGCTGTATTTCATGTTAATCATGTTAAGGGCACAACCCAGCTCCTGCTGCTCTTGGGTCAAGACTTAGGGAGGCTAGTACTAAACTTTTTGCTTGGTGAGCAAGGGTGACTGTCATAATGTCTGAAGATGCTCTGGATAGGTAGCAACATGGGATCTAACTGGGCACATTGAAAAGTGTAGGCTAGTATACATTTTTAGAAACAGAGAACCTTAAGAGAATTGAAGTATTCTACAGGAACAGTATTTTTAAAATGATCAATGTAGTTTCTTTTTGATCAGATATTTTAAGTTAGTTTTGAAAAATTAGAAATTTTGTGACGTATCAAATTTGGGGATTTATGTGTCTTGAAGGTAGTACGATGAATAGTTTTTCCTTCAATTTTTAATATTTGGGTTTATCATTTTACAATTTTAAAAAGTTTTGGAACTTTGGAAGAGTTAGTGAAAAAACCCTCTTTGTGAAATCGGAGATGTTTTGAAAAATTAGAATAGACTCTGAGATTTTCTAATTTTGGACCTTTAACAAAGATGAAGTTATAGGATAAAACTGAATTTTAAAAATCTCCTCAAGTTACAAAAAATATTTTAGTTTGAATGCTGCAAAATGTATGTGCATCAGTATTTTGGTTTTCCATATTTTAATCAGCTCTTTTCTAACAAAACAGTTGATGGATCATATTCATCCAAAATAGCTGAGTAAGATGGAAATGAAAGGAAATACTAAATTCTGAATGCAATTGTGAATGTGCTCTTTATGGTGAGTGCCTAGATAGGAGAATAACTGCAGAACCCTGGCAGTAAATGAGGACTGAATGCTGTCCTTTGTGGAAGTGTTGGGTCAATGACATTCTGGGCGATGGTGTCTGAATTCAGACAGGTGTGATGAATCTGAGGCAACAGATGAAAGGCAAGATTTTAGAAGTGTTTTCTGTATTTTCTGTGCCTTTGGACAATAGCACGTAGTCCTGAAGGGCTGCTGTGGTTAGTGTGAAATATAAGCGGTGAAATACAAGAGTTGTGGGCAGAAGCGGAGATACAACAGTTCGGATGGAGGTCTGAAGTATTTGAATACTTGAATATATGCTTTCTTATTCAGATAGTGCTATAGATCCTTAAAGGATTTTTACATATTAATAGTATTCTGGAATGTATTTCTTTATGTTCAGTGTGCGTTTAGCTGGTTTTAGCTGCAGTGATGCCTCTGTAGTATTCAGGGATGTCTTCCTCTGTCTGTTCAGTCTTCCATGTTTTACTCTATATTGGCATTGGTCTGTGTAACTGTTTTCTTTTGTGGAGGTTACAGTGTCACTCTAGAGCTGACTGCTGGGATTGACAATGAAGTAAACCATCTCACATATATAGGAAATCTTCTTTACATTAATAATTATTGTGCCCAAATACATATTTAATTGAACAAATTATGTGCAACTACAGTAAACTATTGTGTGTTGTAACTTACTAAGGTATACAAATAATTTATCCTTATTCTCTGCATTTTATTTTACGGCACTTTTTATTCATGTTGTTCTTTCAGGGGAGTATCTGGCTGTTATTGCAATTATAGTTTTTTTATTATTTGCTTTGTCTGGTTCCTGTTTCTGTGTTTTTTTTCACTGAGTTGTTTTTTCTTTAATATGATTTTGAAAAAGTCGAAAGTATTCTTTGTGTGTTGCTGCTCTTAGCTTCATTACTGCATTTTGGCTACTTTTTCAATACTGCATGAAAAGTGTAACTTGAAATGCTGTTCCAACAGTTAGACTTAGGGAATAATAGCATAACATGTAAATGGATACAAGTATAAAATCACAGTATTTAATTTTTGTACTGGTGGAAATTCTAACAGAAAAGGGATGTAATTTATAAAATTAATCTATTTCCCTATACACCTGAACCACAGAACCACTTCAATAGATTTCCCATACATATTCAGTTTATAAAGCAATAAAACTACAGTTATATTAATTATATTTGTAATATCTGCAGCATAATAGAAAGCCTTTATTGTACATTATGAAGGGCATACATGTCAGCACGTTGGGGGGATGAGATCAAGTATGGYACATGCTTCCCCTCCCCTGTTCACATGTTCTTTTTCCTTTTTTTCCTCCCCTTTATACCCCTATACAATTAAATTTCTGTTGCTCTAACACTGAAACCTGGAAAGTTCTAGGTAGTGCACACAATGTGCTTATTTTCCTCCATTTCCAAGGCAGAATATAACAGGTGAGGACCCTTGGTGCATGGTGGCAGATATTCTGTTCCTCTTAGGATTGCAATATCCGGTGATAATTTGTTTTTCCCTTGTAAAATGGAGCAGAAGCAAGCTGAAGATCTACTTTTATTTTATGTGAGTAGGTCACATTCTGGCACCCAAACACTGGGCTCTGCAGTCCTGCCCGTGCTGCACCTTGCAGAGCACAGGGAGCACATCAGACAAACCCCGTGATCCAGACTGTAAAATTTTCTTATATATCCTCTTGCTTTGGTGTAAGAACAGATTACTTCACACATTTTATGGAACAGATTGCTCCAGCATCCGTGCATGCCAAATAAGCAAGGAGGGTGGCAGAAGCATCCTCACACTGCCTATCTCCATCCTTTGGGTACATGTCTAATGGAAGTAAATATTGAGTAGTAGCTTCTTTCTATCATTTTGAATTAGATCAATAATCTCAGGAAAACTGAGCAGAGAGGTAAAGCAGCTTCCARTCTGTCAGGTGGCTGTGGTTGTTGTGACCTACTCCTACTCACTGGCCCTCTGAGGTATCAACACATGCTCCTTGTCTTGTCCATGCCACTGTACCAATTCTGTCCCACTCCATGAGCTGTTGCCCTAAGCTGAAGGTGGAGAGTGGTTGCTTGGAATTTGCAGCTACTCCAGGAATTTGTGTTTCCTGTACTTGATGTAGTCTTGATGTAGCCACTGGAAGCCACAAGGTTGTATGTGGTCTGAAGAGTTACAGCACAAAAATAAGTTATAAATGCATCTATATATGCAATTTGCTAAATGCTCTAGATCCCATTTCACGCAAGGGTTTTCTGTGTATACCATATGTCATTTCTGTCATGATTGCTAGAGAATTAAAATACATAGATTGTATCTTTCCCTATGTAATGCTAATACCAGAGAGCACTAAATTTCTTTTAATTGTTTTTGAAGTATTTAGGAAGACTTTTTATACAGATGCCTGTTAAAGTTGCAAAAAAGAGAAAACCTTCTACTTTATTCACTTTACTAAGTAACCAAAGCTGTCAGTGCGTGAACTGTACTTGTTTCTCTCTGAGTATGCATCTACAATCTTTCTGAAAGACATGATCAAGCTTATGTTTCCAACTCGATTTTTAAATCACACTTTGCCAACCTGTTCTTTTTGTTACATGTTATTTCTAAATCTATTGTAAATGTCTATAGACTTGCAAAGAGAAATCCTTGCTCCTGGGGAATCAGTAGTAAAATTCCTGCTGACTTCCCTAAGGCAAGAATTTTCACCACAGGGTTTTGATATGATTTGGTAACAGATTTGCAGATTTAATTTATGCATTGCATTAAAGTACTTTCTGTTAGATAAATATGTTGTTGGTGTAAAGCTGTGTTTAAAGTAATAGTTGTGTGTCTTCGTTTTTACTTTTGGTCTTTTAGTTTCCAGCGTGTTGTCCTTTTTGGTTTTGTTTTATTGCTTTTTCTTTAATTTTGCTTACCAGAGCCAAAGCCTTAGTAGAAGAACAACGCCTTTTGTTCCTAGGGTTCAGGTAAAGACTTCGTCTGCCTGACAGAAACTAAAGTTGTGGGGTTTTCTTTTGTTTGTTATGGAAAATGCATAGTAGGAAAACGTTACATTATAGTCCGTTTTCCCAAATTTTGAGTGTGTTGCTTTAAACCATATTAACAACTTTCATGTCATCTTGTGAGCAGCTTGTAAAATTCTGCATGGGGGTTAAAATATTAAATTAAAATTTAAAGAGACAACTAGTTTTTGTTCGATGTCTGCCCAATATTAAACTTATACAAGTTTCAATAGTGATAATAGCTGTGCATCCCACATAAAAAATCTGTGTATTGTTTAAGCAATAAATAATTTTATGCTTGAGGTCATTATATAAAGATGAATGTCTCTTTAAATCATTCATTATCATTACTTAACACATACTTTTTTGCATTTTCCACATAATAGTAGCACCTTGAGTAGAAGATGGGCAAAAAATTTGTACCTTGTTTAAAGAAACAAATTTCTTGTGCATGAAACTTGGTTCTTGCATTTTAAAACACATCAAAATAACCAAAACTGTACTTGAATTAAAAATGAATTCTCCTGTTGTGTTACTGAATTTATTTAGCTTTGATATTCTCTTTAGGTACAAGTTGTTTGCCTTTTTTTCATTAGGAAGCTCCTAAGGTACTATAGATTAACGCAAAAGTAGGTTTTACTAATTTGTTACAATGCTTATCTTGCTTTGCTGCATGTTTTTAATTTTTTTGTAACTAGAATATTATCTACTTCTCTTACAAAGTATCTTTATGGAGATGTTAATCTTTTGTGTAGGAGCTGTATAAATGTTTCTCGTTTGATCAATCGACCAAGAAGTAAAGGATGATCTAAGTGATCAGAAAGAGACAACTGAATTTCACTATGAAATGGAAAAGATATATATATATATAAAAAAATTTAAATAAGACTGTAAACAAGACATCAAATATGACTCATATTTGATAAAATACAATTTTTTTCACAACATAGTGTTCTCAAAAGTATTCCTTACAATTTCTTAAATAAAAATTCAAAATTTAAAAAATATAAAAACAAGAAGAGATTATAAATAATGCCTTGATAGTATGATTAAAAGTTAATATATTATGTGCTATTGACATAAGCTGGCTTTGTATGAAAAATTTAAAACTTCCTTTAGCATGATTAAGAAAGTTGGATTCTGCTCATGATAATGAAATCAGAGGGGTACAATCACAAGTCGTTAAGTAGTTCATAGAGGTAAATGTTATATATGACATAAGTAGTTTTTTAATATTTATTTTCTTTTTAGATGTGTGCTAAATAAATTAAAAAATTATATGAGAGTTGATTGTTCAATTTAAAAAGGAAATCTCTGCCTGAAACCTGCATGTTTCATGAAATACTGTAATGTAGAAATAACATGTAGTAGTTCCTTATTCTAATCACATTATACAAATAAAGAAATAGACATAAAAATTGTCTGTTCTACTTAGACTAATATCCTCTAATGAAAAAAGAAATACCTTGCTCAAATGATAATGGTAGTCATTTGAGAAAAGAAAAGAAGTGTCATGTTTGATAGAAAATATCAAACGAGGTAAAAATGTATAAGGCTTACTTGCTTACCCTTTGGATGGATTATTTTTGATATTGTAGATAAAAATTGTCTTTAGCCCCAGTTTTGTTTCTACACAATGCCTGTGGAGTCCTTGTGGACATCTCTAACAGGTTTTTTTGCAGAGCCCAGTAACAGTCAAAGCTAAACACAAGGGTTTTGACAAGAGTTTCTGAAACACTAAAACTTATGACCTTGGTAAAATCTTTACGACTAGACTGAAACTAAAAGTCATCCAACTGCCCACTTATAGTAGGGATGATAGATAGTTTAAAAAGGATTAATGTTAGATATATTTACCATACAGGCTGCAGAAAGAACAGGAATTCTCCAGTGGTCTTCAAACAAAGGTATTAGGAGCAGTCCAGCAGCAGCGCAGAACTCTGGTTACCTTTTCGGCATGACAACTTCACTAACTCAGAGCTCTGAGCTGCTGTTTACGATTGTCAGGAAGTATACATTTCATTGTGAGCTGTGGTATAGATGTGTCTGTAGAATTCCTTACAAGAATGAGGATCTCCAAACATTCTGTTTATACCTATTTGTTTCATTGCTCTCAACAGGAAATGCACATCTTTATTCTTGCTTGCATTGTCTTTACTTGTTAGTCTGAAACCGATCCTTTCTGGCAAAAGTTCCTCTTCCACACTTCTCTCCATGTCATTGCATTCATTTTCCAGCTCACTGGATGATTTCATTGAATCATCATTATTTTACTGGGAATAAAAAGACTCAATTTCTTTTTTCTTTATATATCATAAGCCCTTCTGAGCTTTTACTACTTTTACGGTACTTGGAAAAGTGCATATTTATTTCCAGAACTTTTAGATTCAGTTTAGCCTACCAGCAATTTTTTAACTTGCAGAGTGATGCTTTATGAATCTTTGTAGGGAAAAATCTGTTCTTAAATTTCTGTTTTCTATGCAGTATCTCTTGTTTACTTGGCAAAGCCTCCTTTTGAGCCAGAGTTGCCATGAAACCACTGGGCTTTTTCTGACTTCAAAAATTTCAGACATCCTTTTGGCTTTAATACAGAACATCAGTATATTTGATCATGTATAAAAATATATGTAAGGTAATGTCACTAAAAAAGGAAATTTTAAAAAGAAATCTAGATTAGGGCAGCCTAAATACTTCCGTAATTTTCTGGCCTTCATATCCTACAAGCTTTTCCATTTGTCAGCCTTTTCTTGTAGTTATTTCAGCGTATCAGAGATCAGCTGAAGCAGAGAGCAATAATAGTCTGATTTAGCAACCCTTGGTAGTCAGGATTTGTTAGAGGTATGTTTAATGACATCCAAAACTTACCTCAGCTATGCTGAAGACTTCACCACCTCAGGGCAGTTTCAACATCTATGTAAGCTTAAATCCAATAAAATGATTACGGCAAGCATTTTTTAAAAATAAACTGAGATTTTTTTTCAACAACAGATCCTACTAGTATATCTCTTGTTTGAGAACAATGCGAGAAAGAAAAGTAGTATCTCATTTTTAAATAATAATAAACATCATAAACATCTATGTAGGTTACATGAAAAATTATGATGAGCAACAGAAGAACAAAAATGCCTGGCCAGCTGTCTCTAAAAGCCACTGATGTTTGAGTAGGCTGTGGTGGTAAAAATCAAGCTGTAGGGCAGATGGTCTCTCCCAGTGGCACAAGTTTTATCTCTTTTTCATGAGATTCATGAAGCAACCATTATATAACAGAGAAAAAAAGTGTAGCATAGGATTTAAAACTTCGWATATTCTGTTTCTAAATCTAAAGTTATCACTGAAGATATGTTGTGCCTGTATGTGCTGTATGTACACCAAATCACATTAGAATTGCATAGTTGAGCAAACAGTCAAACATTCATGAGATAGGAGTATAGGAAGTGCAACAATAATATTATCTAGATTTTCTTAACTGATTCCCTTATGCATTTGTATTAGGGTAGGAGTTCTTATACATGATTACTTCTTTTCTAGAACTCTGACCTCAGTCAGTGCTCTAAAATTTTTAGTGAAGATGAGATCTAAAGAAAAAAGATGAAATCTAGTAAACTGAATTTCTGTCCTTAATTTATATAACTTATACTAGGTTCAAATAAGTTTGAGGTGTCTTGAGGACGAGCTTTGATTTGTACAGCTGAAGGAAAGAACTAAGTACCTCAATACCTGCAGTGAGTGATCAACCCAAGTGAAAGACACCTAACCCCATTAACTCTATTTGAAACTTAGGCTACTCCAGAGGGTGAGTTGATTCTCCAGAGGGAAGCATCTTCTACTGAGGGTACAGAGGATCAACGTTACCCATTCTGTGATTCTGTGAAACAGCAATACTAGATATACAAGATGCCTGCATCCTCACTTCTCAGAATGCAACACCAGCATTCAGCTTTTATATGCCGTTGTCTGTGTAGGAAGCTCATTCCAGAAACAGGACATATGCTGTTTAAATACTGTTTAGACTAAAGAGGTTGAAACTGTCTCTCAGAAGAGTGCCTTTATCATTAAGCTACTCCACATTCCTTTCTTCTCTGGAGTACAAAGTCTCATCTGAAGCTGAAAGACTGTTTGGCTGGTAATGTAAGTGTGTGGTGTTATCAAAGCAAGCTTAAGTTTAGCATAGCAGGTTCCAGACCTGATACCCAAGATGAATATTGCTCTTGTATTAGATCACTAGTGGTTAAAAACCAGAAAGAATCCTATGAAGCTGGGATCAGACCATCATCTGTTTCCTCCAATCATCTGAATGCAGAAGAGTTCCTGTTTCCTGCACTCTGTGTGGCAGTTATTCCTACCTGGAAGCCTGTCTCAAGGAGTGCAGCAGATGCACCACTCTGTGAATAACAGACCATCTCACAAAATCAGGATGCATTGAATTTAGATGCCCGTTCACCTGAATGAAGGTTACAGCAGAAGCTTAGCAAAGCATTAGGTGCATATCTGGCTAGTGAAGGAGCCTAGGGAAAGTATATGAGTGTGTGTGTGGCTAATTATTCTCTAGGATGTCAGTGCTAAGTGGGAAGATCTTCAGAAAGTATTTAGGTTGGATCACTTTCTAAGTGAATTTTAGGTGCCTACATCCTAAGTAATCTTGATAGACAAAGTCCTATTCAAGAAGGTTTCTCCACAGGTGTTAGCTTCCACATTAGCATCAGCCAGCATGATTTTTTCTGTAGTGTATTTTATGTGTTGTTAGTTTAGCTTTCTCTTTCCTTCATTTAGATCAAGATTGCTTTGTTGGAAGTTTCTTAGATGTTCTAAGCTTTTAAAGGGTGTGTGTAAAAAACTGCTGAACTGAGGTTATGTAGATTCTGTGCTGTTAGTCAGCTGCTTAAATCTTTCAGTGCTTACCATCACAACTGTAGATTCTTGTTTGACTTTCACTCTGTGGATTGAATAATTCAGTGTTCTTCACATTTTACTGTTAGGAATCTTTTCTGCATACAACTCAACAACGCTATAAGAGAAAACTTCCTCATCAACTTTTCTGTTATATGTGTGCTATCCCACTTTTAGTTCACAACATAAAATATCTGTAGTATGCGGTGAGGTGTGGTAGGATTATCCTGCATTTATCAATTAAAAATTGAGAAACTATGGTCAGAGTCTGAGACAACCAGGTTGTCATCCAGGCATAATAAGCACCTCAGATTTCAATTCCAATGCTTTACTTAGAATACTAATCAGGGTCCAGGATTTCTTACCAGGCTCCCAGACAGCAAAGAACATGCAATTTCTAAATAYCTTTCAAAATATTTTAAGGGATGCACCCATTGATACACAAGAGCTTTGGGAAAGAAGGGATAGAATCCACTGCACATGGCTGTCATAAAAGGCTGTCCTTTCTCTCCTCGTGAATAGAAAAGAAGTTCTTGTAGGAAAATACATACCATCCAAATATTGTCATAATGTTTATGCATGGGAAAGTCAGAATTACATCAGTCATATTCCCAAATTTGTCTTCAGTGTTCAGTATGCTAATCTAACTCTTTGCATCACATTTTCCTTTCCAATTTCCTGCCTTGACTTCTTGTCAGATTTTGATGCATCCTCATCTCTCTTTCAATGTATTTTGTGCCAGTTAGCATGGCTAGTTCTTTTGTCACCTCATACCACTTCTCTCATTCAGTCTATTTTTGCACCTCTGTTAAACTCTGGTCCCTGACATTAGTGGTTCCATTCTTCCTGTGTTTCGCCAAGAAGTATCCCGTATATTTTACCTTCTCAGTAATTAGAAAGCATTTTTTTATTTGTCCCTTCTTCCTTCTTCTAATCCCATGAGAATGCAGTCCCATTGTCCCCTTTGTGGGATTTCACCATTCTCTCACAACTTCTTCCTTTCTTCTCCTTGCATCCTAGTCAAATGACTGCTTGGGTTACAAGTGTCTGTGCTGTGTATTGGAGTACTAGCAGTGTGAACACAGGAGCGAGAGAGCTTTCCAGTCATAATTCTGACTCTCGACTTTTCCCGTAACAAGCCATATTAAAGGGAATTACAGGGAAAATATGCCCATTACGTGAAAGTTTTTCCAATTTTTTTTTTCAGAACATCAAGAGAAAAGTAGAAGGTATAAGTCAATGCAAATTTTGAGCTCTTGTTCCAAAATACAGTTGTTAAATCATCTCAAGGAAGGGGTATCAGATGATTTCAGTTCCTGCWTAGGGTAATTCTCTAAATATTTTGACTGAAGTTTTCATGTCAAAATTCAGTCTGAAACAAATATAGTAAAGAAATATTTAGCTTGAATATGAACACATGATTCTGGTTGTATTTTTGGCACCTATATCTAGATTATTTCACATCCATCAGTCACAGTTTGTGATAGTGTCTGGATCACAAATGTATTGCATTCTCCTTAAGCAAGCTTATTTTTTCCCCAGAAAAGCAAATGAAGAAGATTGTCCTCAGTGCTATTCCCCTTGAGATRTGGGACTAACCAAGTCTGTCTTTTGCTTAAGGACTCTCAAGAAAGCCTGCGGGTGGATACATTTAGTATCAGAGAACATTTAAGTTGACTTGCGCTTCAGAGGTCATTAAAGCTGTACTGTTTGTACAAAGCTTTCTGCTTTTGATCTGTAGCTGGATGGAGATACCTAGAAGTCCAGATAATTCTGAGTTTGGAAAAAAATACTGTGAAAGCCCCTGGCTTCCAGGAATGTAGGAACAGCTAAAACTCTCACACAGATGAGTAGCCACAGAGCCCTTTAACTGCTGGTACCAGAAATGTATAAAGTGTATAGTAGGGCCAATGACATGGTAATAGAGGATAAGTATCCCATTTTTAATATCCTTTGAAACACTTTGTTGATGACTACAGGAATTGCAAGATCTGAAGCAGYGGAGAAGGCAGAAGTACACTGCCACCAATGATTGAGTTGGCGTGTCTTAGTGTAATCTCACTCAGTGAAGTATTAGGACTGGCAGAGAGCTAAATCAGCCTCTCCGTTATGGGTTAAAAGTCTTGAGAATTACCTTTCAAGAGGTAATCAAGACCTTTCTTTAAGAGACTGAAATGCTGAAGATGAGGAGCTATGATGGCAGATGAAAAACCTCTCTGCAATTACATGAGATGGTTTCCACAGAAAGTGCACCTTCCCCTGTTTATGTCTACCTTAGCTAGGGTATATTCATGCCTAAATGTGTATTGCCCGGTTAGRTGTGCAGCTGGCATTATCCTCCCTGATTCCCTTAAGTTCAGGCAGGGTCACTGTTTTCTTTAAATGTCCCAGTTTGTCCCCTGTCTCAGGCAAAGTCCTTGAGAAGAGAGCCTCCTCTGTAAGATGTAGTTAGTGATACTGCAGTGCTACAACCATGTAATGGCTCCTTGGCTATTTGGAAGGCTTTGTTTTGTCCTAACTGCACCATTTCTCCCTTCTGTAGTGACTGCTTTAAAGTAGGCATATCCCTTTCTTGACTGATGTATTTGCAGTCATAGAATTCAAACTGAAATAGCTAAATAGCAGCTTCTAATGACTGTAGTGAAAAAGAATAGCAAATCAAGCCTTAGACTGGTTAATAATAATTTCTACAAATGAATAATAGTGGGTTTTACCTTGTTACTGAGTTGGACTATGAAGAGGGTTGRACTACTGAGCTTACCTTGCTTACAGTTTCTGGAGGGTTTATATGATTTCAGAATAAGTCTATATATGTTGAAAAACATTTAGTGATATGAAGTATTTATGGGTTTATCCCATAGTGTCTTTAGCACAACAGGAAATGAAAAATTAATTAATTCATTGTGCATAAACTCCTCAGAAATGTATGTATATGGATACYGTATATTAGTAATGGAAGTAATAAAATACAAGGGAGAATAATCCTAACTAGAGCACCATGTGAAATACAATTAATGTGAAATATGGTACTTATTGTACAGGGTTTTAAAAAAAGAATAGCTCCTTGTACATACTGAAGCTATTACAATATTAATTTATTTTTATTCTTCGTTATAATTGCAAAGTAGAATATAATATTTTCTGTTTAAGTAATCAATATAAATAGAAGCTGATGAGCAAAATTATTTTTAAGGATTAATATACCACTTCATTGTAGAAATGAGTTCACTAATTAATATTTTCTCCTTACAGATAAAACTGTGGTATGACAAGGTTGGTCATCAGTTAATAGTGACAATACTGGGAGCAAAGGATCTTCCTTCAAGGGAAGATGGGAGGCCAAGGAATCCTTATGTTAAAATTTACTTTCTTCCAGACAGAAGGTAGGGCGAATGCAAAGACAAAGAATGTTTGAATAAGAATTAGTCTGATATTCAGGTGACATGCACAGCTGTTTATTGGTCATACATAGAATAAAGCTTATGGATTTGAGTTCTTGTATTGAACATGCTATATAACAGCAAGATGTCTTTGAACACTAAGCACAAATTTTCTTTCCCTGGCTATATTATAAAATACAGAAGAGAAAAGGAAAGGTAAACATGTGTCTTTGCATGGGGATCTGTTATTTGCAAAGAATATTGTTAGTGTGTTTTATGATGCCTTTATTTCCTATGACAGTTATTCCTGCCTAGTGTAATGAAAATGCTACGAAGTTGGATTCATAGATTTCTGGACTGGTGAGTCCAGCAGTTTGGTTTGCTCCACCTTTATACAACAAAGCAGAAACAGGTTTGGCATCTGAAACCCACAGATTTCTTATCACAGTGTGAGTTAAGGCTGAAGGGGACTCAGTTGAGCTTTCCCATACACACCTTGAAAACTTCCCCTGAAACACAGGACTCATATTAATCTCGATTGGCATTATATATGCACTTAGGGAAAATTAAACTGCAGTAGGACCCTYATTCCTGAATAGCTCCTTGACTTCTTAGACCATGATCTTCTGCCATTTCAATTTAGGCATTGGGAAGAACACCAAATGAGATAATGTGTTTTCCAGCTGATTTTTTTAAATGATATTTCCTCAGATTGTGTCAATAGGGGAACATGTTTAGCTTTATTTTATAATGTTCCTACCAAATAATTGAAAGCTTTAATGCGACTCAAAATAACAAAGATCAGTGAATTGCTGAATCTGTAGAATAGGATGTAACTTATGTTTTTACTTCCTTTGCTTTTCTTAATAGCTGAACTAGGAAGATGCTAGCTATCTCCAGTACCATTTGACATCAGGAGGAATTAAATCTATTCAGTGTTTTGGAAGACATTGCTTTTCCACTTTCATTGTATAGCATATGTTGACATGCAAATTTTCTGTGACTGCCTAATTTGCAGTGTCATTAATGACAAAGAGGTTTTGGACAGATTTTCTTGGGCTCACCAATATTTGAACTGTTGGTTTAGATTTCTAGTTTATTCAAACTGTTATTGTGTGTTTGTAGTTGCTGAAGCTGTGCTAAACTGAGAATCAGGTCTGCTTAAGTTATCTTATCTGCTTTTTCAAGATTAATTACTAATTAATAAACTAACAAAAGTGTCTGTGTTCACAGTGTTTTACAAATTGTAATAATTAAAAATATATTGACATTAAATTTTATTATGCCGTAATGCTGTTTCCCATTTATGGGAAGTATTCAGAACGTTTTCTTATATTGTTATATGTGTTTATGATCAGCAATTTGTCTTATAGAATTGTGGGTTTTTTTCCTGATGTGCAAATTCATTTTCCTTTCCTTAGATTTAAAAGCTAAGTAAGCAACAATATATTTCTTCTGTAGTAGAAGGAAACACGTTAGAGGTAAAATACACTTAAGTCAAGCATTTAATTAGATGGAGACACTGAACTCTCTTTGATTAAAGAAATTTCATTGAAAAATGTTATACAGTGCAACTTAGTTCCCAAGGGTAAACAAGTCTTTAGAATAATAAAAATAATTGTATTAATTTTTTTAACAGTGTGTCTAAAAATATTATTTCTTAGGTGATATTTTGATCCAGCTTCTAAGTAACAGTTTAGAAATACGACTATATTACAGTTGCAAGTATTAACGAACAAACTGTATCCACGTTGCCTATTAAAAAATCCTCATAAATTAGTATGGCAACTGCATTATGCAGCAATCAGCAGGTTTAAAATAAGCATTGTTATGAGAAGTCTTGTCAGTATTCTCAGTAGGAGGAGTGTGGGTGTTTTCCAGCAAAAATTGTTTCCATCAGAAAATATTAATTCTTTCAAGTAGAAGTATTCTGCCAACGATATTGCTTTCAACAACATCCTGGAGCCAGAGCCAAGGCTGCCATGGTAACCTTGCATGGAGACCTCACCTTGTAGTGGAGGTCCACCTTCAACCTGGGTGATTCATTGGAGTGACCAAGGGACTTGGGAAGCTGTTTTCAAGAACACTGTTCCTTCCAGTGTTGCTGGAAAAGGGCATGTAACTCATTTGAGTGGCTTCTGGTTTCCCAGCTGGAGCTGGAGCCCTTAGTCAGGAAAACCCTGCACTGCCCCCAGCTCCCTGACCATTCCTTCATGTGGGCTAGCTGCTCCTTCCTGCTCTGCAGTTGGAGTCAGCCACTGTAGGACTGGAAGCTTGAGTGAAGCAGCTGCTTTATGTTTCTGAAATGCAGATTTTTGCTATGCTCAGTGTTGTCTGTATATATGTTCTACTGTCAGACTGTGCCTTGTGGAAATCCCATTTATGGAAGTATGTCTTGCTTTATAAAATGCTGTTTCCAAAAAAAACCCAACAACAACCAAACACCCAAAACCCCCCCAAACCATATTAAAATATTTATGGTTTTTGGGGAACCTTTTAAAATTGGAATTGGCACATAAACTTGAAATCACCTAACCTTAGTTTTTAACATGAACTTATGAATTCTCCTCAATATATGCAGTGAACTTTATAATAAAGGAAATATTCTGATGTATATTATAGTACTCATGATCCTACAAAATGAACTGCTGATTTAAGATTTCCTATTTTCATTATGTAATTATTGCAGTATAATGGTATTTTGAACATATTTAATATTTAACTGTTTTTTTCAGTGATAAAAATAAAAGAAGAACAAAAACAGTAAAGAAAACATTGGAACCTAAGTGGAACCAGACATTTATTTATTCTCCTGTTCATCGGAGAGAGTTTAGAGAACGAATGTTAGAAATCACTCTTTGGGACCAAGCACGAGTTCGAGAGGAAGAAAGTGAATTTTTAGGAGAGGTATACAAATATTGGTAGTTACTATAGAAATACAGTTGCACACATACTCATCTATAGATATAGTATTTTTGTAAAAATTTCTAACTATGCAAAATGAAACAGTTTTTAATTGTTATATTTGTTCTTCTTTCACTTAGTAGTAAACAGTGATCTCGCACTTATCACGTAATCCTGATATGAGATTCTTTCTGTGTTTGTTCTGGTTTAGTGACAGCATGAACATGGTTTCTCAATTTCTAATTGTTCATTAAAATCCATATTATCCATAGTTGTATTTTACCAAAACTTTGGAATATTGCTCACTGACTTGTTACAAGATATTTGAATGCCATAAAGGATATCATAAGGTAATAAAGGTTTTGTGAAAGATTTTTGGTATATTTAGTATTGGAAAAGGCACAGGACATTCATATTAAAGCAAGATTTTTGTACAACTTCAAAGTCCATAACAGTAAGAGAATAATAGAATAAAATTTATGAATATAACTATTTTAAAATATTCTGTCACGTAATGCTTTCCTACTTTTAACCATTCTTTCTTTTTTAGATTCTTATTGAGTTAGAGACAGCATTACTAGATGATGAACCTCATTGGTACAAACTTCAAACACATGATGTCTCTTCATTGCCACTTCCCCATCCCTCACCATATTTGCCACGCAGACAACTCCATGGCGAGAGTCCCACACGGAGGTTACAAAGTAGGTTGTTAGTTTTACACACTGTGTATAGTTCATTTGAATTAATGCATAATAAAATATATTAAATTCTTGCAAATGGAAAGCTGACAGAATTTTTATGTTCATTTTTAGCTGTTATGAATTAGCTCATTTGTGATTACTGGTGAGAGTCTGACATGCGACAAATGGTATCAACCACTGTGCATTACACCATTTTTTTCTTATTAGACAACTCAGTTCAGATCCTCACTTTGAGTAAATTATCTTGGTCTTTTCGCACTGTGCTCTTTTTATCATGAAGCYCTATCTTTTATATTACATTCATAAGTTCATTGTTTAACCAAAAGCGAATGTGCAGGACTTCTCTCTTTAGCTCATACTTCTTAAGGTAACCTGTATATAACATCATATGTAGATAAATTAATGGCCTGTTGTCTTGCTTTGATACTGTTTTATGTGTTTAGATTCACAAATGAAATTTCTCTAAAAATTCTATTTTATAGGGCTTCTTATACTCGACCCATACTAGTTTGGAGTTATCAGTAGGTATTTTGAAAGTAGAGTATATCAAATATGGTAATAAAAATAGATACATAAGAATAAGACAGTAAGTGGTTTCTCTAGTTTAATGGTTCAATACTGTCAGTGATTTAAAGCTGTTCTTCACTCAATAAATTTTATAAAATACCAGTTGGCAATTATATAAAAAAACTCCAACAAATCAAATCAACCAACCAAATTAATAAACCCTCCAAAACCCAAAAGACCCACTACCACCACCACAAAAACCCAACAAAACAAAACCAAAACCCCAAAACAAACAAAACCCTCACCCCAACAACACAAGAGAACTTCAACAAACTAAACCAAATTTTTAAGATTTATTTGGAGTTCCTTTGAGTCACTGTATGTGAGTGTGTGTGCATATGTTTCACACAAACTCACAGAAACCTATGTGTGTAGTCATGCAAACAAGCTTGGATATTTCATATGTTCTATGTGGAGTCTTTATTCAATAACCCTTTGTATATAAGTATTTCAAGCAGTTGATCTGTTTTTCTTCTGTGCACTGGATGCTGAGAAGGATTAAAATGCTCCATATCATAATATTCTGAGATAGACACATTATTAGAGATTTACACTGCATAGCCTGAAGTTGTAAGACTATACTTGTCCACAAAAGGAGGAAAGAAGCAATAGTTAAAAGGTAAGGAGTTCTATTGCAATTCAGTCCTTTTCAGTCTTCTTGTATACCATGACGGTTATTTAAGTAATGCTTTTAAATTATTTTTCTTATATTGTTTCTGCCATCTTTTAAAACATTTTAAGAAGTTAAATTTTCATGTACAACTATTTTTACAGACCAGCTGGACTGTTTGTAAGTGAAGTTAGCGAGATTCTGGTTCTCGGGAAATATGCAGTCCTGCAAACAAACCCTGTTTGTCTATCAGAATTTCTGTGCAATAAATAACTGCTATCAATAATGAACTTATGCTTAATTTTTTAACATATTTTAGTAATGCTTGACTAAAGATCTGTTCAATGACATTGACTCAAAATTTGAAAGTCATTCAGGGTTTTTTTAAATAGTAATACTAGTAGGTACTAATGCTAATAATAAATAATAACTAAATAATAAATAATAAATACTGATACTTATAGTGTGCTCAACTGAAGAAATTTATATGCTTGTCTGGAAATATAGAGGAAAGGACTTAGTAAAACTTCTGGTCTGGTGAAATGCTAAGATTTGGTATAGAAGTTCTGCTTTTCAATGAAGATGGTTTAGCCTGGCTGTTCCCAGAGCACTAGTTTGTCACCCTCAGCTTCTAAAAACTTCWATCAAATAAGCAGTTTTAGATGTTCACTGTTATTGCTGCAGAATTCACATACTCCTTCACTATATTATACTATTCCTATTTGTACTGATATAGGCATCCCATAAAGAGGGATTTTCTCTAGTGGCCTAGGAATATATTCATGTCTTGAATCCTTGTGTGTCATAAATAATTTTCAGTTTAAACAGATAGTTTTAAATGTACAGGACCAGGTCTCCTGGAGTTAAAATCCCACCTTTTTTGGGCCTAAAAAGGTATACAATTGGAAATTTAGCATCTGATCAGAGTTCTGCCATGGCAGCAGAACCCATTTAGCGATGAAAAAATATATTTTTTTTTATTGCTATCACATCTCTGAAATGGAAATAAGAGTACTTCTTGGTGTCCAAATAAATAGTGGAATATCCTACTGAGAGATCCAGTACTCAATTGGGCAAGGCTGTAAGCAATGCTGTGTAAATTGGCCAAGCTTTAAACAGACATTACACCAGATGGCCTCCAAAAAAGCTCTTCCCAATCTAAATGTCATCACCAAGGGACTGGTGAAGGGCAGACAGCATATCCCATGACTGTTTGCCTTCACTAAGTAAAATATTTATATTATATTAATAACATATAGGAGTCTGGACTTTTAACTTTTTTTTTTTTTGAGGTTTCTGAAGAATATGAAGTCAAACCTACTGTGTTAGTTTTTTGTGTCTGAAGATGTTTTTGTATCTTTGAATAACAAACCTTTTTGTATATGATGAAACAGAAGATGTTATCCAGTGTCACATCAATGTGAAAAAAACCTCTAGAATGAAGATAAGGCATGTCGAGCAAGTTTGTTGATGTTTTTCAAAGCACTTCTTAGAACATGTACTGGGCTGTTATTAAGCAGGCTGATTTCAGTTTTTGGGGCTGCAAGATCTGAGCAGTTCAGTCCTCCTACCTTTTGTTCATTTCTGTGATGCCTCTATGTATAGAATTAGTGAGTACAGTACGAAAGACTTTATTGAATACCCCCAAAAATTGTTAATGTGAGAAATGACAGGAGAGATATTTTGAATAACAAGGTTGTTTGTTGTTTGTATAAATATACATCTACACATCTAAGCTTTTTTATCTTTATGATTACCAAGTAGCAATAAACACATATATTTGAAGACAATACTTAAATGTTACTCTCTAAAGGTAGTTTAAAAGAACCACCTACACTTACCACTTACTTCTATTCTCTTTTTAATATCACTGGATTGCAGTGTTCCTGAAGAAGAGCAGACTGTCAGCCCTGAAGAGTGAAGTTGTATTTACAGATTGCCAGTAGCAAAGTGTGTGCTTCCCACAGAGGCCCATATGCTGTTTTTTTTAGGAACCAGCTTTCAGAGACAGTAGCTTAGTTTCTACATATATTTATCTCTCAATAACTTTGAGTGGGCAGTGTGTTGTGGTACAGACTGATCTAAGTCAGCTGTCCACCTTCTCTTTCCCAGTCCTCTGATCCATACATTGACTTCCTAGTGATAGAGTCACTACCATACTTTCTCCTTTGTGTTTTTTGACAGACATCTACTTAGAAACTGGAACTAATATAGAACATAGGATTATGACTTACCATATCTTTCAGCTAATTATACTTCAGATTTTCATAAACTGATCCAATGAGTATATTTTAAGCTTTTTCTTATGTGAAATGTGAGGTAACGGGTAGGTCTATTTTACTTACTGCGCTCAACTTTTGAAGTGAATTTTTAAAATTACTTTATTTGTTCTAACATTTACCATAAAATCAGCCATGCGCTAAGAATTCCAACATTAACTAGAGTTACAGCCAAACTGAAGTTCTTTTTATATAGCCTCTGAAAAGAGATTGTAATCAGAAAATGAAAAATAATTTTAGAGAATATTTAGGATTTTCCATTGTTGGTAGGTTATTTTTCCATCTCACAATTAGGTAAGAACCTTATTACAGAATACATACAAAATGGAATGTGGTTTGGATGTTGTGTTCATAGTTGTTAGGATCACTGGTGTGGAAATTATTCTTAGCATTTCTATTTAAGAGAACTGATACAGAAATCAAGCAAGGTTTATACCATAGGATTGTGAGTCAAAAATTGCTTCCTCTCCAGGAGCCCAGAATATAGAAATAGACATCAAATTGGATCTGAGACATTCYTATTCCATCTTTTACTGTTATATCCATGTAACGTGAGCATTTGTGCTGTATGAGCTAGTATCGTTGAATTGAGAAAGAATATGGGGTTATTGTTTATTTTGGAGAACAACAATTTTTTAAAAATTTTATATTGACTCTGAATTTGTTTTAGAAGCAGATTTTGTTTTACTCCAAGTGTTTTAAGCCTTTCCCAATTACTTAGGATTGAAATGTAACTGACACTAGTTTTCTCAGCCAGATTCTGCAGCTTGAAAACTAAGCTGTCTGAATTATTGATTTGCAAACCACAGAGAGTGCAATGTACAGTGTAGGTAAGAGCTAAATGCCCAAAAAAGACAAGAAATGTGAATATAGCAGTAAACCCAGACATTTTCAGGTCTCTTGTTGCAGCATAGGTCTGTACAGCAGTTGAAGGAGAACTTTTAATTACCATGAGAATTTACAATATGGTTTGAAAAAGAAAAAATTCATATTTTGACCGTCCTCAGTAAGGGAAAAGTAATAAATCTATGGGAGATAGACTCTGCTGAGAACAAGGTCTCGAAGATTTTAGAAATTACAGTGTTTGAAAATCAACATGTAGAAGTCCAAAATGGTGGATCAAACTGTATTTTTTCAGGAACTGAACATCAGAAAAATCAATCAAAATTAAAATAAATGTAAATAAACAGACTGTGAAATAGTTTTCTTATAAAGGGAATTTGACTTTCCTTACTTTTAGAATTAAATTCATCAATAACTCCATTCACTGAGTTTCATTATTTTCAAGCACATAAAACATCTGCAGGGAGAGAAATTACAGTAATGAATTACAGTAATGTCTGGGGACAAAATTTGAGTGTAGTTATGGTCTAAAAAAAAATCTGCATATAGTGTGCAAAAAGCTATATATAACATTTGTTTTTAAAATTTTATTTATTTTTTCAGATGGAAATAAAGAAAATCTATAATGAATAAACAAAGTGGTTTCAGTAGCATGAAAACTTTTGTCATCTTTTCAGCTTTGTACTTTGTACATTTTTGCCCCAGACTGTATTTTCTGGGGCAATGCTGAGACCTTAACATGATAAAAATTATTACATCTGACTAGAAGAAAACCAGATTGATAGACTGAATTAAAATAAAGAACCCGATTGCTTATTAATTTTTGAAAAACATTTTCAGGTCCACTTGTCATTGCTGGGTGCTGATGAGGTTTTTTTGAATGTTCTGTGGCTCTACTGTCAGATCAAGGAGAAATGATATAAATGTTAATTTAATCTCTCTCTTCCATTATTTAAATGCTAATGTTGTCAAGTCTATATTGTAGAACATCAAGATACACACTTGGTAGTACCGAAATCATTAAAGTTTAACAATAATTAGTTACAAATGTATTTGAAACTTTAATCTGTGAAATATGAGCCCCTGTGAAATAATGGCAAATCTTCTTCCAGTGAAAGCTATTCACTTCTATTCACTTCCTTGGAGCTCTGTAGAGGCTCATTTTACTGCAGAATCAGGATCTTGCTATCTCAGTAATTTCCTTGTAGTTTGTTCTGAGTATGGTAAGTCAGCATGATAATTTTCAATGACTGTCACTGAACCTTACTTGAGGAAATTATAATAATGCTGTAGGTAAGTGAGTTGTACTTAATGGAAACATGCATCAGTGACTTTTTTTCCAAATTATAATATGGAGCATTTTATGGTCAGTAGCACAGGCTATGATTAATTTCTTACAGGAGTTTTGCCCTAGAGAGCAAGAATAAGAATTATTTTTCTCTTTCATGCTTCTTCCTTAATTTTTCTCTTTCTTTTAATGGAGCAGAGGCCTTGGGCATGTTATCTTTGTTTGCATGCATTGATTTTTTTTTCACAGAATATGGGTAGATATACCAGTATTGTATTTATTGTACACCTATTATTTATTTATTATATTTTCTTGTACACCTATGGCTTATTAAATACTTTAATTAAAAGGTATTTAACATGATACAGGGATGTCTAAAAAGGCCTTAAACTATCAAAATATTTTTATTTTTCTAATAAAAGAAACTTATTTAAGATTTTATTTTATTAAATTGTGATTAAACTACAAAAATACTTAAAAACCTGTTTTGAAGCAGTTTAAGGGAGTTACATAGTTGCTCTGGTTGCTTGATACAGTCATGTTATTAATCTACTCTTCTGGTGTGCAATGAAGTTTTCAGATTGTTTTAATACTATTCTGAGTTCTTAATTTCTGTGCTGTGACCATCTAGAAACAAACATTGCTTTCTTAGTCTCAATCCCATTATAATCTCACTATTTTTATATTCTTGTGTTCTTCGAGAGGCTCTATTCTTTTAAAGATTTATCCAACAGTTAAATTCAGAAAGCCCATAATTTGAAAGTATGTAAATAATTCCTAGACTGTGTTACTTGATTTTTTTTTGTGGCAGTGTGGCACACTTGACCTTTCAGTGTTTGGGTAACACCTGATGCTTTTGGGATAAACTAGGAAAATTCTTTAAACTCCATTTTTCATAATTTTGTAGCTAAATAAGTGTCATTTTTAAATGAAATTAATAACCAGAAGAGAATAGTACTAAGGAATACAAATATTCAATCAATCACATCTAAAAGGTTCTAAATGATGCTGAAAAAAACCCCTATCATTCACTTTGAAATTATATTACCTAATGGAATTCTGGATCTGGAATATAAAAATGTACTGTGTTTATCAAGAAACCAAAGTTGAAAATATAGAGAGTTAAAGATTGTAAGTAGTAGATGATTTAGTGATATGATCCACATATTAAAATAGTACCTGGATGTCAGAAAAAGTGTGACTTGCCAGAAGATACTTAGTCATCCAGTGAATCCTTTAACAACACCAGTTGGCAAGAAATTGAAATTTTCATTTTTTCTCTAACACTGTCATATCTTACTGAGTTGCATCATTTATTCACAGACTGTCACTCTTTTCTATTTAATATGGTGTCTGTGAGCTGTTCAACTATAAGGAATGAAAATATTCATAAAGTCTTGCTAATGACAAGATATTAATGTTATTCTGGCTTCCTGGCTTCTTCGTGTTGCCTTATGGAAGTAATATTTTCAAAATCTGCAGATACAATTAACATTTCATGTTTCCATAATTGTCCACATATTCACATGCTATTATTTTGTTCTTTTTGGAAAAATTAGTATGATTGTATGGAAAGCTAAAATATATAAACCAGTTGGACTTAAGGAATGCAAACAATAAATCAGGTATTGCAAGTATTTAATCATTGAGCTAATATCAGGATTCTTAAATTCACTGATAACAACATAATGTAGATAAGATTCTTCTGTATGTACATAATTCTTATGAATGTACATTTACCAAATCAAGACCAAGCTGGAGAGAGAAGATTGACTGGCACATCACTTCTGAGTCTGTTAAAGTAGGATTCAAAACTACATTCTGGGAAAGTTCTGCTAATGCTGCAGTTCTGCTAATGCTGCAACAGAAGCATGCAATAATTTTAAGAGCAGCAGCTCGCATGCCTAGTTGAATGTACATTTTGCCCTTAAGAAGTTAAACACTTATAGTAAAAGTGTTGTATTTCAGAATTGGAAATTACTGAAATTGCTCTACTAGATCTCTGTGGCTATTGAGTAGAATTGTTGATCCAGAAGTGATTGGTATTTTTGTGGCTTAATTTCTCTTAGCTGCTTGAGTTTTATTATTTTGAAGGAATGTGGCCTACAATATCAAATTCTTCCATCTCTGGCAGCAATTATAATGAAGTTTAAGGTTCTGATCATCCCTGTTACATGTGTTAATTCATGTATTTTTCCCTGACACTACTTCATTTCAATATTTGTTTTCCAGATAAAGGCTTATATTCATATAATTCAGGTAAATTTTCAGCATGCCAGAAATGCTTATTGCTTCCATATACGTGCAAAGTTTAAGTTGATATTTTATTGGTGTGCTTTTGCTATCTCTTGTGCAGATGCTAAGTTGCATAAAAGTTCTTTGGCTTTTCTTGTCTGCTTTTCAGTAATAGGTCTTTTGTTGGCTTTCTTTCTCTATACTTAACATCTGAGTATTGATATTGAAGCAATATTGTAACACCATACTTGCTTTGCTTGCCTTTATTTTAGGTAGAGCTATGGTAGGAAAACTGTAGTGAGCTTTATTAACTATACTAGCAAAATGCTATTTTGCTTAAATGGTATTAAAAGGAATGCTATTATATTACAGCTGTTTGAGAACTAGTGTAAGTATTTTTAGAATACAGACATGGGGTAAGTGAAGTACTGGCAAAATCAGTATTTACACTGATATATAGTTTACAGTTTCATGTTGATTTAAATCCCCCATTACAAATCCAGCTGTATCTGAGAAATTTGCCTTAATTAAATATAAGTAAATTAATAACATACAGTTTTTACAAATTTAATTTTTTAGTGCATTTCATATGGGATTTTTTGCCATTCCTGCAGTTTTAATTATTGGAATCTCTTTGAGAATTGGTTCAACTAATTATCTTTTAGTTATGTTTAAAAAATGAAACACACATTGTTATGAAAATAGATTCATATCACGGTGGAGAGAAACAAAACCCCCTTAGAGTAGAGCTTTCTTGAGAGTAGTACTAATAAAATCCAGTTTCCGTTACATCTAACATCAGTCTCCTATATTTCTTCTATTCCTTTCTCTCCTGAAATATTTCTGCATTCTTCCCATGTTTTATGATATCTTCATGTGGGAAGAGACCGAGTTTGCTATGGCATCCGCGCGGATTAGACACAAATTTTAGCTTGATAAAGTTTCTTTTTGATTAAGAACTTCTGAGTTTTATCTCCCTGTTCTGTCCCGCCACTATTTTCAAATATCTGTAGGAACTTAATAGAGTTTGATATTTATATTCCTCTGTCAGTGTAGATGAAATTGGTCAAAAACCTCTAAAAACCCACTATTATGTGCAGGAGGATAATGACAGATTGACATGGAGTCAGCAGGACTGCATGAGAAATTAGCTCACACTAAGAACCCTCAGGCAGGGGCTGGATGAATATCAGAGAGCAAATTCTTAAGACAGTTGTTATGAGACTGTTTTGGCGTTGCTTATATGTCAGCTTTGAACATAAGAGAATTACAGGCAATGCTAAGTGACTTTAAGTGGTTGTGAAGGCCTTATGTGAGCTCCAGGGAAGGAACTTCAAGCATGCTTCACTACCCTTTTTTCCCTCAAGGAGCCCACAAAACCTTGTAAAAGCTTCCTGCATTGTAAGGGACTGGAGTGGGAACTTGGTCTGCTTTCTTTTTCCTTTTCTTTTCTCCACAAGAAAAGCAGAGAAGTCCTGAGCCATAAATTTGGCGCTTCCTTCTGTATTTAGGCTGACTCACCTTAATTTTATTTCTCATTCTATCCCCTGTCCTAGTTCATTTTCATATCTATGTTTGTTGGTCATATGGGCTTTAGTAGAGCTTTGAATCTCCTGTGTTAGTCTTCTCTTGAGGTCTATCAGAAATATCAATGGGCAATATATGAAGCACAGAAGATATTTTGTATTATTTCCCCCGTGTATTAATAATAGAGTGAAGAAAATCTCTGTGCCAACTTCAGTTGTCATGTAGAAGGCAGAAGGTTTTTTGGAACCCTCCATTTGCAGATTCTGGTTGCTTTGTAAGAAAATATTTATGTTTGCATATCGTTTCATTCATCTGGGATAGTTCCAATTATTTAGAATATTGTTATGGAGGGAAGCGTGATTCTGGTGAAATAGAATAGAATAGAATATTTCAGACGGCAGGGACCAACAACAGTCATCTAGTCCAATAGCCTAAAAATTCAGTGCTGACCAGAAGCTAAAGCATGTTATTAAATGCATTGTCCAAATGCCTATCAAAAATTGACAGGCTTGGGAAAACCAAAAAATATTCTGTAAACTTTTTTCCAAATGTTTCCATATTATTTTTATTCAGAAATTAAAGCTTTCCATGGCCATGAACACTGCAGCCCATGAAAAGCTTGCAAAAAATAGCTATTTCATTCATGAAATTGAATGAAACACCTCATTTTTTGGATTACATTATTGTTAGCCATGAAGATGAAAAATGCAAATGTTTTTATACTAAGAAACTACTGTATTATAAACTCCTTTTCTGCCTAATAGAAAGTAAAAATGGAAATAGTAAAAAATTAAGTAGAAAGTACTTGCTCAATGGAAATTGAAAACAATGGTCCTAACGGTTTTTAAGTGATGGGGTTTTTCCCCAACCCTGCAATGGAAGCTACATTGCAGGTACTGTGAACTTCCAGTTCTGCTGTGTACATGTTCGTGCAGAGTTGTTGTGCTCGGYGGGAAAGGTAGCCTGAGCAGCATTGCAGGGAAGGAGTAGGTAGGTGTGGAAGGGCAGGAGGATGCTGAAGGTTATCAAGTTCTGGTGGGGAGGTTTTCCATTGTCCCCAACATAAGCTCTCCCAGGAAAAGTTTTGTTGATAGTTTAAGGCTATTAAACCCAAGCTTGCTAAAGGGAATAAGAATATATATTTTGATTTCACTGAGACTGGGGTTACGCTGGATTAAGGCATTTTTATGAGGGTTACAGGAGCATGGGGTCTATTTTGCCTTCAGTCCGTAACTGTAATAACCGTTAATCTTGGTGGAAGGCATTTGAAAGCCTGTATTTACCATCTATTACTGCCCAGCTATCAGACAAAAGGGTAGCAATACCTCGAACAAAGTTTCATTAATAAGCTACATACTAGTGGAATGGCATCAAARAAAAAGTTATCTATAGGCAAACCATTGGCACCAATGCATTTATTTGATGTATCCAGTGTCCTGGGTGTTACGTGCTTAAGCTTTTTACTGAATTCTGAATTTATGTTAGAATGGATTTAAGCTCCTTGCTCTTGATTTTAGGACCATATTTTATAATGTATATGTCAAACAGTTTAAGATATTCACTAAATACTAAATAACGGTTTCATTGACAATATTAATTTGCAATAATTTGTGAGAGGCTTCAATGTCACACTTCCCAGATAAAATATGAATTGCTCTTTCTCTTTTTTTTTTGTAATCAGTGATTCAAATTACTTAATGAAGTAGTATTTTGAAAATACATGACTAAGGTGGGACAGATACCTAAATCTTCAAATTTACATTGTCAATAGGTTAAAAAGAAAATTACAATCTAAAATTAATATATAGCAGATGAAATTACTCTTGCAAAAATTATAAAAAATATGAAACTAACCTGCCAGCAACTATACTGACATTTTGAATACTTGGTTCAGTAAAAGATTTTGACCTGTGCACTTTCTAGTTTGTTCAATTTCTGAAGTTAATGGAAGATGTTTTAAATATGTATAATCTGCTTCCTTTGCAGAAGTTATATATTCCAGGCAGTAGTTCTTGACATTACATATTTAATTTACATGCTTTCCTTCCTCTGTCCTTCCTGAAGGTATTAATTGCCAAAGATAAAACCAAGTAATTAATTCTGCTTTGAATTTCTTCTGACTTCTTTACCATCATTTAAATTTACATTTGTAAGGAAATGAAAAATATTACTTAAATATGATTATTATTTTTCAATTGGTTTAAGTCTGTTAGTAGTGAGAGCTGGCTTGAAGCAGCTCAGGGAGATAGAATAGATGATCTGATCCGAACAAGCTTCATATCTCATCTTATATATCAAGCTTTCATATTAAAGGGATGTCAGGCATTACAAGAGATTCTCCTCTTTGCAGTAGCAAAGACGATTTGAAAAAGCACTGAAATCTGATTCTTCCCTTGTTTTTATTCTTTCTCCACTCCCATTCTTTGGGCAGGTTGCAATCCTGGCCCATTCACTTTCCCCATGCCCCGGCTCTTCCCTGAAGCTTGAATGTCTGTACTTGAGAAAAAGGTCTCTAGATCCTGGAAGATGATTTGGAGTTGAGATATCAGGAGATTCTGGAACACGTGGATGTGTCTTGAGAAGACAGAAAGAGAGAGAGAAAACCCTGTCTTTTATACCAGTGGCCTGTTGAAGCTTCTTAATCTCTTTTCTGCCAKATGTATCCTGTGACTACAACAATTTATAATTTTAGCAATGCAGCTGGGGAGTCTAGAGCCCGCTGTGACAACAGCTGACTATTTTCATCCTCAAAGATGCAAATCTCTCCTCCAGAATACAGAATATAATACTCTAAAAATATGTTAAAGCAGATGTACTTAGGCGTAAATATAAACATAAATAAAAAGCAACCTCAGTTGTAATTAGATTCATTCATAAGAATGAATTAGATGATGAGTAAATGACATCCATTCAAATCATAGTTGATTCAGCCTTTTTACATCTATGATGACACAAACCTTTCCAAGCATGCACGTGATGAACATCAGCAAACTGTTCAGTTGCCCTCATCTTCCCATTCCACAATCCTCTGTCTGATAGAGCCTGAGTAACATCATTGGCATCTCTGCACTGCAGTCACAGACCTGCTGCCAGTGTAGTGTTAGTGTTACCAAAGGACAAAATCACACTGCTTTGCGCTGCCTTTGGGGGCTTTTGCCTTTCGGATCCCAGCCAAAAAAACCCAGTCAGCTAGTAGGGCTCTCTTGCTTAGTGTTTGGTCACAAATATTGTCCTCATTTAATGACCTGGTTTTGAATCAGTGGCTAAGGAGAATGGAGACTAATCCTTCCTGCTCACTGGCATGTATATCACTACACTAATAGAAGGTTCTCCTGAAAATGGCAGCAGGGACAGCGTCACAGGTGGAATGGATGCTTTCTTTTGGGGAAAAAGAGAGATTGGGCCTTTGTAATACTATAATTAAGAAAATAATCAGAGGAGGTTGAAACCTTTTCCTTCATTCCTGCCTAATTTTCTAGGTTCTCTTGAGTGTTAATTGGCATCACTTGCTTGTAATTTTTTGTTTTAGAGAAAGACTTTGCTTCTTGTTATYTCTCGAATTTAAAGAGACTTGTCCCCCACCCATTGTTGCATGGCTATTTCTAAAATTTTATAATAAATTGAGCTAATAACTCTACCATATGAGAATTGCATGACTTTCCCTGAACTAATTTTAATTTCCTATTTGTGAGGAAAGCACCAACCTTTACTGCAATTAAGTAACCACAATTAACCTTTCTTTACTGAAATTGCATAATATATTGGCAGGCTATATTGTTTTCTAAGAATTAGCACGTATCGATCACACACCATCTGTTAGTTGAATAACTTTTAAACTGAGAAATTTTTATCCCCAAAGAAATAGTCTACAGTCTAGCTTATAAATTCATACAATCACATCTTAATTGCTGCAGTGACTTCTGACTTCTCATAAATATACAAACAAATACAGCAGGAACAATCAGAAATATGGAATGATTTGCATATGTAAAGGAATGAAACAATGATGTTTCAGCTCAAAAAAACCCCAAAATGAAAGAGATGACTATAGGAGAATACAGAATGCTGATTCATGTTTCTCAGAATGCAAAAGCTTGGAGGGTATTGTCTGAAATAATAATAATAATAGAAATAAAATATAGGGAAGTTGATTTCACACAATGGATAAAAAACCTGCAGAATTTTACTGACACAGAATATTACAGAGGCCAAGAGAATACTGTGACTCAAAAAGAAATTATATGAGTTTGTGGAGAATGGGTTGATTACTTGTTGTAAACAGAATGGCTGAGGAGAAGTCTCAGCTCTTGTAAGCACACTTTTTCTTCTAAAGAAGGACCTTCCATGATCCTCTGGTGGGTAGGTAAACAAATATTCAACAGTCTGAGAAATGAAAGCAGTTCTTATAATTCAAATATTTCTAAAATTTCTTTAAATTGAAAACTTTTTGTTTTTGTCAAAACTSTCTTAGTACATGTTCTCCCAGTTTTCTGTTGGGAAAGGAAAGTACAGATCCTCCTGTGCCAGTCACCCAGATAGAGCATTAAGACTTATTTGTCCTGGGCTTCTTCAGGTTTACTCCCAGTTTTACTGGTATTTTTGTGTGTATGTTTTTGAGAAGAAATCGTCCTGAGGCAGGAAATAAAAAATCTTGCACGTGATTGAAGGTGTGGTGACAATTAAAGTTTCTTCCTTCTAATCACTCATTTTTAGATGGCCAGAAAATTAGAATAGACACACTATCTTGCTGAAGAACAGGGTTTTTTCACATTTAAAGCAAGTAAATGAATAATTATCAGCCACATGCCAGTGCTTAACTGTGATATCAGCAATCAAATGCTGTTTACAAAATGACACAGAAGACTAAAGTAAGATTAAGCTAAACAAAAACTGACATATATACTTGTCCTACTAGACCTACATTTTGGCTCTAATTGTGGAAATGGAATCTGCTTTTGCCAACTCAGCTCTAGCTATTTTGGTGTACTCTTACAGAGCATTTAATGGTTGGCTTGTGGTTCATGGTACACTATATGTGTGAAGCTGCCTTTTCTCCTAAGAACTCAAAGAAAGTACTATATGTATTCAATATTATTGCTATTACTAATTTTTCTGTTATTTAAAGGCTTTGGGGAGGGATGGTGCCTTGTATAAGAAAACTTGGAAGATGAATGTGATGCCAGTTTCTATATGGAATGAACACAGATATCTGTATATATGGAATAAATATAGATATGAAGCATATAAAAATATTTCATAAAAGCAATGTTGTGATGTATTTCAGCATTTCATTTTATGTTACATTAAAGATTTAGCTGAAAAGAATTGGTACACTCATACACTAGCAATAATATAAATAATTACCTTTATATGCTGATATTAATGCTTCATGGTCTAGTATGAAACCGATACGTTTACTTATGTATTATTGGCAGAGAACAGTTTTAACTTACAGGAAGAGAAATGATGCATTTCTTCTTTTTTTGCCAGGATCCAAAAGAATCAGCGACAGTGAAGTCTCTGATTATGACTGTGATGATGGAATTGGTGTTGTTTCAGGTAATAATGTCTAAATTTACTTGTCTATGTGCAGTAGAAATATATCTTATTTATAATTTATTATGAATTTTACAATGTTTTTCTGGTGAAAAATAAGGGGAACTTAAATGTATATTTTTCCAAGGTACACAAAATAAATATTTTGCGTAATGTATATTTAACCTCAAAAATTACTAACAGGGGGTAAAATAATCAATGTGTGAATGTCCTTGGTGCTTTTATAAAGTGATAAAAATAGCATAAAGGTAGTGTTTTTATTAAATGTCACGAAGTGTTCATTTAATTCTTTTTTGAGAGACATTTGTGGTTGATATATCCTTTAAAATTTCATTATGGAATAAAAACACTGCCAAAGGTCTGAAACAAGAATGCTTAAGGCAGGACAGGAGTTATATCTTGGCAGATAATCTGTTTCACTAAGTATTGGAATTGGGACTATTTGAGATAAAAGTTGTCGTGTGAAAGAATATGTCTCCTCCTCTTCTAAGAGAAAAGATGATACTGTAATCATAGCTGAAAACAATAAAATCAGAACCATATGCTTTTGGTGACTACAACAGAGAACATATTTAGGATCATAGAATCAGAGAATTGTTTAGGTTGGATCATCAAGTCCAACTGCTGGAACCGCAAAGTCCACCACTAAACCTTGTCCCCAAGTCCCACAACCACGCGTCTTGTAAATACCTGCAGGAATGGTGACTCCACCCCTTCCCTGGGCAGCCTGTTCCACTGCTTGACAACTCTTTCAGGAAGACATTTTTCCCAGTATCCAATCCAAAGGAGGCAGCCATGCCACCTTTAACCAGTACTGATGGCTACTGGTATCAGCACAGAGTGGGCTACACATCTCAGCGTATATTCTGTTACCCTGTGGCTGTTCTGAGATTTTTAACACACGGAGTATTCTGTGTTAGACAGTTTCTCATTCTCTTGGGTCAGGTCCAGCTTAAGTGTTTTATAGTGGGTTTTGTGCCTTACTGAGTAAAGGCTGAGCAGTATAATCTGTCTGGTCTACACAGCAGCTGTAAGACCATGACCTGCTTGGGTCAGTCAAAACGTGTTCCTGCCACACAGCCACCCAACAGCATATGGGGTATAGGACATGCTGCTGGAGGCTAAGGAAAAATGTATAGGAAAGAGGAGTCAGAGGAATACAGCTTGGCTTGGAAATAGAGGGAAAAAAAAGAGGTAAGATAGGCAACCCTGGAAACTGTGAGATGGTGTGAAGCTAAGTATTGATAAATACAAACATTTAATGAACTACGTAATTATATGAGTTTGCCTAGTCCTGTTTTAAAAACTGTTACCAGTCTGAGCTCAGATGCATTTCTGTTTTGTCCACATAGTTGACCTTTTTTTTCCCAGCTMTTTCATGGTTATCTCATAAGCTCTACCTAATTTTTGACCCAGGTATGTTACTATTCCATTTTATGGGTCTTGCACTTGCTGGGATAAGGGGATAACTTTTTTTTTTAAAATAACCAGCATGTAAATTTTATGAAAAAGCCCCTTTCTATAAACTGACATAATATTTTACAGACTTTGTGATATAAAGAGGGCACCTCATATTTGTGCTAAGGTTCCAGCAGTTTTACCAGATATAAAAGGGACACTGGGGCTGCAAAACCACTAAAATTTCTGTGTTCCTTAAAACATTTATCTTCAAACAGTAACAGGTTCAGTTTTCAGTTTATTACCTTAATTAGAAAGCTATTTAGAAAACCTACAGCATTTTTATATTCCCACTCCCCTGTTTTCTTTACTACAGTCAGAAGAAAGGAAGGATATGTAGCCAGAGTGGTGTGAACTGCTGGAACCAAAGGGCAGTCATCTTCMGAAGTCCTTTTTTCCTATTTACTGTACTTTCAGTTTTTGACTAGCTTTCTGTCTGTGCTTAGTAATTTCTAAGGCATTCAAGTTGCCTGTCCTCCCAAAAATAAGGGCTTTCATATTGCTGTTGGTCAGTTAAATTAAAAATGTATCAATCTAACTTTGGAGCTTAAAAATAAAGGTAGGAAAGAAGAGAGTTTGATGGGTATATTTCTAGAGTGCCCAGACATTTTTTTCCTGTCCTGGAAGAAGGTACAGAGTTTTGTTGACGTTTTACCAGGTGCTTGAACATCGGCGGGATTCTTATGAAACACCTAGATTTACAACTTTATGATTCTATAAACTCATCTTTTGACAACTTGTAAAATTATGGTCTTTACAGTTCAATGAACGAGTCTACTTCCCTTACCTGAATTTCTGACCTACCTTTAGTACTTTGGCATCTTTAAGCTTTTGAATTTTTGCTGACAATTCTACACATTAGTTGCATTTTAATTCAGCCTGGCTGTGTGGGTAGGAAAATTTGATGGTTTTTAGGTTTTGAAATATTAATTTATTGCCTTTCTTTTTTTGTGCTGCCGTCACTGTGTTTCTAAGTCTTCTGGTTTAATCTTGTCTTGTCTTATCTTCCACTCTCCTTATCATTCCTGTCTCATTTAACGTTCCTCTATTCATTTGTAGACTCATCACAATCTTGGTTTAAATACATGTACTCTTTGCATGAAGCCATTTATCTCTCTTTGTTTTCTTTCTTTCTTATTTACCACAGTTCTTTCATTTTGTGTTTTCAGGTTTTATTTAACATGACACTTTGCATTTTTCCGTCTGCTATATAAATACTACATTACATGAAGTATGTTTGCTAACATCTGCTGAGTACTCGCAATGATCCTTTCCATAAAATTAATCATATTCAAAGTATTGCCCCTGTGAACTAAACTCCAGATACCTTTAAGGAGAACAAAAATTATTTTTTGGCTCCTCTTCAATTTACTTTTATTCATAATGGTTAACTAGATGTCCTTTAAAGTTCCCTCCAAACCCAAACCATTCTGTGATTTTATGATCTCTTGGAAAAATTATTCACAAAATTTATCACTTCTTGTGGCTTGGATCTTAGCCTCCTTAGACAAATGTAATAAACTTTAGTCTGTTGTTTCTGTCAACAGGAAAGGCTTTTAAGAAAATAGTAATAACAGATTGAAAAACTTCAATGTCTTTTTTTCTGGCTACACCTGTATTCTCCATCAGCAGTTGTCACAAAGGGTTATAACATATAACGTATTTAAAAAGCAATTTTTTACAAGATTCTAAAATAGTTCTCTGGAAATATAGTATACATTCATCTTGAGACCAAAACCACTAGAATGGAGTCTCTATTATATTTCATCCTTGCTGGCATTAATCTTAGCATAGGGTAGTGGAATGAGCAGCATTAGCAGTTATGTTTTTGTCTTTAGATTGCTTATACATAGCCCTCAAACAATTTAAAGCATTCTCTTTGCTGTCCTGAACAATAAACTTTGGCCCTCAAAGTCGTCTGTCACCAGCAGTTCTGTGTGGGAGTACATCATCACCTACACATGTCCTTTAGATGCTTGTTGATAAAAGCAATACAGTATTTTTATATTGATTTTTTAAAACKTCCAGAAAACATTATAAAACCAAATTTAAGTTATAACAATAAATACAATTCAGTGAAAGGCAGGTTGGCTCTTTGTGTGGTCTTTTTTTTCTTTCTAGTGTTCAAAGTTGAGTGGGCATTACAGCTAACAAATTCAATGAATATGGACTATAATTTCAAATAGTTTTCTTCCCAGGTACTTTWCAGGGTATGTTGAACCTGCTGTAACCTAGGGAGTACAAGCAGCCGACTGAGTCTGACTTTATGAACAGAGACATGTATTGTAAAGACCATTTAATCATAAAATTCTCACCTATTCCTTTTGTAAGATTAAAATAGTAAGTAAGATATTAATGTTTAAAATTTTGTTCTACACCAATATATCATCTGCATTACAATGTATTATGAAACACTTGTAATCTGAGATATGTTTCAACAGATGAATCATGGAAGAATGTAAGGCAGTGAATTCTGCATAGACTGCATTACAGGTCTCTATAGATAAGAGCTTTTGCAACTAAAAGAATCCAGTCTCCAGCCTTAAGAAGAAAAACATTTATAGTGATAAGTTTTTATAATTATGCAGAAGATAGCAGTATGTTTCAGGAGCAAATAAGAATACAAAGAAGATATTTATTCAGAGGATAGTTAGAGCCAAGTAAATTATGAAAAAAATAGTAACAATCCGTACAGAAATTATTACTGAACTTACAAAAATATTTCTGTGTTTGAAGAAGAATGAAAAGCAATTATCTATTTTTGCTTCATTTCTCAAAACACCTGAGGAGTCCTTTGTTCAAAAGAATTCTTTCACTGTCACATTGCAGCCTTGCTGAAGAGGAAATAAATCTTTTTCTCTATTTGCTGATAATGTGAGCTGAATTTTTATACCTGAATCCTCTTGATTGCTTCTCAAAGCAGATGCAGAACACACACTTTGGTTACAGCTTGAAATCAACTACCTATAGAAAGGCATCTTACAGCATTAGTATATAGAGTGGATTACTTCTATCCCTACTAAAATACGGATTTCATTGTAGATCACCAGCTAGCCCTAAATGGGAGCCTGTAGTGACCCCAGACATAAACACTGACAAGCTTTTTCTTTTATTGTATAATTGTTGATATCAAATGCCCTGCTTTAAAATCTGTTCTTTCTGGGCTCTCCCTTGAGTTAAAAATATTAGTCTATGTATCACAAAATTCGCCAGCCCCCCCTCCACACTGGAAGTGAAAGTCAAGCCATGTTAAAATAGTCCTTATGCTGACCCCCTAGGTCCAGGGATCTTTAACCATTTCCTTACTTTTAAACAAATAATGTATATATTACTTACAACTTTATGCCTAAAGTTCTTTACACATTATTATAATTCTTCAAGTTTTCCCTTGCTTTTCCATTTCTTAATGTATACTTTTCATTTTTACACTTTATTCTCTTATTTAAATTTTTAATGTAATACTTTTACTATTTTAAAAAAATAAATAAATTCTTCAGTATCATTTCCCCAGCTGACAAATCATCTTTCTCTTCAAACATCCAAATTCTCTCAATGCTTTTTTTAAAACTAGTCAAAACTAGTTTAAAAGTATTTTTAAATATAAGCTGTATCACTCCACTTGAAAGTAAAGATGTAATTTGATTCAAGTTTTATTTTCATATTATTATAAATATCAATAGAATTCTCTTCAAGGAAAGTTAAGCAAATATGAGCTCAGTGAACACACTGAGTTTATATTCTACAACAGTCCTAATGTCTACGGAGTGACAAGGGCATTAATAAGCAATGGAAATTACAATGGAATTGAATTCCTATCAGAAGCTCTTGGTGGATACTTCTCACATAAGGGAAAGACTCATTGGAATGAGTTACAATTGTGGTGAAGAGCACTTCTAAAAAGGAAATGCTACGAGAAAAGACTGATAAATTCCAATCAACAGTGTGAAGAAGAGGCTAATTTGGGGGACTTGCTGCACAGGTGAAAATATACATGGATGAGTGCTTAACTAAGAAGAAACATCTGTATAGTACCTGTGATGGTCTGGGTTTTTTTTCCCAAGCTTTGCATGTCATGCTGGATATAGGAACAGCACTGAAAACTCAGCAAGCTCTAGTTTATTACTGTGTGGGAATGCTCTTCCATAAGAAAAGAATTGTCTCAAATGTAATGGGCCTATAAATACCATTAGTGCCATAGACCTAAATGTACCTCTGAGGAACTGAGTTGCTATGCAGCAAGTAACCAGTTGTTCCTGCTGTAATGTTTACTGGTTCCTTCCACTGTGCATTCATTCTTCCCATATTTTTGTAGAATAATATTTTGATGCAAGAAAATTCCCCAAAGCAATGCATAATGTATCTTCAACTTATAGACTATTCAAATATTAAAAATTCAATTTATTTGATCAGTAACTGTCAGCAATTTTTCAGAGGGCATCCAAATTCTTCTTTTAGATGTTCAAATCACCCCAGAAGCTGAGCATTTGTATAAAAGAACTGAACTCTCTCCAAAGTGCCCATGTGTGAAATCTTGGTAGGTTAAGTGTTTCTGGCAATTTGATTATATAATTGTTTTTAATTAGTGCTTGTTCTAAGCCCAACCACTGTGAGTGTTAAAAAGTTAAATAYCTGAAAGCTTCATGCCTCAATCAAGTACAGATGTTAAAATGGAGAAAATGCCACTTAGCATCAGTGTCAGGAACAGGTCAATTATGTTGCCTGTGATGAACAACRATTCTAGTATTGCCTTTCTAGAAGAATTTTCATACAAAGAGTTTCTTTGAAGTAAATGAAGCAGCAAGGCCTCTAAATTAAAATCTTCATTAGTACACTTCAGTTATTTTTTTTTAGGGCTATTTGAGGGCTGTTGATGTGAACTTGATATGTGGAAGTTTGTGATTTTATGAAATTTTGTGACTGAAAGCTGCAGAATTTAAAAACAATTCATTGATATCAATATTTACAGAACATGTACCCTGCATAGCATAATAGTAGCACAGTACAGCTATACTGTGTGGATTAATACTTTAGATCAAATATATTAATAATCTATCATAAAACAGATAAAACTAAAACTTCGGGTCTGAAGAAGCTGTATTTAGTGTGCCCTGTAAAATCCCTCTTTTCATGTATATCAGTTTTTAATGAAACTTTCCCATGAAAGAAAAAGATGGTGGCATTGTGGTTATGTTTGTTATATGTCTATCTTTTACGTGTCCGCAGCTCACAGTTGTTTATCGCTGATTATCTCTATACTGATTATCAGGTTCTGTGTACTCTCTATGTTGATTTAAGAGGCTTGCCATAGTTATAGAGCCTTTGATTCTATGGTAATGACTCAGTATTTATAGCTGCAAGAAGGATAATGTTTATCCTATTTTTACTACTGCTGTAAATAACTGTCTGCTTTGCTCAATAGCAACTCATTGGTCAAGCTGCAGTTATGACCTGTTTTTACTGTCTATAATTTCTTTTCACAAGAAAATATTTTTACTTACTTTCTCTAACCATATTTCCAGGATGTGCAATATTTTTGAAACTGGAAGTTAAATCATACCTACAGTACAGGCAGTTAAATCAGAGCTACATTAACTCTACAAAACTGAAGGATAACTTTGGAATTATCTCATGTTAATGGGTTGCCTTACTGAATCAGCTACTTTTCAATGTTCGAAGAATTTATGAATATAATAATTTTTGTTTTGATTAAAGGAATTATAAATGTCAAAGTTTATTTTCTGGCAGTAAAGCATAGACAATATTAATCTGTTTCTTTGATCACAGCTAAACAGGTCTCATTTTGTTTAAAAAATGTAGCAAAATATAGAAAAACTTAGCGAAATTGACGGGAATGCTGATTGTTTCTGCCTTTGGTATTGTCATAAATAAACAGTACCAGTGTTAGTTACCAGAAAGCACTGCTTGTCTACTTCCAAATTACTGTAAAACACTTATTTGATCAGGATTAGACTTGACAATTAATTACATAGTCATATATTTTAATTTATTGCAACAATACTGAGCAAGTGGTCAACTGTAATAACAAATTAGAGCTGGAGGAGGCTTTTTGTTTCAGAGTAATTATTTTGGTTCTATATACAGATTTAATACAGTCATTAATTTTGATTTACTTGTTCTCACTTTTAGGAATTTTTTAGACAAAGGAGGTTTTTGTTTGTGTTTTGTGAATTGTTTGTCTTGCCCTTCATTATGTTTATTCACATTAATACCTTATGGTATTGTTCATTCCCCTCRTTCTTCGATGACTGTACATACCAAATATTATAATAACTGCTGATTTTTTCAAAGGATCTACCTATTTTTTCATATTACTGCTCCTCATTGTTATCAATCTCCAAATGCAACAAATTCTCTCTGTGTATGCAGAATACAAAGAACCATCTTGGTCTTTTCTATATCAATAGATATGCACTATTAGGATAATAAGACGATATTTCTCTCTGTGTACTTGTACTGTAAATCATGAGTTTTTTTCAACATCTAGAAGTTCATAATAACTTAGGTACTCATTTATGTGTGGTGGATTCACTCTGGCTAGATGCCAAATGGCTACCAAAACTGCTCCATTGCTCCCCTAATGAGTTGGACATGGGAGAGAAAGTATAACTGAAGACTTGTGGGTCAAAACAAGGACAGGGAGAGATCACTCACCAGTTACCATCACAGGCAAAACAGACAACTCAGGGAAATAATTTTATTACCAATAAAATCAGAGTGAGATAATAAGAAAATAACCACCCTAAATTTTAAAACGCTTTCCCTGCACCCCTTCCTTCTCCCTGGGCTAACTTCACTCCCAATTCTCTACCTCTTCCCTCTCAGCTGCATGAGGAGATGGGAAGGGGGGTTGCAGTCAGTTCATCATACATTGTCTCTGCTGATCCTTCCCCCTCACGGGGAGGACCTCTCACTGTATTCCCCTGCTCCAGCATGGGATCCCTCTCATGGGACACAGTCCTTCATGAACTTCTCCAATGTGAGTTCATCCCACGTGCTGCAGTTCTTCACAAACTGCTCCAGTGTCAGTCCCTCCTGTGGGGTGCAGTCCTTCAGGAACCAACTGCTCTAGCATCGGTCACAAGTCCTGCCAGCAAACCTGCTCCAGCTTGGGCTTCTCTCTCCACAGGTCCTCAGGTCCTGCCAGCAGCCTGCTGCAGTGTGGGCTCTCCACTACTGTTACTTTAGCTCTTTTACTTTTGGTTAAAGAATTGCAGAATTGCAGAGTATATTGATTTCCAGACTGACTTGAAAAAAAATTATTTATTTATCTTCTACACTTTACGAGTGAGTGAATAACACTCCATTTCAAACACAGATAAAACTTTGTGTCTCTCCTTTGGTGATTTCAGAACTATGATGCACTGGCCCTCACGTGTTTTGTCAGTGCTTACGCTAATAAACATACTTAGCATACAGGATAAAAGTCTGTCGTTCATTACTGACTGTCAGCTGAGGATACATATAACGTGATTTGATTGCTGTGTAGTGAAGGGAGACTATGTGATCCTCAACATCATTATACTAGTGTAATGTAATTATAACATGCTATTTTTTTCCCCTTTATGTACACATACCAGATACACACAAAGTGGTTTACACCTAAACATAGGAGGAAGAAGTTATTTATGATTTAGGGTGGTTCATATATCCTTGGTCATAGGGCCATACAGTAAATAGGAATACTCAGCTGAAAGTATTGAACATACTTGGAACCATAAAGTGGACTGAATTAATAAGGTTTTGCTTAGGTCCTTATTGGACATTTTCCAGGAAGAAAAATAAGAAAAATCGTGAGTGGAAGATCATTGTACTCTTGGAAGATTCTCATGGGAAATGCATAACAGTTTCATGAGCCAGAATTTTTCCAGTGCCAAGTGGATATCTCTAAGTATTCTTTACTTGGGTACTGTCTTCAGAACAAATAAGTCACTTATATCAGTTGTCATAGCCACCAGGATCTCTCTGAAGACCTATTTCTGCTAAGTATTATAATCAGGTTAACAGTTGCAAATCTTCAATTTCTTATCATTATGTTTTAATTTCATCCTCAGAAAATTTGTGGAAACTTGTTTGAAATTGCTGTATGTCTGGCATCTTTTTTTCACAGAGAGTATTGCACCCTGGGACAGTGAATTCAACTTTTTCAATTAGAAGAAGACAATCACTTTAATACCTCCAGCTTTTTAAAAAGACTTTTCTTAAAAGCCTGTGTAAAATGTCCATGTGGTAGCCTTTTAAGGCAGTGTAACTTGGAAGGCTTTTGCTTAGACCGTTTATCCCTTCTATTAGGCTTATTCAAGATTAGGTCCAGGATGCTTCCTATTTGTGAAGAAATCATGTTTTTTAATTCAGAATCGTGAATGAAATATGATGTCATTGAGTCATTGTTACTTTAATTGTTTCTGAAATACAAGTCTTTCTTGAACCCAATCTCTTTATTTAACTCCATAGTAGCTTCCTACCCCAAATTTTTAAACTTTGGATTAATTTTTAATTATGGACATTTCTATTTGAAATACATTATACACAACAGTTGAAATATAATTTTAATTAAAAATGCAATAATCAACTTTATTATTCTAAGGAAAAATCAGTTAAATTAGTTTTATTATTAATACATCATATTAACCATCAGTGGTAAATTCCCAGTTTGGTGCATGGTGATTAATTTCTCTACTTTTAAAGTATAACTATGGAAACCATAATTGTACTTTATAAAGCATAACAACAGGAGTCAACTTTACGTATGTATGTTTTATTATAAAACCCAAGAACACATGATAACATTCTTGATCAAATCCCATCTTTTATTGTGTTTCTCACTACTACAGATATGGTAGGAAATTTAAAAGTGCGACTTCAGATTCACTGAATATTTGCATTTCTTTTTAGATTATCGACATAATGGGAGAGATCTTCAAAGTTCAACACTATCAGTGCCAGAACAAGTTATGTCATCTAATCATTGTTCTCGATCAGGGTCCCCTCACCGTGGAGATAGTATAGGACGGACTAGATCGTGGTCTCCCAGTGTACCTCCCCCACAAAGGTAAACTGTTATTTAACTATGCATTTATATAAATCTAAGTGGTACTGATCCTGTACCAATACTGGAAATAATCTCCAGACTTTCAAAATGGCAATGCATTGGTTAGACCTTACAAAATTATGTAAAGCCAATAATGTTTTTTCTTACATTATACTGATGTGCCTACTTTATATCTAATTTTATTTTTATTTATAGTTTATTATTACTATATTGTTTATTATTATATGATTATATAACTGTCTCTTCTGCCTATTTATGTCTAGTTTTTCATATAAAGTCAGTACAGTCCAATCTAACAAAAGCAAAATATCTCTCCATATTTTCATTTTCTAGAGCTATTTAGAGGTGCCATGTTCTATAGTATGTGATGGTTTGATATCTCCTTAGTATTCACATGACAGTGAATGTTTTCAACCCTTTGGTTTCTGTAGAATTAAGGTCCTGGGAAGCCGCACTTGCTGCCCTTAGTAGCTTCCTTTCTACTATTTTTTTCATACTTCTAAAGCATCAAGAATAAACTGACAAACACAGTTTTATAGTGAAAGATGTCAACTCCTGATCTTGGAAGGCCTCTGATAACTATTTATCTTGAGAAACAAAGACAAGGAAATTTCTTCCTGAAGTTAGTCCTTTTGGATAATGGCTACTAATTGAATGAATAGTCCTGCGGGATAAGCTTTCTTAAGAGAAAGCAGAAGGACAGATGTAAACAGGAATGAAACCTGTTTTCCAGCACTTTTGTTGCTATGTRTGGGTAGGTTTCCAGATGATGTAATTCGTTTGGAATGAAAGTGGAAATTATTTCTTTTGCCCACAATGTTCACAATTCCCCTTTAATACTGAAGATCTGGTATCCAATATTTCCTGGCAGGTACATTTTCCTGTCCTTTTCTTCTGCAGCCATCCTGATTCTCTTGTGTTCTGCTTTCCTTTCTGTCATCTTTGTTATTTTTGTTTACTTAAAATTCTCTTGACTTCCTACTTTCTTACTTATGTTTTTACTTACCATTTCCTCTAACAGATGTAGATGATATGATATCCTTTTGCATTAGTGAGGTATTAGGATCCCAAATTATCCCACATCATCTCATATAGCTAACAGGCAGAAACTGTGTGTTTGTACTTGAAGTCTAAACCCATATAAAACTATACAGCGTGATTTGAAATGAGACAAACTGTAGACAAAAAGGGGCCTATTCTGGTTTTTACTATACTGATTTCAGCCTAAGTAATTGCCTGTGCTAAATCTCCAGAGGTTATTTGTCTTGGATATAGACATAAATGTGGGCAAAATCTCTTTGTGTGTGTGTATGTTTTTGTTGTTATGTTTTTATGTGTGCATGCACGCTGTGTACATTTTAGGCAGAACTTTAACCCAAGCTGGTAATTAACACTTGTTTAACATAATTGAAAAACCTACTTTTCATTTTCTGGTAGTTTTGCATTTCTTTACATGTTCAAAATGTCTCTTGCTTTTTAACTTTCCTAAGCTAAATTTTTAAATATAGTTTTGACTTTATTGCAGCTGTTCCTACAATGTCAGAATCAAATGCATTATTTATGTAATATTTCCCTGCCCACACAGCAAATCATTTCTTTGAGGACTTGTTGAGCTCAGAAAATTGGGTTATCAGAACTTGAGGATGTGTAGAAAAGAAGTATAATCTATGGGTTAGAGAAATGTCTCTTTTAATTCTACTGAAAATGCAGATGTTCTCAGGAAATCTGTCAGAATTATCAATCACATTTGCACCCTCTTCAGGTGAGTTTGTGATATATGTGCTGCTATATAGACGACCTAACTGCAGTGAGCATGCTGCACACCCAGAGATTTCCCATTACTGACACCTCTGCAGGCTGGAGTTCTTGGGCCATAGAAGTTGCTGTTATATCTTAGAAGTAATTTTGGAGTCCTCAGTCCTTCTGCTTAATTTAATTAATAAACTWCATCAAAGGCCCCCTGCATAGTAGCTGACAAGAAATTGTTACTGCTCTTGTAGTGTTTGCAGCTAATATATTTAATGGACTATTATTCTCTCTGTAGATCAGAATGGAGTTTAGCCTGTGACAGGCACTGAACGGCACCAGGTTTAGCTTTTTCTGAGACTATGCATTTGAAAAAGCAAGATGAAAGTGACTATAGAAAGTAACTATGCTGAAATAGTGTGATAAATCCAGTAGGATGCTCGTCATTCTCTACCATCACCACTTGCAATTACAGCTTTTCACCTGCYTACCTGTTCTCTAGTTGCTTCCGTACATGTTCTGTCAACTGCAAGAAAGTTTCCAATGAGCGAAGACATATGTTGTGAAAACAAATTTTCTTATAGAAGAATGTTCATTGGAAAAAGTGTGTCCTTTTCTGTTGAATAGTAAATCTGTCTGATAAAGGTATCCTTAGCAGAGTGAATCAGAGCTGAAATAGTAGTAACACTTTGAAGCAGAAAAAATATAGTTGTATAGGATGTTAAAAGCATGAAGTCAGAACCTGATAAAATAGAGAGATTTCAAAAAAATAAATATTTATTTAGAACAATAGGCCAATAAAATAATCTTATAGGAAGTGATTTTAGCAGACAGGATGGTACTGAGTTTTCCAGACCAAGTCTTAAATCAGAGTTTAGGTAGGAATTTTGATTGTGTGGGCAGGCAGCCCAGATCTTTGAGAAGTTTTGCAAAGAAATGATAGCTTGAGAAAACTCAAGTATTTCAGTCAAAGAAGAGAAAAGTAAAATAAAATAGTTTTTTTTTAAACATGAAAGAGAAGAAAGACCCTGGGGAAAAGGGTCAGAGAGAAACAAGAGTTCAGTAAGGAGGAATGAGATTTGGTTGTTGGGAAAAGTAAAAAGTTAACAAAGAACAGCAGAGGAACCCTGTTAATGTCCATCCTAAAGTACAAATACACATGAAAATGTCCAATGGCAGGTAAAGGCTATACTGGATTTTCCATCGTCTTCGTATAAATAGGTGGGGTTAAAAGACATACAGAGAAGATGTTGCAGGAAACAGTCGTAGAGTAGAAGAATTATACTCTTAGTATGACTTGCCAAAGTAAACTTTATATTCAGTTTCATGAATGTTGGAGTGGAGAAATGCTTTATGACAGATGAGGTGGAGCTGAAGGCAAAAGTTTATGTGTAGATGAAGTGACAAGAAAGGAAAGGAGAACTGAGTAATATAAAACCAAAAAACCAGAAACTGAGGCTCACACTAGTGCAGATTGCAGTAAAGGACAGGACACAGAAGAATTTATTGGTCTAAAACTTGAATTTGTGTGGAGGGAAGCATGCAAGCTGTTATTTTCAAATCTATAAGAAACAATTATGTTTTAATTATCCAGTAATTATTACAGCTAACTGTTGTCTTCTATCTTCCTATTCTTGTGGATTTGTTTTACAGAGCAGAAAAAGTAAAGTTAGTGTGTGTCAGTAGGTAGGGATATTTAAACTGAGTAAAGCGATCGATAGACAAAGCTTTGGTCTCAAATAGTACAGGTGATTGGCGCTCTTTAACCAAGCCTGTACTATGGGTACCACTTACAGCTAATTAAGCAGTTATGAGTTTTTTCAGATTTTCTACTAGTCAGATTACAGAATAGGTTTTCCAGGACAAAACAATAAGCTATTTTTTAATTCAGATGACAATATTTTCAGCAGGCTGCACTCTACTGTAACAGCCACAAGTCCCCATTTTGTCTTACTACAGTTCATGTCTTTATAGTATAGCCCAAATCAAGAGCTCATGAGAAATTGTTTACAGTGCATGTTTCAGTTAGAAAGGAATTTTTCCTTGAAGTCTGGAAAGACTAAAGAAATTTTGTCTAAGATTAACATTTTTAATGAAAAAAACACATTTTCCTCTTATTTTCAGAAATAACACATTGAAACAAAAAAAGAGAACTCTAACCCCATCATGGAATTGGCACCATTTGCTAAATGAGAATTTTTTTTTACTTTGAGATTTAAAATTATTTGAGTGTAAGTGTATACAAAAGACTGGTCAGCTAACAGATCTTGTTACCAACATGTTTGCTAATAGTTGTCTGTACAAACCAGTGAGAGGATGTCATCCAGGCACACTAAAAACTCAGAATCTGATGTCTTTTATCCTTAGTCGGAATGTGGATCAGGGACCACGAGGGACTCGATCTACGCCTGCCCATTACAATACCCTGAACCGAATGGACAGACACCGCATTATAGATGACCACTACTCCCCGGACAGAGAGAGGTAAATATCTGGCTCGAATTAGAAACAGCTGTAGCCTACACACATCAATGTGAGTAACTTCAGTATGGTAGCTTGCTAACATAAATTACATACCTAATCCCAGAGATTAGCATTTCCCTACTCACTTATCCACTGGTCACATGACACACATTAAAAAATATGAGTGCACGTAAGGCTGTCAAAACTGTCCAGTGTATATTTGCCAGGAGGGAGTCTGAAAAAAACCTATGTGAAAATGTGTAATGTAAAAGTCAAATAGTTTAATTGTCCTTTTTTTTTAAAAATATATTTGTGTGTGTTATATTAGTGAATTCTTTAAGTATTGAATGTCTTAAAAAAAAATCTCTCAGTAAACTTGGTTATTTTTGCTCCTGAATAAAGAGGTATAAAAATGAATAATTTCAGCTCAGTGTTAATGCAATGCTCCCATCGGATACAGTGCAGTTCACAGATGTAACAAAAGTATATTTTGTTATGTTACATACTGTGTTTGTCTTTGCTCAACCTTCTGAGACACTTTGTAAAAAAGAAAAAAATAAAAGATTAGGGCAGTTGTATGAAATTGGGGTCTTTGTGTTTAGAGGCACATCTGACTGTGACTAATGTTTTGTCTAATGGAACTTCCCAAACAGTAAGCAGAGCTTCAGCAACCTCTATGAATTTTAATAATGTAAAAAAGAATTGCAGCAATAATTGAACAATGTAGTTAATTTTGCTGAATTAATTGTTGAAATGACTTTATGAAATTAAAAAAATTATTGGTCTTTTCCACTTCATTGTCTTCAGGTCAGAAAATTTAGAAAAAAAGCATTTATTACCTTCAATTTTTAAAATCTTCCAGCTTCTTATGCACCAAGTTGAAAACTCTGCACTTTATAATGAGAGGCATGATTGCTAGATATTGTCTCATTTCATAATTGCATGTAGCAAGGAGTGATACAGATATATTTTGTAATCTTGAGTGATATATGACTAATATTTGAAGTTAATACTTTTAAAGATAGCCATTACAGGTTATTCCTTAAGTGACATCAAAACACATAATTTGGATTCCTAACTGTAATGCAAAGAATTTGAGAAATCAGTGGCTTTTTGTTAGCAATATTGAACAGAAAAGGCTAATATTTCCTAAAAGACCAGTAATGTGATGGTCAATGATTATATGGAATGCAAGACAATATTCTTCAGAATATTATATTTTAATTTCAGAAAAACAAAAAATTAGTTGTTCCCAATTCGATGTTACAAAAAAAAGTATCAAAAGGAATTAAAAAGCAAAATGAATTAAAAAYCAAATCTATTCAAAGTGATTTGTAATTTAATTTGGTGAATAACAAAGTCAAATGGTCAAAAATAAAGCTAATGAAAAAACAGTCAAGTGTTTATCATCCAGAATAGTAACTGTATTCATTACAAGTATAGTAGATCATAAGTGAACTTCTTTTTTGCATTAAACTATTTAATATTTCTGTTTAAATCATGGAAATGAAAATCTATTTAGTTGGCTGATTAGAATATCTGATTTTCATACAGAAGGCAATAACTTGAAGATTCTGAGCTGTTTCCTTAAAAGAAGATTACAAAATGCTTTTGGGATATATGTTGATTTTTATGTTGATTTTTAGACCAGTCATCCTTGAAATAGGATCTAAACTTGTCCTTAGAGCCTGTATATGCCTTATGGAATGCTGCTGCCTTTGTTCACTGTGCAAGTTCATTTGCTGTCTCCCAGACAAATGCAAAGCTGTGAAAGGTTTCTTGAAGTACTGTACCACAGTGTTTTTACATCACTTCAATCAAATAATCCCTGCTGGACTGACTTGACTTAAAGAAAAAAATAATTGTTTTTTTAGAATATGTGAGAAAAACAATGTCAGTAAATTGTTGGTGATTAGATTATTGAATTTTCACAACCATTCTAGATTAATAGATATTTGCTTGATAAGTGTACTCTGAATCTCTGAACACAGTTTTATATGTTGTCTGTATTTTCCAAAACACACAGAGAAATTCTCCTCTTCGTACATGGTGAGTGGTTGCCTGTGAAATCAAATTGTTGATTAGTTATGCCCCTATTGCAACATGCAGTCTCTGAAGCATATTGGTTTTAGGCAACACTGGAGAGAACAGGAAAAGACTATTCCCAAATATTTATCATGTTTTATAGTCATTGTTAGTTTATGAAGGGAAATATTATTAAACTTCAAATTTTGTTAATGAATATATGTTAATTGAATATTTGTGATACTGTGTCACTATATAATAACCCAATGATGTTCCTAAAGTAGCTCTTTAATGGTATTGCTCCTGAAAACTGCTGGAACTGCAGGCAGTTGGGAGAAGTCAAAAAACTGAATTTTTGTATAAGTTTGTAATCTCTCTACGTCATCCACACTTGGCTCTGAAAACAAATCACATTTTGCCTTCCCACAGCTCTGATGGTTTCTTGTTTCCATGGTCCATTTATCCTTTGAAGCTGATTGCAAAAAGGGGATTTTGAAACAGTGCCTTCTTATAGACATGCTCGGTTGCTAAGTTAAACTATGACTAAGAATATGAGTAAGCAAATTCTTTCCTTCCTTTTCTATATAATTCAGCATAAAGTTCTCTAAGGTGTATAGCACTAAGGAGTTAGTTGAAACCACATACAAAATGCCTAATGACCTCAAGTCTAATGGCAATGTAAACATTCCTTCAAAATGGAATGCATAGTTAGAATAGAAAATAAAATTATTTTTTAAAACCCTGAAAGACACAATTTTTTAAAAATGAATTAGAGATAATTTTAATTTCAAACACCAAACCCATAAATATGTCAAATGTGGCTATTAAATCATATACTTATTTATATATTGTAAGGGCAATGTTACAGTTTAAATTTGTATCTGTTGCTGTATTATCGAAAGTGTCAAATTGTCCTGGGTACACTACTAAGTGAGAAATCATGTTAATTTGTTACCTGTATATTTAATATCGGTCTATTAGTTAATTTTTGTCAAAATGTGAGGGGTTTTGTGGGTACTCATGCTCTTATGAAATAGCCTAAATTTTTAATGTAAAGAAATATGAATGCTTATGACCTAATATGGACCCAAGTTCCATAAGAACTTTTATCTGTAAGGGAATAACCTTGTAATCTTCAGTTCGACATGTTTTAATAAATTCTCTAAAGCTAACTTTTACCTCACTTGAGAAACTGAAACTAATAAAATTGTAGAAACTACAGAGAAAATTTTGGAAACAGTCAGATTTAACCGCAGAGTTTTATATTTAAACTATGAATGTAATTAGGTGAGCTGGAGGAAAAAATGTCAGAATCTTAGGGTAGTACAAAAAAAAACCAAACCAAAACCCCCAAACTATATCTGTGTGTTTCTTTCTGAAAAATGTATCAGCAGGTAACAACAAACACCAAGACAGTGTGAGAAAATTGTACTCAGGGCCACAACTCTAACAAACCTAGATACTATTTGGCAACTATTAATTTAACTAAATTCTTTATCCTAGATGGGTTCTCCCTGAGGCATAAAATTGGTAATGGCGAATTTAGTACAGATATAGCAAGCCAGAGCATTCTGAGAATGCCTAACTCAAATAGTCTTGCAGGAGAAATGTATGAGAAAGCTCCTAAAGTATAATAACATATAAATGTTTTTCTACTAGCCACTTACAAGAAAACAAGAGAATAGGGAAGTTAAATTGAGTCCACTATCCATTCATCAAAACAATTGCACACTTTCCATTTTAAAGAACAAAAGTTGCTTTGTGTTTTGTTAAAGTAATGGGGTAGTCATAGGCATGGTTATTTAGAGAAATATTCTCCATTATCTTGAAATCACTTCAAAGATGTTCTCTGGATGTGCTGGGACTAGCACGACCATCATACTGCTGTTACTGAGAGGAGATTTCGTTTGCACACTTGAATACACACTTTGTTTTTTTCATGCTGTTGAAGGCATGTGGTTTGGATTTTTTTAACATAAAGTAAGTGGTGAAATACATGCCAAAAAATTCCATTTATTATAATCAAACCGGTGAAGACCAAAATAATTCACTACAATGAGTTTGTTACCTGTTAGCTAAAACACTGTTTAAATACCTGCTTCTGTTATTTAACACAAAATTAAATGTGGGCAAGAGCAATATAAATTCTGCATTTCTAAATGTCTTCTTACACTGTGGAATTGCTTTATCTATGGGTAGCAGGCTCCTAATCCAATATTGTTATCAGGTAGGTGCCAGATTAGGTCAACCTAGGAAAAGATTTTTTTTTGAGATATTTTGCCATAGTAAAACACTGAAAAGAACAGATTTTTTTTTTGACATTCTTTATTAAATACACAGCTGAATAATATGTAATTAAGTATTCATTTATTTATTAGTTAGGTAATATTTTACTGTAAAATCATTTGAATCTAAATTAAAAATACAAAGATACTGTAAAGTATAAAGGGTTMCTGATATTTTATTTGGAAATTATGGGATAGTCTTTTCAGGTTTTGATTGTGTGTGTCATGTGGGTATGTACTCACATGTGAGTATGCAATGTCATTGCTTCTTTGCTTCTTTGAATACCCAGTAAAGTAAAAGAAATGCATTGCCGAAAATTTGCTAATAGCTGTTATAAAATATTTGCATCAGCTTGAATCTCAATAACTGCAGTGTTTCTTTAAGTTATTTTTCTCATTTCAAATCACTGTTTAATCACACAATTATCTGCACTGTCCACCTGGTGCCTCCATGAGTCTGCTGAAGGATGATTATCTCCAGTGGGGATGTTGGAGTAGGAAAGTGGCAAAGAAGAAGCTTTGAGCCAAATTAAAAAAACCGAAACAACAACAAGAGTCATAGATACATTCCTCAGAATAAAATGCACCAAAAAAAACCCCAAGCCCATGTTAAAAATAAAGCAGTTCTGATAAAAGACTTCAGTGTTACACCTTCGGAGCAATCACTTAAAATGCAGTATGGGGAGCACTGTGATAATGTGATACTGATTTTCTTATTAAAAGTCATCTTAATTGAATATGTGTCAGCTTGTCAGCTCACAAATTCTCTGCTGATAATTGCTATTGTTTCACAACTAAAGTCTTCAAACTGTTGGTTACAATCAGTTGGAATATTTCTAGGATTTCATCTATCCCAGGGGATTAGCAGGAATTTTTATAGAATTGATGTAACAAAAAGTATCCATACCATTATTGGTGGAAAAATGGTTGATGTTTATAAGTAAAGAAAATCTGTTTTTTGATTTAAAAACTCCAAACTATTAAATAAAACGATTATATTAATATTTTCCATGAAATGTAGCAGGGGAAATTACATAACCAATGCTTTATTCTTGAATGGCATTTGACAGGTTCTAAGGGTTAAGAGCTTCACATTTTATTTACATAGTTTGTTGGTGTGATTTGCCAGGTGTATGAAGCAGCATGGAAAACATTCTGTGACAGAGAACATTAACTATTGCTTTATTCAGATGAGAATATAAACTTTTAGAATCATATCACTGTACTCTGAAAAAAGTAACCAGTTGTAGTAGTTCTTTTCCATTGTTAAAATGAGTAAGCTGCTAATAGGAAGTAAAGCACACCTTTTCTCTGAACCCACATTATTTTACTAGTTCCAGCTCTTTTTTCCTTGAACAGTTCTGTGCTCAACCTCACAGCTAATTTGATCCCAAGGACAATTTTTTACTTCATTCCTTCCCACAGTACTTTCCCTAAATTTCATATGGCAGCTCTCTCTTTTCCCTTCTACCATTTTCAGTGGCTCTTTTCCCCCTACATTTCCACCTAATTAACCCAAAGAACCACCTGTTTCTTACTCTGCAGTCTGATTAAGCTAATTTCCATTTTGTCACATTGCTAGTTTTTCAGAAAATTGTAACTTGAGAAGTTTGGGAGTATTTGGTTAAAGGGAAATTCATACCAGTAAAAARTTATTTTTTAACAATTTAAATAATTTTATACTTGTCATACATTTAATTTGCTATTTCAGTTGAAAAAATGTAAAGGAGTGTTACTAAAAATAGAAGATAATACTATTGCCAATGATACAATATATACTTTAATTGCAATCAGATAATACACCAGAAAAAGCTGGCTATGGGAATAGATAAACAGTGATACGATGAGAGAAATTTCTTGTGTCAACTGAGTTTCACTCATGCAGGCTCTAACAGAAAGGAACAGAAAGTCTTGTTTTGCATTCAGAATTATTTATGAATATTCCAATAAGCACAAGATTGTCTGGATGTAATAGTACTCCAGTACTTCAGCCTTTCCACAGAAATACTTGGGAGTGTACTGCCCACTCTGGTAGGGAAGCTAGAATGTCAATCAAATCTTAGGACCTGGTCACAAAGAATGAAAATTGAAAGGAATATATTATCTTCTAAATGAAATGCCTCTTCTTTACTATTGAATAAAATATCCCAAGCAGTTGAGAACAGGTTAAACTCTGCTTCCACAGGAAGAACAAAAAGGTATTCCATGAGGCTCAAGTGAGGGACTCTGTGTGTGAGTGTTTTCAGGTGTGCTTCTGAGACTCTTATGGTATGTTAAGCCTGTTCCTGGATAGGCAATCTAATCAGTTGCTGAATCACTGATTTCTGTTTTCTTACCCTAATGGTTCATTGAATTTTTATGAATGTGTAAGAAGATGGACAAATAGGCAAGCAATATCAGAAAAATGTTAAGTCATTTTCTGTTCACTTTAAAAAAAGGCAAGTTATCCTGTTTGCTTATATATCTGGAATCCTCTTGTCAGAAGAGTGGAAATCTGTTTTCACCTGATACAGGGGTGTGGAAGGGGATGGGGGGGTGTGCGTGTACAGTAATGATCATATTGCAAAACCTATAATTATTAAGTTATACTAGCCTTATACTTAGGTTAGACTAACTTCATTATTTTAATATAAGTAAAATGAGTTGTTGCTGCAAATTTTCTGTCTACGCTATCTGTAACAAAATAGAAAATGTTTCATAAATCTGTGAGGATGCGGGTTAGCATGTTCATTTTGCCATACCATCATTTGACATACTTCTGCCACRGACTACTATAAAGTAGGAAGTAAGGAATATGTGATAAGAGGCTGGAAATCTAAATCAAGGTTGCAAAATAAAAAGTATGCTGGAGTTCTTTTGTCATATTAAAAATCTGCCGTATCTAAATTTTGTCCATGTTTCCATGGTCTTCTGAGAATTGCCATCTATATGTGCATATGGGATCATGATTTTCATTAACAACTCAAATCACATATTTAGTTTAGATGGAGATCTGGAACATTACTCAAGTTCTTTTGCACTTAGGCRATGTAAAGCTTAATGTTTTTACTACATTTATTTTATGATTTTAAGAGCTTTAGATTGGGTATTAGCCAAAAGAAAGTGGTGTATGTTTCAGTTTTGGACATTGAGAATTAGATAAGTCATAGGCATTTTTGGCATTGCTAACATATTGATAAAAGCATAAAGAATTTATTTTAACCTAAATACATAAAAATGTATATTAATATATTTAATAATAAAAAACCCCTAGTGTGGTATTGGCTGGGTGCTCGGAATAAAGATGGCATTTAAACATTTCACTCTGCATGTTGAAATACATAAAGTACAGGAAAATATGCTGCGTCAGACCTATGCTGCATCCTTTGACCTATGTGATGTCAGTCATTCTCTCTCATACTGATGTGGCATGGACCTTTCATTTCTTTTTGACTAACCATGCATATTTATGGAAAATATTTCTGTGCTTCAGTAGAAACCATTTTCAGACACAGACACATGCTTACATGAATAATATCTCTATAATGATTATTGTTATATAGTTAGAGATTTTATGGAAATGCACAAACATTGTTAGGTTGTATGTTCTTGATTTATAATGAGTGCCTGGTACTCTGGAAAGTTAACATGATAATTCATGGATAAAACTCTTTTTTTCGTTTTAATTCATCCAGACATAGTCTTCTAATTTATTGTGTTGCACTTGTAAGTATATTTTATAGTGAGTTATTATCTATTATCTAGAACTACCTGAAAGGAGGTTGTATCCAGGTGGGGGTCAGCCACTTCTCTCAGTGACAGGACAAGGGCAAATGGCCTCAAGCTGCGCCAGGAGAGGTTCAGGTTGGATATTAAGAAAAATTTCTTCACTGAAAGAGAGGACAGACTATGCATTGGAACAGGTTCCTCAGGAAATGGTGGAGTTACCATCCCTGGAAGTGTCCAAAAAAATGAGTAAAGTGGCACTTTACAATATAGTCACCATAATGGTATTTAGTCAAAGGTTGGGTTCAATGATCTTTGATAGTGATTCTATGATTCTATTAAGAGTTAGATAGCATGGGTAACATGGGCTCTGAAAAAAAAAGAAAAAGTATGAATAGCCAGAGGATCACGTCAAGCTTACCTCACTCCTATATATTGACAAGCAAAGTTCTGGGTGGTGAGGAAACTTATTTTAAACTTGTTAAAAGTTATTACATATCAAATTGTATAAGTGGTTGTATCTAAATGCCAGCTTACTCTGATTCTGAAATCCTGAATTGAATTTTAAAAAAAAGAAAAAAGGGAAAAGATTGAAAAAAGATTGAACTGCCTGCCAAACTTTCCCAAGCAAAAGGCCCAGAACTTGGTAAGAACACCAGAGTTCTGAGTTTCTAAAAGTATTAGAACAAAACTTGATACCAGAAGTTGGGTAATTAACATGGTGTGGTGGAGATATGAAAAGTTATTAGGACTGAAATCATAAGCAGAACATCAACTGATGATGTTTCATTCACATACAAATAAGTGATGTGAACAGTCTGTGTTCTTTCTTACGGACAGTAAGTAATCTACTTGCAAATAGCTATTGCATTTCCATGAAATTCATGTTCTGCAACACATTCCGCCTGAAGTCCTAGTGTTGTTTAAAGCTTTGCTTTCTAAAAAATGGTTAAATGTATTGTATTTATTGATGTCATATGTTTTTCAAAGACTACCAGGAAAACTGGTCAAGAATTCAATGGAAAGATAAAAGTGAAAGTGAATTGTTAAAATTAAAATGTCATCTACCAGCTGGAAACACTTAATTGCTTATTAACACTAGAGCAAGGGTTTTGAGGTGTTAATTCCAGTGTTGCATCTGAATCATTTAAAGGCACATTCATGTGGATGTAGCCTGGGAATGTCACCATGTAGCGGAGAGAATAAGCTGGTATGCAGTTGTTTGCCATCGTCATACATTTAGCTGCTGTGGGATAGACTCCAACATTTGTATTTGATTGTTCTTCCTATGGGTGTGCATATATTCTAAAGAAAATTTTAATAATATGGTGAAATTTTTTTAATGTTTCTTGGCAGCATGCTGACTGCCAGGCTGTTATGGGTAGACTGCTTTTAATACTTAGGTCTGTGCATTAGTTTGAAAACACTAGTAGTTTTTTGCAGCCTGCAGTGTAAGCTCTATGATTATTTTCATTATTGTTAGTCCTCCTTCTTCAAATTTTCAGTGTACCATGTCAAACTGGGACCTGTTGAATTGTGTACGGCTCCTCATGCATGTAACAAACTGCAAAGTTTAAATTGCATAATCAGGGATTTAAGTGAGTTTTTTATAGTGGTGACTCTGCTTTTGCATTTATTTGACAGGAAGTGAACACAAAGACCTCTTGTACTATATATAATTGACCTAATATGCTTGTAAGGAATATTTACATGTGGGTGATGGTACATTTTATCCTCATGCAAAAGAGGCAAATATAATAAGTGTAGGTAATACACATATGGGTAACAATGTGTTTTAGTCCTGGAAAATCATTAATTATAAGCATATTAAGATATGTGAAATAAAAATGGAGGATAATCATGAGGTTTTCCATGTTTCTTGTGAAGTCAGTTTACACTTCCAATGTGGACTGTTGTGATTAGACATTCCTTTGAAACACTCCAGCTTCAGGGAAGTTGTAGACCAGAGACTGCATTTCAATAATTCCTTGTTAATGGTAAACCCCTGTCTTTTCCAGACCTGTGTGCATATATTTATATTAAAAGTGAAATAACTTTCTTCTATTTTTGACAATTGGAAAATATCCAGTGTTGTAACAAATTATTTAAAATATAAATAACTTCGTTTTATTATTTTGAAACACATGTATTTGGGTTTTTTTGGCATATTCTGTTCCTGATGTTAGATCTCTTCATTGTTTATTTAAATGATGAAACACTTTCATCTAAATTCACTTTTTATCACTATCTGATCAGTATTAGGAGAACTTACACTTAGAAATGGGAAAGCTCTGGAGCTATGTGGGTCACATTTCCCACATAGCTTTTTCAGGCAGACCAGGTAAACCTCTTCCAAAGATATTATTCATACTTAAGTTATAACTGCCTTCAAAAAAGGGAATAGGCAATCTGACTTCTAGAGTTGCTTTCAGAGAGATATTTATGCATCTTTTCTGCCTAACTGAAATACTGTAGAAGATCCCACATTTTAGCTGTCTGCTTGATCCATAGTCTCCCACTGGCTTCTCAGAATAAATGTGTGAATCATCTAGATAATTTTATCTTTAGAACTGTATATCATATTATTTTGTTAATAAGTTCAGTACTCTTAAACAATGCTTTTGTAGCTCCTGTATTCTCAGATTTTAATATTTTCTGTTTTGTGATGTGTATCATTCCTTCTCCATCTTATTGTCTCATATCTGTATTTTTCTTTCTGCCATCAACTCAGTCATTATGTTACTTTACCTCGTTCCCGGTACACCCAGTCCACAGATCACCATTACAGGGATGTCAGGTATATGTTTTCCTCTGTGTGACTATGTGTGGATAATGCATGTACTTCTATGTACCTACATGTCCACTTCTGGTTTTATTCGTCTGTGCATAGTGGTAGAAAACTTAGAAGTTGATTTAATGTCAGCATTAGCTTTGTTAATACAGTGTGTACACAAACACTGGTTAATTCTTCCTAGGTTCCACTTAAATATTTTCTCCCTGCCAATAGTCTATAATTGGTGGTCCACAAAGATGATGCTTTATTTACATCAGTCTAATGTCTTTTAGAAAGTAAATAAAGGAAATCATTTAAATCCGCAAACACTAATACCTGCTAATGCTGTGATTTTAATATACAGAAAAGCATATATGTATGGCTGTGTTAAAGGTTATGACAAAACTGGAGTGTGATACCTTTCTCATACTCTTGTAGCTGCAAGCCAATATGCTTTAATTTTTAAAAGTAGTTTTGCAAAATAACCAAAGTTCCAGTCATGTTATGTTCCAGTGTTTTGTTCTGTTGCTGACATTGCTTGCTTTTCATGTTGTTTTGTCCTCATTTCATCTTTTTGTTGCTTTTCACTGTGTTCACCCGTTATGTTTTGGCAGCCAGGATCACACAATGTATCCTCTATTTTGTGAAGATGCAATCAGATTACTCCGCTCCCGTAAGATGTGCCGTACCTATTCTGAGGGTGCTTATTATGATCTTGAGAGGTATAATTGATGTGGAGTATATCATTAGCTCTGCCACATGGAGAGTGCCGTGTTTGATTTCCAAACTGAGAATATGATCTATGTTTTAAGAGATAAACACATACAGTGAATATGTTTTATAACATGCTGGGTATGTCTGCATCTAAAATTGGCTACTCAGGGCTATGGGTAAATCCCAAGAGATGCTGAATAGCTTTACAGAAGCCAGTTTTAAATTAGGTTATATGGATATTATATGTCTGAGTCTTTTATAACCCTTATTTTTGCTGGAATTTTCCAGAGTGCTTATAGCATTTATTATTCTTTGAAATAATAAGGAGAAGCCTATGTACTTTAAAGTACACAGGAGTGTCTTTCTGAAATCTTATACTTTGCTTAACTGAAAAATAGAGTGACAAGTAAAAGTGTATGCTTATGTAACCTTATGTTATATATATTTGTATACTGCATATTCTGTAATTTAGGAATACTTGCATACATTCACAATACCTGTGTGTGATTGCAGAACATCCTACTTCCTACTTATACATGAAATATATGGCAGAGAGAAATTGAGCCCATAACAATTTCAATGAAATAATTTGCCACTTGAAATACAGTGGCTTATAAAAGGTGCTGTTGAAGTACTGTGATTAAGATATTTTCAGAAATATTGCAAACCAGGAAAAAGTTTACATAGTTGTGTGTGGATAAAAATAAGAATATCAAATTGAAAACTGTGAGCCAGTAAAAAGGACATGGCGACTTCTGATCAGATATAATGCTTGATATAGGTATTGCTTTACAAGAGGGGCCATGTAAAAATTTCCAACGCAAGAAGTAAAGAAATCTTGATATATTAACTTCATGGCTGCCCTCTGCATATGTGTCCCTCTGAGAAGTTCATTAAGGTTTGCTCTGGATTCAGATCGTATGTCACCATATTTTTAATTAAATGTAAAATTACTTTTGGATGCAGAAACAAAAAAGGATCTGAAAAATCCTTCCAAAGACCTATTGCTTTCTAAAAATTCTCCAAAGCTACAGTATATTACTCATTATAATATTTAGAACTCAGTCAAACATTTGTTTTGAAATGATGCTGTTTTACATGAAACCTAATATAAAGAAAGTGTATAAATAGTTCTGTCCACACGTAGAAACTTTGATAAGGAGAGGGATTTTTGGTTTGTTTTCTGAAARTGTGATGAAATGTGATCATACATATGCTATTTCAATAATTAATTTTTATATAATTTTTTTGCCTTAGATATATACTGTGACTTGCACTAGTTTATCTGAACCTGTTTCAGATTGCTGGTTATGTCTGTGACTGTTCAGATATTAGTGAAAGTTGAAGCTATTCTCAAATTTTCCTACTTTGAGGTTCTTGACTTGTAAGTCTTAATCTTTGTTTCTACAGAAATTAATGTCTCAAAAATAAAGTAAAATCAATGACAATAAAGGGCAAAAGTTACAATACTTCATAAAGATGAAAAAGCTGGAATTTAAGCAGCAGAGATAGAGAATATCTTTTCCAGGGCTTTATTGAACAGAAGGCTATTAAAGCTACTTCCTCCTGAGATCAGAAAGGAAAATCCGACATGAAGTGGAATATTTCTAGCTCACTATTAGAACAGTATCTTGAGATTCCTTGGGCCTAGAAACTGATCCTGGATTCCATGATCCTCTTGAATCCAGGCTGCCTGTGGGTAACATTATTGTTCAAGTTACTTGACTCATCTTACCAGATGTGAACTCCTCTGAGTACCTCACAGAAACAATCATAGTTCCTAGTTTTTCATCCTTATTGTCTTTCTGTATTCTGACAGCGATTTAAGGACCATTTAGAGCATAATCATTATCCAGTTTCTCCTTATACTTGAAAAAATGAAGTAATTTCCTATTCCTTATTTTTATTGGACATATATGAAAAACTACTCTTTCAACAATATTTCCTCTTTTATCTTTACACTTTTCCCCAGCTCAATGCTTACTCTAAAATACATTATGTTGTAGACCAGGGTGTGAGGCCAGTCTTCTTCGTTCCATCTACTTAATCAATGTCTTGTTGACATTGCAAGCAACCACCTCTCTTCCTGTCTTTCACTTTATTAAGCATATGAAACAATTTTCCAGTTTCCACCACTCATCAAAATAGCAAGTATTATTCTCTACAGTCCGGCATTCAGGGAGAGTCTCTCATGTGGGATAGAGAGTTTTTTATCTTATGTCACTCTGAATCCACTGGTCTATGTATCCTGCAGGCAAATATATCATACAGATACATAAGTCAAAATTACTTACCTTCTTTGTTATTCATGGTTCCTTTCATTGCATATCTTGCAGTTATTCAGAGCCCATTAACTCTTCTAGCATTTTTTCTTAATTTTTTTTCCTCCAGAGTGACTACTTGGTTCTCTTTCATCTTTGCTGAAGCTTTTTTCAGTTACTATTTATCAGATGTGATAGTCTTTAGTTCATTAGTTCTAGGACACATTCATTTTATCAAAAACCTTAATTTCTGAGGTCATTCTTAGGCTATGGCATTCATCATTTTGTCTTTCTCATAGTTCCCCCCTTTTGAAGAAGTCCTACTCTTTTCCTCCCAAAAGTAGCAGAGGCAACATTGACAAGATACTTACTCCAGCACGTCTAAGAAAGGCAATAGGCACCTGTGCATGTTTGGTGATTTCAGAGCCCTTAGGACCTGGGATTTTGTCAAGAACATCCCACTGCTCAGTACCCCACCCCAAGTTTCCTTGACTGTTCAATGTGATAGTCAGCACCAGCTGGTGTAAGTTCACAGTGCTGTAGGTACTCAGACTGAATATACACAAGACATCTTGGCTGGACTTGTTGAGCTATACTTACACTTCTATAGAGAAATGTTCTCAAGATTCTTATTCTTATCCTTGTGTTTAAAAAAAAAAAAATTAGCACTTCATTCCAAATAAAAATCTGCTGAAAACCTCACTGTATGAAATTCTTTCTCAGCTTACCTATCTCAGAGCTCAGCTTAATCAGCAAGTACACCACACTACATGCTATTATTTTTTCCACTTGGCCTTTGAATTTAGTATTTGTAAGTCAATAAAAGCTGGTTGTGTATATTTTGCGTGGGATGTGAGGTTTATTTCAGGAAGAATTTCTGTTCTTTCACTTAAGGAAAGTAGATTTTGCTTCCATTTTTTTCCTGACTTTTGCTTTACTCATCAGAAATTTTCTAACATCCACATCCTATTTTTGGTGAAATTTCTCAGTTGCTCAGGTACTAATTTCCTGTCAAAGCAACTTTTTACTCCTATGAAATATGTGTGTATTGATCAAGTGTTCTTAATATGTTGTTAATTATTTCTGAATAGAATTTGAAAGTCGAAGTTTAAAATTACATCTAATATATATGAAAATATATGTTCAGAGTATACTGCTGAACTGTAGATAAATGTGCTCTATCTTCATTACATCTTAATCATACAGTGTAGGAATAATACAGTAAAGGAATACATAATGAAAAAAGCACCCTTTCAAATGTCTGAAATATCTGTGCTATTTATTCCATATTCAGGAGGACTAGGCAAGAGAGAAGAGTGCCTAATTCATATTATGATGACACAGCCTATACTCCTGAAAGGTATTTTAATTTATATGGTAAAAATAGATGAAGTTGAGTAATAAATTTTTATGAAGCGTAGTCTAAAATTTCTAACTGGCATAGATTAATGATATTTAAATTTACCATGCACTTGATGCTGTATTTCTCTAAATACAGAACAACTAATCTCCATAGTGTTAAGTACCTCCTTTTCTCATTAGCCCACCATTAATTTGACTTTGGATTTTTTTTAAGCATAATTCTTAACTTGAAAAATTTTTTATTCATTAGTCATGGGAGGAAAACTGAATAGTACAGAGGAGTTTAGGTACAACTGAAGATTTTTTCTCCACTTAACTGCACCATAATTCTAATGGCTAACCTTTTCAGTCATTAGGAGTGATTCTTGGGCAATTTCAAGTCCTCAATTTCATTCTTTCAATAACCTGAATTGCTTAAGAAGGTTCTCAGTTTTAACTTGTAACTGCTCACATTGACTTAAAAAAAGACTAACCAAATGCCCTCAAATTGATTTTGAGTGTTTGCTGTGCTTGGACCCAAAGTACTATTATTCTTCCTAAATTTTGTTATGCATATAATGTATCAGAGTGAACATAATATGACTAAAATCTGCAATATAATCTGAAAAGTGTTGGAGTGTCTCTGGAAACAGTTATTTGATAACAGCCTTTCATGTTTAAAGAGCTAGCCCAAAAGAGAAGGAAATCTGAACAAAGAAGCAAATCAATGTTCCTCTCCCCCTGTCCAATCAGATGTTTTACATTTCTCTGTCCATTTTTAAGTCACTGTCTGATTTTTGTCTACACTATGGGAACAGGTAAAGCGGGGATTTTTCCTAACTAATAGCAAGAAATTTTGGATTTATTTGATTACTACGAATAAATGCAGTCATATTTAAGAAAAAGTGCACTGCAATTTTAAAYCCATATTTATGTATTTATGGTGTCTGCAATAAAGTACTTTTAGCAAAAAATCTTACTTAAAATACTGGTTAACTGGAGAGACTGGCTTCAWTTTCAAGGATATGGATTATCAGGAAGAGTGTGAAGATATACCTGTCATTCTCCAGCTGTATTCTAATTTATATTGAATTAAATCTAAATCTAATCTAAAACTAAATTAGATTAAACTAAAGTGACTTTCATCCAGCCATTGATACGGCTACAAACCATGCAAAAAGAAATCGTTCCCCATACCATCCAATTCGACCTAGAAGAAACAAGGGCAGCTGATTGACATTCACATATATTGCACCCCATATGGTCCTCCCTCAACATAATGACCAGGAGATCTGGGGTTATTAAGTTTGTGAACACATTGCAAAACCTCAGACTCTGAAATATGAGAAGTTTGGAGGAAAGGGAGTCAAGCAAAAAGTACTGCTGTGATTCCTGGGAACAGATTCATGAAAACTCTTGGATCAGTGTATTCAAGCCATTACAAAAGTTTATACTTCAGCCTATGCCTAGTATTTTCAGTACATATAAAAGGAATATTTTTTTGCCCAAATTGATAATATCGTGGTCCCTTGATATTTTCTGATAATCCTTGTCTTGCTTCTCACTCACTGTCCTGTGGAAATCATTGACTAGTGAGACCATAGAAGTTTCAAGGCTTTACCCTAGCAAGGTCCTGAAAGTACAAAACTCCAGAGATCTAGTTGAAACTGCTTAACAAAATGGTGGATGATTTGTATCTATTTAATATACTAGAGTATACTATCTTTTTAATATACTGGAGTAATGGCACATAAACAGTTTATCACTTGATTTCTTAAAGCAGCTTTTTTTTGTCCCATTATTTATTTTCTCAGTGGTCCTTAAGATAAAATACTTCTACATGTGTTTTATGTTGTCTTCAACTGATTTGCTGAAATGATGCTGCAAATGCGTAGGTACCCCATGTTCAGTACCTGGAAGAATAATACAACTATAAAATTTAATTAGTTTTTATTGTTTGGTCTGATTGAAGTGAATTTTCTTCTGCTTCTAAAATAGATGTAAGAAACCAACTACCCTAGCAAATAGAAAAAAAGAGATTAAAACTTAAAAATGATGTGTTTGAAGTTAAAAGCAATTTTTTAACACTATTAGCGCATATAATACTATTTTTGTTAGTGTTTTAGGTCCACAATTACTTTTTAATTATTCTACAAACTCAATAGCCATTGAAAATATGAAGACATTTATGTGTGAAAAGATAAAGGATTAATTAGTCTTTATGGAACTGAAATGCATGGCTAAACTGCTGAAAAGATTAGAGGTGAAATATAAAAATTTTATCAGGAAGAAAACCCTCTGATTTTCTTGGTGTTTGGTTTTGAAAAAGTTGTTTTTCTTCATACCTGAGAGAAAATATGAAATGTACAAAATTATTTGGAAACATTTGCAAATCTTCCCATTTTGTTGACAAGTAGTCATGTCACATGTCACTCATATTAGAGTGCTAATAATAATACTTTTTTTTAATAACATTATTTTAACTGCGTTGTAAAGGTGGTACAATGGTGCAAGTTCATGGGCAGATCATATAGTCAATGGTTCAGCTGAAAAATATGGGTAAGTAAAGAGTATAGTGTTACAGATAAAGCTAAAATATATTTTGAATCTTTATAATAAGAGTTCATTTATAACCATACCAAATTTATTCCTAATAAATGTATTTTTCTTGATGTCCTTCTTTCTTGACTCTGAGGCATTTATGTTCTAGTCTTTTTTCCAAGATTAAACTGTTTTATTCACTTACAAATAGAAAAAGAACATTAATTATGTTTGAACTATTTTTAAAATATGTTCTCACTGTTCAGGGCTGCTTTAATTGAAAGGGGCTTTTTTACTGATAATACCTGCCTACATTCATAGTGCTGGGGAATGTGTCTTTGAGACCTAATACTTTTTTACTTTTAGAAATAATCCCAGTTCCATCTGTCTAACCTATCTTCCTTTGTGATTGATGCACAACCCATGCAAAGTGCTGTGTGCRTCACAGTCTTTAGTTCTTCCCAGTTGTAGCGGCTTCTGATCAAGAGAGCACACAAATTCTCCTTGCTTTTAGTTCCTTGACTTTACTGCTTCCCCCTCATTTTCTTCTTGCTTTTGCAAGAATTTTCTTTATTTTTACTTGCTTCCTTTGTGCATGTGAACAGAAGAGAACATGACTGTTAAACTGAAACTGAAAAAATCTGATAAATCCAGAATTAATCCTTCAATATTTTAATGCAGGCTTCTCTCTTCTCTAGAGAGGAGAGATTTGCGAGGGTCTTTTAGCTAAACATTAGTACGGTCATAGAGACTYGAGATCATATATCTTCTCTCACTTTTTGAACCACAGTACCACTGTTCATTGGCTCTTCAATTTTAAGTGCACAGCAAGGGCCATACTTATTACTTCATCCTGGCAAGCATACTGAAAATGAACCTCATTTAAAGAAGGCTGAAAAGTGCTCAGTTTAACTAAAGCTTTTGCTTTTGATAGTCATATTAAATAGTCCTGGCTTACTTCTCTTTTCCTACTTTTAGTCCTGAATAGATGGTAATATCAGGGRTAAATATCTGAAAAAAGTTTGTAACTTGAAAAAGAAACTTATTTGTTACTACTCTCTGTCTCCATTTAAATTTAGGTCCAAAAAGATTTGGAAAAAGAAATAAAATCGTTTGTTGTGAACCATAATGACTTTTAAGTAAACCATAAGGCATAGAACACACTTTAATAGAATAAAGACTACTGAAATTGATCAGATTCTGTTAAGATCAATGAATTTAGAGAATGCCTTCAACAGAAACTGAGTGCTATTTTGCTCATTCATAGTTTAAGAACTTTAAAAGCTAATAAGTCTTACATACCTGCTTCTTTTGGAATGATCTGATTGAAATCCTGATCTCATCAAGAGACCAAACTCTGAATTTCAGAGAGGTCAGAATTACAGCGCTGTTGCCAAAAGTTAAGAAGAAGATAAACACATAGCTGCAGTATGTATATTCAATAATTGCATGGTTGCAACCCTGGTTGTGGTAATTTACTCATTAAATGTCTGCCATATTATTGGTGTTTAAAAATGTCACTGGAGAAGAAAAATGCCAACTATRTATATGTGCCATAGAGAAATAAATTTATATTTAAGATCTGAGGAAAAAAATCCCACAAAATCCAAGTACTTTTCAAATTTTGCATTTAGTACTGCACTTTACAAAGGCATATTTCAGTACATGCTTAGTTTTAAGCCTACCACTACTTCACTTAATTAGTCTATAGTCTAGGTGCTCTGCTGAACTGCATTTGAACATTCAAGCCCTACTAGGAAATTCTTTTTCATTATTTCCCTCTCGAGCTTCTCTATGCATTGTCTTATATACCACTATACTTCAGTCATGAAGTACATGTTCACTAAAACCCCTATTTTAGTTGCTCCTGTCTTTCCTCATACATTATAACATTCAAGTTGAGTGGGTGAAATATTGTGTTCTAAAATGGGAAAAACTGTCAAATAAATTTATAATATAAAGCAGAAAGTGTTATATTTTTGGACATTTCCAATACTTTAATGGAAGTTTTGATTATTATCTGGAATAATCAGAATCACTGCAGTACATTCAGTTATAAGACTGTGCTGGGGCGAAGGAGAGGAGAGGGTTTCAGCTCTCATCTTTGAGAATTTTGAATTCCCAGCTTTTGAATCCTAATCAGTTTTATCATGATCTTCAATGAGTCATCTCATGAACATAAAGATGCGTATTCCTGCAGGGTGATTCTTTAGTGTGTGTTAATTGAGGGTCTGTATTAAAGATCTTGAAAGTTAGAAGTAGTTGGCAAAATACAAGATACTATATAAGGCAACTGGCTAAATAAGTGAAAATGTATATTATAAGTACCAGAAGCAATAAAGTAAAAACACTGAAGAAACTTTTTTTACGGATGAAAAGGATATGAAATGCACATTATTTCAGTCTTAATTGTTCCAGGATTTACATTACTTACTGGTTTTCTGATATTTTATTTTAATAGCTAGTATAAACCTCTAACTGCATCCATAGAATCATAAACTGATTTGGGTTGGGAAAAACAATGAAAAAACTGTCTGCTCCAAATCCCTATTTAAAGCAGGGCTTTGCTATTCCTCAGAAAAGATATCAATGATGAGACCTATTTTGGAGAGTAAATCTCAATAGGTATAGATATATGTGCTTTCCTTAAGCATTTTTATAATTGTACCATGCCAGGTGTTAGCATGATTAGATCTGTCAACAACAGAGTCACCAAAGTGACTGCAGTGCCATGTCCAGACACTTGAGCAAGCTGTAAGCAACTCAATTTCTGTAGCTGTAGCAGAACATAGGAGTGTGAAGCACAACTTGCCTGGGATCATAGCGGAGTTCTCTGCTTTGTCTGCTTAGATGAGTTAGTAGAATAGTTCAGACACTGGCATGTTGCAGTTTAGTCGTGCCTGTCACTGGCCTGTAGATATACCAGTAGTTATCACATATACCAGAGTAGCATGCATGTGACTAGATCATATCAGTGTACGGACACAAGTATATATATATATATATATATATATGTATGTGGGTGTGTGTGGGTATATATAAATATTATAGAATATTACTGCGACAAAAATACCTTGCTTTACTTTTTTTTTGCTGTAAACCAGAGTACCTAAAAGCTTTACATTCCTGGCTTTTAAAAGCTATAGCAGTGTATAATTTTATATGAAGTTCCTCTATAAGTATAGTTGAGTTATTTGGTGAGATATCTTGTCAACAGTTTATCTAGATATTTGACAGTGGGAAGGACAGCTCCTTCCCGTTTTCCATTGCAATATTTATGACTCAAATTTAAGTTTGCTTGGTACTAGAAATCTCAGTTGTTTGTAGACATGCTTATCTATGTTATGCTAACAGAGGATCTTGTGTCTGTGACTAAACAGCAAAGTTCCTATAGCTAGTAGAAGAATAACATGCCCAAGGATTGAAATCCAGCAGCCATCCACAGACACTGACAGGTATTGCCATTGTATATTAGCTGGAGTTTGMAATTATGATAATTAGAAAGTGTATTGTTGTACTTTTCTTGTTCTGTGCTCAGTGTTTCTAGATGAAAAAGATGCACTAGGAGCTGAATTTTAGTGTACTGTAATCCTACAGAAATTCTCTTTTTATTTCTTCATTTTTTTGTTACAAGAAAAACCTAATACTAAAGTTGTGATTGGCATGATCTCATAGCTTGTACAGAGTAAAAGAATTTAACATGGGCTTTCAAATAATTTTTTTTTAGTCATTTTGGGGTAAAAAAAAATTTAATTGTTTTGTAAGTGGTTACAATTGCTTACTGTTGGAAAATGTTCATCTTTTATAAAGCTTTCTCTCTATATAAGTTTAGATTAATAACTATAATAATTTGTTGAATATTCTTTTTATTTGTTAAGAAAAGTAACAAATCTGAAAAATTAAAAATCAGAAATTATTATTTTCTGCATTGGGAAAAGAGTTAACATTTGATATTTCCAGTATATGTATATGGAGCAAAGGAGATAAATCAGTATATAAAATAAAATTTGGTTGCACCTTTGGTTAGATACTGTAGCAACTAGAGTTTACAGTGGTATCTAAATAATATTAGATTCTAGTTCCAAAATTTGATGGGTTTGGCATATAAAGTTAGACTATGAATACTCAGACCTTTCTGTGTAGTGACTTACAGAGAGCTCAAACAGTCTCATAGTGAAAGACATGCTTGGTTTAGAAGCAAACACTGCTGTAAGCTTTCCTCAGTGTAGGGGAGAGTTATGCTTACAAATCTTGCAGACTTTGACAAGGAAATAGGCCATCTACCATGCCTGTCCTCCCTAGCAAAGGTAGAAGGATGCCACAATAGGCGGTACTAAATGGAGGAGGTCATTATTTGACGTTTCGTTAATGGTATTTTCATAATGAAAAGTCTGTTAGCAAAGATAAACAGTGCTAGTGTACATTAAAATATTATATAGATATTGAATAGTTTAACTAAGACTATCATGTTTTCCTCTTTAAAAATCAATAATTCATATGATATGGTTTCTAATGAGAAAAGAAGAAACTTTCATCTAGATAATTTGTCAGCATAAGTCTTTAAGAATGATATCTGAAAATTTACAAACTTCCGTTTTTAATTTAACTTCCTCCCATAATTATGGCTGAATTTTGATATCAATGCATAATTTGATATGGTGATAAGGGAGCAGTTTCACTGCCCAAGCAGTTTATTGGAATCATAGTTTTTCTATAAAAGGAACTGTTTATTTCTGGAGACTGGCATCATGTAGTGCATGTATTTACTGTTAAAAGGATAAAAGAATAAGTGAGGATGAAGATCAGACAGTAAAACTATTATTTAAATTGTTCTTTATGTGTGTATGATGTAAAACCACAAAGTGAAGCTTTCAAGTAGAAGACTGTCCACTTGAAAGAGCCCTCCATTTGCTGTAGTGGCTGTTGAGAAGATTGCACCCTGTAGCCTGGAACCTGAGGCTAGCAACTCAGTTTCACCTCAGGATTCAACTTATCCTTCAAATCCTTCAGTCTACAAAACAACATTGCCAAAGCTTCAAAGGTTCACTGCCAAAATCCACCCTCTTTTTCACTTCTGGGGACTCCTGGTTGTTTTCCCATTTGAAGTAAATGCCTGCTGCAGATTGTAGCAAACAGAATATTTATATTAGCTATTGAGTGTGAAATTTCTGAGGCCTGTATCTGTTAGCATAGTGGTTAGCTACATGGGCTCCATGATATTCTGCAGAACACAAAACCTGCCTCCTAAGCCATTAGTATAGATCCTAATGGTAAAAATATCTCCCTCCTTCTAGTCAATAGGTCAGATCCCTAACATCCTAAAAACTACTTTTTATACCTACAGAGCTAAAGAGAATGAGGCCTTAAGAATAACAAGAGAGACCCTTAGCTTCTCATGAAGTCTTTATGAGAATCATGTGGTTGCCACTCACCTGTTCCTCTGCATATCCTACTGGATGTTGGAAGGAGAGAGAAACAGAATATGGGATGATACCCCTTACCATATTGCCCAGTCCCTGCTGRGTGCTCCAGCAGTCCTCCACTTGCTGACAGAAGAAAGGTTGACAGACCCAAAAAAGTCTCTTTGGGCTCATTAATTTTCTTAAATGTGTGGGTAAACAAGATAGGGGTGGGTTTTCCAGACCTTGGTCATATTCTTTTGTGTAATTTTGTTGAATTTAGGAATATTTTTTCTTGAGATTTATTCCCATAGTCCAAGAATGTATTCTATGGTCATTTCTCGCCATCATGCAGATGGCTGACCCTTTTCTCACCTCCATGACACTGAAACCTCTCTTAAACAGTTACTTAAACTAAACATCATTCCTGTCAAAGCTAAGGTTGTGTTTCTTTGTCTATCAACAATGTAAAAGAAGCGAGACAGTGGATGTTTTTGCTGATGAAGCTTCCCATTCAGAAACAGAACTGATAGAAGAAGAAGTGAGGTAATTTTGTTGTGGTTTTGTGCCAGGCTTATTGTACTTTTCCTCTAATCTTTAGTGCCTCAGCTTATAATTACCATTTATGTGTCTCACTGTGGTGTGTTTGCTTGTTAGGAGCTTATAGATGTAGGTTCATGGTGTATGGTATTATTCTGAATYTGTCTGTGGCAATTCCTTCATATGCTCTAGGAGTCCAATTATTGTCTCATGGAAGGCCTGAAAAGACATTGCTTTTAATGAATGTTTTATAAACGCATTCGGCAAAGTTAGCCACTATACTCTTTTTCAATGTTTTTTAGAAATAAGATGCTGTCACTAACATAAAACTCTTCATAATGAGGCTGTGGTATGTCTCTCTCTTTTTTGATACTAATTAAAATTTGACTTCTTGTTACACTTAATCACCATYGAGCCACTCATTGTATTAACTGACTTCATTGTAAAATGTGTGATTTCTCTCAAGGAAAAGTCCTGAAGGGTACACATTCCCCATTTGTATTCTGTATCTGTTCAGTTACTCAAGGACAGCTGGGAAGAGTGTGAATTTAATAAATAGCTCCATTAGAGTATGGATTTTACTTTTTAAATTGCCTTGATTTAATGTATTTTAGGATATTGCTAACAAATATTAGTCCTTGCAAACAGACCAATTACATTGTGAAAAAGGGTGGGGCTTGATTAATTTCTGAAAGTAATGGCCTGATTAATTTCCCAAGATAGTAGAAGACAAGACTGGTTGATCAAGAAATTATCTTTTACTCAGTCTAATTTCCGCTGCTGTTTTGGTACAGTTCTGTGAGTTGTGGGTTAAAATAATTTTTTAATTCCAAACCAATTTTTTTCTAGTTGTTGGAACCTCTGTAATACTAATGATGTAGATTTTCATCTGATTACAGTCCAAGCACCACATATGAATCTATCACTATAGCATAGCCTATACTATAGCAGACATCCCAAGCCTAATAATAGTTAACAGTGCTACATGATAATTATAATATCCGGAATGTGGACTTGCCTACAAACAAGAGTGCTACTTCTAGAGATAATGCAATATGTAAAAATTTATTCATGTGAGGAAAAATGCACAATTAAACTGCACAATTAATGAGTCCTTAGCTTTAATGAGACCTAATATTATGTCAGCTACTCTTTTATTCCCAGGTTGATATATTAATTGACAAAATAACAATATTTTAACACCTAAATTGTCAGGAAACAGACTATTGCATGGATAGTCATTACTGAGACATTGGAAACATTTCAGCCCATTTATTGAGAGTATGGAGCAAGTCAAATCATATATGTGTAAAAAAATTGTATGTTATGAAGAATTTATCTCAGAAAATTTACTCCCCCTAAAAATGTACATAACAAAATGATTTGCTCCAAACCAGTATCATGCAGCATATTTTATAATTAATAGAAAAGTCAAAGTTCAACTGAGCTGCTTTTTGACTAACATTACAGGAATTGTGAAGCAGCAGATAGACAGCCATATCAAAGATCCAGATCAACAGAGCAACGTCCTGTGCTAGAGCGGACCAACTCCCGCTCCCGATCCACAGAGCGTCCTGACTCAAACCTCATCAGGTCGATGCCTTCATTAATGACTGGAAGATCTGCCCCTCCTTCACCTGCCTTATCGAGGTGAAACAGACGAATCAATCAGACTAAACCCCTTCTGCCCCACCAGCTCACCATTTTATTTTCCCAGTAGCTAATTGGTATCGCCTCATCCTTAGCTGATCACTAGTAGCAATAGATACTAACCCTTTCAGTGCCAACACACTATTTATATTCTACTCTGGATATAATGGTGTGGCTGCCATTGCAAATTGCTTGCTAACAGTATTTAACTACATTTGTTTATGATTTCTCATTTGTCAGGAATCCTGGATGGCTTCCACATAAAGCACTTCATAACTATCATATTCTTCTCTTACAGAATGAGAAATTATTTGTGTTCATCAGACATTGCTTATGGAACAACCATCATAACATCAAATGAAACTATTTTTTTTTAAAAAAATGTTTCTTTAAATGCACTGTACTAACTTTGTCTATTACTTATCATTTTAACCACCATTTTCTCTGACTACATTTAACTGTGCCATAGTCTGTATTGTTCCTGTTTGAGTACCCCTGATTGATATTTTGAGGATTTCTATACATTATTCTTAGCTTAAACAAACATAATACAATAAAAAGATGAGCACATTTTGGTCTAGTTCATGTTCAGGACAGCCTCTCTTTATTTTAGAACTGCAGAATACATTCTTTTGTTTTCTGAAAGTCAGAGTTAGTATCTTAAAATCCCCAGTGAGAGTTAACAGTCAAATATCAATGTCTTTCCTCAGTTTAATACTTTCTTTAGAAAAATCCATGTAATCTGATTGCCCCTCAAAGGTAATTTAAGAAAATACAAGCTGAGCAAAGATAATTGAATTTGACTTGTGAATAAATTTATGTGTATGAGGCTATTATATCCATATGCACATGAATATGTACACAACACGTTTTCTGGGTTGACTGTGTGAACAAGTATCTTATGGAAGCACCTTATGGAAGCATCTTCAGCCTTAGTTTGGCTTCCTTTTTATGGAGAGATTTCTCTTTTTAATCAGGTCTGTTTCTGAAAAGAGACAGTAGTTTCACTCTGGGACTGCAAGGGTCCCAAGTGATGTAAAGTCTACTTAGTCATGTTATCAGTTCTTGATGATGTTTAAGAATGAATTTGTCATTTAATGGATATGGTTTGTTTTGATATGTGTCTCATAGGTCACATCCTCGAACTGGGTCTGTCCAGACAAGTCCATCAAGTACTCCAGTAGTAGGGCGAAGGGGCAGGCAGTTACCGCAGCTCCCACCAAAGGGGACATTGGAGAGAAGTAAGTGTATGGTTTTCTCCTTGATGATGCTACCAAATTGCTCATGAAGGTGGATTATATTTATTATTTTTCATTTGCCATTACAGTTGAAATCTCTTGAGTTTTTGTGTACGGAATTAGTATTTGGTAGTGGTATTGCATTTTGTACTGTGTTTTCCTCTATTATGTTTTAATATCTAAAATACTCTTGGCTGAAATGATTAATCAGCAGTATAATGCTCATGAAACAAGGTAGACTATTAGCACGATCCTGTTCCTTTTGAACTCAGTAGGTGTTTTGTCATTGACTTCAACAGGCACAGGAAATGATCTTTTATGTGTTGTCTAGTGACAAAATTCTGGCTCTTTTGGGAGTTAGGAACCTAGTTGATCACTTGTGGATTCACATAGAATGTATTCAGATTGCTAATATAAAACCTCTGCGTCTTGAAACAGGAAGAGCAAGAAGACAGGTAATAATCTTTAAAATAGGAAAGGTCAGAAAGGTATTTCATGATTCATGTTTTACTGCTACTGTAATTTTGCTTATCTTTAATGTCTATTAAAAGCACAGGTTGATTGCGACATTTTCCGAAATGTTTAGAAATGGAGGTATATAAAGGCATTTTTGATAGCAAGTACTTTTTCACCCTTCCATTTCTAGTAACTAGATGTGCTGTGCAAAATCAGTCTAAATGGCCATATACACTCCTTTTTTTTTAATCCTTCTTAACATGTATATTGTATCTTTTATAAAACTTCTGTTGTTTTTAACCCCTGTGCTTTGGTTCCTTTTTTTTTTGTTTGTTTGTTTGTTTTGTTTTTGTGACTTTCCATAGACAATGGAGACAAGGAGATAGAATCTTATGAAGGTCTGTACATAAAGAAGGGCTTGTTTTTCACCTGAAAGCCTTTTTCAAAGGCTGTATAGGGAAAAATAAACCCAACTGCAATTGATGTTACTTGATTGCACAGATGTAGTCAGAATTATTGTCATAATGATTTAGTCTTTATTTTTAGACCTGTGGCTCATAAATTTTACAGGATTCTACATGAGAAAAAGACAATATAAATAATACTATCRAAATATGATTGTCTTTAGAAAAGTACATAGCCATGTACCCATTTTTAAAGACCAATAATTTACACTGTGGCAAATAAGACCATTTAAGCTGTATGTATGTACATTTCCAGGATTAGATATTCAGGCACATGTTTAAATATAAACATTTGAGGCTATTTGACAGGTTTAATGTTAGCCATACATTTAATCAGAATAGTGTTTTTATTGTGAATATACTATAGTGTGATACATTTGCTGAATTACTAGGTGATTTTCAAATAATATGGGGCCAAAAATCAATTGAATTAAGACAGTCTTTCAAAAAGTTATAATATTTTTGCTTAAAATTAAATCCCTTTATTTTATAGTATTAAAACCATTTAATTTACTTAATAGCAAGCCACAAGATATCAATTGCAGTCCTTGGTTATACCACTGAGGGTCTTTATGTAGTATTACCGTGTCTGTCTCATCAGACTTTTTAATTTAGTATTTCCAATGTTTACAGTATTTATTTCCATTTTGGAAACAAAACTTCATGAAAAGAAAACTCTTGTTTTCTCAGATCATCACCCTATTATATTAATTTCTTTGTTGTCTTATGTGTTGTGAATTGCTTATATGAAATACAGTCTAGATATTCCAGGAAATAATCAAATCTAATCACATGATGTTTGCTGTCATTGCTGTATATGTTTTTATGTTTTACCACTCTTCCCTGCTCTTTGCTTAGTATATCTATTTAGACTGTGAGCTCCCTAGAGCAGCAATTGTGAAGTACTGCATATTTTTACTGTGTTTGATTAGAAAGGGTAGCTGTCTTATTTATTATTTACATCATAGGTCCTATAGAGAGAAATGTAATAAATACAATAAAATAATTATTTTTTATAGGAGTGCTAGAATTGTTTGCTCTGGTAAGTACTGCTGGGACTTGAGGAACTCTGTTTTTACTCCAAAACTGAGTAATATTTTCCTTTACCTTTGTCTTTTGGAAAAAAGTAGTCTTTTGGAAAACCTGGGTTCTGGAAAATTGCCAGATCCACAGATGATGTTTTAATATACAATCAAAGCATCATCAATGACTCAAGATACAGTAACGAGAGACATTTCATATTGAASTTACACATATGAAGATGGTAAACACTCTTAAAAACCTAATCCATAGATACAGTTTTCATACAGTATTCTATGTAATTTTCTGTCATGAATTAAGAGCTTATATTCTAATACCAATAGAGTTCTCCTTTGAGGCTTTTTCTGTCCTTCTTTAGGATTTTCTAACAATTTTCTTTAAAGGGAATAATAATTTTCTTTAGAAAGAATAGTGCTGTGCAAGAACAGCAGATTACTTAACTTTGTTCAGTGACGGAATGTAATTAAGATTAATAGCAGTCTTTTTACTGTCGAGAATTGAATTTTACAGAAAGTTATTTTAAGCAAATGAAGTCCCAGTTACAAAAACTGAAATTTAATAGAATTGGAAACACTGACTGTCATAGGAGTTTATTTTCTTATTTAACAAATATAGCATCAAGTAAACCTGAAAGTTTTGTAGATATTTGAGTAGGTTTTAATGYATTTTTTTAAGCCCCAGTGGTAATCAAACCATTTGTGTGTTGTTGGGAAGGCTGTATGACCACACTGAAAAATATTGTCACAGAGTAGTCCTTGCTTTTACAGAAGCATATACTTGACTCAAATGAAAGAGGTGTTTCTATATTGCATGGAAACATTCTGTGAAGGTTAAACTTTCTGTATTTTGAAATAAAGGATTTTATTGTTGACCGGATTAAGTTAAAATCAAACTGCAGGAAAGAGTTAGTAAAAGATATGTTATAGATAGCGATGAATTGGAAGTCATCTCAGCTTTGTAAAAGAGAAAAAGAAAAACTTATCTGTTGCTGACTCCTACAGTGGTCTCATTTACTCTATATACATTTGAATAATCTGTATTTGTTACACGGTTGAAACTGCATACCTTTTCTTTAAATGTAGTAGAAATGCCAGAACTCAAGTAGAAAGAAGGGAGCAATTCACTGTCGGAGATATTTTTTTTGTTATGGGGCAGCACTCACCAGAATGTGGAATATGGTGTGCTTATAGCTGTGTGATTGGAAATGGAAGGAGAGGAATCTACATGGAAAAAACCAACCCTCTGGGTAAATGCTTTCCAAAGTAGGATCAGAATTAAAATGCATTGATTTGGGTTAGATTTAGTTCCATGAACTGTGTTATGTAGTTGGGAGTTTTTTCTCCAGGACATGTAGGTGCCTCCAGAACACTTAATTTCAAAATAGCCTGAGAGGTTTGCTTTTAAGAAATCTACCTGGGAGTAGCTATGAAGGACCATTCCTATCTGTAGTGCATTGACCCAAACATACTTCTATCGGTGTCGTACATGCTCAGTTGAACATACAATATTCTTAGCTACGTTGCATTTACAGCCTTTTACAGTCGTGATATTTTTTTGCCAATTCCTTAATTTCCCATTGCTGCATTGCTTTCAGTATCAGATTTGCCTGTTCAGAAGAAAGACTGGGTATTTCTGAAATGCATGCCATTAGCTTATCTACCCAGGATATACCATTAGCATCTAGGCACTTTGGGTTTTGCTTTAGACTTTATTCGTTTAGTATATTTTCATGTTTGGTGGTCGAAAAATGTCTGAAGGTTCTGAAAAAATGTCTGGGACCATCTAAGGTTTTACCAAACTTTCACTACTGAAATGCYAGAAGACTTTTTTTTTTCAGCTGAAGTTTTGCTTGCTTGTATATTTTTAAATTATGCCAGAGGTAGAGATATCTCATTTAAATGAACATTTGTAGAAAAATAGTATTGTTAAATTGAACTTAGTTTTGGTGCTGAAATGYTGATATACTCGTAAGTGTTCTGTATTATTCGCACTATCAACAAGAAGTGGATACTGCACTCTTTATAGTTCTTAAGGATTAACATGATTTTTTTCATTTATATGTGGCTATAATGTATTTCTTTGTTCTTACTTGCCTTGGCAGAAGGATGAAAACACTGACTGCTCGCTGCTAATTAAAATGGAACACCATAAAGTGTTCGTGAAAGTATTCAGTATTCACCCTTTCAGTTTGTTAATTACTAATCAGAGAGAATTTTTTCCTAATAYAGATTTTTACTTTTCCTCTTAAAAATAAACATAGCCCTTTATTTCCACAAAAAATCCCCCAAACATCCACCCAACCATAAAAAAGTAGGCAATTATGTTAGGCCAAACAGATGTAATAAAATCTTAAAATATGGAAATGAAGTGCTCAGAACTTTAGCAAATACTAGAGCTCAGAAAAGATTTGCACTTCTATTTACGCTCTGTGGTACAGATATTAATTACATGATCTCATAATAATCTTGTGTCTTGGGAAAGTTATTTCAGAGCCTGTTAAGGCCTGACATTAATGCTGATTAACTGCCCTCTCCTAACTTCGGGTGTGGGTAATCTTGTTGCAGAATAAAATTAGATATGAATGGAATTAGCAGGAATACTTGATTAGGTTTAATCAGAGATAGCTAGCAACCATAAGTCCAGTTTTTATCTCTCAGATGCAATTTCAAATCTCTAAAAAGGACAGATGTATAGTGACAATGTACTGTTCCAACTCAAGCAGTCTGGAATRCAGGCTACAGAGATGCTCCGATGGTTGGGAAAGCACAGATACTATTGACAGAAGTACATGCTGTGTATTTTAAGGTGTTTTATCTCATTCAGAACATAATTTCTTTGTTAAATGAGACATAGTTTTATATAGTGAAAAGGAATTTTTTAATGTGTTTTCCAGAGCCCTACCCTAGTTTGATGGGAGGCAGACTGTTATAATGCAGAGAACCTGTATTAAGATTGGTCATGATTCTATCATGCTCTATCAGCTATGATTTTACAGGGTTTTAAAAATATGTGGCATGTGGATTTTTTTTTTATAAAAATGATTGATCACATATAAAATATAGTCTAGGAGCTTAGGTTACCTTCAGCTTGGCTATGAACTTGATGACTTAGTCAAACACAGCAGTCTAAAAAATGAAAGTACATAGCTTTGCACCCACCCTTTTTTTTCCTGTGGATACTTCTGTGTTAATGGCTGTGTGATGTTAGAAACCTTCATGTTCGCACAGCACAATTTGCATTTTGTGTGCTTGACAAGAAAGTAAACAGAGTAGCTTAGTTAACATCAGCAACAAAGCTTCATTAGGATAATTCCTGAATCTACTTTGGGGTTTTGATTTCAACTAGGAATTTGCAAAAATAAACCTTTGGGTTTTACTTGTGGATGCTTAGTTCACTCTCCTGAGAGGCAGCAGAATCCTCAGCCCTTGAAGAATATTAAAAGATTTTATTTGCATTGGTACAATTTCCATAGAAAAACTTGAACAAACTTTACCTACAACCCAGAGTTTAAAGTGCTTGCTTGAAAGGTTCTGACCTCTCAAGGGAAGTCATAATTTATAATTTTCTCTTGGATTGTCAAAAGGAGGAATTAAACAGCTTTATAAAATTTGAAGATCTTATTGTCTAGGTCTGAGACTTCAAAGGGCATAAAGAAAAATGACTGAGATGTCATACAGCTGTGCTCATAACAGCCATTGTTCATTTATGTTTCAGGGTGTCAAGAACATTTTAATTCAATTCTATTGAAATTGATTTTAATTGGAATTTTCAAAGTCATGATTTCAATTGGAATTTAAATGTCATGATTTTGTCATGAAATTATAGAGCAGAAATCTAAGTAGAGATTAGTTTCCTTTGCACTGGCTAAATTATAGCCTGAATTTCTCTATTAACAATAACATGCTAGAACAAGTAGTTTTAAAATTACTTTCACATGCTAGCTAAACCTGAAGTCAAGTAATTCAATGAGCTATTTAATTGCACATAAACTTATACAAGTAATGAGAACTGGAAAGAATTCTGGGAACAGAGAACACAAAAAATCGAGAAACAACCAAAACTTGAACATTGAAAAACTACACTATATTGCATCACTTCAAAGCTGTTTAATAAATAACTGACATTTAAATTAAAGCAGGCACATGGTATATCAGTTATTCAGTTTGACACTCTTCAATATCATTACAGTAGTTACCCTCATAAGCTTTGTCACAAAAGAAAGTTGTGGCTCTTTATTAATGATATTCAAAATATATTTGTGTTTCTTATCTTTAATGGTATTTTCACTGTTGTTTCGAACTATCTCAGTGTTTTCCAGTATTTAAATATAGGCAACTGTAGACACTGGTGGAAAAGTGTCTTTTTTTCTGCATTCTAACTACTCTGAAATTCAGGTAAAAAGCATATTATCTGGCAAATTGAGGATACTTTTTTTCCAAGATGAAAAAGCATTTGTTTTGTTTCTTCTGCACTTTTTAAGGTTCCATGTCCACTTGTGGACATGATTTATATACAATTTTAAATATGCTGTTTGAGAATGGAGGCTTGGACTTTATTGCTAGAAAAACTAAAGCAAAGCCAAGCAGAAGATTTAAACTAATTATCTACCAATATCTGTCTGTTTTCTCTGCTTTGGTAGTTATTGTCTGCTTTGCAGTGCTTAAAAATTTAATAAGAAATTGGCAACCAAGAACATTAAGGGCTGCATATGAGCATCATTATTTCCAGAAGGATCTCATTGGAGTAAACTAGAGATATAAATGAAAAATAGCACAACAATTTATCTGATCTTTGATTCACTAAAAAAATAATTTCTGCCACAGACTGAGGGTTTGTGTGTTATTGTGGATGTCTTTTGTTTGATGTTTATCTTTTATTTGAACAGCTTGTAACAAAGCATGCATGTTTTTGTCTTGCTTTTTTCCCTCCCTCTCATACCTTGCTTATACAAATGCAGCAGGAGATGAAGAAAACAAGCGTACTGGAGTTCAGGAGTCAGAGGTCGAGGCAGGTCTGTCTGACCACAAGCGCCTATCTCCTTTAGATATGTTTTCCCCTGAGTATATAGGGTAGCTTTACTAGCCAGCTTATAAATACATTAAAAATAAAAATCCAGAGAATATTGATATAATTTTATGAAAGAACAACACAAATTCATTGTAGCATAGTTTATTTGCCAGTTTATTTAATCATTTGTGAATGATTAAAAGAATTCAATATGAAAAAAAATTACCTAACTATTTTACTCTTTTTATTCTTTTTTATGAAAATACTCTGTCACTATGCTGAAGTAACAGACTTAGCAGATGTGGGTGGGTACTTCTTAGATATGGTACACTCTACTTTGTATTGATAATTTTTAAAAATAGGGAAGTAAATTTTTTGGTATCATGACACTTTTTTTCCCTTAGTTTGTGTCAGCAGACTGATGCTGGACAAAAATAGCAGGCAACTGCATTACATGGAAATACTTTGACTATTTTGTATAATGTCCTTCATCCTGCTTGGAAGACAGTTCAGTTGGTAGTGTGATGAAAACTGATAGCTGATGATCAAATCAAACAGATGCAAATACTTTTTTCAACTCTAATACCATGTGATTAAAACATAAAACTTAAACTTCTAATTTCAGAAAACAACCAGTACAGGTTCAAAGATATGCAGAGATCTAAAGATTTTTTTCAATCATTTTTCTGTTCTAAAGTTTCTTTTTCAAAGGAAGAACCATAAATGCATAAATTTGCATTTATATGCCTTGTTAATAAGTTACAATCTGTTGTCCGTAATTAATTAATAGTTAGTAATTGCCAAAAGTGGTGGAAGCATGGTGCAAAAAAAACTGACTAGCTGAGCAAGAAACACATTTAGTACTAGCTGGTAGGAAAAATTACTAGCATACATATGTATGCTTAAAATGTTAAATGCTACTTAAAAGTGTAAATGCCTGAATCCTGTGCCCTGAACCCTATTCCTATAGTTATTTAAGAGAAGAAAATATGGATTACTATTTTCTTCTATGAAACAAAGTCAGGAATAATTACTGTGACAGGACTCATTACTTGTTCAAAACTCTGGATGCTAGATTAATTTCATAATTTCAGAGGTGGAAAGCAGATTTACTTTTTTTAAATTTTAGTTCTCAGGCATCCAAAGTGTCCTCTAAGGTCTTTGTCTTCGAATTTTGCGTTATAGTACAGTTTACTTTTTCATTGCTTTTGTTATGGTTTTGTCTCTGTGGTGTTCAGTGGTGTGTGTACTGTGTGCTTCACTCTGTGTGTTTTGTGGTAACTCAAGCATAGTGCATGGAGTTTTGCTCACATAGCTTGCAACACATTTGTGTGTGCTTATAGTTACACTGTTCATCCTAGTAGCTGTTCCAATTGTTAATCATCGTCTGTTTTTAATGTTGTAAAGATTGTGAGGAAAAACATCAAACCCCACCTGTTAATGGGCGAAAAGGCAAGTTGATTATGATATTGCTTATGAATTGTGGGTGCTTGAGAAATTTTACTTATTTTTTGCTGCGTGTGTGTGTGTTGCTTAGTTCTACTAGCTCAAAATTACTAAGTTCACATATGTTCAATTTTAGTGTGTTGTTTTGCTTCTTGGACGTAATTATTTTCAACTGTGGTTTAAAAATATTTCTTGGAATCAAAAGCTCCAGATTTTTATATTTTTACAGCTAACTGTATTACTGAAGATGTAGTGTACACTAGGCAGATATGTGATCATGTTGACTATTTAGAGCTATGCAGATAGTTTCTGTATTTCTTCTCATTTTGGAATTCCCAGACTGCCTTGCCCCAAGAGGCCAAGTACAGTTTGCAGACACCTGCAAAATTGTCTGCATTGTCTTCCACTTTTTACCAGGTCTATATTCTTTTACATTGCTTGGCTATATATTTTACAAGCTTGGCACCTTTTAATGTGACTAGCAAAAATTGACGATTGTAATTATCATATACTAGTAGAGAAAGACTTAAGTTATTAGCAATCATTTCTATTGTCTAGTTTGTATTGTTTGATATTCTCTTCTCTTTCAAATGCTGTAGAAATAAGCTTAATTCAAAGCACTGAAATGTTAACATGGAGATTTAAGTTTCTTATCTAAAAAATAGAACAAGAAAGTTGCAATGAACAACCACAGCTTACTTTGAAGTTTTATTTGAGTTCATGCTTCTAAATTGCTTTGATAATTTTGAAGAAATATATTATTGTTTTTCCATGTACTTCTAAAACCTTACTACGTTTAGACTTTTTCTCATTGATGTCTTCTGCCAGTGAATGAAACATAATCTAGGTAGTGTCTTGGATTTATTAAAATTTGGGTATTCACTCTTGCARTTCCTTCTCTACCAGGAACCTAAATGGGGTATAGACCCAGTTACACTGTTATGGACCATTCCTAAGGTGTCCATTTTATGTTTTAGAAGTTTCTTCTGCAGAGCTCTTATACTCCAAAAGAATGATTGGTGCCTAATATTCGATTTCAAATATTTATTACCAAACCCCTTATCCCTTTCCAATCTTCCTCAGGTCTTTTGCATTTCTCTTTCATGTATTTTGTATGGCATCTTTTCATCATTTTAGTTTGTGAGAAAAGGATCCAGGTAATTCTGCCCTTTACTGTCTTAATTTAGGCTGCATAGAAGATGATGTAGTTACCAAAGCAAAATTTTAAGTGTTTCATATTACCTTACTCTTTAGAATATTTGAAAGGATTACACCACAGCTTTACCTATATTATGGGAATCAGGAATGCTTTCCAGTTCTCATCTCCCAGACTGAGAAGTGTCTGGAGCATATTTGTGTCTTGAGTTTATAGAAAGACAAGACCCAAGTCACTGAATCCAGCCCTTTCTGTACACTCTGGTTTCCACATGCGTGGGAGCCCCACCACTCTGTGAGCAGTCTGGATGCCTCAAGAATAGAACTAAAAGTGTGCTGTATTCCAGACGTGTAGCACAGTTTAGACACAATCTAAAGAATTTAGGTGACTGAAGGGCACACTAGACAGAATAAAGGGACTCCAGTCAAAGGAGTGAGGACAGATGGGCCTGCTTAACTGACTTGCAGAAGTAGTGTTCAAATACACTTTTTTGAAAAACAAGCATGTRCCTGTCATGCCAGAGGGCACTCTCATCCTGATGGCTGACCTGAGCGTCTTCTTCCATCTAAGACCATTTGGATTTGTGGAAATGAGGCCTACACTTTGCCTGAACTACTGAACATGACTGCTGTGACTCTCCTGTGTGCTTTCTCTTCCTCTGGCTCACTGACTCTAGACTTCACTAAGAGACTACAACAGTTTCTGAATTTTGCATGAGAAATGATATTGAATGTATTTTATGTGTGCTGTGAGAATACTTAACATATTCCTATGTGTTATGAGTACCTAGAGAAATACTACATTTTAATTAAATTCTAGTTCAAGCAAAGTAAGGTTTAAATAAGGTATAGACCTGTTCAGATTGTGCTGGTTGTAGGCAGGCACATAACTGCAATCTGCATGCTGGGAAAAGAGTGAAATTAAAAAAACCATAACACAACAACACAAAACAGTAAAAGTAAAGTACCAGTAAGAGGCTCCAGACTGAAGAACCTACATTCTGTTGAAACTCCTTATGATATAGGTGGCTATTTTACAAATTTAGCTCTGAAACTACCAGGGAGATATTACAGATGAGAAAGAATCTAGCTACTAACTTGCCCATAAATACCTTCAAATTTGACTTATAAAAAATTTGAGGTTACATCTTTCAAAATTACATCACAATACCACATAGCATTTCAAAGGCTGGTATGTGACAATGAGATGTCATTTTGTCTGCTAGTCAAACATAGTTTGCCTGGTTACTAATCTAACATTTTAGAAGTGATGCAGAAAAATAAAACAGGCATTTGGGTGCAAACAGTATTTGCATGTAAAGATGCATGTAAAATTTGTGTATAAGTTTAAATAAGTTGAGAACATATAAGCTGAGCAATAAGAAAACTTATATGTTATTGATAATAGTAATTGATATTCAGAACAACCTAGAGCTTTCTGAAGAAACAAATCTATATTTTTCATCTTTGTGTAAGAAGTTTATTGTATTTTTTTTGTGGGTTGGTATTAGTGCTTAAAACTACTGGCTCGGTTTCAGGGCCATTTTTTGAAAAGAATGATTTTTTAAACATTTTAGTATTGTACAATAAGCTTCAATATTAGCTGCACTTAAAAAGTGCAGAACACCTGTGCTTGCAGAGCCCTTTTTTGTGTGTGTGTCTGTGAGAGATGTATAATCATATAGTAAAAAATTATCTTTCTGATTAGAAAATGTTTGAAGACTTGCTATAAGATTGTGCCCTGTTCAATAAATATAAAAATAACATGGAAAAAAAAAATCCCAAACCCTATATCAAGCTAAACCTTACCTTCTGCGTTCTGCAGAGTGAATGTGTAGGCTGTTCACATTTCCTTGCATGCACAGAGTACTTGCTGACACCCAGGGAATGGGCATGCAAACTGAGGAGAGACTATGGAAGAGAGGTGTAGGCTTGTACTTTGCTCCACATTTATTTTGGCCTTTACTTGTAATTTTCTTTGTTTGAATTCATTATTCATTAAACTCTGGAGATATTTTGGTTTTTCTTGTGTTTACCTTTTGCAGCAGTATGAGATGGCCATCTCTGACTAAAAATCCATCTAGCTCAGTGGGATGGATAAAAATCCATCCCACGCATGGATGCTGGGGAAAAGGGACATAAGCAGGATAAGGGTGTTGTAATGCTTGTCTAGGATACTGGATCCCCAGCCTCCTATGACTTCTGCTTCAGGAATCTGCATTAAAGCAATGGTATCTTTGCGTGGTGTTTTCATCTCCCTCATAGTTTCTCTGCACTGTTTTTCCCCCTTAAGTCAGTCCGGCCAACATAAACTCGAAGTGGCTTGGGAGAGCTGTTCTTCCACATGTTCCAAAGAGGCCTCTTGATAATGGGCCAGCTCTACCGCACCCGGCTAACACGTCTGACGTGTTTCGGGCATATAACCAGAAGAGGGAGCAAAACTGCCGTATATTAAAAACATGAGAAAAGCTGTGAAACAAACAAACAAACAAATCCTCCCTACACCCCAAATGGTACTGGAAAAAAAGCTCTCATAGCGGCTTACAAATAATATCTTTACTTTATGTTATTTAAATATATTTACTAAATATTAAAGTACACATTTAATGTACCATTGACTGACTGTATCTTTTCTTCTAAGTCATTTGGAATATTAAAGTTTTTTCTGGTGTTTCTTCATGTTTTACAACTCTATTATATTTATAAAAGTAGCAACATGATACTCTGATTTTTAGCTAAAGGTAGGCTGTGACTTTACTGAGTGCTAATTCAACAAGTGCCCTCTGGGATCTTGCTTGAGTATATCTACAGTTTTTCTTAAAAATAAGCAATGGAAGATGCAAATCAATTTATTCCCCATATAGAGGAATCCACTAGTAAAACATTTTAAATATAAATTTAAAATARAATTGACTGAATTTGCAGGTAGAGAATATGATGAGAAGAGACTGCTACTGAACTAGGCTCAAGTGATTTACAGCTACAAATAATTAATGTAGCCTTGGAATCAATTTGAACAAAACATTTCTGGAGTAAGGAATAACGTACAGTGCACTATCATCTTTTTAATACCAATAACAATAATACGAAATGTAGATATGTTGTAATAATTTTTATTTGGGGGGATTTTTTGCCTTTTTTCTTCAGAATATGTATGTAGTTCAGTAAGGAAGATGAAATCAAAACAATAAATAATTAAGCTATGTCAGAAATTTTATTGGAATGATGTATTTGTTAAAAAAACATCGTATGCTTACATAGCCATTTATGAACAATTTATTTTTAAATGTTATAACATTTCTTAGCATTCTTTTATTGATTTGGCACTAATTTGCAAACTATTTTCATGTGAAGGGCATGTGTATGTATGTTTGTGTGTCCCCCATCTTTATATTGTCCATGCTTTGTCAGCATGCAGGGCAATGTTCTAAGATGCATTTAAGTTCTTGAAGGAAAGACAGATCATCATGTCTCAGATAAATGCCTTGATCTCTAAGGTACAGAAACATTCTGTAAAATATTCTTCCAGTGTATGGAGAAAAAAATGTAGATCAACTGTTACTGTGACAAAAGAGGAAGCTAAAAGATTATATGCTCAGGTTGGCTGTGGAATGTTACCTGGGGAGTCAGGAGGTCTTGCTCTGTATTTATCAGAAAAAGACATTGTGTGTTCTTACTTGTTTTTGGATATAGGATGAGTCTAGTCCCTGTTACATCAGGGTAAGAAAGCATCAACACTGTTTTACTGAGGCACCTGAAGGTTCCCATGGTGTAGGAACATCAGCAGTCTGGCATAAAGACTTGATTGCTGGCTTTGTGTTGCTTCGAGTTGGCCTTGATGCCATTAGCAGCATGCTGTTGGTGCAAGGTGGGACTGAGTTCATTCCAGATACAATTTAGTACATCTGGGACGATTCACGCATCATGATTTGAAGCCATTTGTTTTCCCATAGTAGAGGTTTGACACAGCTGAGAATATTTCCCTCTGTGTGAACTCTAGAGACTGATAGCTCTTTAATTTTCTTAGGGACTGTGTTGTGTAAAGTAAAACTTGTATGCCATGAATTTAACCTTAATTAATTCTTTTTCTTGTGTTCTTAATGCATGAGTTAGAGGCCTTGAGTATCTGATTTAAAACAGTTTCTCAGCTTTTGATAGTTTATCCCACAGCTTTAGTGACTTCTTATTGTGCTGCTTTGGTTTAAGAAGCACTAGCCAAATCCGCTTTTGACTTATTTTTACAGTAGTTGTCACCATACATTATTAATAATATAATGTSTTTTTGAACATTCATAATATGAAATTAAAAATAGAAAGAAGTTCTTAGTACTTTTCATTTGCAGAAAAAAGGTGACTAAATTAAGTATGTCCTAATGAAAAGACTTTATGGTAACCTAATCAAAAGTTTAAATCTAGAAATGCACCAATAAAAATTGGTTCCGAGAAATTTTAGGTGCTGAAAAGAAGATAAAAGCTGAGTGGATTTAATAAAAAAAAAGACAAATTCCAGTAAAAGAGAAAATATATAAAAATGTTTCAAGTAAAGGGTAGTTGTGAAAGGACTATTACTSTTTGTAGTATTGTGAAAAGAAGAGAGGAGGGAAGAATTTGCGTGAGAAAATTTCTCATCATTAGTATCTGGTATTTTGCTGCATCATCTTGTACTTCTGCAGTTTGCTGCATCATTCCACTTCAACCGCAACATTCCTGGTGCTAAGCTGGCATGTTTAGAAATTCAGAAAAGCTGTATATATGCAATTATTCTTATCATATATAGTTTCCACATTTTTAATATTTTTCATATTAAATATTCTAAACAGAAATGTAAGAAATGCTGAGGGTTGTACTTGATGCTGGGTGTACTGGAGTGCACCATCCCCCTCTTCCAGGCAGCAGAGGTGATTAGCATTCTCATGAGGGAATGGCACAAAAGCAAGTGTGACCCCAGCTGCATTACTCACTGTGGTGTGCAGTGCCCAGGGGTAGGTGAAACAATTCAATTTAATGAAACAACGGCATCTAAAGATTGTACCTTTCACACTGATGGGAAAAATCTGCATCAGGGCACCTGTCTAATCCTTCTAGCCCTAAAGGTACATCAGCTGATTAAAATATTCTGACTCAAGAATCCTATATTTTATGTAATCTATGTAAGGGTTTATTGTATAAATATTCAAAAATTTTACATCTTTCTTTATACATAAGTCAAAGCTGATTAACAGAAGACAGACTGAAGTTCATTTTATGGGATGTGAGAGTGATAAGAGGAGAATGATGAATTAGAAAACTGCATGGTTTATTTCCAAATATTTACTATTTGACCAAAGTTGGCTTTGGTTAAAACAGCAAGGGGATAGATGGTGGCTCTTTGCCTGGGGGAAAAGAAAAGACTTTAGAGACTACWGTGTGTAAAGTACATTATAGTAGCTAAACTTATCTAACCAGAGATTATATGGGCAGCACTGACATTTTGGCACTTTGACTAATCATCAGCATCTCATGCTAGTTCCTGAACAGAAAGCTCTCATTTAAGCTCTCATTAAAGCACATTTTCTTATCTTTGTAAAACATAGAGATGGAAATGAAATTAGAAAATGGTGAAGAAAAGGTTAAATGCTTGATTAAATCCGATGGATATTTCTATTTTTATTTCTCAGTTGAAATAATAACAGTTGSTAGTAAAACTTTGCAATGTTCTAGAAGTCAATGAAGCTTTTCACTTGATCTGGAGTACTGCCAAACCACATATACTCAATCTAAGCGTTGTACTTAACTGCTGATAAAATTAAATAGTCATTTGAATTTAATGCAGATATGCCGTAAGAATAACAAGCTATAGAAAAGAGGTCATTGGAACCTTTTCTGAAAGTGTTTGCATGCTCATGCTATCACTTTGCTTAAAAACGTACAGTAGCCTGTCTTGCTTTTTGTAATGGGTGTTTTTGGTTTTTTTTCTTTTTAAGGTTAACATGTGGCAAAACTATTTATTCAAACAGTTATATTTTTATTTGATTTTTATTTCCTCACTCTTTTTAGTTCAGGTGTTATTATAAAGTGTTATCTAGTGGGTTAACTATTTTCTAGATACTTAGCTCTCAAAAAATTATCAAGGCTTAGTAAAGCTTTTCTTTTGATAGGAAACTTTGCTACAGTAAGTGATTTTGGTGACTCAGCAAACCACAGTTTTTAAGTTCAGAACTGAATCAAGAGTTCTGAAAAGAACTCTGACCTAGAGTCAGAGAGAGAGACTTCTAAAATTTGCATAAAACTAGCATGGAAATCACTGAGCTTCCTGATATTCTTCAGTATTTAGATTAAGTGTTATATATCATGAAAAATTCCTGTGTTTTAGATTACTGTCTGCCTATGTTTTATCTTATTCTAGGTATTACCTCAACTATTTGGCCTGAATTATAGTTAATGGTATTTTTTTCCTAGCAGGGACTATTCCTTAGTAGTTTTGCTAAGGTCATTGAATTTTTTTATTTGTTAGTTAAGAAGGCATCTCTGGATTCATATGAGAAAAAGAAAGGATAAATGACATCAGTAGATACTTTATTGTGAACTGTGTACTTTCATAGGGAAAAAGAAAGAATCACGTTTTTGCTAGGAAGAAACATAATAAGATTTTATTTCCACAATTTGGTAACAGAATGTTCTGTTTGAAATTTCTTATTTAGAACTTACTACACATGGTACTTGAAAGATGATAGTGTCTGTTTCAGCATGCATATCTCTGGTGTCATGAAATCATTATAGTGAAAAATTTATTGATGCATTACTTAAAGCCTACATTTCCATCCCTTTCAAAAATCAAAGCAGTCTTTTATGGGACAGCAGCCTGTTATGGACCAACAAGAGCCACAGAGAAGAAGGCTGCAGGATGCCTACAGATAACACTTTTACATGTTTACATTTTGAATGTTAGATACCCATCTGTCTTCTTTAAAAAGGAAAATAATAATAATAATAATAATAATAATAATAATAATAATAATAATAATAATAATAATAATAATAATGAAAAAAAGTCATACGCTAAAATCTCCTTATGACAATTTATTTTGAATTTATAAGATTAAAAATGTTTTCCATCTCTATCATTATTCTCCACCACTGGCTATTTCTGTGACCATAAAAGTGATAACATCTGTGGGCAATGGTTGTGAGGAACTTTGCACTTTACAGGATCAGCAAAATAGGCAGATTCTTAACAGCCCAAAAAATGGAGTTTGGAGTATTGAATCTGTCCTGTTAATTGGTGTAGATTTGGTTTTGGCATGAGATTCCAAAAGGTTTAAAGCTGATAATATGATGCTAAATACCTAGTTTGTGAGAAGATAGGGAATTAAAGTGTAAAAAAAATTTGACAACCTCAGAAAGACTAACATCTTGCGCGTCTAGTTCTCTGGAGCAGTGTACATGCTTCTATCTATAGCAATTTTCCTGAGCAGTTAGATCAGAAATGCCAATTTCAGGTACAGGATCCATGATTGGCGTGAGAATTCTTATTGAGTAGTTTAATCCGCCCAAATTAAAAACTGAATTTAAATCAAATTCCCGATTTCAAAAGTAAATCTGACTTAATTTTGGCTTAAGAATTAATTGTTAGAAAAACTTTTTCAATTTGAAGTAAATGTTTATACTTGCTTGTTCATGGTTTGGTTTTTTTTTTTTTGTTCATTTACTTTGTTTTGTGGGGGTTTTTTTTAATTATACCTTTGCAAAGACTTTTTTACTAAAATATTTCTAGTTTCCTTAATTTACAGAAGCATGAGATAATGTAAGAACCTATAGAACATAGAGCACCAACTTTTAAAAATGGACCACATTATTGTGTAAACAAGCCCCTGTTTTTATACCAATTGTTAAATATTAAAGATGGCAGAATATTTGAAAAGTTACATCGATACTAACTTTCAGATAAGATGTTCTGTTCCGGAATGCTGAAGATGTGTACTAATTCTCTTCACCACAGGCCTCTATGAGCTAAACTTAATTTTAATGTTAACGATAATGTATTTGTTTAGATCAAGTTGTCCCAAATGATATTAGGTGTCTTATAATGTAAGTTACATAATATTTCTGATTTTTTTTTTTGGTTTATGCTAGAAGTTACATGGGAGGACCAGCAGAAAAAGGTGAATGGTACAATAACTGATGACAAACCATTGCCGAAAAAGAAACACCATTCTGAGACAGGTTTGTCAGGGTTTGGAAAACCACATGAAAGCATGAGACTATAAAACTACATTTCATGCTTTTGTAATGCGTGTGTGCTTGATGTACCTTATTTTTTTCACTTTGGTGTGAAATTTTTAGTATGTAGAGATCATTTAGATTACATTGTTCTGTTTTAGAGTAGCCGAAATAGATCTGCTTTTGTAACAAATTGTGTTAGAATGCACATGCATTAGAAAAGAAGTGTTCTGGCACAATATTAGACATAGTTTGCTTTTTAGTTTTGAATTTTGTTATGACTTAATATATTTGTGCAAGCCTCAGGAATCCAAGTATGAGCTATGCTGATTCTTATTTAGTTGACCAAACCAAGGTATCTACTGCATGTATTGTGGGAAAATCATCTTCTACAGACTTGAATCTGAAACCTTCTTGCACCATCACACATGGCAGAAATAATGTTCCAATGAAATTTTTTATACAAGATGCAGTTTATATCTTCATACCTCTGGCATTCTCAAATCTAAAAAACCTCTTCTTTCCTCCATTCCGTAAGTGAATGGGTTTCTTCTGCAACTAGAAATTATCATAAGTTTTCTTTCACCCCACATGCCAAGTTCAATTATTCAGCTATCTTCGTTCCTACAAATGCATAGCAATAAAAAGAAAATCTAGTAATAATAATGATGTTTATAATAGTATTGTTCTGTTTTCAGAATCAGAGAATAAAAGGTCCTAATCACATTAATTTATGCACTTGCAAAGGGCAAGTACACTGTAAATAGAGAAGGGAGGAAGGGGATGGAAGGAAAGGGAAGGGAAAGGAAAGGGAAAAGGGAAAGGGATCTTTATATTGCAGGTTTCATCCTATATTTAAAAGTTGAACCACATGTGAATGGGGATTTTTCAGTTCCAAGAATACCTAAGTTCAGTTTTGAGTTGCAAACATCTCTCTATTGGGCATATTAGTTGTCTCACTGTAATAATAACACTTCTCCCAATCACAAACATTAAAGTTTACAAGACTGGCCAGCTGTGTCACCTCCTAAATTAATACTTTAATCTCAGTTTTAGGCTTGCCTATATAAAAATATAATACTGATAATATCCAAGTTTTTTGCTGAAGTTCAACTATTGTACAGCTGAAAGTGCAAGATTCAGGACTGACAAAAACCAGCAATATCTGGCTTGACTCTAACCTAAGAACTAGGCAACCTAGATGTAAAAGGCGAGATGTGCACTTGCATTCCTGTTCCCTTACTTTTTGATGCACCAGAGGAAGGTACAAGATAAATCAAATACTGCTCATAAGAGTCAGGATCAGAATGTGATATATCTTCTTTTCCAGCTGTTTTAACTATTGCATGACAGATTCAAATCAAAATGTTTACGCATCCACACTGTTGTCTTTCCAGGGAGAGTTTGGCAGAATAATGCCTCTGCCCAGACTTTTCTCTTACATAGTAGTTAGGTAGGAACATTATCTCCATCTCCCAACTGAGGTGGACTTAGGACCGTGTTCTAGACAGATGTTTTATTCATAGTTATTAGCAGTACTTGTTTAGGGCCACCTTCTCCATTTTTTAGAAAGTGGAGACATATTTTGTTGGATGGTTTCTCTTGGGGCATTCTAGATTTTGGAACGAGTGAAATTTTGTAATTGTAGGACAAAAACAGGCAGAAGAATAGCAATCAGAATCAAATATGGCCAATAAAAAGTTCTCACTTTAGAGGTGTTTTGTATAGTAAAACAGTATTTATCTGATTTTTGTCTATTTTTCCATTTGGAACAGAACCACTGATCACCAGTGCTTGCAGAAAATACACAGAATTGGTTTGGAAAGCCATGGTCTCAATTTTCAAAGTCTAGAATAGGTGGAAAGTTGAGTAAATGTTGTCTTCTTCACTCTACAGTCCTAGGTCTTTCTGTGAGGGCTAATGCCTGATAAGAGCATAAATTCTGATATCCATTATCAATAATGTCTTTTGCTTGGGATGAAGACAGGAGGTGGAAACATCTGAGGTGGTTCTGAACACTCTGCAATGGTCACCAAATGACATGTACCTGTATTCCTCAGATGCTTTTCCAAACTGATTCTGTTTGTCTAAAAGCCCCATGTACTTAAGTGGTACGAGTAGAGGAGTAATCAATGCAACTTCCAGGACTGGCATAATCTGCTATGTGTGGCACACTACTGTTCCCTACAGACATCCCTATATCATCCCAAACAGTTACTTTTCAAGGCATAGTAGTCAGGACATCTGGAAGAAGGTGCCATGACACTGTACTGGATTTTGAGCTATATTGTATATATGACCATGATCTAATGGTGATGCAGCCTGACAGGATCTACCTAAGGAAGCCTCAAATTCCTTGAACCTTTCCAGTATAAGATTTACCCTCTGCACAGGACTGTGCTTTCTTTCATCTGAGAATGCTTTAAATGTTCTGTTTGCACAGAAAACAGCAAAGTGATACTAATACAACTTAGTCCCTCGATGCAAGTGGTGCAATGGAGGCAAGGAGGAATAGGGACACCTCATATTGTTGTTCCCCTGTTTAATTATCTTTTCATCTGTAGATGACTTTTCTGCTACAACCCATTATGAAAGCTTATACTGTCTCTAAGTGCAATTTGTCTATTAGGAATTTAACCTAACCAGTCACATGGAAATAATCATGGCAGTATTATAGCTAAGAAAATCTATGAGAACAAATAGACATGGATTACATAAGTACCATGAGTGAAGAACTGAGATCTGTGAGCAAATTGTAGAGAAAAACATAAATAGATAATAAAAATAATTTCAAAAGCCAGAAAAGTAACAGTAATACTGTATCATGTAAAGTATTAATATTCAAGAAATGTGCATGACTAGAGATGAGATTAGCAAATTTGTTGGAAGACAATTTAAGGTCATTAAATAAAGTAGCAAAATGGTACTTATGTTTCAGACTTTTCAATAGAAGATGCCAATAAAATTTCTCTTCCTCAACATTAGAAATCAACATTTTTTTTTTTAGCCGTGTCTTTCATCTCTAAGTTCTGATGCAATTTGCAGAATTAGTGTTGCATATATTTCAAAGAGTCAGTTGTATTTATGCAAAGATTTTGAAGGATTGGAAGCGTAAAACTGCAGAATCATAGCATGGTAAGCATAGCATAAAAATTCAAGCCATATTTTGAATCTGTGCCCTTCCTTTAGCTGATGTCAGCACACTGTCAGAGAATATTGCATTCTCAGGACACCGCTGAATCAAAGAGCATGTGAAACAGTTATTTGTTCATATCTAAGATTATAAAGTACTTTCAGCACTCACTCCTGTCTCTGAGCTGTAATAGATGGCATATAAAAGCGAATAAAGCTGTAGTCCTCTAATCACATCTCCTTTGTCAGTGAAAAGAAAAAAAAAAAGCACAGCATGCAAACATTTCCACGTGGTTTTGCACTTCTATATCTGAGGCCTTAAGACAAGAAGTTGGAAAAGAAGGTCATGTGTAGAGAACGTGTCCTGTACTGATAGCAGTAAGGTTAGTCAGGATACTGTTTTTCTTAAAATGCGATTATTTTCATCACTATTAWGACTTGTCTCTCTTGAACCCATCAAGGTAATTTAAAGGGAAAAAGCAGATGGTTTAGGATACCATGGCAGTGATACTTGTTTCTGTTCCCTGTCAATTGTTTTTGAAGTGTTCAATCAGTCTCACTATCCAAAGTTTTGGAAGCTGAATGCCGTTTAGCAAACTGTGTCTCCATCCAGAGATGACAAAGGTTATGCAGAAACTGCCTTTATAAGATAGCAAAGAAAACACTATTGGCTTTCCCCTGTTTTTCCTACAGAGAGACGGTAGATTTGATGGCTATTACCTGGAAACCATGCTGTAATGCTTTCATTATCACTGGTTGTTGAGAACATTGCAGTGTCATCAAATATCCAACCTTTGCCAGAGAAACTTTTGATTTCTAAGGAGCAGTTGAAGAATAGAACTGTGGGGAAGCGCTGATATATATTAATGTGATTGAAAAAAAGACACAGAATAGTTAAGGAGGATTTATACATCTTGGAATGGAATTAAGTAAAAATTGACTATCCTTGTAATTATTTTGAGGAAAGATATATTTCTGTAATATGGAAGTAAAATGAAGTTTTAGAGAAATCATATCAACGGTAGGTTAAACACATCAGAAAATACAAAGGTGTGCTTACAAATGGTAAGTTTTTAGATGGATAGATTTCCTTTCAATTTAAAGGGAATCATGCCTTTTTTGATCTGTGGAACATTTATGTCTCTGTCCTGGGTAGAACTATGCCTTGATTGTGCACAGACAAAGACTTTCACAAATAATTCTAATGTAATGTAAACTAATAGTGGTTTATCTATTACCATGAATTCAGTTCTAGTGTGAAAACAGTAGTCAAAAATAATTCAAAATGAAGTTGTGTTTATTCTAAAAGAAGTTTGTAGTCAGAATTGAAAGTATGAGAGCTTGAAAGTTATGAAAAGGGAGTTATGGTTAGAAATGGGTTGGAAAAGGCAAAGTAATGATAGGACAGAGAGAGAGAGTTAATTGTCTTTTCAGGATTCATAATGTTTCCAATCCAATGTATAACTATAGTGTATTAATGTTTTGAAGTGTTATTATTTTGTCTTTTTTGCCCTTATAGAATTACCATGTGAACTTTATTCAGAGAAGCAAACTAATAAAACTCTCTCTGAATTCTTCATTTAGTTTATCTCCTGAGACATGAAAAAGTTATGCAGTCTACATGGTTTCATTTGATTTAGAGAGTTCATGAAACTGAGAATATTTACAATTTCTTCTGTTATTTTCTTACTTCTTCTCTACTATCCTTATTTTGGATAGGAGTAAGATTTTTCATAGTTACTGTCTTTACCTACTGTATTTTTTACATAGCATATATTACATATAGCCTATATTATGTAATTACAGAATTAAATGTATTGCTTTAGTCTTTCCTGTATTTTCTTACTATATTTTTGAGTAAAAATGTCAGCATACATATAGTATACAGCTGTGCTTTTGTGTGTATGGGTTTATGCTTTAAGACAAAGAACTACTTTAACTAGTAGGGAGCTACCTCATTCAAAAAAATTCGGAAGTGTGGGACAGGCTCTGTATCTCATTGTGGCTTAAAGATTTTAAAGAGTCTTAGGGAATACTGATTATATTCACATCTCAATGTCGTAAAATAGCCTTTCTCTCTAAATCTTCTGCTAACAAATATTTGTACTCTTAACTTTCCTATCTATTCTTCTATCTGTATCCTTAATATTGCAGAGTTTGAATGGTGTCAGGGGACATATTTTCTGAGAGTTAAATGTATTATATATTCTTCAGATCTAATCACATCCAGACTATTGACATATATTTATGGAACAGACAGGGTCTTTGGAGCATTTCCATCTTAGAGTCTCTTCTATGTTTTAAGATTATGCTTATTTGATTGTGCTATTGCATATCTTATTTTGTGAAGAGTGGCCAGAAATGAGACTTTTCAAATCTGAGATCATATTTGCAGTGAAAGATCTTTGGTTTTTAGGAAAAGATAAAACTGAAATTAAGAAAACCCTTGAGGGGGAAAAAAAGAGTGATTAACCTACGTCTCTTTGTCCTCTGCTGCTTTAAGAATTTTAGTTGGGCATGATTGCCATGTAAAGTTTTTTTTCAACACTGAGTTGCTAAATACTTCTCTTCAATGAGTGACATTACTTACAATGAACAGTTCTGTATTAAAGCATGATAAAAGAGATGGTACTTGTTTTTAGGGGGGGTTCAGACTTAAAAGTTTTTCATTAACTTTTTAAGTTTATTTATTGAGGTTTTCATTTGTTTCTAAATCGGAATAGAATACAGATTTATAGCCTTATACATACTGCTCTCATACATCAGGATGAACAATTGATGCAAATAAATGCTAGTTGCACAACAAAGCAATAACTCTACAAATGAAATCTGCCTATTGACATGACATAAATTTAACAAAATTGATGACGTTTTATTCTTGCACTTAAATCTGTTTCTATCAAAAAAGATTTTGTAGATTAAAAGCTACAGAAATAGAGAATTTTCAAACTATTGTTTGGGATTTATGGCATGGCTTCTTAATCAGGAGAAAATTGATTCACATAAGTGGTATTGTGTTTAAATTAATTGGTCCATTAGTACTTCCTTCTTATCATCATTAATTGAAAGAAGTTGATGCATTACCATGCCACAACTTGTACTAATTCCTTAATATTTCCAACAATAAATACAAAAATATTATAATCCATTTATCTCAGCAGATGAGGTAATATCAGTTGATTGGGTATCCACAGTGAGAAGGCACCAATTCTCTTTTTTTTTTTCCTCTGGCCTCTATTAGAATTACTCTTCTAATATGTTTGATACGTAAAAACTTAAAACTGAAAAATATTTCTAATTAAGAAAGGTTTTTGATTACCACTTTGATATGTAAATAATACTTTTTTCATAACAAATACTTTGCATGAGGACTTTTAAAAATACTATTTTTAAAAAGTATTGGTATATGTGACTGATTTGCATGCAAATGCTGTTCATTTGAGTCTAAAATATTCAAAGAGAACTTCCTTGTTGTTCAGTCATGTCTGTCTGACATTACTAGAATACCTTGCTTTATCATACCAGACATATTCCAAGTTTGGAAACGATGTGATTCAATACTTTGAAAATTTATAGAGAAGGATTTATCTTACTGCAGTATATGTCTCAAAGCTGCTCATTCTTATGGATATTAAAAATAATAAACCAAGGATAATGGGATCATGATAGAGACTTTCTAATAACTGGTTTTGCTATCGTAGGAGTGTGCGAGTCAGGACTATACATATGTAATACAAAATATTTTCAGAACATTTTGAAGACTTTTAGCTGTGTTTTGGTGGTGCTAATAATGATTTATTTATTTATTTAACAGTTGCAGCAATTCTAGCTACACTATATTAATATGAGCTGTAACACACCATGGAGAAGTAGATCTTTATATTTGCTTACTTGTATTTCTTCCAAAGGATTCATTGTACTTGTCCAGATTAAAAAAATATTTATACTCCATTTTTGTTTTTTTAACATGCAAACACATAGCAACTTTTGTCAAAACTGACAGCTGCTATGCTTTCACACGATGTATCTCATATATAGCACTAATGTGTGTTCATTCTGTAAGCAAATTTAATTGCCTAAAAATGCATTCGAATTATGTATGTTTTGAGCTGCTTGTTTTTACAACACTTTTGGTATAGTCTTGGCATTTGATTGTAGATAAAAATATAATCTACCAGCTATAGTATAAAATTGTGTAAGTATAGAACACAATGGTTATCAGATAAAATCTAGTGATGTCTTTAATTTTATTTTATTATGTTGCTTATTCTAATTTTTCATTTTTTCAATGATATCTTGATATTGACTGTAAAATGACAATAAAATTACAGATATTTTTGTGATGTATGAACTTTTCTGGACTTCTTTATCTAGCACCTTCAGTGTTAATAATTTATGAGCAGTGTTTTGTGACTCRTTAACAAACTTCATGTTGAAATTAGAGCAAGTTTATGGATTTTTTTTTTTTTTATATTACTGATGATTTTTGGAAGAAAGCATTTGTTCCTCTAGCAGCAGTGGCTTGCTTCACAGTTCTTTGTAATTTTTATTACTTTTCAAGATGAATTCCTCCCATTCTCTTGCTACAAATAGATTTTCAGTACAGAGCATGGCACTGTCCCTCAGATGTTTTCCATGTCTGAAAGGGCAGTGTGCTTTTGAATGTGAAGTAATAAAGTAAGTAATAAGACAGTTGCTTTGGCATTTAATTTGCATGCATTTGTAGTAACTTAGACTTCTGTGAGATGAGAGCAACATTGGTTCTGAAAAAGTCTCCTGAATTGACCATGAGAGTTAACAACTATACGTTCTCTTTTCTCATGTTCTGCATTTTGGTCTTGATAATTTTGCCTTTGGCAGAGTGTTACAAYAATGCAGTCCTTTCCAGAGTGTGTTATGTGGATTCTGAAATTTCTGAGCTTGTACAGAAAATTTGAAAAAAAATCTATTTTCTGTTTTCAATATGTGCAGTTTGGTTCACCATAAATTACAGTAATTTAATAATTGAAAAATCTGAGAATAGAATTCCCATTGGTGACATTAAACTGAGTGTTCAATACTTGAAAGGGAAAAATAATACTTGCATTCAAGTAGATAATTTTCAAAAAAGTTGAACAGTCATGAAGAAAAGTATTTATGCTAGTTAACATACCTTTTACTATCCAGCTTTTTCTTCAGCATCATTGCAGGATTGACTTTGCTGTCAATTATAACTTTTATTATTTCCTCAGCTCCTATACTAACTCTGTCTTTTACTGTTCTTTTCCAACAACAGTAGTTTAACCACTTCTTTCTCAGCTTTCTTTTTTCTTCTAGTGTCTTTTATTTTTTTCTCCACTTACTAACTCTGCTCTGCAGACTTCTCTCTAAAACAATTTTTGGCCCTTTCCCTCAGTGTCAATTTTAACCTTCTGAATACATCCTCTCACGCCCATCTCCTTTGTCTATGTCTGTACATTACACGATGTGATCACAGAAGAAGCGGAATCATCAAGGAGAACAAACTCAGGTCTGTCTCTTCTACTGCTTTTCTCTGTGTTATTTTTTTCATTTTACCTTTTCTATAGATTTTATCACAGCTCACCTCACATACTTTTCCCTCTCTTCCCCCTCAATAAATTGGCAAAATATTGTCAAGGTGTAAGAATTTAGGTTTAAAATGCCTGCATAATTTTTATTACCTATAAACTATGTACTCTATAAAAAGTGATGAAACTTAATTGATGACGAGTATGCTATACCTTAAGACTTTAAACTGATTTGATTTCTATCATATCAGTTCTTATTTCTCATCTCAATTATCTGTAAATTAGCCTGTAAGCTTCCAACTAACACATGCAAACAATCTATAATTTGTTTTATCTTTGCATTTGAAAACTGCTACAAAAGCTACAGAAACCCTTATACAACTAGTTATTTTTGACCCTGGGAGGATATGATTTCAAAACTGAATAATTTCAGTAAGTTAAATTTCATGCACTGGAATTTCAAACTTAGTTGTTTGAATAAAACCTGTTTCAATTAGAAGTAGAGTTGTTAGTGAAAAAAAACTCTTTTCTTGTGCTGAAAGGTGTAAAACATAAGGTTATGAAAGTATGAAAGCAAGAAGCCAGAACACTGAAGGAGTTCTAACTTAGCTGTATTGTTTATGATGCTTTTATTTCATATTGTGCATTACTTATAATTTCTTCTTCAATAACAAATTTTAAACCACCATTTTATTGAATTTTCCATGTACTTTATATTACCGGCAGAGAACTAACATCTGTCAAGGCATCCTAGCTCTTAAAATACAGTATTTGTTCACACTTCCCTGCTTGTTCAGTTGTGGTATGTAGAACAACAATGAAATTCCCCATATTTAAGTTACTTTAATTCACCTATAAAATTTAAATTTTGCAGTTAACATGTAAATGCTTTAATTAATTTCCGGTGTCCCTGCTATTATCCCAACAAATTAGAGAAGCCACTTGGATGCCATTTAGGTTAGAAAATCTGGAGAGGTTTTGGAGTACATTGACTGGTCCATTAAACTTAGGTGATATCTAGTGAAACATTTTTGTCTTTTCTCTGCTATGACTGGCTCCTTCCGAGCTCATTTTTACCTTTCGTACTACTCTCGTCCTAATGAGTCATAGATTATCTTTGCAGAATCTTGCAGATGTTATTTGCTGTGGTTTTTATATTAAACAAATCTCAAGATAGAAACTGTTAAAATTACAGGGTAAAAAAAGTTGAGTATAGATGGAGAAGACAACTGACAGTGGGTTCTGAATTTCCTCTTTTGTAAATCACCACTATTAGGAACTAATAAATTATGCTGTAGAAAGACTGAGTTTACTTACCTTGTGCTTATGATTCATTCCCAGTCCCTGTGCAGTTATTCTGAATCTCCTTTATTACAAAAATGAAATTAGATGATTGGTGACCCATTTCATATTTGTTCATAATAAAAGGAAAGGAAAGTTGTGGGCCTTTTTATTCAAGAACCTTCCACTGAGTTATTGATTGAATCAATGTATTGAATCAGAATATGGACTCAGTCCATATSTCTCTTGGTGTTGGAAGAAATCAGATCTTAAAATGGTCAGAAAAAAATGTATATTTCCATCACCTGTGTTTCTTGAACACATATATGGGTAATATCTGTGTATTATTAAATTTTTTTGCAATTACAATTCTTTTGGAAAACTCTACTTAGCTCACAGTGTTAAGTAAATGTATTAGGCACTGATGAATTTAATTGTGTAGGACACAAAAGCAAAAGCATGATCAGCACTGCAGTTGCAATAGTTGTTATTACTGCCCTTAAACTCAGGAGAAAATAGTTTGTTCTGTGTATAGTAACATATTTTCAGATGTACATTTGAAAGAGGTATTCTTCCATGTTTGCCTCAGTAACAAAATAAGTTACACATTTCAGTACAAGGCACTTTGAGCACAGCTCAAAAGCAAGGGTGACATTTCAAATGCATACCTTTCAAACAAAGTGTTTTCCCATTGTTTTAGAATTTGCTATAATATATTTGGATCTAGGATTATCCTTTTACAGGTTCTCTTAAAAGTGATTTTCACATTATTTATCATACTACTGAACATTCATGTGAATTAAAGGATTAGCTATTGATTTTAGGTGTTATTAGACCAAGAGGTGTTGTGAAAGCTAAATATCTGAATATGTTATAATTGTATTGAAAGAAAAATGTTGCCATTTCCTCTCTCTGGATATTATCATTTTTAATTGTAAAAAAGAGAATTTTATTCCTTGAAAAATATCTAGGTTTTTTTATTGAAGAGTTTTATGAAAGCGTGTGCAAAGCTTATGCTGTATATTTCAAGCACAAAAGCAAGTTCAGAAAGCTAAGAAGTAAAAGTATTTTAATATAAATTTTGTTGTCTGACAGCAGTAGATCTTGATAGCATCCTTAATGAATAAACTCTGTTTTTCTTGGGTAGAGGAGGAGCTTTGCTATGCAGGGTTTTCACAATTTCTTTCTAAAATCGTATTTTTCAAATTAATATRTATTATAGGTTTAGATATTGTGAAAACTGTTGAGGAGATGTGTGCCTGTTCACATCCCCATGTATTCATGGAGAATACTTCCACTCAGGAGAAATGGAAGTAAGCCCCTGCCTGCCAAAGAGCCTTAGTGATGAAGAAGACGTCTTTGTTCTTGTCAGTGAGATGGGCCAGACCAACCAGTTATCATTGTGCCAAAAATTAACGGAAATTGCAAGTAATACTTACTATGTTCTTCAAATATATGAAATACAGAAAACGTTCTTCAGCCGTCCAAAAAATAATTAGTTGACTCAAGTAACTGCTCAAAAAATGATCATCAAAACCATGGAAAGGCAGATCCATGACAGTTTAAAGGTAGTCAGTACACATGTAGCAGAAATAGTGCTGGAAAATTAATTCTAGGTTTATTCCAGGATGAGAAGGTGAAGTAGTGATGCCCAGCCATTCTAAGCTTTTTAAGATGGATGGAAGTTAGAAGATAGTGGGCACTGTTCCATTTCTAAAGGGCCATGAAAGGTAGGGAAATAGATATTGAAGTCCTTTTCTGCAACATCTGGAGTAAAACTGTCATGTTAAGAGCGCACAAAGGCTTGATTACAGTTTTTGTTAATTTGAAATTCAAATAGACAAGGACTTTGAAATATCTTTTTTTTTCCTGTGCTTTATTTTGAAGTTTCTTTATAATAACATGATTGATGGAAATGAAGCCTAGAAACACTAACAAACCCTATTGAAGATGAGTGACCAAATTGGAAGACCTCATAGATGTGGACAGTGGAGGGTTGGACAGTGGWGGGCCAAACAGTGGAAGGGTCTGGCAAATAAACTGTAGGAGAAAGCAAGGACAAAAAACCAATGACACAATTTAGAGTGTTTAAGAAATCAACTGCAGTAGAAGACAAGGAGCACAGTTTTTTGAATTCATTCTTATCTTACAGTACCGTGAGAGGTTTTTCAAGCCTTCCAAGAGTGGATCTACTGTGATATACTTACCCTTTAGAGACACAATATGACAACCCCCTACTTTTGAGTTACTGTTATAGTCTGTATTCTGCGACACACTTTCCTTTAAAGACCAGGATGGTGCTTTGTTCTGTTTCCATCTTCCTTATGTTGAAAAAATATTTGTGGGTAGAATTTGTAACATTTAACACAAATATGATTAAATTACTTGTGCATCTCTGAACACTTCTGTGGTATTTAGTTTGGCAGGCATGTTTAGAATCTGATGCCCTAGACTGTGAAAGAGACATTTAAAGCATCTAAGTCTGTATTTGGTGAACAAAACCCAAAGGGTAAACTCCAAATTCAGTTCAATTTTGTAAACTCCAAATTCAATTTGTAGGTACTTAGCATAGTAATAGATGTATCATACAGAATGGCTGGGAGGCTCTTTGTCCTTATTTTTTATTTTGTTTAGAATTAAAACCAGAAACCAAAGACTTCCAAAGTAGCCATCTGTGCTAAACCACATAAATAACGACTGATGATCAGTTTGCTGGAGCTAAAATAATAATAACATCAGATTATGTCATTTAAAATGACAGCATAATTGTGTAAAAGTTTTGGTAGTTTAATTTGTAATTCTCCTGAGTCCTAAATGCAGGTGCACACACTACCAATGATTTTGTGTTCTTTGGTTAAATCTTTGACCACCTTTCCAGTCACTGAGATGCTAATGAAGATGTCTTGCATTCTTAGGATGGCTGAAAAATCTCTATTAATACCTGTTAGCTTTTCTGAAAGCATAGTTATCATCAAGTGTTTATGCCTATAATTTGAAGTGGCTRTATCAGAATGTGAAACACTCTGTGCTTATGCTGTGGAGTGTATCAGTGCTGGGAACTCTGAGAAGCATGCTTGGCAAACAGGATATTGGAAAGCTTAACAATAAGACTGTGCTCAGGCATTCCTGAAAACAATGCAGAGTTTGTAGTGTGACTGATCTGAATGGACTTCTATGAGTACAGAATATAAGGGCCTACCAACCACTCAGACATTTTTGTTTTACACTTTCAAAATCCTGTTGCATATCATTCATGTAGGGAGGATGTGCCAGAATTCTTGGAAGAAGCAAAATGGGATGGTTTAGCTAATATTTGACTTACTGCTTCTTTCTTCCATTCTTTTTCCATGCAGGCCTCTGTATTTTACGAAGGCCACCAAAATGTATGTACACTTTTGTATGAGGCAGCACAGAAAAACATCACAATCTACCCTGCAAAAATCACCTTGGAAAAGGATCTAGGCAGGATAAAACACAGCTGGTCATAATCACTTTAATAATCACTTTAATAAATATGCAAAATAGAACTTTCCAGCTTGCTTCAAAAGATCTCTGTCCTTTACCATATGCACTGATCTATCCCTAATGATGGAGACTTGAGCTGAACCTGTCAATTTATAAACCCATGATTCTAGAGATTCTTTAACTTCCTAGTTTAGATCACCACACCATTTTATTCAGGTCTTTTACTAAACAGTGCTATGTATTCTGCAAATAATCCAAACCAACACTGTTAACATTCTTTGAGCATTGTGATAAAAATTTATTTAAGTGGTGAGAAATGTCCCCTGGGTTTCAGTCTTTGTTTAGTGTCAAGCTTGAAACCAACAAGAAAAAACAAACAAACAAACAAAAAAAGCCACCAAGCAATCCTCAAATAGAAAACAGGAATGTGAAGGCATGTTCCCTGCTAAGAAGCTGGCTGGCTGAAACGGTTTTTCAAACATGCCCTTTTAAGGACAGTAATTCACACTTCAGTCACCTTTAGACAGTAATATTAAGTATTAAGAACACGTAAGTAATATTAAATTGAAGAACACTTCAACAACCATTAATTATTTTTTTCTTTTTATTCAGACTGTGACGTGGATCACAGACTTGGAAAGGACTTGCTTCCTGCACCAGTAGCTTTTTTATGTTTGCCACAAATTGGACATAAAGCCCTAGAGTGAAGTTCAGTAACCATTTATATCACACATCATTTGATATTTTGCTAGACCTGTAGCAGTTAAGAAGTTATATTTTTCACACCGTTGACAGCCAGAATGACAAAATTTAGAGCTAATTCCTTAGAGGCAGAATTGGAATTGAATAGCTCAGGAAATAGGAGGAAATGTAATCCTTTGAGTATGAGACCTTTAACTGGCAAGTTTTGATGTTCAAAACAAATACTTCTACATTTTACATCTTTCTTTTAGGAAACAATCTTTGCCTGATTTAATAATAGGGCAACAAAGATGGTGAAAGGCCTTGAGGGGGAGCCATACAAGGAACGACTGAGGTCGCTTGGTCTGTTCAGCCTGGACGAGACTAAGGGGAGACCTCGTTGTAGTTACAACTTCCTCGTGAGGGGACGAGGAGGAGCAGACACAGATCTYTTCTCTGTGGTGAGCAGTGACAGGACCCGAGGGAGTGGCCTGAAGTTGTGTCAGGTGAGGTTTAGGTTGGATATCAGGAAAAGGTTCTTCACTCAGTGGGTGGTTGGGCASTGGAACAGGCTCACCAGGGAAGTGGTCACTGCACCAAACCTGACAGAGTTCAAGAGGTTTTTGGACAATGCTCTCAGGCACATGGTGTGACTCTTGGGGTTGTCCTGGGCAGGGCTGGGAGTTGGACTTGGGTGATCCTTGTAGGTCCCTTCCAGCTCAGCATATTCTGTGATTTTGTGATATTATTTTAGGGATTTTTTTTTCAGTATATTGATTTTCCTATATTCTCATGAATAGCATTTCAAGAGAATTCTCTAGTAAGAAATTCAGCTAGCATTTTAAAAGTACTTATCCAAAGTTAGGGTCCTACATGTATATTTGGTTTTTAAAAYAAAAGGTTATTTAATAATTTACACTACTTTGAGAAATCACATTGAATTTTCAGTAAAGCACTGAAGTAGAGGAGCTAATTTATCCACTGTATAAGTAGAACTCCTAGTCATATTGCTGATTTTAAATGTTTTCAAAGAGGAAAAATAGAAGGATAAAACCTTTTATGTCATTGTCTTATCTTATGCCTAAACTCAGAAAGAAACAAGGAGTTCCAYGTCTGTCTGTTGCAATGACATGCACATCCTCCAGCATCGGAGGCTGCAATTTCTTTCATTCAAAGCAGGGAAGTCCAGATTTATTTTAGGCCTTTGTTCTGCTGATGCAAATCTCATTCATCTGGATCCCAGGTGAGAGAGGAGAGACAGGTCAAGACAGAACCAGGCTCTAACCGTTAAGTTTAGGGCAGTCAGCTGTGAGAGAAGGAAGAACCCATGGGACTGGACTATAAAGCCCAGTACCTCCTAGTTGTAACCTTAAGGCTGTAGAGTCAGGCCGTCCCTTATCCTCACCAGGAAGCCAGCAATTTTTGAGCAATTGTTCAATGCTGCCATCAGTATCCATGACTAGGGAGAAATCTGCTATCCTGCTTCCTCTGTGGAACTGTTATTCTATTCGGTCATGAACAGAGATGGACATGTTTTGTTCTGAGGAACTTGGAGTCCCTGCTCCATGAGACTTCTTGGTGTGAGGTGGGTGAAGTCTGATGGGGTCCTGGCACCTCCCATCAGAACAGCAAAGCTCTTTGAGTTAAGGCATTTCCAAGAAAACCAAGGCCATTTTAGATCAGTTTTATCGCTTGACGAATCTGCTTTTGAATGAGGCTCTTAATTAGAATTCTCTTCTATTCATTTTTTCTTCCAGATACATTTTTGGTTGTTAGCTATCTCTCAGGTATAGTAGGACCAGTTAGAAAGGATAGGGTGTTAGATCAGAGGAAAATGGCTGTGTCTACTATTAAATGAAATGTCAGTGGTCATTATAATAGCAATGTCTACTGTGATGGTGGAAGAAGGTTTTGAAAGAGAATATTTCAGCATTTCATTCTCTCTATGTCTATAGCTCATTTATATATTTCATCAATATACTTAAATATATCTGTATTCTGACAAAGCTGAAAACATACATATTTTCTGTAATGTGCAGAAATGTCTCCTTCATTAAAGCATTAATTTATTTTCTCCAAATTGTATAGCTCTGAAAAAATTTAGTTCTTAAATTGAGATCATGACACCACAGGATACAATACATGCTTTTTACTTTTTAAACCAAGGTTAAACCAAGTAATGTAGAAAAATACTGACTAATATGATGATACTTATCATATTAAAAAAAAAACCCAACAGATCAAGTTTTTTTGGGAATGACTGGTGACTTTCTCATTTTATATTATTCTGTTTGAGACATTTAAAAATAATCTCGTAGTGATTTTTTGGTTTTCAGCAGTTTCAAGACATTAAGACTCTTTAGAGCTTTTCTTTTTGAACATATAATAACCAAAAGCATTAATTACTTTAGTATCAACATCCTGAACCTGCTCTGAATTCCTTTAGAGGTGATGACTAGGCCCACAGCTGCAGTGAAGATCTTTGCTGTTTAGAAGTTATTATTGTTTTACTTGGTCAATGTACAGTACTGATTTTGTTCAGCTACTGCTTACTGCCCAAGTGAGATCTTTCTCAATTCAATCTTCTGTTCTTTCTAGTACTTCTTCAGACAACTCTTCACAATACATCTGAAACCTAAGTTTGAAGAGTAGCATCCACTGTGTTGACCTTTCTTGTGAAAATTTAAAGGATATATCTATTGTAGAGATTTGTTTCAGCACTTCAATTAGACTTTTAAAATTCAAGAATCTAATAGAATTTTATGTTTGCTAATACTATGATATTAGTTTCTGCAATCCCATTTGGAAATATTTTTCTACATACTTCTTAAACATAGAGCAAGAATGAGTTAAAGCTGGACAGGTTTCAAACTTCTTTATTTTGGCAATATATTTGTTTAAAGATTTATGTTTGAAAGGCATCCAGACATAAGGATGAATGGACTTCTACGCATCTTAAAAATTAATTATCCTATATAGTATAAGATTTCTGTGTTAAGATAATATTTAGGCAAAGTAAAGATTTTTTTTCACGATGCACATGGAATAACTTAGAAATGTCATCATTCTCTCTGAGCTCAAGCTCAAGGGTGTTTTAATGACTCAATTCRCTTTCATTTATTGTGCATTATGTTGGATCAGTGGTATTGCTATCAAATTGCTTTCTGCTTTCGAAAGTAATGAGACAGTAGAAGATGTTGTATTTGTAGATTTTATATCGGTGACAGCAATTTAAAAAATAAAAAAYTTTTAAAAATTGAAAGGTTGAAAAGCAAACAAAACTATCACACTCTGCTATTTTCCCAGCACTATTCACAACCCACATAGATAGTAAGGCCAGGCTGCCCAAAGGCCAACTCAGAAGAATACAAAAAACTTCATTTAAAAATGGTACAGAGTATGGGGCAGGAAAGGTCAGGGAATGGGAAGAGTTCCAAGAACTGATCTGGTACCCACTGATTTCCAAAAGTGTAGGTTTATGACCTGCCATATCTGTTTCCCATTAATTTGCCTAATAGTTCCACTTGAAATTGCCAGCAGAACAATAACCCTGATCCCACACAGGATAGGAAGCCAGATCTTGTTGAATTGTGGCATATTATTTATGCTGTCTGCAGGAACACATTTCCTTCTTACACTTCTACCTTGCTTGAGTATGATTTCTCTCTGAGTATGACTTCATCCTCTGCTTTGATACCCACCTACAAAATGGTATTTCCTTAAAATATAACAGCTCGGTTTTGCTCTTTAGTCTATGTACTGTAAATTTGATCATAATTTTGTGAGAAACCCAAAATAACCAATAATTCTGGAAAAATATTTAGTTCTAATAATGTATGCTATTTTTGGTGTGTAGCTTGGGGCCCGTTGCTCCATATTCATGGGATTGTTTTAATTGAATTTAGTACAATTTTGAAAAAGAAACAGTATATTTCAAAGTTAATGTATTTCTAATTAAAGTAAATTTCATTTGATTTATAATTCTTTCACATTGTTTACCAAAATTGGATTTCAGATTATTTATGGGCTGCCAAATTATTTGATAGGGATCCAATGTATTTTCATTTCTTTGTGACAGAGGAATGCTCTGAGCCATTTACAACCTTTGATATGTATTCAGAGTATTTGCTGTCATCAGTCAGCTGAATTTATGTGCATGAACTGGGTTCTGAGTATTGATGTTAGTGCCTTTTGTTCTTCATAATTTTTAACTCTCAGACAAGCTACAGTAATACCATTATTAAACCTTTTAACCTGAAGAAGCTATGAGAATTGATTAAACCAATGAAGATTTAAAGTCATTGCCAAAACCCRTTCTGACACATTCAATTTTTATGCCTGAACCATTAGACAGTATCTTGTGTATGCACTGCATAAAACATACAGCACAAGCAAATTCTTTTACTTCTATTTTTGTGTCACCCCAATCAAGAAAACTGTAAAGTAACTCTATCTGACACYTGCCTTGCTCTCTCTTTGTTGAGTGTTAATGATTCTGAAAGTGCACAATACATCGATGGGTTCCCTTCAGTAAGTGTTCAATAAGAGTACACAAATCTATACACTAGCGTGCAGTGAATATGCCTCTAGATGTAGAGCACCATACTTGGTTGGCTGACTAAATTTTTCAAGTTATATTAATTTGGTAAGTTATGTTAAATTTTCCTTTTTAATGCATTTTTTTATTGCTTTTATTATTATTTCTGCATTTTTTTTCTCTCCCCCTCTTTTTGCTTTACATATCGCTTTCATTTGTTTATAGAAGAAAAGAAAACAGATCCAGAGAATGGGGATACAGGTAGGGTGACTTATTAAAAATATTTTTGTGTTTTTCCCTTCAATTCTTTGATCTCTTATGTTTAAACCAATAAGTAGCAAAGAGTTGATTCATAATATTGATGTATTTGGGAGATTTCAAAATAGACACTAGGAAATGGAACCTAAAAAGAGCTTTCTGAAATGTATTTCCTTTGCCATTTTAAGGGAGTCAAATTAGGGCGAGAAATGGGAAGAAAGAGACTAGAATCAGCTAAAGGCAGCTGTCGCACACTTTAAGACTTCTGTTCTGTCCTCACCTCTCCAGACATAGCGTGTGCTCACCTGCACATGTTTTTCTTCTCTGTTACAGTTTTCTGATTTCCAAAATATCAGTGTTTTTTTCGTGCCCTCATCACTAGTTTTTGTCCCATGCCTGAGTGGCTGTGCCTCCCAAATTTTGTATCCCTGTTGTCCATATGTATCCAAAACTAAATCTGTCCTAATATTCTAAGGGAAACTCCACTCTTCTTCCACACCCAAGATTCCCTTTTACTCTCTGTGCCCCAGAAGCCTCACTGTACAGCAAACTCCTTTTCCAAACTCATCACCATTGCCAGCATCTCTAGGAAATAGAATGGTTTAATAATTCCCACTGGAGAAGACAATGAAAGAAAGAAGGAAAGAACAGCTGGCTTCATTTTTGTTTTTTAAATAGGTAGGTTTGCCTTAGGCTAAGGTGGATGATTGGGCCTGTTTGTTGTCCCTTTTGTCTCTGGTGTGGATCACAGGCTATCAACTGGAGTCTTACCCTAGAGAGTAGCCAATACTTGACCTGAAGAGCAAATAACACTCTTTAGCTCTAGGCTGAATTCAGTGATTGCTTATCTCCTTGTAAAACTGTCAATCTATGAGCAGTTGTGGTTAGGAAAAGTTAGGTATTAACCAAATCACTGATTACAGCCCTTTAAAATTTTTAGCATTAAACAAACATTTAGTTTTCAGTTATAAGGAAAGCTTTAATGGTGAAGTAGCTGAATCTTACCTTACCTTGTCTTATTTCAAGTTAAAAGATGAAAATAATGTTTTTTATTTGAAGCTGAAGCAGTGATTTTAGTTCTGGTCCTGAGTCCTGTTGTAGGAATGGAATTATACAGCCGCCACCTAGACCATGGTAGGAACTATGCAGATGTCACCTCAAGAGGGCTTGTCCCTAGATTCCACTCCAATAAAAGAAGCAGACTTCCTTTTTCTACTATGTTTAATAGGTAATAGTAGTTACAGCTCAAGCTGGGTGCCTCTGAATAGGGGCCCTCCCTGTTGCTTGTTACTGGATTTTATAGTCTCTATAGGTGGCTTGATTTTTTGATGGCACTTCTGCTCATCCAATCCTGCTTGCAGCATCTGAGGTCTTCTCTTCTGATTTGCTCCCACAACCTCCAGGCACCTTTTTCGTCTGTGTCTTGAGACATTTCCCGTATCTTTTGTTACAAAATATCCTRTAGCTAAAGTTGTAATAATAGTTGCTTGTCTAATGGTTACATTTCCATAGATAAAAACAAAGGTCAAAGTACAATTCACATGGCCTAAGGTTTAATTTACTGTAGTCACTAGAGCTAAGCTCTGGCACAGCAGTCTCTCACTGTGGTTTCTATGGATCTAAGGAGAGGTTACAGGTTACAGTGCACAGTACTTCTGTGCCTTACTCTGGCATTTCAGGACTGTTTTTGCATTGTAGTTGTGTTGCTTTCCCTCAGCACACTCTCTTCTGAAAAAATGGGGAATGGCTGGTAATGAATCAACAGCTGTCTCTCTGTCAGCGAGGAATTTCCTTGTGCCCATGAAAGCCCACTGAACTAACCTTCAGGCCATGGGTTTTTAATGTTAGAGAGTTCAAAATAAGCAAAACTCCAGAATGTTGCCTACAGTGCAATGACCCCAGTTATGTCTGGTGAGGAACACCAGGCTTTGTTCTTCCATTCAGTCTTAATTTTTTGTGTTCACATGGCTGGAATTTGAGTGTTTCATTGGATATTGCTGTTGGAGGCACAGCTACTATTTAGAAGCAAAATTCTGGAAGGAAGTTCGGGCAGAAACATACAAATGAACTCATATTACCTGGCCAAAATTTGGTTGCATACACTTTGGCACACCGTGGCAGTACATCGATATATGAGAAGTAGCTTTAACTTTTCTACTGTCAGTCTCTATACTCCTGAAAATGTGTTGTGCTGGGCTCTAGCTAAGCATCTAATAACACAAGGGCTCAGTCAGCCCTTGAGTGATTCAGATGTGTGAAAGCTTATGCTCCTACATTTTAACCACAGTTGATAACTAATGGTTAGATTCAGGTTAGTTCTGGTTTGTCGATATATGGTCCATGAACAGCTCTTGACTACAGTGAAGTCCTCAGGATAGGACTGATGTTCTGCCTAGGTTACCAGATTCATGTTTAAAGCTGAAGCTTCTAATGCACCCAGACAGTTACTGAATTCTCTAGAAGTAATTTCTGCTCCTGCTAAACTCTCCGACATAGGTGTTAGCTAAGTACAGATTTGCCAGAAGTGGAGATGATGATAGCTCTGCATTCCCACCACTTAGTGTGACATGATTTCATGCTGGACCATGGGAATGGGAAGTGCTGTGACACTCTCTCAACCTTTCCTACTCCCATCCAGGTCACAGCTGCATCTGGCTTAAGTACAGTGAGATCAGCCTGGGACAGGCAGTAACCCTGCACTCTCTTTCTGCATGTCAGTTCCATCTACAGTAGCACCAGAGCTGATCTTCTGCATTATGAACTTTCCACTGCCCTCAGGTTTTCCTCTTTTTGCATATAACTGAATTCACTCACTTGCTAAAGACAGTTTCAAAAATACAAAGCAAGTTAGATTTTCCTTTAATAAGATTTCATGGGAATTGAATATTTTTTTTCAAAATTTTTCTGTCTTGTTTTTCTCTTGAGAAAAAATAAGCCCCAAATTTTTCTTGTTTTGCTGCAGAGGAGTCACACCAAGGTCTTGTCTATTATGCTCCCCTTTTGAATGGCATTTTTTTTGCAGATCCTAGGCAACTGGATTTGTGGAAATCTAACTTTCATTTTGCCAGCTGATCATAGATAAGAATGAATATTTTCTTAAGTAATTGTGAAATTTCTAATTTATGCTCGAGAAGTATTACTTCATCACTTCTTGTAATTTCCTGAAATTTGGCAGAATGTCTGGAGACAAAGAACACATGCAATGATATCATAAAACAAAAAAACCAAGAAAAATTGAAAAAATTTCCCTTTTGGGGAAAAATATCTCCTTTCTTACATTACTGCAAAATGACAAGACGATTTGCAAAATGTTACAATTTCAGCAAAAGATGATTTCTTTSTTTGAGCAGAGGCTGGAGTATTTTACTTCAAAAAAACTCATGCGTTACTTCTGTCATTGAAAAAAAATGTCATTTTCCAGTGTAAAGTTTTTGTTTTCAAGAGAAAAAAATATATCTTTAGAGCTTTTAAAATGACATCCTAAAAGAGTCACTTCATCTTAATGATAAATTGACAAATATTGGTATGGGTTCTATAATGGTTGAGAAAAATTGTGATAGGAAAAACTAGCCATATTTTGTTTTAGAAATTTTCATCTGCTCCTCTGTTTTTCATTTTATTTCTCCCTATAAAACACCATTTCTTCTTTCTCATTAATTTTTCTTAATTTTAATTTCTCTTAGAATTTTTGATGGGTCTTTTCATTCAGGTTGTTGCAGGAAGTAAAGATGGAGCTTTAGAATACAAAAATTAGAAGACGTAGGGTTTATAGAGAGCAGTACAGCTTAGTCTTTTTGCATTCCCACTTCCTTTCACCTCCTCTCCTTTCAGATTTCCTATGAAGTGCCACATCATTTATCTGGCAGCTCTCATAGTATGTGCTACTACCCCTATTGTTCTCAAGAAAGAAAATACAAAGCTCAGAGGCCCAGGTTTCATGCAGAGCCCCACTTTGCTATTAGATTATGACTTACAACTGAGGTTTAGACTTTAAATTAAGTTTATGTAGTACATTGGAAGCTAATATTTCCATCTCAGTTCCATAAATACAGTCCAGATTGCTTAATACATATAATCTACAGAAACTTCTATTTATGCTTAGTGGGATTCTTAAATTTTAATCCTTGACAATTTTTATGTTAAAATTATGGATAGTTTAAGACAAATGTCAGTCAAAATGAATGCTTTTCAGCATTTGGTGGATAACGGATAATTCTTGACTTATAACATGCTAAAGTGGAAAAGAATCAAACGTGTGTATAATAGCTAACTATATTTTGTTTGAAAATCTTTTCTGAGCTGTTGTCTTCCTCTCATTTTTCTATTTCTCTGTCCTCCACTCAGCTTTGGCACTTACTTCCTTATCATTTTACATTGTAAATTGTGGTATTACAGTACCGGTTGGTTGAAACCAGCTACTGCCTGAGTCATGTAGTTAGAACCCATCCCTGACTGAAACTAATCATGTATTTGATCCAAGAACAGTGAATTCTGAAATTGTTCTTGTAGTTGCGTTTCATCAGAATGTAATACAGTGATGCCACTGGGTGGCTCTTTAAGATTCCTTTAGACATCTTTAAATTTTTTGAGCATACTAAGAATATACTCAAATAGTAAATAGAAGGTCTGCTAGTCTGTGGTTATTGATGTTACTTGATTATTAATTTGGTATGTCAGACTATAATAAATGCAGAACCAGAATCTCTACCCAAAATAAGCAGGTTATCTTTGCATTCCTTTTTATTACATGAAAGACTCAATTTCTCTTGAATATACTTAAAATAGTAGAATTATATTCCGTGGAAACATTGTATTTCATTTATATTGAGTTATTTCCACAATGTTGGCTTTATTTGAATTGTGTAGATAATACAACACTTATTAAGATTCTGCTGAAATACTTATCTGCTATTTTCCTCCTGTAACAACTTCTTGGCTCTCAGCAAAATCGTAATTCATGAACTAAAACTATATGCACGGAATTTAAGTAAATCAAATTTCACCTCTTTTTGTTAAAACATTCATAAGCATAATTTGAACCTTGGAACTGAGGATTGCTTGTGTATTTATTTTCTTTTTTTTTCTTTTTTCAACTTAACAGGTGCAATGGATGTAGAAGAAAGGAATCGCCAAATGAAAATGAGCAAGTACAAACAGGTAGCAGGATCAGATTCCAGGCTGGAACAAGATTATCATTCTAAGGCAAGGGAGTTTTGTTTTGAAAAGCAACAAAATATGCTAAACTGAAATATCCAACATCCTATTAGAAAGTAATAGATGGGTGCTAGGTTGTTTCTTCAGTAAAAGTTTCTTGTGTGTCTATAATAAAACTTTTGGAAATGTGCAGCAAAACTCTTAACATGCAGTGTTCTTGATTATTAATATTTAAGACGGATGACTTAAAGCAAAAGAAAGAGGCAGTGTAATTATCCATTGGTGTGAACAATAGTGCCATGATTTAAAAACTCAAAGAGAAGGAAAAAAGATGTTTATTGAGTAACAGATGGAATGAGAGCTATTGAAACTTGTTCATGGCTTTCATATAGTTGAACAGAGAGTTATCTTGATCTATTGAAAACTGGAAGATGCAGTGTTACTTAGTTTAACAGTCGCAATTTAACATTTGGAAAGGTGTTTTATACACCAACAAAAGCTTTCACCCCAGCAGTGGCAGATTTCCAAGAATCTGAATCTCTACGTAGTAGTATAACCTTAAATATACTATTCAAAATTTCCTGCTATCTGGAACAGGGTCATGTCATATAGAGTGTGTTAATTAAAATAATCAAGATATTTTCAATTTAAATTTCTATTATACAAAAATAATTTAGTGTCCTCTAAAAGACTTCATTAATTGAGGTCAGATTATAAGTGGAAAACATGAGACTTCTGACCTATAAAACCTGGGTGAGGAAGAGAAGTCTGTTTTAGACTTTTATTTCCAGGTTATTGTTCCTCGCTCTCAGGATTGGCAAAACTTCTGTAAAATGAGACATTTAGTATTTGAATGCAAATAAACCATCAAATTTATGAAGTGTTATTAGTTTTGCAGATAATTTAAACTAATACACTTGATATAATTACTATCTAGAACATACATTTCAGTGTGGGAAAATAGAAGAGCTTTAGAAAAGTCCATTTCCAAATGGAAAACCCTTAATGAAAATAGCTGGAATTGACAAAACAAAAAACAAGAATATTAAAATGGCTTAAGATACTTTAAAACTCTGTAGAAGTGCTGCATGGTTATCTGGTATTTTGCAAATGTAGTTTTAACAAAAGGCATAGGAATATTTATTAACATGTAAGAGGGAGTTGATATACTGTCGTGTTTAGATGTTTCTTTTATTTTGACATGGCAAAGTATTTCTATATTGTTGGCTTTGAAAGGTGTTACCTTTTAGAGATGAGCGTAATACTGTGAGCAGACCTTATCGTAAGTGTTGTGATTGTATGTACAAAAAATTATGATTTTATGTATTGTATGTATAACCAGACTTAAGCTGCTGATTTTTCTGCCTCCTCAATGCTTGACTGAAATTTGAATCAGAAGTAGGACTGGTGCAGAGTAAATGGGTTCTCATGTAAAAGAGTTGGGTAGAATATAACTACCTAAGGAAGTATTTACTACCCTTGTTTTTCCATTTCACCTACACCATATTATTGGGCCTCACTCTACATCTTTTATCTTTTTAATTAAAATTTTACCTTCAATATTATTGGAATGTATTAAAGAGGAAAATTATAAATGGAATTATTTTATGAATATGGTGATTTCTTTATTGCACACAACAAACAATGTCTCCAGAAATAAACAGTTAATTTACTCTTCTGCTGAAGTGTAGTTTCAGTACTTGAAAATGAGTTATTCATTCTATCAATGAACTTGTGGAACTAGACACTGAATATTTGCATATATGTATTAATTCAACATGCATTCTTAAATTTGTGTCATTTCAAAGCCATATGAGAACCATAACTCTCATAAGCCATATGAGAGTTCTGTCTTCACTGTTTTACTACCACTGCTTCAATTCCCCTTAATTAAGTTCTTATATTATCTAGAGACAGAAAATGAGTAAGTACAATTTATCTACCTGGTTTCTACAAAAATTCTTTTGGAGTCATGAACTGAAACACATATGTCAAATGCTGACTGAAATGCTCACAGTATACAGTGACTTTGATTTTTTAAAATCTCTCAGCTGGCACAAGCAGGCAGTCAGGAATGCCATGCCTGAGAAGAATGTCATTAAGTAGGCATTAACCCACATTCAGGAAAGTCAGCACATAGAATTTTCTTTTACCTTTTCTGTTCTATTTCTTTCTTTAAATGGAAGTCGACAGGTCAACAGCATCTTTATGTCCCTCTTGATTACTTTGAGTTAAGAAAAAATATCCTTTCTTGCTGAGAAAGCAAAAGCTATAAAAATAGAAGTTGTATTAAATATTAAAATAGACATCCTGTATTATACCTCTATAGCTTTGTTCTACCTCTGGAAGTCAGTACTAGAGGCTTCAGAGGAAGGTACATACCCTTCTGTGATGCATAGTCAAACATTCAGAAGCTTGTGGGAAAAGTTTAATTCCAGACCTTGGTATTCTTAGAAGCTGCTGAAATATGAAATTGATTCTCCTTTATATTTTTTCTTCAGGACTGATAAAATTGCAGATTGTATTTTTATTATTCTTATACCTGCGTTGTTATTTTTGTAACAATAATTATTCTGCTTCCATAATATTTTGTATACATTAGTTTGGCAGGGTGTGAAAGAGTTATTTCCTTACATAACTTCTTTCAGAAGCTGCTGAAGTGTGGTTTCAGGACAGACATACGGAAAGCAATCAAGATATTAATTTTATATAAATATTACAGCTAAGCAGACATGGAAGAAAAACATTGTGGGCACTAAGGATTAGGTAAATTAATTGCTGGTATTGGAGCAACTATTTATTTCTGCTTATTGAATACTAGTAGGCTTGGACTAAATAGGATATATACTAAAGTCTGAATTGCAGTGCTGGTAGACTCCGACATGCAGGAAAACATGAATTCTGGAAATACAGAAAAAAACCACAGTAGCGCAAGAGTGTTCCACCAGAGGAAAAATTAGCCATTTACCATACTGTGCCTCTGCAACACCAGCCTGATTTGTGTAATTTCTCTCAAGAATCTTTCTGTGACTAGTTTATTGTTTTGCATAAGAACTAAGATTCCCAGTTCAAAATTGTTTAAGCGAGATGCACTCTGAAGAGGGAAGGGCCAAGATGTGAGCTGAGCGAGCCACAGGCTGTATTCACATAGTTCACATTTGGTAGAACTGGCTTTTGAAGTCACTTCCCAAACTACCCCATCAAACTTCTCTGAACCTCTCTGCCTTGCTTCTTGCTTGATACTCCCACCATTAGCTCTTCTGGCAAACAAATCGGTAGCGCTATGTTTGGTGAACAACTCCTTCCCCTGGCCATTCCCACCAGTGCTCAGATTCAGGAATCCCTGCTGACAAATGAAGGATGAAGGCTGTAAGAATTCCTGCCATTCCTCTTTCCTTGCCCCGTGACTAGAACATGCACAGTGTATCAGCTGAGAAGAGTTTAAGAGCTTTGTTGATACTCAGAAAAAAAGAAAGATACTTCTCGTATGTGGAACCCTAGGAGTGTTTGYAATCAGTGTGAAATCAGTGTAGAATCAAGAGAAAATTCCATCAACTCAGGCCATATTAGCCACTACAGAGAAGTCTGATCACTAAAAGCATTGGATGTTGAACTAAAGTGAGCTGGATTTACATAGGAATTAAAATAGTGAAAAACTATGGCCTCCTTCAGGAACAAAGGTAAAACAGAGACTGGCAACTAGCTGACACACATTTAAACCTCTAAGTATTTTGAGACTCATTTTATTTGTTTTATTAGGAAAAAATAATGACCTACAAAAAGGCAAAGAAATCCAGTGACATAATACGGCAATTAGTAATAGTCAGTAATGTAGTAATTAGTAATATAGTATGATAGAGCAACAAGGAATCAAGTTGGGATTAAAGAGGTAAAAAAATGAGATAAAAACTGAAATTTTTGCTGAACAAGCTTATTTAGCCAAATGTAGAAAAGAGTATATCAAATACAGAATAATACAGAACATCAAAGAGGATTTCCTAGCTCGATGTTTAATGATTCATATTGATGATAAGACTGAAACTTTCTGCATCATCAGTTGTACGTAAAGCTGCAGTTCCTGATAGTCCGTAACCATAATTCAAGTTTTAGACACAAGCATAATTCTCTGTGTTTGGTGTAGGAGAATAGTACTATCAGGCATACTAGCATGCTACTTTGTGATCTTCTAACCTGGTAACAAGAAAGGCAAATTAAACTGTGGAAAAGAAAAGTTAAGCATGTGCTTAGTTTATTTGAGTAGTGTAGATGAGGCTGAAATGCTCTTGGAGCACGCAGACACTGAACAGCGTTCTTCAGACTGAGACACTTTGATTCAGCAATGAATCAAGTAACACCTTGTGGGCTGCTTCTGGGTGAGAATGTGAAAAAGCTAAGAGTTCTAACACTGGACTTGGAAGAGGCTGAATTTTAATGCCTCAGAAGCAGATCTTAATTGGAAGGTCTTTAATGTGCAAAAGTGCTGCCGAGAGCTGCCTCTTTCCTCTGAAACCTTCAGTAAGTAGTCGTGACATTGGTACAGATACATGTGGTATCCTCTGGCTTGTGCTGTCAATTGAAACATTTCGTTCAATGGTGTTTTGGGAATGCCTTTGTCTCCTCCTTAAAAATCAAAGCAGAGCAGTACACAGAGCAGCAATGATTGCAAGCAGAAGCACTTGCCACTTTTCTTCTTGAAACCCTTGTTGAGAAGGGAGTTAAACAAACATCCAAATAAAAGGATGTTCAGAATATTTTACTGCATGTAAGCTGTATTTATTTATATTGGTTTTATATTGACAACTGTTTTAGAGTTCTCAGAGGATCATGATATGCCCAGCAATAACCTGTTAATTTATAATAATTATGAATATACCTCTTTGATCCTATAATTGTTTCTTTCAACTTTTGTTGTTAAGGATGTAATTAGAAATATTCAAAATATTGAATATAAAATGAAGGTTATGTTAGATATCCATATGCCCTCAAAACAGTGCATAAACTGTATTGTATACCTTTTTTTAACATACCAATTTGAATTTTGAAATTTTAAATATCTGACTAAAATTTGGAAAAACAAAATAATTAGAATGGAGCTGTACTGGAGAATAATTAAGAAAGCAAAGACTAGCACAGATAAGACCACACACAAATATTCAGTGCAATAAATTTCTGTAGAATACTTGTACAGCTAAGAGCCTAACCAGTAGAATTTGATAGGCTTACAAATAGGAATAGCAGTATGTAGTTCCCTTCATCTTCCCATTGCCCACCTCCACACCAATAAGCTCTTATCTTCAGAAAATAAACCAAACACCAGTTAGACTAATGCTTCCCCAGGTGAGGAAATTTTTAGTTATTGCCTGTTCCATGGCTTTTGTGCTTTCCTGTGGACTGAGCATTGTACTTTTGGGCTGGAGACTTCACAGCTCAACCAGCTGTCTGTTCTGGAACGACAGGTCCTGTCACTCCCAATGGCCTGTGAGTGCTCGGGTCACCTAATCAATCACTTGCATGTGTGTGTGATACATCAGGAATTTTGCTGCTCAGTGGCAGAGAGTCTCTCTGGCCTAGAGTGCTGATAGCACTTATATTTTCAATCAAGTATTTCATTGAATTTTTAATATAAAAAGTTTGTGGAATAAATTGCTGAAGTTCTGGTTTGTATAAGTACAGGATTTAAAGTTCAATTATAAGACTTAAAAATATAGCTAGATGAAATAAATTCAGAATTCTATAATTGAACTCTATAGACGTGGTAATGTAGAATATACCTCATCTTTACTTTCTATATTTATCAAACTGTATTTTGATAACTAATTCTAACACTGATGTGTTAGAATTCATTTAGTGACTTTGAATATAGATGTGGATTGCTGTGATTTCTAGTATTTTCTTCTTTAGTCAAAGATGTGCAAATTCTCAGAAAAGGTTTCTGTTGCTGTAATTTTTCCTTTTCATTTGATTCAAGCTCTCTCTTAATTTATTTTCGATTTGATACTTTTCTAATTTATTTGTTTTAATCTTCAGTATCCGTGTCTCAAATTTAGGTTATTTTTAAATGTAATACTGTGCTTTACAAAAATACTGCATTCACATGTGATGATTGTAGCTGAAATATGAACATCTGAAAGTAGACTGATACTGGCTGTCCTTGGCTGTCAACAGGTACTTTCTATTGCCACACATTTTCTTAGTTTTTGTGTAAGCTTCTATTGCTACTTATATGTTTACAAAGAAGAGGTTAAATACATTATAGAATGTTATTAAAGTACCTTATAATTTTACAATGAATGTCAAAAAGAAAAACTGACCCCTGAAAGTAAAACGATAAAACCATCAGTCTATTTTGGCTCTGAATTTTCATTAATTATTGGAGTCTACTAGGAAAAAAAGGGCTTTTCAATAGAGAGAATTGTTTTTCCATTAAAAAAGCAGAAATACTAAGTGTAACAGAGTCTTGTGTTTTACAGGAATGAGTTCAATATTCTTTTGCAAAAAGCAAGTATTTTCAAGAAAAAAATTAGTTTATCAAACACATATATATGAAAAATACAGCAAAACATATACCAAAAGGTTTCTCTAAAAGCCAGGTTCAAATGAGCATTGCAACCATTCCCTTAATAATCACATTTTAAAATCACCTGGGTGATGTTTTGACTAACTTCCAGCCAGTGCAATCCCTGCAATTTATCTTAAATCCTTTATCGTTTTCATAATAGAATATATTTTCCTTCCAGAATGGCTTTGTATAGACAAGTGAATTGCTAAACTGTTAGTTTTTTTGGTTCAGAGTGGCTGTCTTTTCATAGTAAACTCAATTATTTTTGTTTAGATTTTTTATCTGAATTTAAGCAGTAAAGTTCCAAGACGCTATTGAACTAAGTAACAATTAATGTACAAAAGACTGTGACTATGCTTGAATTAATTATTTAAGTTGTTCTGAAACTGATGCTGATAATAAATCAGAAAATCTACAGAAAACAAGACGAAAATTAACTGGGAAATATGTAGTAAATATCTGGGTGCCAAGGTATGACATTCAAAAATAGAGAATATATGAAGTTAATCGAATTGCTGCAACAGTCAAAGAGCTCTAAGAAATGAGAATAATAATCTGTGATACCATCTATCACACCAGACTGCAGTTTGTACTACTTAATTCTGTGCCGCAAATGCATGCGAAATAGACATTATTCACATTTGAAATTGAGCAAGTCTAGAGCAGTGGCTCCATCATAGAAACATGTTTGCTAGATCAATTTCCTAGACTATTGACCTTGAAAAATCAAGGAAAGTGTGGCACGCAATTAGAAAGGATAGACCTGAACTCTCAGTGCTGGGCTTGCATGGAGCCTGCCTAAATGCGTAGGATTCAAAATGAATCATAGAATCATAGAATGGTTTGAGTTGGAAGGGACCTTAAAGATCATCTACTTCCAATCCTGCTGCTATGGGCAGGGACATCTTCCACCAGACCAGGTTGCTCAAAGCCCCATCCAGTCTGTCCTTGAACACTTCCAGTGATGGGACATCCATAATTTCTCTAGGTAACCTGTTCCAGTGCTTCACCACCCTCACAGTAAAGAATTTCTTCCTGATATCTAAATCTACACTCTTTCAGTTTGAAGCCATTASCTCTTGTCCTATCACTACAGAGCCTTGTAGAAAAATCCTTCTCTGGCTCTCTTGTAGCCCCCCTTAGGTACTGAAGGCTCCTCTAAGGTCTCCCTGGAGCCTTCTCTTCTCTAGGCTGAAGAAGCAGGACCTTTGTCTGCTGCACAGGGGGTGTTTGCCCAGCTCTCCAGAAGGTGCTCCTGGCGTGGCCCCAGAGAGCTGCTCCCTATGGTTCAGAAGCTGGGCACACCTTAGAGGGAGGATTTGCCCAGAGTTTACTGTTACCACTTGTAACTGACTATAATGATGAGGCTAGTGAAGTGTTTTTAGTAATGTGGATGTTTTCTTCACATCTGGGAGTGTTTCTTTTTATTAAATGGGTTGATTTTCTTTGACAGCAACCCCAAAATTATCAATGAAAATTTTGCCAGTTTATCAACAACTTTCTAAACAATAGATTTGTGGTTTTGAGGAATTTTTGCCAGTTGTCACACAGGAAAGAAAGCTATGTGTGACTATCAGATTTCCCCGAGGCATTGTGGGGTTTTGATGCTTTTTTTTATTAAGTATCTTAACTACATAAATTCTTATGGTTATTTTTCATAAATATAACTGTGGCTTCAAGCATCTGTATTGCAAATAGTTCATATGAAGGATTTAGGGAGATGTAGCACATAACCATTATTTTGAAAAAGGTGGTTCTGCACAATGGAGCTAATCAAAATAGGGTCAGGACCCTGGAGTCGCAGCATAGGGAAGTTTTTGTAAAGCCTCAATGCCTTCAGCAACACTTCTAGCGAGCACGTTACTAAAACATTAAATTACCTCCATGTCCTTTCTAACCTATGGTATTTCTCACTGTCATTTCTGGGAAGTAAAGGCTTTGCTTAGAAGAACTAGTATTGTTTAGTGCTAGGCAATAGAATATTTTCTTTAGTAATTTATCAGAAGGAGTATTATCCTCCTTCTGCAGACGGAAATCATTGTTTTATCAGAGATTTCACTGACAGTCTGGAGTCAGTGAATAACAGGAAATAGCACAATTTTGCCTGAGGTTCAGCTTGTTCTATCACAGCAAAATTTTTCTGATATATCTTTTTTCTTCAAACTGTGTAAAATCTTTGAAAGATGTTATATTTGTTGCATCATACACGGCATCTTAGATACATTAATTTCAGAAAACCAGGATGCGTAATTCCGTTTCTGCCCTCTCTTGAGTGACATGTGCCATCATATAAAAAACAATTCTGGTGATTTGCATACTTCTGCAGTTTAATCTGAAACAACTAGCTAATAAATAATACCTCAACTTTGTTTAGAATATGATTTTGTATAAACAAAATTCGAAACACTGTAACATAGCGTTCTGTATCTCTGTATCTAAGAGATGTAAATTCACTTCTGATTAACAGGCTGACTCTCAGTTTCAAGAATTGTGTGAAGCAACTTGGGTGATATTTAGAAGGCARTTTAAAATGTTTCCTTTCCCTCATCTAAGCTAGTTTCTAGTCACGTAAATTTGGGAAACACTACGCTAATGCTATGCTAAGGAAACATTTGCAAAATGAAAATAACTTCAAGAACTGAAGTTATTCTAAGAAATCATAGACATTAAAGTTCTTAAAAAATGTTTACAGAAGTTTTAGATCGCAGAATAGTTCCAATATAGGTTGTCTTATGAAATGAACTAGATTTCTTATGCACTTCCAACTGATGTTTTTTGTTTTGTTTCTTTTCTCCAACTGTTACATATTATTGCCCAACTGTTAAAGTGGTTTCTGCGGTGAAGATGAAATTGTAAATAATATTAATAGATGTTGTATATTTTCAGTAAAAGTGAACTCAGTTTAACCTTACAAGCTAGCAAAGTAAATCATAGTATTTACAATGAGAGATGGGAGACATAAGTAATACATGTTTTCTAATTACTCCCTCTTTGAGAAGCAAAGGACAACGACTGAGAGAAAAAGAGAGTTCAGTTTTTCTGAACCATAGGAGCGGTTTGCTTGCTCAGGATCTCCCTGCAGCCTTATTTTCTGCTAGTTGCAATATAACAAGGGTAAAGCTGCTGAGGAAATACATTTTAGGGAAAATAATGTTTTCTAAGCAGTTTAACTTGTTTATGGAGGGATAAGGAAATGGTGGTATCTATATCTTGCAGATTTTGTTTCTCCTTTAGCTTGACATGAATCAGCAGAAAGTTTTCAGAGATGTTAGCAGCTGGGATTACATATTCTTATTGTACAGGGATTTTCCAAGATGTATCCTAATAATCAGTGAAAACAAGAGACTAAGAAAAAAGATTATGTGATGTCCCCTCAAATCATGTTTGATTTTGCAGGCTATCCTCTGATACCTATGGATTTAAGGACTTTAAAAGTGGAATCATAGATGTATAAAGATATATTTATATCTGCTTCTTGAACAATTGTGGCCTTAGGCACTCCTGCTTACAGTAATAAGCATTTGCCAGATGGCCATGTGTCAATCCAGCTGTTCTCTTCAGCATGAATTCCTCTGAAAGTGCTGTGTCCCAGGACAAATTTGGTGAAAGGCATATTTAAATGTTACACAGTGAAGACAGGATTAAGGGGAAAGATATGCTGAAATACTTAACAGGCTTTTGGGGTGAAATAAAGTCTAATGAAACAGAAATTCAGTGATAAGAAAAGATGGTTGCCTTGTCATCTTTTTATTTTATTTGGTTTTGTTTTCATGAGACCCAAGGAGTGAAAACAAATTATGGAAATGAAGTTTAAAATCCAGGTTAATGCATAAAAAATGCATAAAAAAATGCAAAACATAAAATGCATATTATTTTATTTCCTAGTTTGCATTTGCAAAGTAACATCTCAAAGAAGCATAGATTAGGTAGAACAATGATAGACAAAAGAGGTTTTTTTAAAACAGAAATTCTGCCTTGTTACTGTCTTTAAAAAATAAGCTGTTGACTGGATGACGGGACTGTATGAAGTGCAAGAGATTTTGAGTGCAGTGGTGGCAGAAATGGCATGTGAACCACTTGAGGAATGGAAAAAAATACAGGAAGCATGCTTTGATTCAGTTTATCCACTGTGAGTAGGATGTACTAGCGTTAGAAGACCAAAAAGGAGCAGAAAAAGCAGAGTTATCACTGAAACTGAACCCATTGAGCAAGTGTAGGCTCACCAGGCTGTCTTACAAACATGCTGAAGTTCACTAGGAGGTAAAGTACTGGAGATACTGTTAAATGTAATTGCACACTAAATTGTGAAGTCTCTGGAAACCTGTGTTTTGCAACTGCCCTCACTTGAACAGCTCAGACTTTTTACAGTGCACAGTGTCCATGATGATGCATCTTCAGGAGTCTTGACATGGTGCTCTGGATTGCTAAAGGATTTCTGGTCCCTATTTTAAATAGATTTTCTTCCTTCTGTATAAGACAGTCAAGAAGTTGAAGTGTGGCAGTCAAAAAGATGCTGGGGAGTTTGAGAAGATGTACATCAGAGTTTATTACCTGCCATCACATAGCCAGACTGCGGACCCATTTCTCTAAAGTGAGACTCGGTGACTGAATTTGCCCCGTTTTAAATAGCAGTTAAAATTCTGGTGGAGATCAGCAGTATGAAAGGGAATTTAGACAGTAAATGTTTCAAACAAATATTATGAAGAGCTTTTCCTAATATTTTCATTGTGTCTGCTTTCCTGAATTACTTTCACATTGGAAAAGGGGGACTGATTGTTGGATATTCTTCTACCCTCAATTATCATTAAAGGGTTCATCTTTTGAAGCCCTTATTTATTCACCTTCATATTGTGTAAACTCATATTTCTTCAAGATCTTGGCTTTTTTTCAAAAACTGTTGGGAATATTCTGGTTACAGGAATGCATTATGTGATTCACTTATAAATAGTTAAGGCATGTTACAAGGTATCAGCTTTTGTAACAAGATGAAGTCCATCCACAGGACTCATGAGATTTTCTRTTCCTTCCAGTTTGTATAGTCAATTATAGCTGTTTTGCCTCAGCCATGTGCTGTACCTGGGTCTCTCTTTTGCCTCAAATAATCCATCAGAATCAACTTTCTTATTCCAGCTGTGAAAACTCCTCTTAAACATCTCAATTACCTGGATAGATAACAGAAAGTAGTTACCTTCACTTTTAAAGAAGATTTCTATTTATCTAGTAGATGAGGCATACCACCAAAGGAGTCTGTAGTGTAGCCATGGTGTCATGTCCCAGAGTTCTGTTTCAATTACCTTATGATTTGATGCAGAAGCTTTCTCTATGAGTAGTGACTTTAAGGTAGCTTTTGATGAGATGTTAGGCCCCCTGCTTGGCCATCATAAACCCTATATTTTCACTCCAATATGTAACGCATCTTGGATTGCCTTTTAAGAATTTTTTGAGGTGATGCTTATAATTATTCCTCTCTTGATTTATTTGTCTTTTACTTTATCTTAAACAACAGTGTTTCACCCACTGTGTTTTTCATAGAAGAGATGGGATGTTAAATAATGTCTTTGTGATTGTGAACAGTCTGCAATAATGTGGTAACTGTACATTCCAGCGAAAAGTTTGCAGTGCTCTCTCCTTTCGAAATTTTTAAAATTTGGTCCTGAGTTAAAGTAAGATTAAATAATAACACTTAGTTCCCTAGACTAGGTGAAACTGCCTTCATGAATTAATTCTGCATCAGTAACAGCTTGATTTCAGAGCAGATATTAGTGCAATTGAAATTAATGGTGTCCTTGATATTCCAAAAGTCATATTGTGTGAAAAAAAAATCAGAAAAATAGGCTACTTGGTGTTTGAAATTGACTGCGGCAAAATATTTTTTTGTAGGAAGACAAACTTATTGACAAGCTAATTCTCAAGCACCCTTAAAGACCCAAATACTTAAGACCTGCCTTACTGCTTCCTACTTTACCAAATATTTACGGGTTCTGTAGGTTCTCTTGATGTAATTCCAGAATATTTTCTAGTGCTCTCCTGTATTTATTTGATATTGTGCACTTTGGGAGTACTTAAAAAAATTGCACTATATGCCAACATATGTGAAGCCGATGATTTTTTATCTTTTGATTTAGCTTGCCTCTGGACTACTCTCCTCTAGATTTCCAGTTGTCCTTAGACACTGATACATTGGTGACTTCTGCATTACTTCTGCCCTTGCAGTTTCATCTTCAGCTCCTGTATCATCCTGACCCATAGGATGACAGAGTAATTTGGGTGGGAGGGGACCTCAAGTCTAGTCCAACCCTTAGCAGGAGTCCAAAGCAAGGTCAGCATGAGATTAGTAAAGGTTCCTCAGGGCTTTATCTGGTCAGGTCTTGAAAACATTCGAGGATGAAAGCTGCACAACTTCTCTGGGCGACATGATCCATTACTTCACTGTACCTGTTGTAAAAATGTTCCTACTTACACTGGTCAGAGCTGATGTGAATTGCTTGGCTCTGTCTTTTTGATGTCCTCCCCTGTATGACCTGATAAACTGATGTTAGGTACTCTCAGAGCCACCACTTCTCCAGGCAGGAGCCCAGCTCCCCAGGCCAGCCTGGTGGCCTTCCAATAARCTCAATCCAGCTGATTGATGAAATTGTTTTCCTTTGGGTCTCAAAACTGGTTACAATATTCTAGATAGGGGCTAATGACTGCTGAATAAAGGGGAATAATCTCTCCTCTTGTCCTACTTGTTGTGTCCAAGTCAATACTATCAAGACTGCCCTTTTTTCCTGCCAAGGCCCACTGCTGACTCACTTGATCTTTTCCACTGTTGTTTTCCTTCCCTAATTTAGCAGTAGGATGCTATTTGCAACATGGCTTAGTTCCATAGTGAAATCAGGTTTTAGGAACTCCTTCATAAGACTGCATATGTGAGTATTGGTTAGTGAAATTCATAAGCAGAAGGCACCACACCGCAAAGGGAAAGATGTGACAACTTTTGAAGTAAGTTTTTTTCACATGTTCAGTAGAAACATGAATGTTCCTTTTTACTGATGTTTTAATTGGTGGCCTAACTTTATTGGAAATTAGGATGGTTTAGAAGGTGCAAATCAGGTTACAGTCAGTTCTTTTTATTCAAGGTAGAAGTGGATTGGAATGTTTTGAATAAGGAGGAAAAAAATTATTGCATAAGAAATGGGAGTGAGAAATGAATGTACAGAGAACCACTGTACATCCAGCTAGATTTACTGGTCCAGGCACTGTACTGCTCAGAAGTAACAACACCCTGTGTAGCTCTCTCCTTTATGTTGGTACAAAACAAGAATGCCAGCAGAGGTGCACAGGGCCAGGCTCAGGAGATCAAAGGGTGCTGCRTACAAAGCAAAAACTGGCTGAATGGGGAACAGAGTTGGGATGATGCCAATGTGACTCATCAGAAGCAAAGAATTAGAAATAAAAAGGAGGAAGATAGGATAGTGTCCAGGACTACAAAGCAGAAGCCAGGATCAGCAGCCAAGAATGAGTCTAAGGTAGAACTGGCTGCAGGTCCATATTGAGAAGCCCAATACAACTGTGCAGCTCATTATATATCTAATACAAGAGCAGTGCAAGAATTAGTCTCCTGAGGGACAGCTGTGTGCCATGTGATAGCTGAAGCAGAGCTGGCAAAGGCAGACCTGGCTGGCTGTACCTCAATTGCCTTGATGGATCTTCACAGGAGTGACAAATGTAAGCACAGATTATTGAGCTGGCTAAGTACAAATTACATGCAAGGGCAGATTCATCATAGTCTTTATCTTGAGTTTCTGCGTATGCAAGCTACAGATAAACATATATTGTATGTACTCATTTGTATATGGTATTTTGTAAAAAGTCTGAATTTTTTTGCTTTATATAAATGTTGTAATTATTAGGAAGTATTTGGCTTTAATTTTAATGGCAGACTTCATTAGGCAGCCAKTAACAAAGATTCTAGGAAGAATCAAACAATCCAGTAACATTCATTCAAATGATATGTGGTAAATAAAATTTGCAATGCCTTTAGAGGCTGTGAATTTGCACCACAAGCTATAGAACATTTCAAATTGCTGGGCTCTGGCTGCTTGAGAGCTTTTGTTAGTGAGTCAAAGAACTATTGAAATAGTCCAGAATGGTTTTTTAATCTTCTGCTAGTAGCACAATGGACAATTGTCTGAAACATCTTCCCAAGATTTTGATCGCTAAAAACATTGACCAGATTTGTATGTCCCTATGTAAATGCTAGCAAATGGAAACTGATAAGTAGAATACAAAATAAGGAAAGATAATAAAATAGAAAGATGGTTAGAAATCACTGATGGTGTCAATTGCCTGGACAACTGCATGAATATATAGTGCAAGATGGAAGACTGGTAACAATAGAGTAAAGCAACGGGAAACACTTTAAAGCTCCCTTTGAATTAGAAGTTCCAAAACACTTTCTTTGGAGAAATAAGAGCATCAGTATCAGAGGAGCTGTAGCTCTATGTGGCCTGTCAGCCACATACTGGTAGTTTGCAAAGAGGTCAAAATATTTGCAGAGGTTGTTGTATTAAGAAGCAGAGCAGGTGTTTGTTTTTCAGCTTTAATAATCATGAATTCATCACTAAAGAACAGTAATCTCTTGAAGTTAAAATGCATGGGCACTAACACCTAGCTGTCCTTTTGTTAGGGTCTCCAGCTGATTATTCTACTAACACAGACGAAAATGCTTTTAGAAACTTTAGAACTTGATTGACAGAATCTGTAATAATGAAATTTTTCTTGTTCTTCAACACTGCAAAATTGGACAAAATCATCCTAAAATTAAAAAGCAACTTTTAATCAACCCCTTTTTTGCAGCAGACTTCCCATTTTTGAAACAGCTTGAAGAGCCTGGGTGCTGTTACTGCTTAATGGGTCATAAAGTCCAGAATGTTGCCTGTATTATATGAGTCTTGATTGGGTTGAAAATGAAAATTTAACCTTATTCCAGCAAAAGAGGCCTGTATTTCCAGCATGGGGAAAGTCAGGAGATAATTTTCCTACCATTCTGACTGGTATTTTAAAAAGAGAAAAAAAAAGAATTAGAAATAAACTTTTTAATTAACCTGCGTAGTGGACAGGTACATTTCACCACAGCCTGGACCTCCTGGTTGTCCATCCCAGGGGAGTTACGAGGCTCGTTACTGTCCTTGTACCCGTGTTTTCTGCTGAGGGAAATTGGAGCACACGGGGTAGTTTCTGGAGCTGGTGATCCAAATCAGTGGCCATGCTGATCCAGCCGTGGGGGCTGCAGTTCCCTAGCAATGTGCACTGAGATGGTGCAAGTCCTACAGCATGGTATGTAGGGACAGCACTGGAGAGGGATGGGAAATGGTATCCATTTTTCAGGTATAAAAGGGGTTGGCACTTAGTTAAAATATACCTTTTGAGTCCAATAGTTGATCTTGTCATACAGTTGGTGACATTTAGAAAAAAAGAAAGTTAAATTTGGAGGAAGAAAGCAAGGAAGTATGCGAAAAATATGAAGATGTGATGCCTTGGGGCAAATCTAGCTACACAAAAACTGAAAAAGCAATTGCGCAAAACTGAAAAAATGGTTGCATTTTACAGTCAGAGTATATGACATGAAAGAACTGAATACTTTTTAAAAATCAGTGTTTGCTCAATGGAAGTGCCATTTTACTTTTGAGGCAGTCAGCAAAGGAGCACTTCAAAAACTGCATTATGTAGAACTGCAACTTAAGAAACAAACGTAAAACTGAAGTGCCAGCATGGCTTCTGTCAGACAAGCAGTATGGTTCCTTCGGTCTTCTGTGCTGGAATTACTTCTGTAATCCATTTCCTAAACAAAATTGTCAGATATAAGGCCAAAAGTAGACCTCAGCAGCGGAATAGAGAGTGATTTGGAGCAGTTAATGAATGAATATGAGATATCTAAGCTTTGTCCAGCAAGAAAGACAATTTAATTTCATTTACTAGATGTTACCTTGGTAGGCAGCTAGCAGATGCTGAGACWGTAACTAACACAAGGTATAAATAAAAACTTTAAAAAATATATTATATTAAGACGTTCAGATTTATTGAAAGGATCAATTAACTTTCCCAGTTTTAATCTTAAACCATCTTGAAGCTGTAAGGGTCAAATAATATTTCAGTGCCATCTGACCCGACAAAAAGCATTTGATGGGAAGTACCTTTACATGCAAGTGAGAAAAAAAAAGAGACAAGGTAATGATTTGATGATCTTTTTTCACATTATATTTCTAAAATTATTTACCTTTAACTTGCTTTTCTTGCCAAAGCTATCGTCAATCTTCACTATATATCACTAGATTATTACCATTGCATTGACTTAAAAAAAACCCCAAAACAACACAATAAGGTTTTTTATTTATGGAAATGTCTGATTTGTTATATACAGCACATTACTATGCAGTATTTTAAGAACTCATGTTTTCCAGGTGTGGAAACGATGCAGAGAAAATGAAAACCACAGATTTTTGAAACTTTGTGTGCTGCAGAATGACACTTTAGAATAGCTTTGTGCAATGCTGATACTGTTTGCCACTTCATGTTTTAATTCGGAAGGGCTCAATTCCATGGACTGCTGGGCAAGCTCAGTGTGGGATCTGTAGGCGGAGGCCTGTTACTCTATGAATCACCACACCAAATTATCTATCCCTGAATTGCGATATGATTAACAATTCCATCAATGATTTACATGAACACTATGGTCCATCTTTCTTCCTCAAAGGAGAGCCACGACAGGCCTGCCATGCTGGTGGTGTGCTGGTGCCATGCTGGTGGTGCTGGGGCCAGAGCCGCTGGAAGTACGAGCCTGTTCACATGGCAAGCACGTCTTGGTTGTACATGAGCTTGGTGGGAGCCAGTGGCAGGGTGGCCATGGCAGCACAGGGTTTGGCACAGCAACGACATCTGCCTGGGGGCTCAGGCGGTGCTGAAGGCCTGAGGGCTGCTCTGCATTGCCTTTTCTGTAGTGTGGGATGGTAGCCCAGTACACCAGGCTCTGCTTCCCAGTCTCGGTAGCTTTGGGCTAAATCAACACACACTACMTTTATAACTTTGTCTTAAACGAAGAATGATCCCAGGGAAGATTAGGTGGGGGGATAGGACTCAATATATACACATTTCTCTAGGCATAATTCTTTTTTATTTCTCTAAMGGGCTAAGTAGTTTCTCTTTTAAAAGGAATTGCTTGAAAAGACCACTCCTTTTATTCTGGTATAATGTTCCATTATCTCTGATGACCAGGACAGCTGTTTACATTCCCAAATGAATATATAAGTAATAATAAGTGCTGTCTTCTTTATCAAGCAAAAACATTAATTGCATCAATAGAACCAGTCAGTAAATATTAAAACTTTTGAACCTTATAATCACAGACATACTCTCTGAGTTTATGGGTGGCTAAGTTCACTTTCACACTTAAAGGCTGGGAAGGACTCAAGTGGTTGTTGACGAACACAAATATGGTAAATTAGTACAGGTGAGAAAGAATGATGCAGATTGCTGCAGAATGTGCAAACATTTTTTGTGTAGAGTTATGGCTGTGCTTCGTCACTCCCTGTAGCAGGTGTACAGTCTAACTTGCGTGAACATTTTTTCTTGTTATTTTATTTCCCTGTCTTAAAATGAGCAAAATAACTCTTTTGAAGTGTAAAAATAATTTATGATGAAAGGCACTGAAATGCTATTTTGAAATCCTGTTTAGATACTGCAGTCTTTCAGAACATTTCCCATTGTAACACTCCTTGTAACAGAACAGAAACAAATAATCTGTGTAGTTCATGAAAGACAGTTCTTCTAAAATTATTAAAAAGGGACAAATTTGACAGCCAAACCTGGACACCCTTCTCTTCTGCAGTACTACACAGGTTTGCCATTTTACATTATGAATTATTTTCTCCATGTGGCTGAGTACAATGTTCCTACCCCCAAGAATTCAACAAGCCACTGATGTGTTAGGTAGATTATTTTTTCCCAGTGTTTTCTTTCAGTCCTGTCTGTGGTGCTCTTCATATCTTTCTTTACTGTCTTATTTCCGAACAATCACCTGGTGATCATTGACAATTCATCTTGCAGTACTATTTTCCTGAAAATATTATCAGTAGCAGCCCATCAGATTTCTGTATACACAGAAATATTTGTTTATGAAGAGAAGAAGGAAAAATATCTTTCTGCAATTTATATTTGCATATAGTGCAATGCAGAGTGGAACAGACTTCACATTAATTTAGAGCTAATGTATAACAAAAACAAATAGCCAGCATATTTTGTTCATATCTAACCTGAATGCTGCTGCACAATACTGTCTATGTTGTAAGGGCTTACTGCTGATCACCAGTCCCCAGTTCCATGTTTGGGATATACTATTAACAAGCTCAAATACTTTTGTAATCTTTTAGGTTCTGAGGCACACGTACATTTTACATACAAATTACCTCTAGTCTGTCCCATCTTTTCAGACTTACCAGCCCAGCAGTTCAGCAAGATGTGGGTTTGTTTACAAAGCTGCAACTTCGCTTTGTCTTTTGATTTGATAATCTTATCTATCTGTTTACTTGGGGGAAAAAAATTAACATTTGTCAGTTAGAAGTTCTTGTAAACAGGCTAGGTCCCAAAAGAGACGTACTTTATAGATAGCATGCAGCACATTCTGTTTCCTRTTTAATCTTTCATGACTTTAGTAATCACAGGCAAGTCACTAACCTCTCTACTTTCCTTTCTGTACTGGTGAAACAGTTGTGGTAAGAATAGTCTATGAGGGTTTAGGTGTCTTTGCTAAGTTTTGTGAAACTTTTGGATGTGCTGGAAGTTTTGTACAAGTTGAAGCTGAGGAGTTAATAACTTCACTGGGATAGCAAAACAGAGTACGATTAATAGAAACCAAGATATACCTTGTATTCTGTATCAGTGAAAAACTTCATTATAAAAGTTCAAGCAGTGTGGTGACAAAGGCAGTTTAGGTAGCACCGGGGACCAGCTCCGTAGCCGATTTGTGGTAGCATGTCATGGCAACACTGTATCTTTGTCCCTTTCCTCTTGCAGTATCGGTCAGGGCGGGATCCTCATCGAGGCTCAGACAATGTTTCCAATAAGTCTTCGGACAGCGATGTCAGCGATGTCTCCGCTGTGTCACGGACCAGCAGCGCCTCCCGCTTCAGCAGCACAAGCTACATGTCTGTCCAGTCAGAGCGTCCAAGAGGAAATAAAAAAATAAGGTGAGCATGATGAGCTGTAATGCCAGCTATAGCTGTGTAATTTGTGTAACTGAACACTTATCAATATTTGTATTTGACATTAGCTTTTTGCTTAGAATGAAATTTGCAGGGATTTTGCAAAACGCTGGTTTAAATGTCTTTTTCATCTAATGCTTTTTGAAGTCTTCATGGTATTTGTTTTTAGCCAAATTTTGTCATCTTGGGTTGTCTAACATACACTAAAATAACAAACATACACTGTCAGCAAGAATTATACACATTTCCTGAAAACCATTTTGTAAAATATACTTTATATGACTGAAAAGACAGTTTAACTTGAAAATCTGTGCCAGTAGAGGCATCTTATTTTCCTTTTAAATAGAGCACTGAAGTTTTATAGATGTATTATTTAGTATTTACACAGATCAGTTCAATTTATTTAATACTTACACTAATCCAATTTCATTGTAAGTGTACAATCATTGAACTGCTCTTTAACAAGATGTACATTGTGCACTGTGGCCAAAACACAGTGTTTTCTGTGCCTGCCCCCTGAATGCACTCAGAGGAGCTTTGGCTTTCATTTGGTGCACAAATGAAAGATAATCTTCCTAGAAGGTGTAATCCACCTCCATCACCTCTATTAATTCTCAGAAAATTGTTCTCTTGAAAGAAACAGTGAATTTGAAAAAATTGTTTAAGCATCTGCTTATATGAGCATTGTTAGGACCACATTGTTTCTGTCATATAGTTCTGTATACATTTCTAAATGTGAAGTATTGCCATGCAAGTTTTATTTGAAGAGGGACTTATAGACTGTCCTAAGAAAATGTTCCAAGGCTCTGTAGTGTAGGCTGGAATGCTAGCCAGCATGATTTACCTTATGACTGCTTTTATCCTTTAGTTTTTATTTGATTTCTTTTGCATTTCCTTTCTTCCTGCATGCTCTTCTCCATGACTGTAACTTTAATTTATTCTTTTCTTTTTTCTTTTTGCATGCCTTTTCCAATTTTTGTTGCCTTCAGAAGGACAAGGGATATAGAGGGGAAAAAAGAGGGAGGGCTGGAAGGGGATGAACAAGATGAAGTATTTCCTGAGGAAGAAGAAAAAGAGGAGGAGGAGGAGGAAAAAGCAAAGGAGCAAGAAATTAATGAAAAAGGGGAAGGGCAAGAGGTGACAGAGAACTGTGATAAGGAGGAGATCAAAGAATCAGGGCATGATGAAAAAGCTCAAGAAGACCAAGCTGAGGAAGGGAAAGAGGATGACAGGTAAAATACACTTCTGCTTATATAGACCTATTCTTCCTCCTGTACCAGTACCCTATTTGTCTTCCCTTTTTATTCCCTTTGCTTGCTTATTGCCTATGCTCTCTGCAGCTTTTTTTTTGTTTGTTTTTGCTTTCAGTCATCATGCTTTCATATTTAATCAAGTTTCACTCTGAGCTTCAATGAACTTGTTCTGCATACCAAATGAGGCAGCACACCAACTTGACTCATTAGTATGCATGCAACTGCAGCATATTATTTTTTAAATTGGTTTAGACTAAAGTTTGGGTTTGACTATAATAAACAGTAGAAATTGTAAGCTTCTTTGTTATATTCCCTACTCGAATTATTATTTCACAGAAAAAGCTTTTGTTGAGTGAAAACTCAGCAATATCAAAATTATCTTTATTTTTATTTATGGCCATACTAAAGAAGAAAATTTGGATTTTTTTTTAATCCTCTTTTTGTTGCATACTGATTGACAATCAATGTGGATAAAGCAGAGTCTTCCTTTTTTTTTTTTGTTCCATGTGAATAACTGTCAAGGATTGCTGTATTGTGGAGGGGTCATGCACCTCTGCTACTCTATTGTACCCAGAAACCTTGCAGCACAACTGGCTCTGGTTTTATCAGATAATATTCTAGAATTATATATTTTGCCACAAATCCTTAAAACCATGTGCATTTCTGATATTTTGTATTGCAAAATCCATGTATGTTGCATTGAGAGAAATACAATATTCCTTCTTTCTTCGTTAGCAAAAAACGAGTTTCAGATTTGATGAATATTCTTGAACCTGATCTCACTCACACAAGAATGGCAGAAAATCTCAGAAAAATATATTTTTTTTAGCCTGACAATTCTGCACTACCTCTAGATAACTTATGCCTGTAAAATTGTGCTCATATACATTAGGGTAAACACAGAGCACTCTATGGAAATCCACTTTCTTTCCTTGCTACAAACTTACATGTGTATGTGCCTGTACATGCTCACACACAACATACTCAAAACAAAGGGGATGCAAAGAGAGAATGAAAATGCCTGGTGTATGGTCTGGGGTGATAKGCACTAATAAAGCCATACTACTGCCTTTATATATTGTGCCATCGTTGCTTCCCTCATGTTCATGCATTTTAGAATTTAGCAAAAACACATGTTTAGAAACAGCTGTCTTCAAGAGTGCCTTGGCACTCCCTTCCAGGGACTGCTGTAGAGTAGTGTGTGAAAGGATGATTTAATGACCTGTTTCTGTCCAAGTTCCCACTGATTTCCCAGTTTAATGGATCTGAAAGTCCTGCCCTTCAAAAGCATGACTCTGTTTCTGGTTTCTAGATTTCACTCAAATTTGTCTTTAGACAATATGCTGTCACCTGCAGAAAGTAAACTCCTTGTCCCCTGTACCAGCTTGTTCCTCTGGTTGTTAGCTGCTCTCTGCCTTCAGGACACAAGTCGGGAGTCTACTTGATAAAGAAACAAGATGTTATTAAGTGACTATTGTGCAGTGACTTTTGTTTGTGTCAGATTTTGGSTCCCTGCATGGAAATCAGTCTCTAATATTATTTGTCCACTTTGCACATTTTGACCACTTTTAGTATGCAAGTTGTGAATAACAGAAAAGTTTATATTCACCTTCCTTTCCCATGGTAGAGTCAGTACTTATTTTTTAGTATTGTCTGAACATTTTTCTAGGGCAAGAACCATACTGAAAAACCAGATTGATTCCTGGATAGGGACAGGTATAGGCATGTCTGCACATTTATATACACACATAGTTGTGTATCATTAACACACTGAAATATCATGACTTGTGTATTCAGTGGCCAACCCCAAAGGCAGGATCAATTGTCAGCATTTTTGCAAATTCAGTGTCTTCTGCTCGTTTCTCTGTAAATATATAAAATACCTTATACTTGGCAATTTATAAGTTAACGACTTCAGCTTTTGAAAAAGAATGTTTTCAGACACACTACCAATATTAAAATAATGGAACATATCAATTAAACATACCAATAGGTATTTGAGAGACCCAGCAGAAGAAAGGTAGCCAATTCTTCCACGATAGAATAGTAGTAAATTGTCATCTAGTTCTTGAGATCTTGGGCATCAAGAACAGCTACATTGCAGATGGGAATTTTAAACACATATTTTTACTTCAGAGGTGCATCTTTAGTTGAACCGTGCCCTTTCCTCTGGGCACTCTGGCATGCAGAGGCTGCTCACAATCATTCCATCATCAAAAATTACCTCATCAAGGATACCTCATACCTCTTGATATTACTGTCTTTATATACTTTATGAGTAGTGGTAATAGTCATAGTAAGGTCTTCAATCTGCTGAGATCATGGGTGGGTTGAAATGTCCGTGAACACAGACATCCATCATGAATTCATCGCATGCCTGTTTAAAAGAGTACCTTGGCACAATAAACTGCATTAACTTTTGGTGCACTGGAGCACATTAAATCAATTAATCTTTTTTGGCAGAAATAGTTACAGCATCAGATTTTGCCTTCATTAAACCTTGTAAAACTAAACTTTGGCATATGGTTGACCTATAGGGAAATCATAATTGTGTTCTTTCTTGGCAATACACGATAGCAAACAGAAAGGGTGACTCCAGCTTTGTGGTCGAGTATTTGTTATGTACAGTTCACTGACATTAATTCTGACTCCATCTCCCTGATTTTCTCAGGGACAAAAAATAAAAAAAGGCTTCTTCGATCTAATCTTTGAGCATTAATACTTTTTATTGCAGGTAATCTGTTCAAGACTGCTCTAAATCTTATCCTTCCTTAACATTTTTCTAAATGTCAATCCTAAGCATTAATTCTGATAGTCACAATAGTTTTGTTTCATCCAATGAATACACAGCAAATGTAGGATTTCACTGTTGAAATACAGTAGAAAAACACAACCTCTGTTCCAAGCACACAGAGTCTAAATCATGACGTAACATATGGGTCCAGACAGGGAAGCATAGAAGAACAAAGAGATGTTCGACACGACAGAAGATAGTTACGACACTGTGTTGGGGACATCTTGACAACAGAGAACGCTAAGAGGCGATTTGAGGAAAGAAAATAAGATAGCTTTGTGAATGTTTCTGGAGAGCTCTTTTCAAGCATTCAAGACAATGAGGACAAAATATGAGGTGCTTGCTAAAAATATATCAAGTGGATGATGGGGCAAGTCTGATGAGCAGCAGGATTGATCTTTCAGTCTTGAAGGAGAGAAGATAAATATGATAAGGAACAAATGTTAAAATACTAGGAAAAAAGGATGAATTGTGTACAACGGTGTAAAAGAGAGTAGAACTTTTTACTGATGTGTAAAGAAAGATGAGAAAGCCAAATAGAAAGGCTATGAAACTTGTCTTTCCTCTAGTATCCTGGAAGGGGTTATTGGGTAAATTGCCAGGGCTGAAGAAAAGCACTGCAGTATCTGTTGTTTGAGATGGTGAGAGAGTGGACAAAGCAATTATCTGTGTGGGTAGACAGAGAGGGTGGAGTTGTGAAATAAAAAGCACGTGCAAGTCACAAAGTTTTGCTGTGTATTGGGAGGACTATATCCCATGTGACATCCCATGTGAAGAAAGGAAGTGAATTCCAAAAGACAGTAGAAAGAATAGAGCTGACTAAGTAGGAAGATGACAAAACCAAGAAAAGGAAATTTGTAGTAGAAAAAGTCTGTTGGGATGTAATTTTGCAGAGCACTTGAAGATTCAAGAAACAGAGTGCAGGATATAGTTTTAAGTAATGTATTTTTTCAGATACAAACCCTTTTCTCTTCCTAATGGTTCTTCATGCTTTTTGTGCCCCTTCCCTTGTTAAGTATAAAGATTCATTTCAAATTCACTTTCTAATTCTAGTTCCTTCAGTACAAGAAAAGTTTCAGATAACTTAATTTGTAGGTTTTAAAACTGATTCCTGATGAGTATTTGTTCCTTAGTTTTTCATTAAATTTAAGCATTTCCAGTTTTATGAGCCTTCTACTGTGACTGCAGCTATTAACAGTTAAATGCAGTATTTTTCAAAGCTGGAAGAAAAAGCATGCCAATTCAGTCTGTACAAGCTCCTTCACAGGGGTGGAAGCCAGTAATGTTTTTGAAAATCTATATTCTGCTAAAAAATAAAAAAAAAGTGTACAAAAGATAACAAACACCAAGAATCCATTTTCAACGTGTATGTGCTGTTTGGTTTCTTAAAGCTATTTCTGAAGAATTTCAACGATTGCTTCAACTGCACTACTGGATGAAAGAAGTCAATTGTACCTAATCTTTGTAGCCAAACAGGCCATATGCTTGGAAGAGAACACAGTAGCCTGAGACTCTTTCCCCCCTGCATTATCAGTCTTTTAGTAAAATTGCAGTATAGGTAGTCTGTGCTTCCAATAGCAATAGATAGATAGATAAGGTTCACCCTTGTGTCATTTCTGCCATGGAGGGAGAGAGAACTTGGGTCCAGTTATGTCAATGTTCATGCAGTTTTTCAGGGGTACATGCCAGCATGCAGTTTCCTGCAGCTCTGAAGAGAAGATGTTGGTCTAACAATTTTTTCAGCACTACAACAAAGTGACCTTGCCATTCTTGGGATGAGAACAGGCAGGTTGCAGTACAATGCTCACCAACTCTTTTCAGCTGCAAAATGTTTCATTATCCAGGCAATTGGGGCAGCTGTGATGCACTGGGTCCTTGAACAAAAAGCAGCAACTTTGTGTCTCTCTAACATGACTCCTCTGCATACTTAGGTAAGCCGAGCTGCCTACATATTGCCAGTCTGTGTCTTTAAAACCAAAGGACCTAAAATAAAGGGTTTTTTGGTAAGATTTTGTTGGTATTATTGAGCAGGTAGAGTCTATTAGGAGTTTATGACAAATTCTTGCCCATGTAAAGCATAGATTCAAAGCCACTACTTTTTTTATGTTAGATTTTTAACTTCAGTATTCTACAGCAAGGCAAATCTTCAAAAGCTAGAAATTCATATAGCTACTGGATCTATACCAATACACATGGACAATAATTAGACCATTTGTTTTTTTACATTTTCATAGATGTCATGCAGAGGCAAACTATCTGTAACTTCTGGAAAAATATTATGGAAAAGTCTGCAAAACATCAACGGTTCCAAAAAGAATCGTATCAATAAATATATGTTTTGTGAAATCTGTACTGAGTAGAATACAAATAATTTAACAAATCTAGCAAAGTCACTCGTTACTAAGTTATTTGTCACCATCTGTCAAACCTTGGAGACCTGTTTTTTCCTGTTACTTTGGCATAAATACAAAAGATAGATAGGCTCCTTTACAGCTAGTAAACTCATTTTGATCCTCTGGGATATATTAAATTAATGAATTTGGAAGCACACATTATTAACAGGTGAACAGTAAAAATACCTCATTTGAAATAGTCTACAGCTTTGATATACAGTGCCCAGCAGGGAACTCAGACATTTTTTCTTTGACAGCAATGCAATATCATTGAGACTGTTTCCCGCTCCATGAAATTCAGCCTGCACTTTAACCTCTTTTAAGCCATCTCTGACCTGTGATCCATAAAGCACTGATGAACTTCCRTTATTAAAGTTTATTCAAAAACAGTGTATCAGTAGTTAAAACAAAACAAAACCACAAGAGATGCAGGAAGAAAGCCCTGTAGACAGGCAGGGAAGTAGGGATGAGGGAAAAAATTGAAATGAGGCTTCGAAGCAAATATAAATGTTAAAATTAGTTTTTGCACTTTTAAGTGTGTTAAAAAAAGATTAATTTTCTGAAAATATTTAAAACTGGATCGAGTCATAAGTTCTTCAATAGACAGACTTTTTAATCTTTATTTGTACAGGATTGAGCACAACAGGTCTGTGGACAAGAATAGTAACAGCAACRAGTAAAAATGGGGTAGAAATTTACAAAAACAAGGGATTGAATATTGAAGCTAATAAGGCTTTTCTTTCTTGGATATTATGATTTCGTGGCTCTGTCTTAGTTATGTATGTTTTCACTCTTTAACTGAGTATTATTTTAGTAAAGTGACAAGATTGTGTAAAATTAATATATATTCCTCTAAATGTACTTTATTAAAAATAATTAATAAGCTTATCACTTAGTCTTCTAAGAAACAAACATAAACTCCTTCATGTTACTTCTTAGAAGAATTTCTAAAATGTAGTTACTGGGTTTGTGCCAYTGCCTTTGAAACACATTGCCAGACCCATCTGGCAAGTATTGTACTTTAATTAAGGATAAGGTGCCCAGTGCTGGTCTTACTAYTGTGTGCTTAATAGCTATGGAAAGAGGATGCTCCACTGGTTTGCCATTGCCCATATATCTGATTTTATTTTTTTTGACCAAGCATCCAAACATTTTCAGTAATTTCACTGTACCTATGTGGTATTCATACTTCACTTAAAGTCCATATAGTGCTACCTAAACAAGCTGGGAGATGTGTTATTAGTAGCCCCTCGTAGGAAACAAAATTTCCTTTCAAATACCACTGGGAGCCCAGCTCTTCCCAGATAGTGACTATAACACAAACATGATTCCTATAGAGGCCCAAGGTAAACAAGACGAGAGTTGCTCCAAACTTGCGTGGTGTGCAAAGTACCCATTGCCTCAGCAGGGAGATCCAGTTATAGACCTGCCTTCCCCAGGTCAGAAAAACAAAGTTTGCAGGCCCATGTTCAGAAAGATGTGAGACAGCTTTCCTCACAAGGTTTTCTTTTTTATGATGGTCTTAAGTTTTTTGTATGCTTTTATAATTTCCCCCAGAGATCAAAAGTGACTCAAAGTCATTTTGTCAAAGTGACAGAAGTCAGACAGGCAAGATCATGATGTCCCAGATAATGTCTCTTTGGTTGAAGTAATTATGGCTTCAGATCTCTTGCTCGTGTCCGTTTAGTTCTCAGTCCCAGAAGATCAATTCAGAGAGATGCTATGAGTTTGGGAGATGTTAGCAGTGCCTATTCTGACCCTGATTTTTCAGAGTCCTCAAGCAACCCGAATTGACAAGGAATGAAGGAAATGTTAGAATTATTTTATTCTTTAGACAGCCACTGCTACATACATCCACATAAGCATTAAAATGAGTCTGAGCATTTTCACTTTGTGCAGTACTAATCAAAGCAATGCAGTCTTTCATGAGTAAAGTATAGATGCAGCTATAGTAAGATCCATACTGCTTACAGCAATTTATTTAAATAAAGCCCATTCAGGACATCTGACTTCCCTGTGTATTATGTGATTTTTCCCTTAATGTAATCTCAGTAGTGCATCCTGTCCAGTTCCTGCATGTCTATCTTCTGAAGTTTTCTAACTGTCAATGAGTTTTCTAAATAAGTAAATCTCCCTCATAGCAATTTCAGTTTAGCAAGATGATAAATCATGGTACTTCGTACCCTAAGGCAAAACATGATGTCTCTTACCTCTGTATATTTTTGAGCATTTCAGCCTTAAATTCTGAAATTCTTCTCACTATCCTGACTTGATTTTACATTATTTCTCTGGTGATTTTAGGTCTGGGACACATACTCAATGTCTGGTTTAGCAATTCACTGCTTGCTTTTCATTTCATAGAGCTCTATTCAGCCCTTCAAGAAAACAATGAGCAGCACTAAGCAAGTTTGCAGTGTAGAGTGTGACTTTTTACAGTTAATACAGAAAACTGGCCCCTCTCCTCCATCCCTATTGGAAGACTAATTCAATAGCAAGTTGGAACAAGCACACAACATTTAACTTTCAGATTAAGTACATGCAAGGTGCATTTCTGCAAGAGACGATCTCAATTAAATCAAGTTGCTCATGATCAGTTTTAATTTGGCAAGCCAGTTTTTATCCAGCTTTTACAAACACAACTGCTTCTTTGCCAGGCTAGGTGAAAGAAGATGCTTTCCAAACTCAAAGAATTTGGATGTTATTCAAAACTCACTGGGTCTTTGACTGCAGTGTACTTTCTTTACTGCCAAACCTTCAGAACTCATATCATATGGACTTCTTTTATTACCAATGAATATGACAGCTGACTAATGCGAGACTTCTAGACCTCAGCTAATTTTCTCGCTAGACTTCTTTGCATCCACACAGAGTAAATGACTGGTTTAGTTCACTGTATCAAAGAAAGGGATTTCATCAAAGATTCAGTACTGTTAGCAGGGTAATAAAGCTTTTCTGTAACTTTGTAAAGGAAAACTTGAAAATGCACCAACACTAATGAATGTTAATATAATTTAATTATAAATTCAATTTAAATTTTAAAAATTATCAACCGTATTTTTATTTAAAAAATAGCCAATTTTTCTATCAGAGATGGTGAGAACTTTTATCAAAAATATCTGAAGATTTGTGTATAATTCAGCTGCAAGTGTTTGGAAAAAGCTAGTTGTTAGAGATTTTTTTCTGCATCACTCCTTTGTTGTGGCAATGTTTGGTAAATAATCTAATGGTCTAACCCCAAATAATTTTGAAATTTGTTCCTATTTGAAAGGAAGAATGCTAGAGATGTCATGAAAAAAGTTATACATCTATTAATTTATAATAATAAAGCACTGTGGACAGCTTTATATCTATCAGAGAGGTAGAGATTCAGCTCGAATCAACTTATGTATTGTAGCAGGTGAGGTATTCCCGATTTGTAATGAAAGAGACCTTTGAAAGAGGAATTTCATATAAAAAGATTGCTACTCATATTTTGAGATGTGGCCACAAATTTTCTTTGAATAGTAACATGCTTAACAAAATAGATTATAAACACTGCTCTATTCCCCCCCCCAACTTTCTTGTTGTAATTTCAATAAAATAAACCTAATAATTAAGTCAGCCTAGTAGCTATTAGAGATTTATACCACCAATAAGTTAATAGAATAATTTTTGACCAAGAGAATCTCCAGAGACTAAGTCATTATAATTTTGAACCTGCAGTGTCTCTCTTTGATGTGAATTGGCAGATGAGTATGTGCATTGGCCAGAAGCGTTGTTCCCATGGAAATGTTATTTCTACATCACAGCTGTCCCCATAATGCTGTTTTTGTTAAATTTCTTCAGTAAATTAATGAAATAAGAGCCTCTCTGATTGAGTTAAAAGGTCTATTAAGAATGGCATTAAAATTCATCTCCTGCTTGTAAAAAGCAGTAACCAGTATTCAGTGGGTCTTCCCGTCTCACAGGAGACATGTCTTAGAAAATATCTATCAGCAGAATTGAAAAATTGTTAAAAGCCTTTCCCTAGGACATCACAGCCCACAGCTGTACTACACACTTGGCAATGTAGATTTTCACTATTATGGATGCTGTATTATCTTTAGGGATCATTACCAGAGAACTAAGCTGGAAAGCAGTAATATTAATTTTGCTTTGACTTTGAAATAAAGAAATAAAGAAACTTGCAAGGTCCACCAAATGACTTGTGTAAATCTGATTCTCTGATATATACACTTATGGCAGAGCAAAGAGATCACAAGTTTTCATTTCCAGTACTGCTGTAAAGATGACTGCAAAAACACAACCAGAATCCTCAAAAATCCTACCAACAATATACAGTATAATGGATTGTACTGATATCTTCTCTTTCACATTTTAAAGTATTAATAACATTGCAGATTGGAAAAATGTCTGTGCTTCACAATACTGGTTTTAGTAAAGTGTATTCACTGATAAGTGAAAAAAAAATCAAATTTTTCATAATAATTTTAATCTATCAGTCACTGAAACAAATAACATCTGTTACATCTTTCCTTAGTCTTTGTAGAATAAGTGATATTCTTTGTAATTTGTTAGTGATTACGAAGTCACTGTGTGTAAGGATTCTGTACTGCTCCCTGTGCTGCTTTCTGCCGCAGCCTGATGTGGTTCAGGGCCAGGGCCTGATTTAAAAGACAGTTTTATATATCTTTAGCAGTACGTTTCTACTGCAGAACTTAACAGGTTAGTGAAGAGGGAAGAGGAAGCTTAGCTGCAGGGCTGGGGTTCCTGTCATTGGGACTTATTCTGAGCTGGCAGATGGATTGTGATATTATTTAACAAGCAGGCGAAAGAGAAGTGTTCACCTTACAGGAGTCTAATTATCATTTTTATAAGGACAGATAAATGACATGGTGGCCAAGGATGTTTGAAAGGATATGTTCTGTGTGTTTTGAATGACTGCAGTGTCTGAAGATTTGGGTTTGGGCTTCTTTGTGGTTTGTATTTCATTTCTACGGAAAAAGACTAAGTCTGTGTGTTTTCCTGGTTAATCCTTTCTTGTTGCTGCCTGTTGCCTTGCTTCATGTATGGAAAGAATGGGCAGTACTGCCCCGTGCAACAATACAGGATGGCTGCAAAAATCTTAATGAGGTTCTTTAACCTGTGTGACTTCATAATTGCTTATTATAGCAGTAACAGCTTTCAGTAGAGTCATTGTCTTTAGTTCCTCCATCCCCATTCTGGTTCATTTGCCGCATATTGTAAATCTCAAAAGGCATGATAAAGCATAAGGACTCTCAGGTGTCAGTGTGGGTTTCTTAGTTTGTGCTTTGGTTTTTTTTTTGGTTTTCTGGCCTGATCAAAGGATTACTGATGAAATTTGGCACTTACTGTACTAGTCAGCCAATTTTTAGAAAAGATTTCTGTTTCTGTAGACAAGAATCTGACCAGGATGCCTTCCAGCTCTGCAACTAATTCAAAAACTGCAGCCAAAGACTGCAGGTTTTTGTCTGTGGCAACAGGACAAGACTTTCTCTTTGGTACATATGTTGCAATGAGGATTTATTGTGTCTGCACCTGCTTCATGGAAAATATAACAGTCAAAAATATTATCCATTAGCTCTAAAATTAGTATTTTCTTGTGAGATTGTTGTACACTTTCAAGTCCATCAGAAACTGAGAGAAGTTGAATGAAGTTTTAGAGTGGTTTTTTACTACTTAACGTCCAAAAATATTGACTAAACCAAGTTTTTATCTGGAACCTGTTTAGGATCTAGAGTATTTGCCCACAGTGTGGTCCATCTTACCCAGTGCAAGAGTTACAAGCTGTCCCATGTGAAGTGACTTCAAATCAGTTTCTCTGCCTTTAGCAAAAGATCCTTTTGCACTGTGAAATCTTCCCTCTCCTTAACCCAAATCTCACAGACAGTTTCTTTCCTTCTTGGTCAGATACCAAGGGAATGGTCTACCTAAAGCAGGAGATGCCAAGACTAAATCAAAGATCTTGTGAGACCTCCTTCTCTGCTTCTCTTCTATGAGGATTTCCTCAAGCATTTTATGTTATTCCCCTCCGGCTATGCAACAACTCCAGAAAGGATTGCTTTCCAAGTAGCCAGTTCTAGTCATTGTTTTTGGGAAGTTCCTCTCCCAATATTTTCTAATCTCCCTATAATTCAGTACAAGTATKGACAAACTGAGGAGAAAAACCAGATTGTTTCTGATTATCTGCTGTAGTAGGAGTCCGGAAAACTTTGAAGGCACATTTTTTTCAGAGTAATTGCACTCTCTGTTTTGAAAACAGATGAGTCTCTGCAAAGAGATAGTAAGACTAATGCCTTTAAGAAATCCAGAAACTTAACGTTGCATTTCCAGAAGGCCGTGTTTGAATAGCAGTTTTGTAGTAGCTTACTGTTTTTCTTTAAAAGCATTCGGAAAAAGCTTGTGGACCAGAATTGGCCTGTCGAATATCAGAACTTGAAAACAATCTGAGATTTCTAGTATCATCAAGGAATTTAAGGCTAAATCTAGACCAGTAAGCAAGACAGTGCCAGGACATAGCCTTGATCATCTGTATTGTTTAAACAGCTAGTGTTCTCTTTCGCATAGCTTCGTGCTGGACACATGGATAAGATGTCCCTGATTCAAATCAGGGACAATTCAGGAGATAGCATAGGTCAGGGTCAGTTTCCTCTAGGCAGGATGCCTGAAAAAATACTGGTTTGGGAAGGATATAAGCTAGCTGTGTGTATGCAGGCTGTCAAGGTCAGAGAGCAGGCCTGACCCATTCGAGTAACTGGTACAGGTGTGGCACAGGACTCTGGCTACAAGGACCATATCAAATTTCACAGAATCATAGAATCTTCTGAGTTGGAAGGGACCCACAACGATCATCCAAGTTCAACTCCTGGCCCTGCACAGCACCATTCCCAAGAGTTCCACCATGTGCCTGAGAGCATTGTCCAAACACTTTTTGAACTCTGTCAGGTTTGGTGCTGTGACCACTTCCCTGGGGAGCCTGTTCCAGTGCCCAACCACCCTCTGTCTGAAGAACCTTTTCATGATATCCAGCCTAAACCTCCTAACACAACTTCAGGCCACTCCCTCAGGTCCTGTTGCCGGTCACCATAGCGAAGAGATTACAGTGTCTGCCCCTCCTCTTCCCCTCACGAGGAAGTTGTAACTGCAATGAGGACTCCCCTTACTTTCCTCTTCTCCAGGCTGAACAGACCAAGCGACCTCAGTCATTCTTTGTATGGTTTCCCCTTAAGGCCCTTCACCATCTTCATCACCCAGCTTTGGATGTTCTCTAGTGGCTAAATAACTTTCTTACATTGCAGTGGCCAAAACTGCACACAATACTCAAGGGGAGACCACCACATTGCAGAGCAGAGTGGGTCAATCCCCTCCCTTGCCCAGCTGGCGATGCTGGGCCTGATGCACCCCAGGACAGGGTCGGCCCTCCTGGCTGCCAGGGCACTGCTGACTCATATTGACCTTGCCAGTGACTCCCAGGTCGCTTTTCGTGGCACTGCTCTCTAGCCTCTCCTTCCCCCGTCGGTACATACCTCCCCCATCCCAAGTGCAGAATCCAGCACTTATCTTTGTTAAACTTCAGATGGTTGGTCATTCCCCAAATCTTTAATTTGTCAGAGTCTCTCTGCTGAGCCTCTCTGCCTTCAAGGGAGTCAGCAGCTTCTCCCAATTTAGTGGTTAGGGTTGTCATACTCCACCACTGGCTTTAAATTACAAATATATATATATATCTTACTGTAATTGGTTTTCTAATGTCCTATTTTTCTCTTGTTTTTTTAAATAACTTTCTGCTTTAGCTTTAAGAATGTATTCCTCTAAAATGAATCCATCTTTCCTTTTTCTTTGTTCACTGGAAAATTGAAGTGTCTGACTAGATACTTACACGGAGACCTGTCTGCAGCTCTTGGTTTCCTCAAGTGGTTTCCTCAAGTGGTTTCCTGGATTTAGGGATAATGCAGGAAGCAATGTTCCTGTGTGAGCTTTGCCCATCATCCTGCTCTTCTTGATAGTTTGGTCCTGTTAAGCCAAAGACAATAGCCTGGCTGCCACCTTCACTCTGCCAGCTTCACTAGGCTGCCACACGGTTGGGGTTGTGTGATGATTTTGTTCTTGTTTTGGTTCTAATAATGGTATTATTGTGCCATTATGCACATATTGTTTGGACTAGGACAATTATTTTATTCCCGCCTTTATTTCATTCTCCTCCTCCACCACATCTGGCTGCATATTCTCTTTGCTGATGATATTTTTAAGATTATTATCTTATAAGACACCTTAAGAACCCTGTTTTTACTGCATATCTGTTCATTAACTCATACAATTTCATAAATTACTTTTATTTAATGTCCGTTTTAAAATACTGTTGAACATATTTAACTGGATGTGTGTGAGATTATGTTTATGTATATGTACATGTAAAGAAAACTTCCAGTAATTTCTGTTTCCTGTTAAGTGAAAAGGTTGTATGATTACTCTCTAAATTTTACCCTGAGGTCAAACTTTCTGTTACCTCAGAAAGGAACTAAGTCTGACATACAACCCAGTTTTTCTGAGAATGATCCACTTGTGGCACCTTCAAAAGGCAGGCTGGGTAGAAGGATGGTTTCTACCGGTGAGGATCTCAAGCATCTACCAAGAATAATTAGTGAATGAGGGTTTGGATGGCCAGAAAGGATTCAGAGTGCTGATGAAGGAAGTGCTCATGACCACTCTAGGTTAACTATGAGGCACTATAAACCACTCAGAACTCTCCTAGTACTTATTTCTCAAAGCTTTTTTGTTGAGAGCGGACTTGATTAAAAACAAAGCCCCTGCTATGTGATGGCTTCCTCCAGGGGCTGTTTGCTAGTTAGGACTGTAACAAAGATGTCTTCTCTGCTCCTTTTAGAGAAGGGGGAAAAACCCCGAACCTTTAATTAAAGCAAATAGTTTTGGAGCTCTACTGGAAAAAAAATAGAGGTTTGTGAATGAACTTTTAGTATCAGCCATTTGTACTAGTATTTGGTATATCCACTTAAATCTAAATCTCTTTTCCTCATTTGAATTCCCTTTCCTACCTTTCTCAAAAAGTTGGCCAAGAGAAGGTGTCTGACTGAAGTCTACATCATTATTGGCAGGTGTATACAGCAGAGCATGTGATCCAGAAGCCTTTAGACAGAAGTCAAGAAGCAAACTTTTGCGATTCATAGTACTTTCATAGCTAACTGCATAGTGAAACTATAGTGACCAACCTCTTCAAACACATTGATTTCTTTAATAAGGGTGACTATTGCAACCCATTCCACCTAAATAGAATTATGCATCTTGGAAAAGACRCAAAAAACCCCTCAAAGGCACATTAAACTCAGGAAATCATAACTTTCTCTTCAGTGTAACTTTTATATTAAAACGCAGAATATTTCTGTTTCCACTGCTGACATAATGGTATTGTTTCCACTGCTTTCTTCAATGGTATTATCACTTGTAAAACAATATATTAATTACTATTTTCCATATGACAGGAACCCACTGATTTTCTGGGTATTATTTTTGAAAAATGGATCACTGAAATAGGTTGTTCTGCAAGCAGTGAAAAAGTTACTTCCCCCATCAGCCTGTGTACGCAAATGAGCTTCTACATGAAATAAGAGAGGTTCAATAATGACTTCTACTGCAATCTTTCCCCAAAGAGGCATTCATAAGATCTCTCTCCAGGGATCTGTTTTCAAAACAGTTTTAGAAACTAAATAGCTTTAGTTTCCTACTGCTCTGTCAAATTTGATCTGATATTAAAAAATATTGAAAAGAGAGAGACCTCTCTCTGAGCAAACATGCTCATATTAATCATATTTCCTCTGAAAACTTGGATTAAAAATAGCATTACTGGATAAGGGGCTCTAATTTTCTGATTTTTAGTAAAATTTTGCTTAAGATACTAGCTCTTCCCAGCAATGTTTTTTCTAGACCTATAGTATTTTTTACATGCAAGGTAGTGTTGAAACTGAGTACTAGTTTCTGTCATGTCTTTTCTGTGACTGAATCCTTAGAGGTGTTAGTTTGATAAAAAATACAGCATGTCATGTTAGCATGTGATGTTACCATCTGACACGGAAGTTAACATAGTGCTAATAAGACACAGAAACACAAATTCTCTTTTACTGTTTTCCTTGCCTTCCTCTTTACCCACATCCTACCCCACTCCTCCCTTGGTGATAAATGTACCAGTGAGAGTCATTGTGTACTAACATGTAACAACAGAGAGCTAAAAGAGGCTAAGAAAAAAGCTTTCACGTTACCACTGTGTACAGTCTTTTGTTATTGTCTGTCCAGGCAAGGCCATTATGGGTCTCAGCATTGTTTTATGCTTCTCCATCTGTTGATCCAAACTCATTTATATTTTTCTTTGTAACTTCCATGGGAAGGGTATTGAGTATTTTTTCACTTGATGGTAAAGGTCTATGCTTTAGACACTTCTGCTATGAACCACTTCTTAGCTTTCCCATTGGGTTGTGGCTAAACTATAAGCATTTTGGGCCTTCATGCACATGTGGCTGGTAACCAAAGAGCAGAGCACTTTATGGGTTCATCTCAGATATCTTAAATAGCTGCCTCATCCCAATTTCCTTTGAATCAGTGGGAAGAGACCTAGGAATCCCTTTGCCTTTGAGTGGACTGCGTTAATTCCATAGATAAGTTATTGACAGAATACATATTCATAAAGAAACAATAAAACCTTCCTTTTTTGGAATAGATTTCAGGCCATTATAGGTAAGGCAAAAGGAGCGAGGCTATACTCAGAAAAATTTGCTCTAGAGCCATTTCCTGAGCACTAAAGCTCTGGGAAAAGCCTTTGCATATATTAGAAAATCTGTTTAAAAAGCAAAAATATTCATTGTTAGCCTTTATATATTGGTGATTTAACACAAAAATAATTTCCCCTGGGTTCCAGAAATATGCCACTGTTTTGTGGATTGTTTAAAATGGCATCTCATGGGGACATTTTGCTGAGAGGCACTGAAGTGAAAAGAATAATAAAGGTCTCTGTGCAAGAGCTTAATTGAAAAAGAAAATTCTCYATATGTTCTCAGGCCCATAGGTACTCCAGAGCTTCCAGTTCTGGATATTTGTTCAGACACCTACCAGTTAGATGTCAGGGCAAAACCTGGATAAGTACTGTTGTCATCAGTGTAGATTGCCATTTCTGTGGAAAGGAAAGGTCCCTTAGCCTGGACCACTGGTAGATCAGGTTCCCCTGGGACATGTGAAATGCTGCTGCAGATAATTTAGATGCAGCCACATAGAGCACATTTACACAGTCTGTAGATGAGTACAAGAGATATATTAGAATTGAATTCCATTTTATCAGTAATGATGATCTATGTCACATAACAGCCAGGTGTTGTATGAAATACATATCTAATACCTGTATTTTTTGATGCAGAGATGGAACAAAAAACCTATGGGTGTTCATTACTGTACAATGACTGAGCTAAACCAGATTACTGAAAACATCCTTGAAATGTCTGAATGCTTAGTAACCAAATCTAGGCTTCAGACTGATGTTCTTTACGCTCAGTAATGAATCAAGTGTCTGTTTCCCAGAGGAATATAGATTATTTGTGTATATATATGTGAGAAGAAGAGGGGCAGAGCACTGACTGCAGAACTTAAATTTTCCAAACAAAAACAACTATATGACATACAGATGTATTAATTCTTTGATATGCTTTTGCCGGCAATAAGTTTTAAACCAATCAGTAAATAAGAGCTTGTTATTTAAGACAAAATTTTGATGACTCAAGTATTTTTACAGTGGACCAACGAAGAACCTAGAATTAAAGTTTCTCCTTTTACCTCTCAAAACCAAACCCTACCTGTGTGATTAGCTGCTTTTACCCGCCAGTCTCCCAAAACCTTCCATCTGAAACCTGTCCTTTTCTGTCTTCCCCTTTTTACTCTTTGTCTGCACTGTTTATTCGTCAACTGGCTGACAGTGTCTTTACATCCAAAATGCAAAGCAGACAGATGGCCATCTCAGGAAAGAACATGACTAAGAGCACCAGCATCAGCGGGGACATGTACACCCTGGAGAAGAACGATGGCAGCCAGTCGGACACGGCAGTGGGCACTGTTGGTGGTGGCAGCAAAAAGAGACGCTCCAGCATTGGTGCAAAGATGGTCGCCATCGTGGGGCTCTCAAGAAAAAGCCGCAGCACATCACAGCTCAGCCAAACTGGTAGGAACTGGATTTTTTTCTCTCTCAAATTACCATTTAAATGTACATAATATTTATGTATTACAGTTTAATCATTTGAAGATCCTGTTGGAGTTGCCTCATCAACAATATTCTATGGAATGAAGAAAACGGTCAAACATCTTTTTTCTCTGAACATTTACTAAATATTTCTTTTTTAAGCAAAGGTCCTTTTCAGGTTGGACTGAAGCTTTTATTTTCTGCATGCTGGAACCTGCTTAATACACTAATTCCTTACTTTTCAGGAACCAACATGAGCTGTACTTCTGTTTGGGGGGAATCCTTACAGCAGTTTGTGAAGGGTCTTTGAAATGTTGTGAGATGCTTTTGCTTTTGTCAAAAATAAGGTTTGCATATTTCAACATGGGTTTTTTTCACCTTCGAACATGCAAACTTATTTTGAAACAAAACACTTTTCCTGAACAAATGTATGTTATATTTTATTAACTTAGTGCAACCGTTTTATTGCTTTTTAATTAATTTCTTTTCAGCCTACAATCGTATTCATCATCAGTAGTAATGTTCTTCATTTCTGTTTATCTCAATTCAACTTTGATACTGRAATGTTCTACCCAAGAAAATGGAGAGTTTTTCTGCTTTGATGCCTAAAGCATTTAAAATCTTACACATTTTTTTCTATTTCTTCCTATTTTGGGGAAAATCCATATAATGCACTCTGAAAAGCTCAATGTCAAATAATGAAACAGTATAGGACAAGTGTATTTTACATGGAAAAAAGTTACTTGTACTGGAATAACATTCGTATTTAAAAAGCGTTTAACCAATTTATATAAGTATGCATATATATTATATATTTCAAGGTATATATAGAAGATATATTGTATGCTCAGTATTTAAGAAAAACTGTTGCAATGTTGTCATATGTCATATGGTTCAACGGAAGTTTATAGTGTCTGGCTGTGTGAAGACCCATCACAAGGCCTCCATTGGTTGCTCACCACGATTCAAACACAGATAAAAGATTTTTCAGTTCTCTTTGAAGTTTGTAATTTATATTGTGAAACAAAAGTGATAAGAGTTTTAATGTACAACTGAATGGAGCAAAACAATGATTTGCACCGTCGGAAATTATGGTAAGTTTTTTAAGTAAACTTTTGTAGGAGAGGGATTTAAAGTACTGAGAAGAGTAGAACTAAAAAAGAAAGAAAAGAAGGAGGGGTAGCAGTGCAGAAGAGGGTGTTCCGAATGAGAGCAGGGAGCTTGAGTGTGTGACTTATTGAATGCAGTACGAAATAGGAGGGATTGAAGAAGAGGTGAAATAAGGCATATAGTGGAAGCTTTGAATATCATGCAGACACTGGTGACTCCATCAGTAGGCAAGTCTTTGCAGCAGTCTTGTGTTTTACCACTTCACTTGCAGATTACGGAAATGGCAGTTTCGTGTACATTTCTATTTTCTCTGAGTTTAAATGAATGACATATAAAAGATGAAGTCACCTTTAGACAAACCTAGGAAGTGTCTGGTTAGGCAAGAAAAAAAATTAATCACTTGGTTACCTAGAAATCTAAATTTTTCTCTTGTGATAGTACAGAACTATGTAACTGTATTGATGCATTTGAATATCAAGTCAAATACAATGCACTACATTACTATTTGTTATATAATCTGATCTCTCTTGCCATAAGAACTATTAAATGATGTCAGCTCTTTGTACACTGTTCAAGTATGTCTCCACACTCGAGAAAATCTGTATTGTGTGACTGGTCTAGGTTTGGTATAAATACCATGCTGTCTTAATTATTTGGGACTTTTAATCTGGAGTTTTTCTCTCTGTTATATCCAGTCAGTTGCCCGACACTGATTAGATGGCCAAGTCTGGGACAAGTGTGAAATATAACTCTTTCAAAGAGTACTCAAAGTTTTTTGGCCCACTGACTGTGAATAGGGTGTTCTGACAAACTCTTGAGTAAGCAGCTGTGATTCCTTGCTGTTGAAACAGCAGCAGGAGCCAGGGAAGCCTGCATGGCCCTGGCTGGCAACCCCTCTCCCTCATCTGCTCCCTGAGAGAGGCCTGTGCTCAGGGCTGGCCCCTGCCTGGCCCCAGTGAGAGCAGCCAGTGCACCTCCTGCTGCCATCTCCTGAAAAGGCCCCTCRTGTTGGTTGGATACAGGGGTACAGGTAAGGGGTGAGGGTTGTTTTGTAGAGCTGTTACCGCACACCAGCTCCTGCTGCTCTATTTGACAAGTGCCTCTGAGGGGTGCTGTGTGGCGGCCACATGTGGCTGCTTCTACAGGACAGGCGCAAGCACTGTTTAAACAGCTGGGTCACACAAGCATTGCTGGTCATGGTGAGCAGGCCTGTGGCCACCTGGCAGCCCCCAGATGAGGTGTGTGTACGGTGCTCTCTCCAGTGACACAAGGTGATGGCCTGTTGGGTGGGTGAGGGTGAGGCCACATCATGAAGAAATATCCTGCATGTCTTAAGCTTCCTACACAATGAAAATGGTGAGACACCAGAACAGGTTTCCCAGAGAAGTTGTGGATGCCCCCTCCCTGGAAATGTTCAAGGCCAGGTTAGATGGGGTTCTGAGCAACCTGGTCTAGTGGAGGGTGTCCCTGCCCATGACAGGGGGGTTGTACCTGCATGGTCTTTAAGGTCCCTTCCAACCCAAACCATTCTGTTTCCATCCATTGATAGATCTTACAGAAAATGTTGGACACCAGCATTGTACATTAATGCCAGAGGATTAAAACTTGCAATTAAGGTATTTAATGAATTTATACATTTTTCTGGTTTGTCTCATCATGTTCCTTTTCTCAGATGGTGGATGCCTGCACAAGCAGTCTGGAATCAAAACACTAATGTCCTGTAGGCATCCTGTAAGTACAATCAGGTGTCAGGGCACTGGTACCATGTAGAAACCGGTCAAAGTATAAAAGTTTCTTAGGTAGTTTCTGAAGATATTACATCATTCAATGGACTGGCTAAGTATCTCCTTACCTATCAGGCTTGAAAAAACATACCAATATTAGATGCTAATACTACTTCTGTAGAAAGCTGTGAACATATTTGTAGCAGGTAGGCTTTTATAAACTGTGTGCTTATATGGAAATGAGTGTAGAAATGCCTATCTGTATCTCTGAAACTTTTTTCAAGTGTTTTGTAAAGTGTAATTTTACTTCAGTGGTTTTCTTCATTCATATTTTATAACTAAATCTATGACAGAAGTTTTTTTGAAAGTAGGTCATCATACCTGTTTTCAGGACTGTCTCAGACTTACAATACATGCCTTCTAAGGTCAACTTTTAATGTCCTTTAAAATTATTTTTATGTTATTTCTTGTTATTTGTCATAGTATTAAGAAGTTGACACTCAAAACACATACAGAAATATATTTTTTATTCTGTTCTGTAATCCTTTTAGTGTATTCAGGTAGGAACAGTTGTTTTATGGGTAAATGGCATGTTGATTTGCTGTTATAGGTGGGAGCAAAATGAGTAATTGTAAAATAATAATAATCATAGAATCATCATCATAATATTTGTTACCTAACAATGGGTTTTGGATTTCATTCAACTCTGGCTACTGTATATTCTCCAGAACATATACAATGTAAATTCTATCCAGAGAGAGAACTGACTACACCTGAAATATGATAAAAACTTGAATAAGCAATGCTCTTTTCTCCTCACACATATGCAATTTTAATTACATAGAAAACTGCTAATCTGGTAACTCTGCTAACCAATCCCATCAAGACTAATATAGATTAAAAAAAATATATAAAAATAAAATAAAAAATTAAAAAATGAGTGTARAATAACAAGAAGTTGAAAAAATCGGATCTCATTAACACAGGCAGTAGGAACAGACCTTTTCAGATTATCATAACAAGAAAATCTAAGTGTGCTCTCATATCCATTACATGAGAAGACCTTCAGTGGTGCTCTTTGGATCACTGTTGTTATGGGATAAGAAAGAGCAGAAAGAAACATCAGCGTTAAGGTCATTAGAATGCACAAAACATGAATAAAAATAGGTGAGACTCATTCTCTGGCTTCCACTTGGGTTTAAACAAGATTGCAGTTTATTTTTTTAAAAGTTCATACTTGTTTTAGGAATGTGCATCGGTGCTGTAATACTTCCTTCATGTTACTTGATTTAATGAAAATTTTAAGTGTGAGAATATACAGGATCAGTATTTTGTGAACTGATTTGGCTAATTTCAAAGCAACTTAAAAAAGAGAGCATAAAAATTCGTTAACTTTGGAATCAGACTAATAATTGGATGACACAAAACTAATTTTACTTAAGGTGGCTTTTACTTAAGACTTCAGTAAAAGACAAGATACTGCAGAGTAAAGTAGCAAGGTAAATTAAAATTTATTTTACTTCTGTTCCCTGTACCTTTCCAGTGCTACAAAAATTAGCTAAAGGTATACTCCGTATTCTTGAGTCAAGCAATCATTCCTAGAAGCTAACATTTGGAGGGTTAGAAGGCATTTACGTTGTAACCTTCAGGTCCTGCTTCCACAGGCGTTCTTTCCTAGCGGAAAAGATGGCTTTCTTTACAGAGTAAAATAGAATGCAAAATGCAATTCTTAATAGTGTTGGCTTAGCTATTCATATCTTGAATGCAATCTCCTGCTGGTCAGCCCCGGCGGAACTGATGATCAGGCTTCCATCGAGATGCAGACCTAATTTTCAATTATATTTCATTAATGTGTAAAATCTTTGCCATCTTCTTATTGTGCAATCTTAATGTCCCTTTCAATTTACATGCACTGTCTCTGGCAGGCGGGTACCTGTGTGCCTTGACTTCCCTTATTTAGCTGACATTTCTCCTTTAGCAGGGAAAATATTTTGTCTTTTCTTTAGTTTGCCAGGACCTATTGTGTTTGTAGGCTGATTATATCCAAGAACCTAAGCAGTTTAATTCATCTTTTCGGAACCTGGAGCACTCCATGGATGATGCATACTAAAACATGGTGTGTGTACATTCAGTCACAGGTACAGGGTCCAGTGCACTCTCAGAGACTGAGTCCCATTACATCTTTGGGTGTACGATGACAACAGATGGAATCTATTAAAAGAGATGACAAAAGGAAGTAACAGCCTGACTTGAGAGCAACCAGTGCAGTAACACCTGCACAGAGGTGTAACCATGTGTTTGGATAGAAATCAATGCCCTCGTGTGTCCCTGGAGAGAGTTGCTCCAAGGTGCAATGCTCCGCAGGCTCCTGCACACATAAACATAGCAGGTGGTGCTGGGGGGCAACTGATTCTGCCTGCACTACACTTGCTTTGTTGCAACATGTTGCTCCATGTCAGCTAAGTACTCTTTCTCAGATGTCATATGTGGCATGAAATTATAGGGCTGTAAAAGTGGAATTTTGAGACAGTGAAAAGTGAGAACTTTTGACATCCATCATAATTTTGCTGGGGTTAAACTATGGCATATATTACYGAAGTTATAGTTCTCTGTAGGAAAAGTACAAACATCAGTTGATTTGGTGCCAACAAAATGATGATTGCTGTTGTGTGAATTCAGTAGTGTTCATCAAAAAGAGGCACTTCCATTTTAACAAATTCTGGAGAGGTCCAAAGTGAAATGAGATTAAAATATTTAGAAATTTTGATACTTCATGGCTACTCCTTAGAAGAAGTGTAAGAGTAGGTGTCTCAAAGCAAAAAGTTTGAGTGAGATTTTATTATATTTGTGTGTTAAAGGCCAATTTTTGGATTCTGTATGGTTTGTAGGGTGTTGAAACTGCAGTCTGAAGGGCTGTACTAATAAGTAGAACAGTCTCAGTTACTTTTACCAAGAACCAATAATGTAGTCTGTAGAGCAATTTCCTCACTTTATGGAATAATTGAGTGGAATCTATTGGTAACATTGGTCTTGGTCTGGTATGGAATTTCACATTTCTTAATTCAAAATTTGATTCATATAAAAACAGTCTTCTACTACACATATAGTCAATGTGGTTGATGAGGATGATTTATCACTTGGAATGGTGGTAACTAAAGGAGAAACTACATTGATTGCCTTTCATTGTCTAAAGTGAGATAGAATATGGTAAGCAAACAATTTACTGAACTAAAAGTGTATTTGTTTACATAATAGACATTGTTATTTTCTATCCCTAGAATTAATTTATGTGGTCAAAATGGCAACTAAAATTATCATTCACTACTTTTAATTTGGCCATGTATTTTAWTTTTTTTTAAAATCATGTATATAATTCAGGTGATTTGAAACAAGCTGTTTGGGGCTTTATTTCCTCTCTTATTCCAGAGACAGACTGCTAATGTAAAAGATTGTTTTAATGTGTAGTATTATAYTTGTATCAGTATTCTTGATGTGTAATCTGATTTACTTTCAAAATTAAAACATATTACACTGATAGAAATATAGGATTAGCCGTTGACAAGAGATTAAGGCCAATTTATCCTACTCATTAGTTGCGAATTGTGACCTGAATCCTTTACCAAAGAGAAAGTACTGTTATAATACATACATTACCGAGAGGATTAATCAGCTTTTACTAAGTAAACTCTGAAAAGTATGCTAATAAATAAATAGACTCTAATTGCAAACTAAAAAGACTGACTACATAGTCTCTTAAATGGCATTACATTCTGGTTTTAGATTGTTTTCTTCCACATGTAGGAAAAGACTAGGAAAGAAGATATGGCAGTACAAAATCTATGCAGCTCTTCTCAACAGATTTTCTGTAGAGGAAGTAGGTGTATATTTGAGTCCTCGCATGTTCACAAAGCTTTCCTGAGAGATGGAGACAGTGAAAACAAACATAGAGCTGAGATACCAGAACTGAACTCCAGCCAATGCTAGCTATGATCTTATAGAAGTCCTCTGGAAGACATTTCTGACACACAAAGTGTGAAAAGTAAGAACACCTTACGCCATATATAAGGAGAAATTCCAGGCAGATAAGAAGGACGCCCTGTGGTGAGATCAGGAAGTAAGAGTAAAAGGCTTAATTTTAGTACAAAATGTGCAGATCATGTACACCAACTGAGCCATACTCCTCCAGTCACAAATAAATCATCAAACTTCTCTGTAATATAGTTATCAACTCAGTGAGGTACGCACCTGTAAGATTTCCATCTGCCTGAGGTAGAAATAAAATTAGGCGCCCTGGCTGCAAGCATTTRTAATATTAAAAATCCTTACTTATCATTCAAAAAATGATTTTCTGTGTTTCTTTACTTAAAAAGAAAGTTTCTTGTATTACTACTTGAACTCATTAATAAGGGGAAAAAAAGGAGAAAGTTCTAAGTGAGATCAGAACATTTAACTTGACCTTCCACAAGATTTTTTTCTTTCCATAATTAGAGGTAAAAATAGAGAGAAATGTAGGGTGATCTTCTTGGTAAGGATATTGCTAAACTATTTTTCTTATTTAGAGCAGAAGAATTCTCATAAGATCCCTGCTTAAAAAAAATAAATATACATCTCATAAACCCCCCAAACTTTAAAGCTGTTTTATGTTTGTTTTCACAGTAAACAAGATTTAGGATATTTTTGTGTTGTTACATAAGGAAAAATTTAGGCTTTCCTTAAGAAAGTTTCCATTTGAAAACTCCTTTTGGGATTTTATAGTCCCTTAGTTAACATGTGATATAGTATATGTGAATTTCTTGTTGACTGTTCTGTGAAAGAGGGCTCTGATTTCATTCTACTGAAACTTGAGAGTGAAAACAACTTTATAGGGCATCTCATACCCTGGTAATTATTCAGTTTACACTTTGCCTGAAATGTCTGGGATATTTACCTGTAGTTACAGTTCTGTGTATATATGTAGTTTATACTTCAAGGAAGAAAATTCAGTTGTTGTTTTTTTTCTCAGTTTAAGTAATTTTTCTAGTTTTGTCAATTTCTTGCATAGCCACCTGAATGACTACTCTTTGTATTGCGCTGGAAGGACAAAACTCATCTATCCATTCCTCTGTGAACCACCATCACTAAATAACACTGTCCTGGGAAGGGAGATKTACTTCAGATCTCCAAAGGCCAGCAGGAAGAGGGCTGTAGTACTTTGCTGTTGCACAGTTATCAGAGACATGATTTTCACACCAAAAAAAAATATTACAGTTATATTTACAGATTCATTAGGGCTGCATCTTTTTTTAATTTAACATTTCATAATACAGAATTTCTTTCTTGTACTTAAATGGAATGCAACATTAAATGTCTTTTTGCAAGTCATATCTTAATATTGAATTTATGTCTTTAACACTACCCRTGCTATCAATAATACTATTAATAATCCTTTGATAAATGGAATTCTCTGTCTGAGGATAGAAGTGAGTTTATAAAATAATTGCCTGAAAGTAAAAAATCATGAAAGTAGCCCCAAAAGAAAAGTTGGTAATAGAGGCATGCTGTGCAGACCAATTCAGAGCAGCTCTCCGGCTATAGCTGGTATCCAAGTTACATGGACGTTGCTGTATTAAAGAAGTTTAATTTGACTGTGGTCTCCTGTTGCCCATTTCAGCTGGCTGCTGTATGTCTGCATCATAAACATGAGCAATCTGTGCTCTCTGTAGGATAAAAGGGGGAGTTAAAAGTTACAGAACTTCTGATTTTATACACCATGCAGGATGTACAGCTTGTGGAAAATCATGCAGATACTGAGAATACAGTTGCGTGAGCTCTTCATACTTCCAGGCATTTTGTGTATGATGAACTGGCCTATTACTCGCAGTACATCTCCAGACTGTTTAGACTGGCTTTGTCTTCCATGGAACAAGTATGATGATGCCATCACCCAAAACTTATGTGTCACTAACAGAAAACTCTTAACAGAGATGTCTTACAGGAGAAATTATATTAACAGAGTAACTTAAAATTAGTTAAGCGTACTATTGATGAATCCCAGAAAATACACAAGCCACCATTGGATCAGGAAGCTGAACCACCTGCTCACAATCAAATTACCCTAACCATTAGCCTACAGTCAGGTCTCTCTTATCCATGCTTTATTTGTCCTCCTGGGTCTTCCTTTTTCTTTTTTTGGGTGAGCAAAAACTTCAGTTTGCAAAATAGCGCTTGTCAGGTATGTGCSAGATGGTGTATGCCAGGTACTCGCCAAGAAAGTCGGAAACTTTTTAGTTTCCTTCAGCAAGGGAGGGGCCCTGAACCCACATCTCTCTCCATCACAGATACATCTTGGTGAGTTGCAACATGAGAGAGACATTTGGTTTCTGCTTCTCTAGGGACATAATAAAAGAAAGCAGCAGTCAAAACTACATTTCTGGAGCCRTGTTCTGCAGCTGCAGTTTTTGAAGTTGCCAGATCAGTCCCTGAGGCAGAATGTGCTGGACCTGTGTTTTCTGAATGCTGATGCGTAAGGATAGGTCCCTGCCGTCTCCATGGCAATTCAGTTGCTTCTCAACTTGTACAGAATCAAAATTAGGGGGAAAATTAGGATAAAGTACTGAATTTGGGGAACTTAGGCACCACTGGGGCTACAAGCAGGATTTTTCAGGTTTATTACTTTAAAATGAGATGCCAGATTCCAGTGCATTTTGGGCACTTGTATCCAATATTAAACTGTTTTTCATTTATATGTGACCTTTACAATCTGTATAGAGGAGTGAGACAAACACAGGAGAGGATAAGAGAAGAACAGAAAAGAGAAGTTACCTGAGCCCAGCAGAAGTCACTGGAGCACCAGAATATAAGCCTAAAACTTGTCAAGACCTTATACTCTGCTTCAGCACAATGAAAAGGAATTGGTGAAATTATGTTTTTTCCTTCTGGATGTACATTGTGCTTCTTAACGATGCTATTGGAGAACTCCAGGTTAAAGTTTTAAATTTTTTTATATTTGATAAAGTAAAACACATACTTTGCAAATACCAAATGCTTTGGCAATGGATAGTGAGGCAATGGATAGATTAAAGACATCCCAAGAGCATCTAAATTAAGTGGAAATATGAGAATCTACCTCAAGGAGTGCAGTGGTGAGCTGTATTGTTTTGATACAGTATTTTATATTTTGGTAGTTTACAACTGAGGAATTCCTCCAAGATTTTTCTTAAATGTCAGTACAGGTTTTGTTATTGCCTTTTGAGTATTGCTTGGACAAAGTGATAGGGTTTTCTCTAATACTGTTAGGCATATGTGAGTTCAGTTAAACTCTCTTTTCCTGCTCAGGGAATATATTAAGAAGCAAAAAGTTGACATGGAGAAAATGTCATAGAAAGAAGAAAACGTTCAAGTTGTTTGCAAACCATTTGTAATGCAGTGTATCTAGGAAAAGGTGAATTACCCCTTAACAAATGCAAAAAATAGCTTTTTCCTCATCATCTAAATAATTTGTGTATGTTTTTTTGTGTATCTATATAAGATAAACAGATCCTTTGGGAGATATTTTTTTTAGCAGTCTTACTTTTTTTTGGTAAAGTAATCAAAACATAGTTTCCTTAACAGTGGGAGGACWGTTGTCCTTTTATATCTACTTTTAGGAGGTTTTTCTATGCTTGCAAGTGCTTGTGTGAACGACATTGAATTTTTACTGTCATAATCATTTTACAATATGAAATGTTAAACCATATATATTTTCTTTTACTAATTAAATCTCTTCTCCAAGAGTTACAATCAAATTTTATTCAGCTGTGTAACTATAGTACTCTAATATTTTGCATTTGCCCTTGTCTGGATAGAATTTGGTACCAGCAAAAATTATTTTTAGCTCAGTCTATGAAATCATGTTGAGACTTAATTGAAAATATTCACAGTAATAAGTACTGTTCTTGTTACTATTTGCTGCAGTAAGACCTGTCAAGAACAAATTTGTACTGTGAAGGAAAAATTACTTCCCTCTATTTAACTAAATTAATTAATAGTTACCAGCATTACTGATTTTTCCATAAGGTGGATATCTTAAATATTTTTGAAAATTTGAAATTAATGCAATATTAATGTAACACTTTGTGTATAACCCGCAGTGTTAAGGCAGTGCCAATTTAACTATTTATGTAGAAAAGATAACATACTAACAACTTACAATATAAAACTGAATTTTATAGAAACTCTGTATTGTAGATATTCTAAAATCTGTAAATTACATATTCTAGCAAGGCAATATTCTACTTTTTTTTTAACACAGCATAGACATATGCTATGATATATGAACATCAGAAAAATACCATTGAATTTGAAGGTCTGGTGAGAAGCATTGCCTGCTTCACCAAAACATTATTTTTCTTGAACAGGACAAAGAACTTCTCCCTGCTACCAGCTATATCTCCTCGTTCTGTCGCTCTTTTTCAGTTGCTATGTCCTCTTGTTTCACTAGTAGGGTTGAGCTCCTTGCTGTTCTTGGACATATCTACGGAGCAGGCATTTGGTTCGTTCCTTGGTCGAGTTTACAGGCAACTGAAAAGTTTCAGGTCCTAATCTCTGTATACAATGAGTTGCATTACTGACTGAAAATTGAGCTCCCATCCAGAGGATGCAAATAAAATTGGTTTATATGAATCTGTGTAACTTGAAGGTAGAAAAAGGTTTAGGCAGACTTTTTTTTTTTTTGTCTGCTTTAAAGACATTATGATTTTATTTCTGAGGTTAAATATTATTTATGTATGTTGGAAATTAGCTAAGTACAGTGATTATTATTAAGGATGTGAGTAGCTCCACTGAAGTTAGTAGTTCACTGGAGAAATTCTGACCCTCACAAAGCGGGGGAAGACGTGAATCCACTTTTCACACAAAAGCAACCCTGCTTCCTCTTCTGCTCTTTTTGTTTGGTAAGACCACTGAAGGACAAGAACTTTGATCTCTGTCACTGCAACCATTACTACACTGTGATTTAACTTCACCATCTTATCAGTAGCTGAAGTCATGTCTTGATCAGGAAAACGACAGAAATGCCAAGAAGCTTAGAAAGTTACTTGCAATTAAGTACCTTGCAGTTTACTTGCTGTTAAAAAATGCACATGTATGTCTGGAGAGAACTGTTCCCTGTGGTGTTCCATCGGCTACCCAGTGGCTGAAGACCATCTTGCTGTAGGAGTTACCTTTAAAAGCACCACTTCTCAGCAGTATGAAGGCTGAGAGACTCCTCGTGTTCCCTTACTGCACTGAGAAAGCCAGCAGCAGATACCCATCAGAGGTCAGGCTGCATGGAAGCACACAGATCAGTCGTTTCAGCAGCTTCCTTATGGAGAAGTCTGTAAGTGCTCAATAGAAGTCATTAACTTGCATGCCTTTTGCTATTCCATTTAAGCAAATACTTTCATGCACAGTGTTGGCTGATTATAGGAATTGTTGAATAGAACTCTACTGGGAAAAGAATTCTTTGCAATTTTGAAATGAATTTTTTCAGATGCTTTTAGCTGGATCTTGAATTTTACAACCATGCTTGTCTCTTCTCAGTGRGGAGACAAACCTAAACATGTGCCAGTTTTGTCCATTGCATATTCTGAGCTTTTCAGGATTGAGAAACAAAATTTTTGTCATTGGATTTGACCTTGGTGTCATCCTATACTCATCTAGCATTTGAAGACACGTAGTATATATGGAAAGAAACCTGAAGGTCTCCCTCTGGAGAGACCATCAAAGCTCTCAATCTTATGATCGTTTAAGGTTATATCTATAAGGATAAATAAAAAGATCACAGCCTCTGATACTTTAAATATAGCCTGAGAAAATTAGTTGTATGCAGTCACCCCTCTATGATGGAAGATTTATTTGTCTGTGTGCACCGTCCATAACTCCTTGCAATTTTATAATGCGTTGGCTAATTTTATCTACATGTGAATGAGTAGACCACAAAAATAATTAAATCGAGGATGATCAGGTAGACGGCAGAGCAATGTGCTCATAATACGTACCTGCATATAAATCCTATTGCAGTCTCTATTTCCACATTTGTTATTCTGATTTGTAGGTTTCTGTTTCCTAATTATTTTCTTTCACATATATATATATATATATGTATGTAAGTGTGGACAGGATAGAAGTGTCTGAAATCACAGTCAGTGATCACACAGGTAAAACTCATTAAAATCCTTGAATTTATTTTCCATTAAAATTTTTGGCTTGGCATATCACCAAGAATTCTGTTCTCATATGAAAATACTTTGAAGGCACTTAGTTGGCCATTTTTAGCTAATTTGAATTCCTTCCCTTTAGTGGCTGTGTTTTCCAGTTCCACTTTCAGTCCATCAATTCCTGCCTTTCCTCCACCTCTCATCCCGAGTTATGGCAAGTCTGTCCAGTGTCTAAACACCAGAGAAGTAAACATATTTGGTTGCTTTGTTGTTTTCAGCACAAAGAGAGTTTGGATCTCGCTATAAGTAAGTATCCTTGACATGATACCAGATATGAAAGCAGTGACCTCCTAGGAATTTTCTAGATTCTAGAAAAAAAAAAGACTTGATAGTTAAAAATATTAAGAATAAACTCTTCTACCAACTGTTCTATGAAAACAAGTCTTTAAGATGGGGGTCTTCAGTCAATATGAATGGAAGGTACTAATAGCATAGAGTAATAYGGGTATCAAAGGAAGGTAGCAAGGTATATCTGACTAGTAAAAGTGTACAGGTCCAGGATGAAGGGCTCAGGGTCAGTGGCTGGTAGCAGGGAGCCTGTTGAGAAGACTTTAAACAAAGATGAACCACAGCCTGAGAGCAGAAGTGATTGGTGAGGATGAACCGCAGGAGGAGGCAGCAATGCAGACTTTAACGTGAGAGAAAGTYAAGAGGTGAGGGAAGTGGAGTACGGAGAAATTCAGCAATTATAGCAGTGAAAGAGGGAGAAGGCGGCACACACAGGAAGGGACTAAATGACAGCATGGCTCTGGCTGCATGTTAGAGTGTGGGAATCAGGAACAAGGGAGTTAGAGGAAAACTAGCAGCTGGGGAAAATTATAGCAAAAGAGAAAAGCTTTTGTGAAGGAGAACTTTGTAGGACTGCTTGGAGTGACCAGGCCAGTCCTGAGAAAACAGTGTAAATGAGCAACTCAGACAGCAATTCCTTTTTTTCCTGTGCTATGCTTTCTTCTTCCCCGTTCCTTGTTAAGAATTCATTTTCTGCTGCTATTTGGGCTCAGTAAATATGTATTACTAATGTACCACCTTTTGTTTTATAATATTAATTATGAAATAATTAATAAACCTAATATTAAAAAAAAAGTTGTAGCTCCCAATAAGCAAAAATTGTAATTGAAAATCACTGCTTTGTTGGGGACAGAAAATGAGATTATAGTTTCATAGAACCATCCTCAATGCAGTAAAAAAATAAGCCAGCTGTGTTTAATTGTCTTTTTATTTTGATTTAAAAGATCATCTGGATTTTTGTGTTACCTTAGGATGCCTCTTAAGGTGACCTTTTGAAGTATCTCTTTTAATTTTGTAGTGAAAAATATACAGAAAATGTCTGATTCTTTGAAAAAAAAATTAGATTCAACAATTTCAAATAAAGCATTCCTGATTTAAATGTGTTTGAGAGGTACACACTTCTGTCATGGTTATATAATAAACCCACATATATACACATATATGTATTCTCTATATACATATTTTAAGTTTTTTATTACTTCCTAACTTCAGTTAATCTACAAATTTAAGAAGCATTGGAGGCTACATCTCTCATCTGAACAATAATATCATATATCTTACTGAGCATACTGCAGTTCTTGATCAAATCTCCTAATTACATGGAAGTCTCTTTTCTCCCTCTCACATGCCCTCCACACAAGCTGTGCAAAATGGTGACTGGCACASTCCAACCCGAGCTCAGGCTCCTTGTTTTCATTAAACCCATAAGAAGTTAATACCTTTAAGAATCTCTAGCTACCATGGAATATAAATGAAAATGTTTCATAGGTTGAAAAGTTAGTAAGAGGAGAAGAATGTCCACATAGGCAGACAGCACAACTACATAAGAACTTTTTACTAAGTGACACCTAGTAATTACTCCCCTGGCTTTTGCAGTCACCCTGCCTGGCTGCAGCATTGGGCACGGCTGGGTTCTTGGTGCCTCAGGACAGGATAATTAATATTGGTGGTGTACTTCAGTCCTGAAACAGAGCTTCTCTCAACATCACTTTTCACCTTGGGCTGAGCACAGAATTGCCAGCTGGATGTGTGAGTTGGCTTGGGTGCTTGGTCATGAAGTTCCTCTTTCTGAGGAACTATGCCATGAACTGGGCTCTCAGTCAAATTTAAAGCCAAATCTTTGTAAGTGAAGCTAGTAAATTAATATCTTCCTAACCTAACAATTAATAGTATATTGTAGACAGGCTGAGTTATTTTTAAAAATATAATTTGTGCAACATACACTAGCTTCATGCTGACAGAATTTTTGGTCCTTTCCTGAATGGGCTTCCTGAGAGCGTACACACTTGCTCTGGCATTGGCAGTGGGTAGAGTTCTCTGTTTCTAATTTCCATAATTCTCTTGGTAAAAAGAGATATATTCTATATATGTGATAGAAATTATTCTAATTGAAYTCCTTCATTCTCACCTTCCAAACTGAGACATGATGAGAAAGTCACCACGTAACAGTGCCTACACTTATGCTTTCTCTGGAAACCAAGCAACAGCTTGATTTCTGATTCTTCCATGCAAGATCTTCTGCACTGCGCTAGTTCTTCGGTTTATTTTTTAATAAATTTACATTAAAAGGGTATGGAAATTTTTTTTTTTGATCTGTTAAGAGACGGCTTCAGGGATGATCTACAGGTCCCTCTCCATATGCATATCATGTGCAAAACTTAATACATTTCATTCATGAGTGAAGAAGGCCAGAGAAGTGCTCCAAGAAAGAAGGATGAGATTCACATGCAGGCATGGAAATGATTTCTTAATGATGACTATTACTTCCACCCACTCCTTACCAGATTGAAAACACACCAAAGATTTGTTTTGCAAAAGCCTAAGCCCTAAGCAGGAAGAAGATCAATTGAAAGAATGACTGAAATTAAATTAAGATGAATTAAATTCAATTAAATTACATACTTCACCATTGATTATTCCTGGAGCTGTTTTTTCCTGTTACTCCCTTCAGGACTTAATGGTAGATCCTTGCTTAGCTTCGTAGGCGCAGAGTACTTATTTTCACTAGAAAGGTCTATGACAGACACAGGAATGATGAGACTTGATACTGGGCAAAAAGAGAGTAGTCTTGGCTTGCCTGTAGAGTAAATTACAAACAATGAATTTTTTAAGGCAAACACTATTTTATAGTAACCCCCTTTCCCTTCAGTAGTCAAGTTCTATTCTTGTACTGTAGAGTTCTGTGCTGTATACGCAGCTCTATCCCACAGTCCAGGATGTTTTGGTTTCTCCTGTATGTCGGCATGCCCTCATGTACTTAGCAGTTAAAAATAATTTTCCTTACCTACTGCTCTGACAAACTTTCTATCTTCCTTTTTATGTCCACAAATTTAACCTCAGTGTCCTGAGCTTCAAAATCCTTCATGATTCATCCTTTTATCCTTTGTCAGTTTCGTTCCTCATCAAGTTACTTCTTTTCCTTTCACTCTCACAGCTAAGCTAGATGCATACATAGCGTTTAAACTGAATAAAAACTAGAAAATTATGTTCACAATTATGGGTGGACCACGGCAAGGAGTGTATTATCAACACCTATTGTGCTGGTTTGACTGTGAACCAGCAGGGGAAATTAACCCCAAATACCTCGAGAGATTTTAAGTCAAAATTACAATTTTAATAAAAAAGGTTAAAGTAAATGCAGTAATACAGAAACACGGGCTTAAACAAACCGACAGAGTCACAGTACAACTTGACACCCTGTTGACCAGGGTGGTAGCTGTGCAGTCCAGTTAGGCACTGGTCCTGCAGAAAGGCCTGGTAGTCCAGTCCAGTAGAGCAGTGGAGTGGAGTCCAACCCAGAGGAGTGGAGTAGCTGAGTCCAGTTGAGTTGAGCCGAGACTCAAATTGAGAGTCGAGTCCTGTCGAGAGTCCCATCAAGTCGAGGGTATTTTCTCCCATCCTAAACTCTTGTTTTACGCTGTGTTTCTTGGCTGGCACATCCCCCAGGGGTGGGGACTTTCACAATGGAAGAGGATTTTCCCGATGTTCTGTTGGTTGCTTCAGTAATGAGCTTGGATGATCCCCGTGGTCCTCCGACACTCCAAGATCGGGCTATTAATCAATCTGGGTGGTGTAATAGGCCATTAGCTGAGATTAGATAATCAGGATGGGTGGTGCTAATGGGCCATTAGCTGGGATTAGATAATCAGGATGGGTGGTGCTTGCTGTTGGCCAGAGTGCTTATCTCAGTTGAGATAAGGAGTCCCTCAGGGACCAGGTGTGTAATTTGTGAATTTATCCAGCTTTTGTGGGTGGTAATAGAACATATGACTAACCCAGGACACCTACTTATACATAATTTTTGAATAAATTCCTTTGCTCCATTACAAAATACAGCCTTGCACATTTATAAACTAGGTAAATGATCTCTCTTTTACAGTTTTAGGCCCTCAGATTTGGGTTACATGGTTGTTCAGTGGCTAGAAAACAATGGAGCATATGAACAAAGTGTTTTGTCTCCATGAAGGAAAAGAGGGGAAATGAAGAATTTTTATTATGGGACAAGTTTTCTTGTCCTCTCTCTCACTCATTCTGTTTACATAAGCATGTACAGCACTATACTTCATGGAAAAAACAATGTCGATTATTATAGTTCAACAAGGGAGGTAAAATTCAGAATAGAAACTTTGGGGGGATACCCTTTCAGTGATGGAGAAATTAATATAAGCTGTCAGACAGGGTAGAGCTCAGTGGAAGTAACTTTTATTCAGAGATAAGTCGTGTGCATGGTTGATGTGTAGAGTGTACTGAGGGCCTAAAACTATTCTGCCCAACCTGTACCTCTGTTATGTCATTGGCTCCCTGGGTGTTCTGATACAAATGTGGTTTTCTGCATATTTGGCGCTCTTCCCACTTCCTGAATACATGTTGAACCCTCACTCATATCATCTGATAAGTATTAACATTATGCCAGTAAACTTATTTTTCATACACTTGGTTTTTTGCACCCTCTTTTGCCTTATAATGCCAGAAAAACACACCAACACACCCCTTTTGAGTTGTATCCCAGCTACTAAGAGGTGATGTTTTGATACTTTTCTGAACATTATTTTATTTTACTTCATTGGTCATATTAAATGCTCAGAATTAAGAAATTATGTGGTAAGTAATTACATAATATGATCTTAATAATGAAGATCAGGACTTCTATGTTTCCTTCTATTTTGTGAAACAATACTGTATTTGTTCACAAAAGTGATAACTTGCAGTAATAGAAATACAGTATACAGACTGCTGGAAAATTATATCAGCATAGAAGCAGGCATAAGCAAAATGGAGCCATTTCACAAGTGTTTATGCAAGTGAATGCCATGTGTTCCTTTTAAAATATTTTTAATACAATACCAAAACTGTTAGCATAAAAGGATAATKACAATGTTACTTCTATTTGTTCTGAAAATAAATCGTCAGTACAGACAGAGAACCATAAAAGGAACAGGAATGCAACTTCATTCCACTCTCAAATTCATCATTTAGACATTCAGAGCATGTACATTATCTTTTGATTTTGCAGAAGAATTTAATACAATGTTAAATAATAAATGTGTAGTCTTGAGAGTGCAGCTTTTTATAGAAAAGGTCACTAAAAGTATCTGAGTCGCGAGGAAGAACAGATGTGTTCCTTCCTATTGAACTCCAAAGTTCTTTAAAAATCTGATGGTTTTCATATGACTATTTACCCAGATTCATCATATTGAACACTTAAGATGCTAATATTTTGCCTCAGCATCATTATTTCTTACCCCAATTAATCTGCTTTTGACTGTTTCCTCCCATACTCTCATTAGTTAATCTTCCTAAACAGGGTCATGGCAAAGAAACAGATCCTGAGGCTTAATGCACCTTTGCCGCTTCTGAAAGAGTACAAGAAAGCAGGGCAARTGACACAAAGCATTTAACACATCTTGATGAGAGACTGAAAAATAAAGATGTTAGTATGGCCACCTGCAAATGCTAAATCTTTTTAAACCTGATGGATTCCACAGTCCTGCAGAGAGGGACGTGCACCCCCAACCACCCAAGAAGTCCCTTCCTGCCGTGTGTTTCGGACTGTCAGCCCCTCCACTGCCCAATCAAAGTACTCGGTCAGATTTTTTATTCAAAATGAACCTGATATAAACTAAGGCTAAAGAATCCTCTCTAATGAAGTAGTTGATTTATAAATACAGTATCTCACAGACCAAACTTTATTTAGTACTATGATCTTCAACAAATTTCTTTCATTTTCTTAAAGGATTGTTTTCATATAGTGCTGTTTCTAAAAATGAAGAAGGAAAAGTTCACAGACTCCCCTAAAAGTCAGTGATTTCCAACCTCTAAGCAGAACTATATTTGAAAGTGAAGAATCCTTTTCGAAAACTAACCTGTTCTTAACATCTTTTCTGTTTGATAGATTAGGTACAGCTGACACTCTGTAGTGGAGTAATTACAAAAGGAGGAGGTAGTTCTTGAGGTAGCCATGACACAAAATGCCTAAGTCTTCCTAATTTAAAAGTGCTTAGGTAGTTTTTGTGTCCTAATTTGTATATTTGAATTTAAACTGTGGATCAAAGATATGGTGCCCTCTTTTAAAACAGCCTTCTAGCAGTACCCTTGAATATGATGCCAATATGTAGGACCATAGTGAGAAAGCATAAGAAAACAAAAGAAAATATTAGTCTGATAAACAGAAAATCATAAAATCATAGAATGATAGAATATTTTGGGTTGGGAGACATCTTAAAAGTCATGTAGTTCCAAGCCCTCTGCCATGGGCAGGGATACCTGTAAAAGCACTGCAGAAAAAAATATTGGTGTCAGATCTGCTAAATCTTAGTTACTGAGCAAAGACCCCATCTTTTTCTCCCTCACAGTGACCGGAGGTCGTGATTTGCGATTTAGTTGTTTGGTCTCTGTCGCAAGAGTTTGCCTCAGCTGGCAGGCAGAGCTGCTCAGGGTACCAGCTGAAAGAACCTGCTTCTCTGCACCTCAGGGAGCATTGTAGTAGGGACTCAGGGCAGTGGAAAAGGCAAGGACCACATTACTTGATGCTTTAGTCAGTTGGAAACAAAGTCAAATTTCCTGTAATGTCAATTATGTGTGTTATCTGGGCATTTGGTTAGGAACCCAAAATATAACCAATGTGGTCTATGTAATAAAAATAATTACAATTCTCTGCTAGTTTCACCCAATCCAAAAGGATAAATTCAGTCTGTTCTGAACTCATCAGAAGCTCTTCAAACCTCACAAGATAACCCTCTCAGCACAATCTTCTGAAGCTGCCTTCAGCTGTGTCCTCAGTCTACTTTCCCCTGTCTCTGTTGCAAACTTCCCCGGGTTCCCAATTTTCATATGATTGCTGAAGTTTCCTTTCGCAGTTAACTKTTTCTGTTTTACATTGCTTCTCTTCTATAAGACATCCCATCCTTGGACGTACTGAATTCAAAATGTAAACTACTGCACCAATTATCTGTCTTCCAAGTGACCTGTTCATGTACTTGTGTATGTCAAAAATCCTTTTCCTAGGTTGCAGATTTAGTAAATGGCAGTTCAGACCTCATGTCCCTGCAGATTTTCATTAGGATCACCAGCCCTCTGCAGGCATTACGATTTTTATCTACAGGTTCCTTTATGTGACTTGGGCCAAAGATTTTCTGGGTCCATGGCTACAGTCATTCTTTTAGTTCATTGTCATCTGGCTATTCTGAACTGCATGAATGGGATGTTTTTTCCCTTCCAATTGAAATCTGGGAGTGAGGATCTGTGATTTCTCCTAGTCTCATGTAGAAATTAATTGCACAATTTATATCAAACCCCAGATTGAGGTGTTTTCAGTGTGTTCCAGTGTTTTCCAGTTTCCATATGTAACTTTGACTGTCCTTTGTTGGTGTGTGCCCTAGGAAGTAGTTGCTTGTATTTTATCATTCGCTTATGTATGATTTCACCTAACATTTAAGTTCTCTCTCCAGACATGATTGCTGGCTTCCTCTGACAGATCTCATTAGATGTTTGCCAACATCTTGGCCACTAATTTTCCTTAATCCCATCACAAAATTTTACCTACACTCAAAGACTTTCCTACTTATGAAGGAAAAAAAATTCCACTTTTCTCTATAGTTTCATTTTGTAAAATGGTCCAATTTTATAATTTTCTGTCTGTATCAATTACACATGAACTTGAAATGGGGCTGTCTGATACACTTCAGTCCTCCTGGATGCAACACAAAGCAGGCACAATACCTGAGTCAAATACTCTGTGCTGAAAGAGGCATTGGTCCCTGAGTTCAAGTCGTCAGAGTTGGTCACTGTCTGAACACAGATTTTTATGTGTTGAGGCTTTCCAAAATAGAAAAGAAATATTTTCATCGCTCTTTACAGCTTAGAAGTTTTTCAAAAAATAACAAAGTTCATTTCTTATTTAGTTGTCTCAAACTGAAGATGTGGTTTAATGATTTTCCACTTTGTTTTGACTCTACACTCAAATTCCTATGGGCTTTTTTCCTCTCAAAATATGAAGCTACAATTGTTAGAAAAATAATATAACAAAGCAGCACAGAAAACATAATTTTTCTGATGTATGCACCTCTGATGGCCCCACAGCCTCAGAAAGGACACAAAGCTAAAGCAAGTAGGAAGAGATGCAGCAGGGATGATGAAGAATATGGAACAGGATTTTTTTAGTTCAGAAAAAAATTACTGAAGGAGATGATTGAGGGCTGTAAAGTCAGGTATACTTTGAAAACGGTGACTACAGAATGACCTATTCATTGTTCTCACAATGCAAGAAGTAGAGCATTGCAGATAATTACCAGGCAAACAAGGAGGAGGAAGTATTTCTTCACAGCACAAATTTAAACTGAGGGAGCCATTTTATAGGATACTGATATGGACTGGATATATATACTGGCTCAAAAAGAGATTAGACAAAATGAGTTGGGTTTGATCTAGCAATGGCAATTAAACACAAAACCTAACTCACACAGCCTCTAAACCAGCAGTCAGCAAAACAAATGTGTTCCTTCCTATACTTTTCTTTTCTGACATATGTTTCTTAGGCATTGGTATTAGCCATGCTGACAGAAAGGATACTGAATAATTGGATCTTTRTTTTTTCCCGATACGGCCATTTTTATTTTCTTATGTTTCATTCATATTTGCCTCTGGTCTGGGACTTGAAAAAAGCAGTCTGATTGCTAGACTATGGGGATGTTGAAAACCAGAGGGGTTTGTGTAATTTATCCAGCATGGTACATTCAGGTCTGAAGTAGCATCTCATTTCCTCACTCAAGTCTGTCTATAGTAAGTTTTGGTTGGCTTTTTGCAAAAGTCTGAGTAGCTTATATCAAAGCTGGTTTTCATTATCCCGGTCGAACAGCTTAACATTTTATTAAGCTTTCTGTCTTTACTCCTGATCAATAATATACTTCTCCTAAAAACAATATTCTAACTATGATCTTCGGTTAATTATAAATTATTTTAAATCAAATAGGTGCATAACTCAACTGATTTCTGTGCTTACCTGACATAAAACCTCAAATTTAATGATAATCTAGAGAGGTTAATGGAGTAACTACATATTCGCAAGGGTATGAGACAAGGAGGTGTCTTTAGTAGACATTGGCACCAATAGTTTAACTGTGCAGTCTGTACCTTTCTGCTATGTATCACATTTCATAGAGTAAAATAAGGTTTACATTAAAATTTAAAACATTCTCTAAATATTTACGGGGAAAAAATGTTCTCATATGCTCATTTGTCACATTTGTTCTCAGAGAACATTTTTCCTCTCTCTTCATGCGCACAGAACTGAACTCATCTGTGTATTAAATGACCCTGAATCCAAAGATATTCCCCACACTAAACACAAAGATATTAAGGTTATTAAACATGGAAGGACTGAATAAGGGTAGCATATAGAGAAAATTAAAAGAAGTTTATTAACTAAACTTTGTTAAAACGTTTACTAAAGGCTTGCATTATAAAATTAAGAAAAGAGTCAACTATTTTTGATGCACTACATAATAGGCAGATGTAAAAAAATGTATTCAAATAACTCATTTGCTCAACTTAGTGGGTTGCTTCTATTCTAATTGAATTTTGTAGAGCTCTCTAAAAAAGAATGCTGGTGCAGAATCCTGATGAAAGTCTGACATTTGTTAAATCCACAAAAGATTATTTTAGAAAGTAACAATACCCAGTATTCATAGAGGAAAAAAAAAAGAAAAAAAAAAGGAATTTTAATCAACAAAATGTGTATCTTTTTTATTTTGTTTCTGAAACAAAAGAAGCAGGGTAGGAGGGAAGAAATAAGGAAAGAATTACTTGCTTGACTTTTAGGGTTCCAAGAACCCTGAGTTCCTGAAAGATCCCTCCAAAAGAAGTGGGAGGAAAATTTTTCAGTTCCTGTGCGAAATAGTTTATGTACTATTCAGCTGAAATTTATGGAGGAAGATGCAACAAACATATATTTTTTAATAAAAACTTAGTTATGTTGATTATATATTGATTATTTGGGTGTTATTTTTAGTGTATCATTTATATATAAGAATATTTCAAATTAAATATACATTGTTTGTGAGACATGTCAAACAGCTGGGCTGTCACCCTGATTCCTTTTACCCATTCATCATTAACTCCTACACTTTTTCCTGTACAAAATATGATATAGACACAAGTGGGTGTGAAAAAACACAATATAGCATTTTTTTACATATGAATATAAATATGCATGTGCATATAGACAGACACAGAAGTGTGCACTGCAAAGGAACCGTCGCAGTCTGGACTGGGGGCAGGCAGGTGACCTGCCTATTTGGTCTATCTGTAAATTGGCCCCTGGGCTTCCGTGTGGGTGAGTCAGAAGAAGTTCTGTGTTGTGTCACTGTGGACTCTGTTGAGTTCAAAACTTGATGTGCCTTTACTAGTCCAAAAAGGTTTGATAACCTCTTTTACATAGCTGACAGTCACCAGCTGTATCAGTTGTTTGAGATTCTGTCATCTAGGTTTGGTTCTGTTATTTTTGTGGCTGTGTGTAGTTCCTAGTGGAGTCCATAGGCTTTCTGTTAACATTGTCTGTTAACTCCTCTGGGACCGGAAATTCATTCATTTGCCATAGTTGGTACTCTGGCATTGCAGTCAGATTGTTTCAAATTTTTGTCCATTGAGCACAGAGGGAGCCTAGGCAGCTGGTTTAATCTAAACTCCTAGTTTTAATTTGCAGAAGTGAAATGAGATGACTCTTGGTGCATATCACTGCCACACAGCGTAGCAGGGACACAAACACCTGAGCTGACTCCAGACAAACAAGTGACACATTCTGCAAAACTATTTAGCCTGGCCAAACCCAGCACTGAAGCAGTTTCCAGTACCTGAGCTGGGGCTAAAGTACTAGCTCCATTGTGCTGTGTAAGTAAACATATTATGYCACACAGCATGAACCACTGAGATTTTTTTTCCTTTCTTTTTATTTAAGAGACTCTTTTCTTCTCTAAACCAAAGAAACACCTTTGCACTTAGATGAGTCACCTACCAGTAGCAGTGGGGACTGCTATGACACTTGAAAAAGAATACAATTCTTAGAATTATACTGGTGCTGCTTTTTATTTAAAATAGCTAATACGAGCAGATAAAGAAGCACACATTTCACTGTCCCTTCCACCGAGGAAATTATAGCCCTCAGTTCAATAAACCAGTCTGAATTTACACTAGTGAAAAGGAAGTTGATACAAACTATCTCTTAATATAGATACATAGGAAACATTTGTAGGATGTTATTTGCGAGTACATTTGAAATATTCTATGCTGATGGAGATTATCCAGATGGCAGGAAGTTTTTGCTGCTGGCTTATTGGGCGTAGTGTAAATTTGGTGCCATTTCTTTCTATGCTGCAGCCTGAGGTTTTTATCTGTACCATTCAGATTGCAAACTCTTTAGAAACAAACTCAAACTATGAGTTCATACAGTGTTTTCTATATTCAGGTCCAAGCTTTCTTGCTCTTCTAGCATTATCATTGACTAAACATGCAGCAAAAAGTAGCCAGCTGACGCTAAATAACAAACATTCTGAAATACAAATAGCAAATATTGTACAATCCTGGCAAAACTGATCAAAATTGTGAACATTATTCACAGACCTATGCTCATAAGTGGTTTTTCAGGTGAACAAAATTWTCTTGAGGTTGACATCAATGATATACCTCTCACCTTTTTATTTTCAGTTATTTACAAGTTAGGTGACAGCCTAAATTATACATGAAAGATAATGAACCACATATCTGAGGGATCTTTGGAAAGTATGATATATTTAGATCATCTTGGATGGGACACCTTACTAACTGGAGAAGTAAAATTTATTTCTTAAAGGTCAGTGTAAGTACAGAAGCTTAAGTTATTCAGTGTTTTGCAGGATACAACAGATGCATTGGGCCAAATTTGTATCAGCGCATCTCGTCTGTAATCAATATTAGCTAGTGCTACTAGTAATAGTAACAAAAGTAATAGTGGTAGTAGAATCTTAGTCAATGGAATTTTACTGCTTTCTATCTGTTATTCTCAATCCTGAAATACTAAATTGTGAAATGATGTCCAGTGTGGCCTTACATGTAATCCTATGTGAATAAAAGATTTCTAAGAGTTCCAGTTTATACAAACACATTAAGGCTCCATGAGTGTGTGTTTCAAATAACATTTGAATTCATTAATGTAGTGATAGCATGGCTTTCAAACAGCTGAGGAAATGTTATTTGCAGCACAGTAACTCTGAGGCCAAAGAAGTTGTTTGCAAGCTAATTTCATATTTTACATCTGCAATCCAAATCCTGCCTGGCAGTTTTAAATCTGTAGTAGTGTTGTCTTGGAGAGAAGGTTCTGCTGTATTGCAGTGTTAAATTACACAGGGTTTTTGTCTGGCACTGAGTCCAGTTGGCAGAGTTATGCAAATCCATACTGTGATACTCCAAAACAGACTTTGGATGTGATTTCTGGCCCATTTGAACTCCCGAATCTGATGATTATCGGAGGTGCTCTAGAACTTTAAGCCAATACCGTGCTAGAGACTCTTAAAAATGCAGYAGTAAAACGATCTAGTTCCTAACAGGAGCCTTCCAGTACCTAAGGGGGACCTACAAAAAAGGTGGAGAGTGGCTTCTCACAAGGGCATGTAGTGATAGGACAAGCAGTAATGGCTTTAAATTGAAAGAAGGAAGGTTTAGATTAGATATTAGGAATAAATTCTTTACTCAGAGTGTGATGAGGCACTGGCACAGGTTTCCCAGAGAAGGTGGGCAGATGCCCCACCTCTAGRAGTGTTCAAGACCAGGCTGGATGGTGCTTGGAGCAACCTGGTTTAGTGAAAGGTGTCCTTGACCAAAGCAGGGAGGTTGGAACTAGGTSATTTTTAAGGTCCCTTCCAACTCAACCCATTCTGTGATTCCCATGCACCAGAATGTGTCTTGATATTGTATTTGCTCATGTAGGCATAGCTGTGGATTACCAGATATAAAATGAAAGAAAAAAAAAAACTGTTTTTCATTAGCAGTGGCATTTTGGGATTCATAGATTGTGTGATCATGGCTGAAGAGACACTGCTATGACTAAAACACCACGGAAATGAGAGCAGTTTAATGACAACAGCACACATTCCTCTGCCAGAAATACAAACAGTGTGAAAACTTACAAAATAAAACTGAAATATGTGATTTTGTCAGATAAACATGACATCAGTAGATAAAAATATATTTAAACTTTGCTTGGAGAGTATTTTTTATTGTTATTTCTGGATAGATCCCAGKGCCCACCAACTGACTCAGATTCTAGTGAGAGAGTTTAGTGTTGACCATTAAAATTAAGGTGTTTCATTAGTGAATATACTCCCTTTGTAAAATTCTCATTAAGATTTAAAGTATTCCCACCCCACACATTTGCACCCATAAGAAGAGAAATTTATGACCTCATTAAAATGGCATAGCTTCCACTGACATTCTGGAACTCTGAGGCATTCAGAGATTCCACTCTACCAGGTAGCAGTAACCATATGCATGTAAGTGGAAGCCAGGCTGGCTGATGGATGGAGCTGGTTACCTGTGGAGTACACAGTGCGGGCAGTTTGAAAGAGCATGATTTACAGAACAGATGTGGCAAGTATCTGCAGGGCTTTGCAGAGCATAAGAAGCCTCAGAAAACCATGTTTGGTTGTTCTGCACTGGAATAATGTACAGGACTCTGGCACATAGTGTTTTCAATAAATGTAATCTGTGGCCTCAAGAAAAACAGATAACCCAATAGGCACAGAACTTGGCAGAATCACASCAGCTTAATGTATATTAACCTTCTACAGGTTATTTCAAAATCACCTTACTGACTTGCAAGACAAACGTCTCTTCAATGYTGACATTTGGACTCACCGAGGCTTTTGCCACTTGATGATAACATATTACTCTTCAAAGGCAAACATATTGAACCAGACTGCATTGTAGTGCAATGTCCTCAGCAAACTGTTCTCTCTAGACACTGCATTTCTTGAGTGCAGAGAACAATGTGTGACAGGTACATGCCTTGCTTTCTACCCTGTTGTTTACAGGTTTGTCATTTTACCTTTGCAAAACACATTTTCATCTCAGCAGGATGTTTTTTGTAATTTTTTTTCTGGAAGAATGCAAGCATAAAGATCACAGAGCGCTTTTCTGCAGTACGTCTTCTTGAGTAACATCAGCAGACTGTGGCACCAACAGGGGTGCAAGACACTGTGCTCCACAGGCCACTCAAGTGTCAATAGTTCTGTACTGGTTTTGTCCCATCTCTACTGAAGATGGAATTACAAGGGAAACAAATCATGTTTCGTGAAACTAGAGTTTCAGAAACTAATTACGTTGTCCTCCTCTAAGACATTCTGAAAACTTTCAGTGGAGTACACAGGCAGTTGCAATAATAAGATTTGAGCATATAAATGAATAACTGCAGCTTGTTTCTAAGATGATGGGTCTAAAGAATTATATAAGTTACTCTCAGAGACAAAAAGGTGGATTGGGATCAAAAGAGAGAAAGCAGATAACCTCCATGTATGGATTTATAACAAAAAAAATCCCCTAAACTGAACAAACCCCCACCACTTGGCTTTAGTATTTTAACAGCTTGATATTTTTTTCCTGTGGGTTTTTTTCTCAAAAGAGCATGTAGCTTTTTATTTCTGTGCTCTTGGTTTCTCACTCTGATGAAGCATTACGAAGTAAAACTTTTTTGCTAAGCTCTAAGACACATTGTGATTTGCAGATTGCCGTGTGATCATAAAGATGTGAAATTATTTTAATCAAAATAGAAATAGTCAGCAGTGTAGAGGTTCTCTCTCCAACCTTCTAGTTACTTGTGAGCTATCTACATTGCGTTGCTTCATGAGAGCCCATTGAAAAACTCCTTTTGTTATTTTGAAAAATTATGACATTATTTTGATTTTGTGGTTTTATAATAAACATTGGAGGGGAAAGTAAATATATTTTATTTAAATAAGAACAGGCAGCTTTCACATGTGATTAATATTAGCATTAAAGCAAAAGAGATAGTTTTACAGATTTCCTGTATGTTCATTAAAGAAAGCCTAATACAGAAGAGAATGCCAACTGCAGGACAAGCAATCCTACTATGTTGTTTAAGAAACTAAAACTGATTTCTCTATGTATCTGAAAGCATCCTATGTTTCCAAGAAGAAAAAAAAAAAACTTTTTCCATTTCTACCTTTTAAAACAATTTTTATATTAAAATTTCCCAATTTTATTTTTAGAAATTGAAATTTGTTGGGTTTTTGGAAGAGACGTAGTGAAAGTGATTTCTTTCAGCTCTTCAAATCTGTATCCGTTGAAATGTGCAAGACTTTGAAATGATCTCCACGAGGGCTGAATTGCTTACAGGTAGAGTCCCACTGGCAGAGACTGTTAAGACAATGGGAACACCGGAACCACTTTTCCAGTGTAAGAATACTGGAATTGTGTACCAGTAAATGAGTCCTAAAGTGGGCATGCAAAAGAAGCAGTTCTAGGAGAATCCTGTTTTGCTGATATAACTGCACTTGCACTACCARCTAGGGAATTCTCCCAGAACAGCTGTGTCAGTCAGCAAAGCTATTTTGGTATAAATCTGTACTGTGTACCTAGCTTGATATTTGGGTGGAGTTGACCTTACAGTAGAAAATGCCAAAAGAACTGGGAGAATGGAAAAATTTATTGTTACCATGTAAGCAGACAGAAAAGTGAACCTGCTTTCTCTGTGACTGCTTAGTAGGGGATGCTCAGAAAATCCAAAATGTATGATTAAATTAAGTAGAATTTAGAGAACTTATATCTAACCGCTAGACACAGAAATAATGTAGGAATTATTGTTATGTCATGAAACTTTAAGAAGAGTAGAAGACCACTGCAGGTCAACGCTGCATGGATTGGGAGCCATTGCCCTGGGATGAAGTTCATGATTATGACAAAGTTTGTGACAAGTCAGGGACAAACTATTTAGCAGGGCCTGTTGTGACAGGACAAGGGGTAATTAAACTGAAAGAGTGTAGGTTCAGATGAGATATAAGGAAAAAAGTTTTTATAACAAGAGTGGTAAAACTCTGGAACAGGTTGTCCAGTTAGGTGGTAGATGCCCCAACCCTGGAAACATTCAGGGTCAGGCTGGATGGGGCTTTGAGCAACCTGGTCTAGTGGAAGGTGTCCCTGCTCATCACAGGAGCATTAGACTAGATGACTTTTAAMCGTCCCTTCCAACAGAAACCATTCTGTGATTCTTTCATCATGCTAGTCATGATCAAAAAAATACTAAGCCAAGAATAGTGAATTTTTATACCATGGGAATTAGTAAAAACAGCCAGTACTTTGTGAAGGACCTTGTAGATTTCTGGAATCTGCCCTTTCCAAGTGCTGGGCTGGAGATGGCACATGGCCCTCTCCGTAGGCAATGAGGACAGCCGGCATAGGCCTAACAGCAAATTACAGGCAATAGCARCTTACTACTACATGTTACAAGTTTTCATACCTAAACCCTGTTTTACACCAATYGGGCCATGCTTTTAATGATCTTTTCAGTGTATTGTTTTAGTTTTGCACAGAGGAAAAAAAGTTTAATTCACTAATAATAGCAGTCATATATTCCAGTGATACTTAATCTGGACAAATTACTGGAAATTGTTTGAATAATAACTCAGTTGAAGAATAACATTTCCTCCAACCAATAATGGTATTTATTTTTCCTTTTGTGTCTTCCTAGAATTAGATAACTGCTGGGCTTTCAAACTGGGTTGTTTTTTGGAGCAGGAGACAATTCAGTTAACTCTTTTATTGAGGCCCCCGTCAAGTGTTTCTTCTCTGTTGACATGTTGGCTGTCTCTGATTAGTGAAAGCTGAGGGTATGAGAGGGGGCAAAAACTCAGYGAAATAAAACACAATGCGTACTGCACCTCAGTGGGAGGCGTGGGGGACTCTCCCTCCTGTTGTAAGAGGAAGCAATTTGCCCTTCTTGTAGTGACACATTGCACAAAGATTTCTTATAAGCTGGAAGCCATTAAGAGTTTGAATTATAATTGTAATATGTTATGCCTAATAGTTGATAGGTGTGGTGCAAGTTAAAGATAATTAAACCGTGTAAAAAGCTCAGCAGCTGAATTKTTTGTTATGAAGACAATCATGAACAAAATAAATCCCTTCTGTAGCGAACAAAATAAATCCCTTCGCTAGCAAAAAAAAGAAATCTTTGGGCAATGCTTGACAGAAGAGGTGACAAAGAAAAGGGCAAAAATTCCTTTCCAGTCCCATTCCCAGAATACGTTCCTTAATTGCAAGTTTAAAAGAGTGTGTTCAGAAATTTAGATCACCTTTCCATAGTGACTATCCTGGAGAATCCTCTCCCAAGTGTGCACAAGGGCTCAAGAACTCTTTTATGGCAATGTGTGCTTTTATCTTGTGTTCAGAAGGTGGCACAGGCTGTAGGAATTAATCCATAATATAGGCAATAATAAAAAAAATAATTTCCATAGATATTATTGCATTCTTCACTCCAGGGAATTATGACCTCTGGGTTCAGTACAAAGAAGTAGAAATAGGAAGCAAAGAAGTTTCTTTTTTCCTTTTTTTCTTTTTTCTTCCCTTGAAAAAAGGCATGGTTTCATGAAGGAATCATCAAATCATCATTTTTCCGAAGCATTCCCATTTAAAGTCTAATAATTTGTGTTTACTTGAAGCACGCCTGCTGAAATACACCCAGTTACATCTGAAATATGCAAAAGCATGGGGAAGACATTAATTTCCATATTACTTTTTAAATTACCACACATAGTATATCTATATAAAAAGAGAGAGATACATTTATTAGATTCAAATTCTGTTATTGGCTGGCTGTATTTTGAGTAGGTTGACACCRAAGATCCAGTGCCACAAATTCATCTTTTAGTAATTTTCAGGGAATACAACTAGTAAGCAATTGCTTTCCTAGTTCGTTAGATAAGCCATCAAAATATTTTATAACATCTCCAACCCTACAAATAGAATTTCCTCAGGACAGTACATACATTTATAGAAAATATTTGACCTTGTTGTGTTTGACCTGGATTCCTACAACACACTGTTCTTTCAGCAAACTATGAAAATGTTAAAGAAATATCATACCTGGAAGACTCTTGCTTTGTCTTAATATTTAGCATTGAGATGGGAGTTTGGATGCAGTTTCTTTAATGGGAGATTGATTCACTGCCACATGGTGACACGAACCAACGAGTATCAGTTAAAATTTAAACAATCAGCAAAACAACTGGGGGATATAGTCAATGTCAGGGTAGTAAACTTGTTTTCTGCAGTTAAGGCATGTGTCTAGATTGCCGTTGATTAGATTATTTGTATAATGTAATAATTAGAAACTGAGGACAGCCTCCCCAAATACCAGAATCCTGAGAATTTATGGCTCTCTCATCTCAGTTCTTTGTGTCTGTTTTCATTCTCTCATTTAAACCTTTATCTTAAAGAAAGTAAATTAGAACAGAAGCATATTGAGGAAGCTTGGACAGGATGGTGATCCAGTGTTTTKTCACAGATTTTCTGCACAGGTGCCTAGTATCCCAACGTGTATTTGGAGTAATTTGGAATTGACTACAGAYTGTGGAGGTTTTAAAGTGCGTTTCTTTGTAGAGGCTGCCTTTATCAATGACAGTAACAGGTTTTTTATATACTATGCAATATTAGCAAAAATGTCAACTTGTTATAATAGCTGTGGCTGCCAGGTCTTGTTCCATGCTGAGGGGCTGAGAAATGTAGGGGGTCTGGCATTGTGGGACAGCCACACCTGTGGGTTCAGCCAAATTCCCACCGAGGCTGCATGTCATCAATGAAGTCCCCCATTAGTGTCTTGTTTGGTCTGGCGTGCTGTCAGGGCCCTGTGTCACAGGGAGACTTCCAGTTTCTGCTGAGGTCAGAGCTTAGKGGGAGGTGGTGGACGTGCTTTTTCTCTTATTTGACAAGGAAAACAAGTGCAGACTGCTTTAAAGCCACTTGGCTCCTAAGATGGTATTATGCCTTCTACAAGAGATATCTCTAAGGAGAGTACTTATGAAAGGATATTTATAAATGTGAGTGAAAGTAGATGAAACAAATGTTCCAAATCAGTTGCTCTTCTTTGAATATGTATTCTACAGTTTATCTATATGTTTGTAAATATCTCCAAGTTGCCCAACTGTTGTTTTGCCTTTCTCTGCATCCTCAATGTCTTTTCAGTTTTATTCAGCTGTTTTCATGAAAGTAATCAGTAGTTCATCTGAAATGTAATGAACATTAACTTATTTTTATTATCTAACTTCTCAGAAGCAGTCATGAATAGTTACTTAATGGGCATTTACTTTTCTGCCATATCTTACATTGATAAAATGTTGAAAGAAGTTACTTTTTCTGTTTTAGTGTTCATAGATATTCTATAGTCACCAAGCCTTTTAAAGATATCTTTAGCAATTTTTTCAACACATTTTATTAGGTTTTGCCAATTACATGATTTTGTATATTAGACATTTATTATTATTACTACCATTACACTTTATTTTAGAGTTGGTTGCTTTATAGTATTTTAGTAACATCTTTTTAAAGTAAACAGGAAAAGTTCACTCTGCCACTTGAATATACTTTAATGGGATGTAGTGCTGGTACAAATGCAAAGGGTGATTTTAGGGGAAGTGCTAGAGGTACTGCAGGCTAACCAGATGTCCACCTCAGACCTCAGCAGGTCCCTGCCATCRTGGACTGCCCATGGGCCTGCCTGTGGCATACAAGGGATGTGTCTCGCYGTCTTGGCCCCTCACCTTCTTGTTAATCTGTAAAAAGTCACAGATATGTTGAGAGGCGACAAACTTGGGCATGTGGCCAGAGAAACATGATGAGCAACTAAATACACATTTTGGAGTATGACCTGAAGGAGACATCTGAAAGATGTCAGAGTCTAGAGAAATTGCCCATGGCATCTTTTATAGATAGTGCAGAGAAAAAAAAGGATTTATGTTCTTCTAAAATAAGTTACTTTGTTGTCACATGAAACGTGCTTTATTAATTATAGTTACCTAGAAATCAAATTATTCTGCAAATTGTAAAAATAGCTGTCAAAACTCACTGTTTCTCTGTAGATTGAGTGATGATGGGTTCCATCCCTGAGTGCTAAAATTCCAACTAGTTTTCATTCCTCAGCAAAGTATGTCAGTGATAGTGTTGGCTGTTTTTACTGTCTTATTATTATATTTTCCAAACATCAACTCAATGAAATACACTTCAGGGGTGTGACTCTGCACACTTTCTTCATGAAGAGTTTCAGTTCAAGCTGAGTTTCTGAGTTTCACAAATGCTTCATTGTCTGCGAAGTTTGTTAGATCAAACCCTAAACATTATTTACCATTATTTTGAGGTGTCTTTATTTAACTGAAAGAASACTGAACACCCCCCAGCTCGCATTTACTATCATTACTGTTTAAAGGGCCAGTAAGAAAACAACAGCCATGTGCAAGGTTTGACAGCACTTTTGCACCRTGGTGAACTATAGTGCAATAAGTTGCTGATGCTGCAAAAGATCATTACAGTAGCTAGTACCTCTTTTTAATCCCACCCAGTGCTTTAATTCTTAGCATTTGGGGGGGAAGGTTGTCAATTGCTATACACTCAATTAATATAACACACTGGATAAAACAAAAAAAAGGTAACATTAGATAGTGTTGAGGAAGATATGGAAGTAAGATTGGATAAAACCCCTAAAATTATGTGTTGTAGCTATAAGCAAATCCTGTGAATTCAGAAAAGGTACACTCATGTTTGCTAAGGYGGCATATGTGCTTTAGAGAAATACAGTATGGCTTAAAGGCGAGGAGAGGTGAAGGATTTGCCTGTGGCTTGCAGGGCAAATTCCTCAAGAGATGCTGGGCCACTGACAGGAGCAGAAGCAATGGGCACAAGYTTACACAAAGGAACRTCAGGAAACATTTTTTCACTTTGAGGGTGAGTGGGCATCGCTGAGTGAGGTTGCCCAGAGAGGCTGTGAGTCTCCTTCCTTGGAGATACTCAGAGCCGTCGGGCTCCAGGCAGGGCAGCTGGCTCTATGCGATCCTGCTGGGTGACCCAGGGACCCCTTCCCACCTCAGCTTTTCTCTGGTCCAGTTGTTCATTCCCCTTCCTTACCGACASCACCTGAGAGCAGACACTTGCCCTCTGGCTGCAGGTGTGTCCTGCCAGCCAGGAGTGCGGGCAGCGATGAACAGCCCCGCTCCCCGCCGGGGCCGCTGCCGCGCTCTCCGGTCCGTGCCGAACCACGGGGCCGCCCCKTCTACGGCGTCCCCCCGCCTCCAGCATCCCCGTGAGCCCCGGGCCGGCGCCGGCGCGCCCCTCCCGCCTCCTACCGCGCAGGGGCCACCCGCCGGCCCAGCGGGAACCGGGCGGGGAGAACAAAGTCTGCGGGCGGTGCCTGCGGAACGTCCCGCCGCTACCGGCCGGCGCCGTGCCCCGGTCCTGCCTCCAGCGCGTTCGGTATTTACGGCCGCCGCGGCCGGGCCGTCCCGCCCGCGAGTCTCGCACGACGGCGCCGTCCCGCTCCGCCCGCCCCGGTGACTCGCGCCGCCGGCTGACCGCTCGCCCCGCTCGTAGGCGGCTCCGTGCTGGCTGCAGCGGCCCGCCCCGCCGAGAGCAGCGGCGGAGGCAGCGGGGCAGAGCCGGGCACCCCGGGGCAGAGCCGAGGTCCGCGGCGCGCAGCCCGCCCGGCGCTCCCCGCCGCCCTCAGCCCCCGCGGAGGGCTGGGCTGGGCTCGGCCCCGCGCCCGCCGCCGCTCCGCTCCGCTCCGCGCCGCCGCCGCCAAGACGCCGCGCTTCTTGTACCGCGCCAAAGGCGGGTGCCGCTCGGCCAAGATGGGCCGGCAGACGGCGGCCGGCGGGCGCGCCATGCAGCGGTCGCAGAGCCGGAGCAGCCTCTCCGCTTCCTTCGAAGCGCTGGCGGTCTACTTTCCCTGCATGAACTCCCTGGAGGAGGAGGACGGAGGTGAGGGGCCGGGGCAGGTGTACGCGGGGACCGCGGGCGCTCCGGGCCACTCCAGAAGCGGGGCGGGCTCGGCGGTGGCCGTCCGCAGGGAAGAGCCGGGGGTCGGTGCTGGACGAGGAGCTGCATGGGGGAACGCGAGTAATGGAGTGACTTGGGTTGAGAGAGAAGTTGGTAGCACCGTGTAGCTGGAGAGCGAGGTGTGATTTAACAGATGATGTTTATCGTCACATTGGGAATGAAGTTAGTAGCTGAGCGTTAGTTATATTGGGGGGAGGGGAAGGATAGAGGGTCTTTCCATTCTTTCCATCTTCTTCTGCTCATTCGTACTAAAAACAAACCACACTTCCTCGCAGGTGGTTTTCTGACACTCTGCGGGCTTGTTCAGGTGTCCCTTGTTCATCMTTACAATATAATTTACGCCGGACACCAGAGTTGAGCAGTTAAATACTGGCCCTGTGTAGCCTTCTCTTAGGGGCAGTAGCGTAGGTGGAAGGCTGTGTRCAAATAGACCTTGCAGGTCTCACTCATGGTTAATCTCTACTCATAAAAGTAAGTTCAACCAGTAAAGCACGTGTGTAATTTTCATCTTTGTTGCAGGACCAGAACTTTAAATAACAAGAGAAATGCACTGGATTTTCTGTGTAGCTGTGCCCCAAAAAAGAGTTGCTGTTTTGAATGTGTGTRTCAAATGTACTTGTACAGTTAAGCGTGGCCCCAAACTCTGTCCAGGATGGAACTTGTGTTTCATGAGTTTGTTTTGAGTATACTGGTTTCATAAAGAAAATAATCTAGTGTGTTTATGTTTATGTATAGGATGAACTGATGGGCTTCCCCTTGTTTATCAGAGCTAATTCAAGGKTTTTAATTTCATAGGATTAATGAGCATATTGCACCTTCGATAGATTTGAGCAATATAAAACAGAGGTACCAMTGTCCAGTGCTGCTACACAAACTTGTATCAGCTGTGTATACCACTCATCATCTAGATTTGAAATACCTGCATATTCACTTATCACCTTCCACATCTGAGGCTGAGGGTTCGGTGTCTAATGTGTGTCCTCAATCTTCGTATTTTGATTTATCTTTTCATGTGCAACTGAAGAATCTTCTCCAAAGCACCTCTCATTTCTGATGTGAATGCCGARGTGTGGTCCCTCACCCTTCTCTGGCTCCTACTCTGGGGCTGGCCAGGTTGCCCCTTTCAGCGGAAAAGATGTAGCTGCCCCGTGGGGCAAAAGGTGTTGTCCTTCATTACTTTCATCTGCTCCCTGCCTTGAACAATGAAGTGAACTGCAAAATATTGCCAGTAGACTGCAGGGTAGGCTTCAGATGGCATTTTTAGTCTTTTGATGTGTTAATAAACACTATGGCTGAAAGCACACAATGAAAGTATCATAAATTATCCTAAACGTGTTTAGGTATTCTTTAAAGATTATTTTTCTTTATCATTCCAGAAGTGGGTTTTTTTTCAGTCCTGATTTTTAGCTACAATAATTGCATTGATCCTGTGTGAAATCAGTATTGATTTGTTTTGTTCTACTCTTTCTTTACTTYTCTAGGAAGAACTTAACTTATTCCTTAGTTGAATCTGTGTCTGTTTAAAACTGCTAACTGATTCAAAGAAATATAAAGTACGTAGAAGTCAATAGAGAAATATCTGTAAATTTAAGGGTAATTGTAATGATTTATTTAGTTTGTGCTGGCAAGTTATTTAAACAGAAGTGTTAAAAGATTGTATGCTGATTTACGTGTTGTGTTGATTTATGTTATCTGATTCTATTTAGATGTAGACTACACTTAAAAATGCATTTCATGTAATTCCCATGAAAAAATAGAAATAGAATTGCTATGCAGTTTGTATGGATTTGAGTTTCTGCTACCTGAGATTTTAGACATACCAGGTTACAGAAGGAATGACAGGCATGACAGCTAAGCTCATTTCCCAMGTGTTCTCACTGGGATTAGAAAGAAAAAAATTGTGATGTGTTTTTTTCATGGCAGGTCACCTCTGCACTCAAATTGGAATTTGTTGTCTTATGAGTGTGGAATTATATTAATGTACCACCAGTACCCTTAAGTGGGTGTGGTACATGTGCGCCCATGTTCACGTACATAATGCTTTTTTACAGTTTAATCTGAAAAAGACAGATGTCAAACCCACTTCATAAGATAACTATCCTCAAGATGTAGTTATTTCTGCATGTGATGGATAGCTTAAAAAAAAAAGATAACCTGCTTTTCTTTTTTTTCTTTTTTTTTTTTACATATGATACTCAATCATATTTTTAATACAAATAGAAAATCTGACCTGTTGAGGCGTTTATTTGAGATACTCTTTAGAAGATTTTTATTTATTAACTGCTGAAGTGAATACACTGGTCCAGAGGTGTATCTTCTGGTAGGAAAGAATATGAGTACTGTCAAGTTCAGAAGTAACTGAGCAGTAAGTAATTAATAATTTAAAAGTAATTAAACAAATTAATAATCTTTGAAGCTAGTTTTGAACATGATGATTAAGAAGATCCCTTGACATGTCAACTGATTGAAGAAGGAGACCTCTAAAGCCCTGGCATCCAAGCTGTGATGTACTGAAGAAGTGGGCCGTGGAAGGACTGCTGTTTTCCAGTTGGTAGCCATGAACTTGAATCATAGAATCATTAAGGTTGGAAGAGACCTTCAAAAACATCCAGTCCAACTGTCCACCCAGAGCTACCACTGTAACCCCTAAACCACATTACTCAATGCCAGATCCAGATGCCTCTTGAATACCTCCAGGGATGGCRACTCCACCACCTCTCTGGGCAAAGTATTCCAATGCCTCACCATCCTAAGAGTGAATTCTTTTTTCTAGTATCTAATCTGAATCTCCCCTGTCTCAGCATAAGGCCTTTTCCTCTTGTCCTCTCACTGCAGGCATGGCAGAAGAGACTGATCCCCACCTCACTATGGCCTCCTGTCAGGTACTTAGAGAGAGTGATGAGGTTCCCCCTGAGTCTCCTCCAGGCTGAACAAACCCAGCTCTCTCAGCCATTTCTCATAAGACATGTTTTTTTGTAGCCTTGTTGCCTTWCTCTGGACAYCCTCTAGCACCTCAATSCCCTTCTTGAAGTGGGGGACCCAAAGCTGAACACAGTACTCAACRTGTGGCCTCACCAATGCAGAGTACAGGGGAATTTACCATGGCTAGGCCTGAACTTGATATGGTTGGCCAGGTTTGCAGCACAGGGAACTGCTATTCAAAGTAGCRTTTCCTACCCGCTGATCAGTTGAGATGAATCCTTCGAGTTTATGCACATTCATTATTTAGGAGTGTATTATTCTTAGTCATGTCTAGTAAACGGTGTTAAGAGAATAATTCTTTTCATCATCAATTTCATTCTGGCATGTGTACACACAGGACTAACATGGTGCCAGAGCCAAAGTATTTATGCTATCAAAGTATCAAGGATTTTAAAGAGGTGTCTTTTGCATTTTTTTTGTTAGATTCATTGATGATAAAATGTATAGCCTGCATACTGAAGTGAGAATTGGTGTCAAATGACACTTGGAACAGATTTAAATTATATGGAAATTGTTGAACAGGTGTGGGGACAGAGTACAAATCAGTATCTGTCTGAATGCTCTTGAAGCATCCCAAGCCYCATTTTTTTCTGAAATCTTGGCTTYGTTGAAATTAAATTTTGTCATTGTCAAAAGACGAGGGAATTTCCAATGTAAATTCAGTGTGACATCCTTTTAGGTGTCTGTGTAGTCATAGTGCAAAATCTCGTGCACATGGTATATTCACAAGTAGTGCATGAATGTACTAAACTTTCCTGTGAACAACTGTAAAATGTGTTACAGCAACTGAATTCTTATGTACAAGAAACTTACTGGAGAAGAATTAGAGTTATCCAACATGTGGAGAAAAGAAGAGCGGCTCRGGTCACATGATGTGATCACTAGAAAGCCTACGTCTGTGTTTATGAGTGGGACTGGTAACTTGGTGCTTCCTCAAATTACACTGTGTGTATTGTTTACTGTAATAAATTTTCACTATAGTTTCCTTTTTATACTCTATTTACACTCACTTCTGATTTGCATTTACACTGAGGTGTTGGTATAAACAGTTAAATAACAGGGTGCCAGGAGTGCAGCTATGGAACTGCTGGTCATGGCAAGATCTGTGCGCAGAACTATGCCTGCCAAAAGGGACTATATTTCGATTTAATATCTTTTGCCAAAGTTTTTGGGTGGTAGTGAAGCTATGAGATTGAAGGGGAAAGCCAAATGCTTTGCAGGTGCTGAAGACAATTGAAGAGATAATTTATGATAATTTAAGACATAAGTTAATTCAGAAAAAAACTGGAGAGCAGCTTGGTCTCCCTTTATGTTAGAAAAACAAAAGGCAATTAAAAAAAAAAAGCCACAGAATGTTCTTCAATCCAAGACAATCATGCCAAAAATAGCAAAAATTAGTTGCCTTAGCTGAGAAGTTACATTACAGTTTTGCATATTGATGTCTACGAAAAGAAGTATCCGAGTGTTGCTGCAGGAGTTCAGCAGGAATAGAAGCACATTATACACTCCTGTCACCTGGCTGATAACGAGCTGGGAAACTTGCTGGAGGGGTTGTTTGATCCCACACAGGTATGAGCGGGAGTGCTGCCCCCGAGTGAAGGGTCAGGACTTATTTAAAGGTACACTGAACTGCTCAGCTGCGCACTGGTAATGGCTTCAGTGGCATTTCTCACCAGTTAATCATTGCACATTTGTAGAGCTGGAATAAAACTCAGCAGTTCCTGGATTCTGTTCCTGTGGTTAGACCGCCAGATCACAGTGTCCTCTGGAGGTCCCAGTAGACAATAACAAGCAGACAATAATTCGACCAGAAATAGAAAATAGGGGAAGTAGTAACAATAAATTCATTAGCACAGTAATTATTAAAGTGAAGAGAATTCTGCATATGAAGTAGTTACGCTTTAAAATTACCATCTTAAAAATAATAAAGTAATACAGGAGTATCAGGCAATGAAGAAAATGAGAATAAGTACATCTTCTTGGGGGAATTGGCCTACTTTTTGGTTTTGGTGGTAAAGATGACCTTTTTTACGTGAAATGTTCATAAGCAGAGCCAAGGTAGGATATGAAAGAAGGGTATAATGCCCTGTGACGGGTTATCTTCTSTAAGAGATGAAGCTTCAAAGATCTTGGCTCGATTGATGCTAATGTACCAGAGATCGTCTGCTGTACATCACATGCAGTACTGGGGTGGCTCATCTTGGAGGATRAAAACAACTCTAAATATGCAATAATAATTGTGCTGTAAGAATCTGCCCAACATTTAAGTTTATAGTTGATAATTTTTTCTGTTTGCTGTTAGGGCATAGCTCAGGGGCTGACCTGAGTCAGCCTTTCCATCAGAGGGCTGGGTCTCTCCAGTTTCTGCAGCTCCACGGGCTGAGTTCCAGGGTGGAGGCAGTATAGCAGGCATTTCCAGCAAGTCACAAGTGTTTTTACCAGTTACACTCAAGTACTATAGTAATGAAGTAGCTGTAGATGTCAAGATTGATAAGAYCTTTAAAAAAAATAAGCATAGAAAAATACTGTTGCTGGCAAAGTAAAGAGTGTGACAAAAAAAAAATCACATGTATTCTGGGAAACCTCTGAAAAACTGACAGAAAAGTGGAAGAAACTGCAGAAGGACTGACATTGAAAGTACAACATAATCCAACCTGACTTAGAAATGCCCAGTAGATTTTTAAAGCTGTATTTSTCTTACAGTTGTGTTTCTCTTCTGAGCTGCTGGTTACACTGCAGCATGTACCTGAATAGCAAACATATAACTCAGATAYGGCTGTAGCAGCAGCAGTGAAGCCACAGTGTGTGATAGGCTGCATCTCTGGTGGTATCTACATAAATGTGTAAAAACCTGACTTATATCTACATGCTGTAATTGTCATTTTTCAATGTCAAGGTCAAGACAGACCTGGCGCTAGAGCTGTGACACACTCTGTTGTCATTGTTTCGATTGGAGAGGTAAATGTTTAACAGCAGTAGTTTGAAAATGGGTCATTACAGTGTGAAATTTGCTCAGTTTTTTGTGAACTGTGGTTATTTAAATAATGATATTTGCATAGGATCATTACTCATTTTAGACAAAGCAAAGGAGGAAGAGCTGTTTCTAATTTGTGTAATCTCAGTAGCCATCCAACTTCTTGGCACCATCTACCTCATTAAGACTTAATAGAGGCTGTTCAATTGTTTCAATACACTTCCTATATCATTCAAAAATGCTGCACAGATCTGTCTGATAGTATATGCAATGACCCTTGCTATACTAAAAATAATCAAGGTTGAGTTAAAGAATAGTGTTACTGCCATTATTCCATATTTAGAAAGTATCTCTCACTTCATATAATGCAAAAATAAAAAAGCAATTCTAAGCTCCTCAATATATGTACTCTTTGCTGTTTAAGCAATTTTAATCTGCTCTTGGCACTGCATGGAGTAATGGTTGTTAATGAATACAGAAGAATGGGATACATCCAGAAAACTGAATGTACATGTAAACATAAGAACATATGCCCTCGCATATCTCTCAAAACTGCAGCAATGGTTTCTGTTTACTTAGGATGGTCATCCTTTGTCATTGGCAAAATCAGAGACTCGATGTGAAGAGTACTTGTAATGAAGATGTGCACCTACCTAGTTATTCCTTATATAAATGGTATACAAAATTAGAATGTAATTACAAAAAATTGCTTGCTCTATTTTTCAGGATTTTAATAGCTTGGGAATGAGACTGATTTCCCACTGCTTTGCACTTTTTGTAGTTATATAGATTGTTGTACAGGGTGTACAAAGTGGATAGAAAATGCTACCATTTTGTTTTGCCACATGCACAAAATATGCACAAAGTAAGASCTATTATATTTGAATGATAAGAACATTTATATATGTGGAGATCATAGCTGGTCTAAATGAGGTTTCCTGAAAAACTGTTCATTCAGGTCACTTGGCACATGGGACATACAGTTGTGGCCTGCAAAGCCGTGTGCTTCTTTGGTGTCGTATCTCTGTGTTCAGTTTTACAGCAGGTAAAGGCTTTTGGCAGGTGCATCCTCTGACCACACCTAGAAAAGTGATGGCCTTATCAGTAACAGAAACAGAGACTTCTGCGGTGGTGCTGGAAAGGCCTAAGTGGCTGTGTGCAGTTCTATTCCTGAGCTGCATCTCACCATCAAGATCTGTAATCAGCATCTTTAAAACAAAGGATCCAACCAGACCTGCATACCCTGTTTGTTGTTAYATAGTCAGAGCCAAGTAACCAAAAGATAAGTGGAAATTATCATCAGTACTAACACCTGTCTTCCTTACAGCTGCGGTTATTTAGTTTTGATTCCCTGGAATGGCTGTCTGTTATTCTTTGGTAAATTCTTTGTCAAGGGAATGGGCAAGCATCAAACCTCCGTGCTGTGGTTCTGTATATACTTATTTGGGGTTTCCAGGAGTGTTTCATAGCACAGATATTGAAAACAAGCCTTAGGATGTCCAAGATGGTTATGTCTCCTTTTTATATGTAGCATGTGATTCTGAATAATAATGTCGGGGATACTAAAATTTTAGGAACATTAAGTACTTACTGTGTATGTAGAAAAACAGCTCTTTGTTAGGGCTTCAGTCCTTTAAAAATGTTTCTAAAACAATTTTCAGGCCATAAGTTGAAGAAGTTAAATTTATGGATGCCCCACACAGACAAAAACGGTTTCTGTTGTCTGATGCTCTTAACAATTTGCTGACAGATCAGTAAAGACTGCGGAATGGACATCAGAACAGCAGGAAATTAAAGTGGCAGAATACAGTTTTAGACACATTAAGAAGTGGGAGAGAATAAGGAGCAGGTGCCTGCCTTAAACCACCGCATTGCTTGGAAGCCATGTGTGGTAAACTGACTTCACATCACATGGCCACAACAATGCACAGGGATCTTTTCCAGATTGAACATACAACCAGCCTTGCCATGACAGGGAAGTGGAACACAGACAAAAGATGCTGCAATCTGCCCAGGAGCAACTGAGGTTCATGATGGCTGCATCTTGGGTCCTGTATATGGAAATGCATCAAGAATAGGATTCCAAATCTTCTATACCAGCCTTTGACCAGAAGCTTAAGCAACAGTTTTGCAGTTGATTGTTTCATTCAGTTCTCTGTTTTTCTTAGGTGCTGTCTTAATTAACCTTAATCTTAATTAACCGTGCTTCCATTATGGCTAGAGGAAAGAGAGAGGAGGAAACACAAAGAASAGGACAGGAGTGAAGAAGTGTTTCTTGACTGAAAATGAAAAACTCAGTGAGGCCTCCCAAGAAATTTAAAAATGCATGGTGCAGACTGAGGCTGTCAGCCCAAACTCTTTCACACTTTTCAAACTTGGCTGCTCCAGTACTGATGAAGAGCTTGCTTACTGAAGGCAGCTCTGCTTTGGGCCTATCAGGCCAGGCCCTTCTTGTCCCAGTCAAAATTTCTCCATATTTTACATTCAGATATTCATGGAAGCCGGAACTAGAATGCAGATCTTCCCTTCTTCCTTGCAAATACGGGAAAGCCCCTGGTTACAGTTTCCCCCTGGCTCTGCAATGCTCTTTGGGTTTCAGAAATGCTGTCAGCATGCGCTGTGAAAATGTCCATACAGTCCATTACATCCAAAGGACTGTAACACAACACTTCATAAGCTGATTGTTAGCACTGGCCTGTGAGAATCAGTGAAATGAGCTTAAACTCAAGTGACAATGAAATCTGGGTTTCCCAAATCCTGCTTAAATTAGTAGATCCTAAACCATGTCTTCTGTTTGGAGTCTGTGGGTGACACAAAGAAAGAAATGACTGTGCTTCCCAGTGCTTCAACAAGAGCTAAATGCCTTGTTCAATGCAAACAAAACCTGGGCTGCTCCAGACACAGAACTGTGCAGCTGCAAGGGAATTTGAGACCTACCATGTCCCCCTTTCCTTCGGTAGGTTCAAATTTTCTTAGACTGTCTTTTATTTGGCTTGTTGTTAACATACCCAGAGCAGGTAACTAGGCATGTAAAGAGTTTTAGTCTTAAAAAATGGGCTCTTAAAAGCAGCTTATTGTCTTTGTTGATCTAACTCCCGAGTTCAGATGAAAATACTGAAGGAGTTTTTATGCAGCCTTTCTGGTGAGGTGGGGAGAGCAGAGAAGAGCCACCTCAATGCTTGAGTGTGTTCCTAAAGCCACAGCTGCTCTGTATTCAGTACAAGTCCTACCAAGAGATCATGTACCAGCTGGGACTGGCACAGCCAGCCTGCCTGTGTCTGTGCCATGTCCTCTCTCAGCTCTGTGCCTGCTGGGGAGCAGTTGTAGGAAGCTCCTGCCGAGAGCAAGCTGAGAGCTCTCGCTCTCGCCACCAGCGGCGGATTTCATCTGGCTAGATCCCAGATGATGGAAGGTAATCTGTTGCATTCACTGCAGTTTTTGACTTGTCCTCATCTGCTGTTGAAGATCATATCAGTAGTTTTGCATCCCTAATTTGTAAGTGATTTGCACTCCAAGTTGTGGAAACAATTCCATGCATAACTTAGAAAATGTGGCCTGTGGAGTCTATTTGCAGTAACCATATTAGTTAAATTACCAGTGTGATTAACTGTAAGACTGAATGTGCTTTCATAAATACCAAAGCAATTATTTCTGGTAATTTATTCCACTCCTTACAATATGGCTGCAAGAATCTGAACGAATGTTTTTCAGATAATGTATTCCATATTTTGTGATGGGGACTTGAGAGAAAGTTCTTTTTGCTATGGCAGTTAGCTTATTTGGAGAACATTTTCAATGTTCGTTATTAGAGTTTAGGATATTGCGAGTAAAATGATTTTCATTGTAGGTACTCAGCAACATAACAAGAGAGTACACTTGTAAACTCTCATATCCATATCCTTTCATTTGGTAAGATTAAAACAGCATGCATAATGTGGTGTATATGTATATATACTTCAGGATTATAAAACCACCCCCCACTTCTACAGTGATACCAGTTAGATGTTTATTTCTGAGTTAGGGATGCGTTACCAAATTACTAATCTAGCTAGAGATTAGTATAACTTTAGTTAGGTTCATTCAACTGCATGCTTGTTTTCACAAATGTTTTTTCAGAAATTRTCTGTCTTAAAAGAAAAGGAACAACTTTAAATCATATTGTTGGTTTGTTCCTTTTGGTGTGGGTCCAGTATGGAATGCAGCCACATGAGTAGTTGAATTAACACAAGAGAGAAGGAGTGAGGGAAGACAGTTTGGATTTACTAGAGTGATAAGAGCTTCAACCACATGTTCTACCAGCTACAGCGTGGAAATATGGCACCAAAGGCTATATCTTTGAGTTGAGTAGCTACTTTGCATTTTCATTGCTACTTGAAACCTTTTAAATTTTTTAGTGCTGAATTTATGAAACACAAGTTATGGAGGATACAAATACTGTCTTTGCTTTTAAGTTGTTTGAGGAATTGTAGGATTATTTTTGGTTTGTTAACATTTTTCCAGGGACACATATATTGCTAGTATTGTGGGCAATCAAGTGGGGTTATTTCATGTGTATTATTACATGTCAGTTCAGCCAAGTTTCTTCTGAAAGAATATTCATCTCAAAAGCAGTGGCCCAGGAGTCATGCCTGTGATCTGGGTCTTCTGTTATTCTATTCCAAGATGCCATTTTGCTGTTAAAATCTTCAATTCTTATTTCAAGAAGCATCAACATCATGATTAGGAGCCTTATTGATGAAAGGTCAGATCTTTCTCTTTGGAGATCATCAGAGAGCACTGCCTATTTCTGTTGAAAAATGGGAAATAGTTACTCACAGTCTCCTTTCAGCCCTCTTTAAATTCGGTGTTAAGGTCAGAATAATTAGTGTTTACCACTCGCACTTGTACAAAAGTTGGATATACTACACATGCCTAACTTTCATGCTGTATCAAGGTTGTATCTTTGTGTGCCTGTTGTCATGTGACCCAGAGCACTTACTTCTGTTAAAATGAATGTGGGAAAGTAAAACTGCTTAAAAATAAAGTTGAGAAGGATGCTATGAACAGCTACACGTGTGCCTCTGTGAAGACCTCAATGATAGTTGCACGAGTTCTGCCTTGATTTCTCAGTAAATTGATGTGCAGTGGATGTGTTCATTTTTAATTGTGAATGTTCTTCTGGATTGAAGGCATRCAGACTTACAATTCTAATTCAGAAAAAAAATCTGCCTTACAAATTAATAAGAGTTGCTATATACTCCTTCACATGTCACATAATCGAACATATATTTCTCCCAAACCCCCAAATCTTTGAAAGATATGATATGAAAATAGTGAAGAATCATGCAAGACAGAGATGTTCTTTTACATTTGCATTAGAGACTTCATGATTACAGTAATGAATTGAGAATGACCATCATTCAACAAGGTTGAATGAAAACGAATGCTTACTCATCAAAAGAATTCTTAGAATGGAAGAGTAATATCCTGTACCAATACCTGAATGAAAAAAGCGTGGGGCTGCAGGAGTAGTGTGCCTTTCACATGTAACAATGAGGCACTGTACCTGTTTTACAGAACTATAGCATTATATTTTCCTGGCATTTTTGTGGGAATATTTCTTTGAAATGAGTGCTTGTATTTTAGAACAACTCTGGACCAGTGTTGGAAGTCAGCTGCCAGCTTTCATTAGTTGAATATACATAATAAACCAGCAGGCACTTGGAACGGTACAACCCAAAAGAAATTAAATTGTTGATTTCTGCCCTTCATTTTTCATATGTTGTGTTAGCCTGGTATCTTTTTTATTTGTATTTATTGCATTAGGTATTGATGGGCATTTTTAGAAGTAATTTTGATGTAGTAAAAATTTTTTTTGCATTCTACTGGGTACTGAATTCATGTGGGTAGCTGAAGTTCTAGAGGAAAGTTATTACTTGTGTTATTTGACTGATTGTTATTGTACTGATTAAAAGTTGTGGTCTTAAGGAATATGTAGAAGGCTTGTAATAAGCAATATGATTTGAACCACTCATGATACTGCTGTAGAAATGTCTCACTGCTGCTAAATATTGCACAGTTATTAATCTTTTTGACAAGGAAGCAGTGTTTTTCAAGGTATTTTTGGTGTCTAGTTCCCACTTCACTAAATTTCCCATGTTCTTTGTCTGACCTAATATACCTCCTGACTGAGGGGCCTGGGAGACTTCAACCCACGCTGCAGCCTGTAGGACAGTGACRCTGAGCACACACATTGAAATTGATGTCTCTCTCCCATTCCCTGTTCAAGGGTGCAGATCCTCTTTAAGCCAGTCCCTGTGCTCACACATTCCCACTGGGGTGTGAGAGTCCCTGTCCCAGGATGATCTCCTCCTTTTGCTCATTTCCTTTGTCAAATCCCTAGAGCTTCACCAACCACACAGGTCCAGAAGTTCTTCTGACCTGTGATATGTAGCGAGGCAGAGGAGGTGTAAAGGGGAGCAGATGCTAAAAACAACTGCCAGAGGAAGTTGAGGTCGTAGATCTCTTAGGATATTGGATATTACTCTACCCTCATTGTATCAGTATTTAAGAATTCTGTTATTATTTGCTGTAGCGTATTTAGAGTTCTTTCTCTTTTATAATATTACTAGTATTTCACACATCACCGTGCTGAACTCAGAGGTGYATAGAACAGATAAAAGAAATCAGTATGCAGAATTCCTTGCTCCGTTGCACGGAACAGTATTTAAAATCAAAAATGACATGGAGTGACTGTCTTATTCATGAAAGAAAAACTGAAGCTTCATTCYTACTCATTTCTTCCAGCTGAGGTCTTGGTCAAAATTCCTACACTAAAATGCTACTATAGTGTTAGAGTATTTTTCCCCTTGTCTGATACCCAGATGTCTGTCACAATGCTGTTTTTACAAGTAAAATTAAACTATGCAAGCAGGTAAAAAAATTGTCATTCTTGGAGGTGATAATAAAGTTGCACATTGTGCATAAAAATCAATACTGTATATTTTAAATATAAATTTAAATCAGCTGGTGAATAGAGAAGGTGGCATGGGAAGGGTTCTTGATTTGTGGTTTACTATCCTCACTAATGGATGTCGGTAACTTGATTTAGCAGATAATGACCAAATGTTTTTAAAACAATAATTCACCTGAATTAGAACATTTATCTGCAGGTTTTGACATCATGGTAACATTTTAATTGAATTCCTAAGAGGAATTTATTCATCCAGAGAAAATATATTTTAAACGCGCTAGACTATGGATTGTTTAAATCTGGCTACCTCCGTGGGCAGACTTGTGTTGTCTCACCTTGAGAAGCAGGCAGTGACAGAACTAAGGTCCTGTAAAAAAGATTTATGATGCTGTTTGCCTATTGTTAAAAAATTGTTAATTTTTAAATGGAAGTTTTGTTACAGATAATGAGTGGCTCTGAGTGTTTCTGTCATATGGAGCGGGGGTGTGCACAGTTGCCCAGCTGCGACAGAACAGTGCCATGGGGGCTTCTCTTTTGTCTCTGCAGAAGCAGGGGGCAAGAAGCTGCGGAGCACCGTCCAGAGGAGCACTGAGACAGGGCTGGCCGTGGAGATGAGGAACTGGATGACTCGTCAGGCTAGCCGGGAATCGACGGATGGGAGCATGAACAGCTACAGCTCGGAGGGAAAGTAAGCAGCAGTTACAACTGTGGTTTCCTGACATTTCTCCATGAAACTGGTAGTTAGAGAGAAGCACGGTGAGCGCCGTAGGTTCTGTTCAGTCAGAATTCCCTTCACAAGCCAGTGTCATTAATGGGCCAAGCCTAAGACCCTCTGACCGAAAGAGTCTCCCATTGTTGGTGCAGGAAGGATGAGGATTATTTCTGCTGTGCTATGAGAAGGGCACCTAGTGGGTCAGATCATCGTCATGAGGTGTGTCAGGAGGGGAAGCAGGTGCAGTACACAAGGTAAAACACAGATATGGACAAGTTCTCTTCCAAAAACTCCTCGCGTATGTCAGCGCTTTGCAGAGCAAAGCGTTTCCAGAGCATTTCCGGGTGTCATTCCTTGGGCTCAAGAGTTTTTCAAAGATTCTGCTACTTTAATGCTGAAGAAATTATCTGGGCAGAAGTACGAGTCTGTCATGTATCATGGTTTTCATAAAAACCCAAGTTAAAGACTTCTGAGTGGTATATCTGAGACATTGCCCAGAAAAGTCTTACTGTAGGTTGATTTATTAGTGGTGTTCACAGCACTGGACAATAGATGTGTGCTGCACAATATATCTTATGTGTCCAAGTTGATGCACTATATGCATTTGAGCTGGACATTTCTTTATGATTGGTCATTACAAATTTCGTTAGTTCTTGTTGCTGTGTAATGGGTCACAGATAATTTATGCCAAGCATTTTAAGTTACTTTGGTTGTTTGTCACGATGGATTTCAGTTCCATTATTGAATAGATGTCATTCTCAAAGACATTTTTAAGAAATTGTTTAGAGTGAATGGTGATTTTTAAAATAGCAACCAGTATTCAGTCTAATGTCATCATTTCACTGTGTACATTTGATATTTAACCATTGAATTCACAGTAACTGAGAAGTGCGAACAATTTTACCCTCATATAACTAAATCAGTGGTAAGGGTGTGTATCAGGGTGTGTGTTAGTATCTTAATTAACTGGTCTCATATGAATACTTTGATAATTAACAGTGGTCTTTAATATACTGGAAAAAGAGAATGTAGAAATTATTGAGGATTAATGCTTTCTTTACCTATTTGTTTATATGCTGGAGGCTGAATTGCTGCTTGTTGTAGACTGTGGGATTTTGAAAATTACAGTAATTGTTTTGTAAGTTCCTTGCATTTCTACCAAAACCACAAACATGAAGTACAAAACATCTCGAAAACAAAAACAAACCCAAACCAAAATAAAACAAACAAACAAAAAAACCAAATAAAAACCCAAACAAACAAACAAATGAAGGTCAAATTTAAGTGTATTTATTTTTGGGGTTTTTTTTCAATATTATTTCTAGTTTGATTTTCCCTGGTGTGAGGTTGGCTGCAGACAGCCAGTTCAGTGATTTTCTGGATGGACTTGGTCCTGCCCAGCTTGTAGGACGACAGACTTTGGCAACGCCATCAATGGGTAAGTGTTTATGTCCTCTAGATACGATACATTCTATTTGGTCTGGTAATTAGAACATAGAATTTACCTAGATTTCCTTTAAATATAGATTTCTCTTGTGGTTTTGAACAACTCAGTTAAGTCCAAAGCTGTAACCTCAGCCAAARTAGAATGTGATCGTGGATGCTTATTAAGACATGCAAAAGTAGAAAGGTGCTTTGAAAAATTCAGCCTTTCACCTCCTTTTCAGTTTTTCATCTTTAAAATGGGGCTAATGAGACCAATCTTTTCTCTGAATCACTTGGATAATATTGTATAAAAATGGTAATTTAGGTGCAAAGTATTTGTTATAGTTGTGTTTACAGACTTTTTTATATTCACAAGTTRTTTTTTCATAACTTGTATTAAGCTAGAGGCATGGTGAAGGGATTTCAAGCAGTTTTACAGAACTGCTTTGTGTTAGTTCCCCTGCTGCCTTTTTTTAATATGAAATTCTTAAGAAAGAGAAATTAATTTGAAGTAATAGGGGCATGGAAAATGGGAGACAAGATGTTATTGCAGAGTTTTTAAATTGCTTACTAGCATAAACAGCAGTGAAGAGGGTAAGTATTAAATTATCTAGTAGTGTTAAAATCCAGATAATACTTATTGATGGAAAACAGATGATACAAGTCACCACATATTCATCCTAGAAGTTCTCACCACGTTTCATATATTAAAGTAGTTATGAATTACAATGCCGGGATTTCTTTTTGTTATCTAGGAGATATTCAGGTGGGAATGATGGACAAGAAAGGACAACTGGAAGTAGAAATAATCCGAGCCCGTGGCCTTGTTGTAAAACCAGGTTCAAAGACACTGCCAGGTAAGGAAGAAAAACCTTAGTAACAGTCCTAGTGCAGGGCCAGGGGTTGGACTTGATGATCTGAATGGGTCCCTTCCAACTCAGTATATTCTGTGATTCTCAGAATAGAGTTCTACCAAAAAAATCTGTGGCTTTTCTGTTCAGCTTTGTCAACTGTTAGCAAATTCACATCTCAGTAGATTACAGTGTTGTACACTAAAATGTGTAATGTATAGAAATGATATACCAGAAATCAGCCCTACGTCAGGAGGAGATTAAAAATCAGGCTACCAGAAGACACAAAAGTATTTTTGGTAATAGCAGAGGCATCCTTTATTATGGGGTAGAAAGAAAGGTATATACTGAAAATTTTATATAGGAATCTTAGGAATGAAGACATGTGCCTACTCAAAAAGTAGACCAGTATTTGATACTTACTCCTTATTTTATAATCTGATGTCCTATAACACTATGTGCAAAGGATAATATAATGATATTTTTAGCAAGCTCTTCTGCCAAAATAGAAATGGTGTCAGAGTCTTTTCTTCACTGATTTTCACCTTGTAGATAATTTGAAATCATTAACAATTTGGAGCATTGATCCAAATCTCACCAAAGTCATTGCAAGTCGTGCATTTACTTAATAGGCCTATTTTGCATATTGTACAATATAGGGATGCTATAYATAGGAATACCTGATTTTTTCAGGTCACAATCTGAATTATTTCATGGCAAAAGAGACATACAAAAAGAAGTCAAGAAAAAAATACACCCAAGGAGAGGAGTAAAGAAAATGCATGGATGTTTTGTATGGGAATAATTGTTAATGTTGCTTGTGGAGATTTGTTCATRGAAGTTATTTATCCATTAAAAGCAGATTTTTATATGGTGAGAGAAAGTGCATATGTTTCGCAAAGAAATCTGGACTTCTTTACTTACTGTTCTTTCTTTTCATTCTTCTAAGCACCATATGTAAAGGTGTATCTATTAGAAAATGGAGTCTGCATAGCCAAAAAGAAAACAAAGGTAGCAAGAAAAACGCTGGAACCACTTTATCAGCAACTTCTATCATTCGAAGAAAGTCCCCAAGGGAAAGTTTTACAGGTAATTTGCATCAATATTCCTCCTGTGACCTGTACAGTTTTCACTGAATGAGTTTCAAACTTCTTTCAGGTTTCATTTGGCGATAACTTCTTCTATTTTATATACTTGTTGAGCAGATAAATACAACAGTAACGGCTATTTATGCAAGTAGAAAGTACTGACCAAAAGTCAGTTATAGATTATTTTGCTTCTACTATATGTATGGGCTCCTCTCACTGAGTTTTCTCTGGCATCATGGATAATTACTCTGTTAGTGCCCAGATAATTTCTGTCGCTGCATCATGATTAGTACGCACAGAACTAAACTATGTGAGCACTCAGATATTTCATTCCTTACTGTAATTTAATAAGCAGACATTTTTGACAAATCAGATTGAAGCTTTTGTAATGTTTGCTGAAATTTTTCTGTTTTCTTGTGTTTCTTTTCCTAACAGATAATTGTTTGGGGAGACTATGGACGTATGGATCACAAATCCTTTATGGGAGTGGCACAGATACTTTTAGATGAACTGGACCTGTCCAACATGGTGATTGGGTGGTTCAAACTTTTCCCTCCTTCTTCCCTAGTAGACCCGACTTTAGCTCCTCTCACTAGAAGAGCTTCCCAATCATCTCTTGAAAGTTCAACAGGACCATCGTATGCTCGCTCATAGCAGCTGTGAAACTGTTGTCATAGCAACCAGCGTTACAAAAAAATAAAATTACAGGTCGCAAACCCTGGTAACACTGCATGCTTAATGTTGTGTCTTCTGAGCCTGTTTCTAGGGCTGCAACGCGATCCTGTGTTCTCAAGGAAGTTGCACACATTGTGCCCTAAGGAAGGCCCTCAGGTGATGGACTGAAATCATGAAAAACTGATAGGTTTGGAGTTCAGGGACTCAGTTTTGGTCCAATCTGAAGCCATGGACTAAACTAAAAAAATCAATCTGTTTCATGCAACAAAAGTCCTTTTCAATGGCATATCTGTTTTGTTGCTCCCGTTTCTTTATTTATCTGCCCTCCCCTCCTAAAGCTTGGTTATGCCACAGAAGCGGAGTTACCCTCCCATGAAGCCACATTACAAGTCAGTGGATTAGCAGACATTGGAAGAAAAGAATGTAAGCATACTGGAAAAGTCAACTGACGCAGCAGTTGCTGGAGATCTGAAAACTCTTCATATTGAAACGGTTCAAGACTTAAAGTGGCGGGCTTCATACCTCCAGCTATTGACACAGTGAAACCCCAGACATGATGGACTCTGTGAAAAATAAAGTTCTGTGGATATACTGTACTGTATGAAATTAAGAAACTTTTTTGCATGGACACAGATTTAGCTGAACACTTAAATTATTTTCTTGGGGCTGCAACTTGCAAAAAAAAAAAAAAGAATAAATCAGCCATTTTCAACAGTTTATATTATTTTTAAAAATAAATTTCACTAGTGCATGGTTTTAAAGGGAAGAGAATGCAACAGGGTGATACAAAGACACACCAAGTTTATCATTCTTTAAACCGGTCATGGTCTGTGTTTTTGCAGACTTATATTAAAAATAAAAAATAATTTCTAGCAAATATTTAAAATTCTGTTTATGTGACAAGAAATAAGTGTAATATATTAAATTTATTTAAATGTAAAAGGTACAAGCCTTGTAAAGTTCAACATAATGTGCAAATTGTACACTTCTTTTACCTCCTTTCTCTATCTCTCCTCCTAGTCTCCCTTCTTCCTTTTGTTCTTTTTCCCCTCTACCTCCCAGGATGATCAGCATATTCCAAAATGGCTACCTTTTGACTTACTACTCTCTTATGCCCCATATTTGGTTCAGGGTTGCAGATTGTTCTGCATTTCTGAATTATTTGAAAAAAATATTGTTTAAGAGCTTACTTTTTTTTCAAGCATGTTGAAAAGGATTTTGCAACATGGCTTGGGAGTACATTAATGTAATTCAGCATGTATTTGATAAAGAAGATATTTGAAATTTTGCAATTTATTGTACAGTGCATGGTAACTTATTTTCATTTTTTTCTCACCTTCAAATTGAATTCTACAGCAAAATACTGGAATCATGTGGCCATTGTAAGATGTCTTCAATAAATTTGTTTTCAGCACCAGCATCTTTCATTCAAAGACTGAACTATCATTTCTTGAAGGTTTTTGGAAAGAGGAAAAATTAAGTACCTGATTGATTTTTAGGAAACAAATTTAAGCACTTTTATTTGCACTAAACCAAATTGATTGCTACATTTTTGAAATAACAAAAGTAACAAAGGTTACAAATCCATACGGTTCTTCTGCTGTAAAGTTCAATTTTCATAAATTACATCTGCGTTGCAAAAGATGTAATTAGGTAATAACAGTCTTTGGTTCATAAAATAGCCTTAAAGAAAGCTTATCAGTACCACTCTGACAGCTATTTGACACCATTACCAGAACCTCACTGCAGTTAATGGATCTTCAAAACCCTGTTTTTTGTAGCAGACRGTAACTACCATTGGGTGGTGCTGCAAGTTCAAGCGTCTCATTAAATTATGTTATTTAAAGGGAATGTAACTGGCTAATATTTAATAACAAAATATCCTCCTTTTTTTTCTGGGTCTTTGTATGCCTTTAATACCTACTTAAGGTTTAATACTGAAACCTTGCAATAATTTTTGAAGTACATTACATTTACCTTTCAGACCACACAGAATTGTTCTGATTTTATTTGAAAATCTGTTGAAGTTTCCCATTAAGAAATTGTACATGCCTCTTAAGAGGGCAAAAGTAATAACAGTATCACTTATAATGCCTTTTACTTTGTGCAATATCATAGAAATCGAGATTKTGTCTTGTCTGCAGAGTTTATATAATGGATTATTGTTAAGTTAATAAACAGACTGGTAAAGTTATATTTATTGAAATAATTTAGACACCTGTCTACCAGCAGCAAATAAATACTACTAACATGCAGTCTACAATATCCCCTAGTATATTAAACAAAAATACATAACCATTTTCCTGACACTGTGAGATGTGCTCACACATTCTTGTATGCATAGTCCTCTATAAATTATTTCAAATTTTAAAATCAAGGACATGACGCATGGAAGGTTTGTACATAATTGTCATTATGCAGTATTTATTTTAAAAAAATTAATGTATTTTTTTTAATTTTCACACGTCTGCAACTCTACTTATGGTTTAGTCATGTAAATAGTACTATTCCAGTGATCACTGCTGTCTTGTACATAGTACGTTTTAAAAAGTTAAAAGGAATTACAGTTGGGGAAAAAAAAAAGGGCAGATTAGGCCTGTAATGAACACCAACTAATGTAAATCAAACTCATTCTGGTGATGATATTTAACACTTTAAATAAAACATTTTCTTTACAGAATTTGTGTGCAGCATTTTGTTGCTTTTCTCTGAGGTGGTCAGCAGCATTCTTCCACATCCTTCAGCGGAGCTGCAGGCAAGCAGCTCCCACGGCTGGAGAACAAGCAGGCTTTTCTTCTCGCAGCAGGGCTGCAGGTGAAATGCCAGTTTTAAGATGCCACGATCACTGCCAGGCTTGGGGAGGGGTGGGAGGCCAGGTCTGCCCATCACCCAGCCAGGCCTCAGGCTCTGCGCTCCGGCCACCCTCAGGCTCTCACGTGCCAAGAGAGTGCACAGCTCCCAGGATGGAGCTGGCTCCAAGCTGCCAACTCTGCGAGGACGTGCTCCAACTCCAATATAACCAGCACAAGAAATGTGCTGAGCCTGTGAAGTGCTCCCACCAGCTGGTATGGAGTGGCTGCACCATCCAGTCAGACTTACAGCATATCCATTTGCAGGCTTCCACCCTGTCCCTAGGATACCCCCTAATATTAGCTGCCTTTTTTTCTCATGAGCAGGGTACAAACGAGGACAGAGTGCCCATCTGACAGTGGTGACTGCAGGGGCTCGTGCAGCCTCCGCAGCAGGGAGCGGGCAGTGGTCCAACACCTTGACAGCGCTGTGAGGGGTGGGTGGAGATGCGAGAGTGGAGACTTTACCTGACCCCTCAGAAGCAGCATCAGCACAGCCAGTGGTGACTGGGCAAAACATGAGCACTTCACTAAGTCAGATACCTACGACTTGGAAATTTACTGAAGAGTGAGAGACTGGCTCACAGTTTGCACAGCAAAATGTGTGTATTTATTTCCAGATACGAGGTGAAAGAAAAGCACTGCAGTACTGCCATGAGACAAAGCCACCGAAAAAGCAAGTGTATTTTGGGCAGAGCAGTGGTGGGAGCTGTGAAGATGGGAACTCCATTTGTTGCACTGCATCTGCAAGTGGGTTGCTGGAGGAAGGGACCAAGATTTCTGGTGTGTTAAACCACTGATACCCCAGCAGGTCCCTCTTTTCTGCTGATGCTGGCATTGCTGTTCCAAGGGTGTCAGGGCAGGCAAGTGCCTGGGTGGGAGCAGGGCAATGGGGGCAGATGAGACTGCCCCATGCTGTGGAGCACATCACCTCCAGCCCTGGTGCGGGGTGGGCAGCAAACCCACCTCCTTCCACAGCTGAACATAGGACCTTGTCTGCCTTTGGCACTTGTTAGAAGTACACACAATTAAGCTCAGCGAATACTTGAGAAGGCCTGCTGATACCACTGTACAGGCCAAGAAAGAAAGCCATAACATACTACTTTTCTAAAGGGTCCTATTCTTCTTTGAGACAGTTTCTCAAGATTGCTTGCTGTTTCCCCTCACCAATTTCTTCTTGTCTATGCCTGCTTAATTTAAAGCCAAACAAAACCAGATCATTTTAATATTAACAGTACCACTTTACTCATGGCTACTAAACATTAGCTCAGACAGCTGATTCATCCAGTTATGCTGAGAAGTGTTTGTGCCCATAAAAATACAGTAAAACACCATGTTGCCCTAATTGTGGGGCTTTTCTTTTTCCATGCCTTTACGGCAGGTTTTCAAGGCTTAAGTAGCAAGATGCTTTTGCCATGATGAGGGTGAGTATGGGGCCAGCACATCCTAACCAGCATGTCATTGCATTCTCTCAGTTTCCCACTACTATCAAATACCTGTTCACAACTGTATAATAATTAAAATGTAATAGTTTTTATTTAGATGTTTAATGTGGCATGAAAGTTAACAAAGCAATAGGTTTCATAGCTTTCTCACAAAGTTAGGTAATGTTGTGTGGAAGTCTAGAACAGTTCATACTTGTTCCCTTAGCTTGTATCTGTGCAATTCTCACCTCCCTGGTACCCAAGCAGACACTACAGCTGTAGATCTCATAACCACTTTCCAGCTGTGACTATCCTCTCTGTCCCTTCCTTGGTAAGTATTTACAGCAACCCTTTACCAGGAGCAAGCTGCAATGCAGGAAAGAACATGCACATTTGCCTAGCAAGGAATGGCTCACCTTTAGGACCAGTTTACAGGACTAGCTTTAGCTGGCAAAAAAACCCCAAAACCAGTTATCTGCTACTAATACCGAAGATGAGTTAACTTCTGGAATTATTGGCTTAATACCTGCCTATTTTAGATGTCTTGTTTAGGATGGGATGAATCATGCTGGGGACATCAGATTCTCACCCTCTCTCTACCTTCGCCACAGAGGCAGAAAGTGATCACTGGCTTGTATTGAATTTCTAACTTCACAGCAGCTGTATTTAGGAGCAGTAGATCCAGGCATAGTAGCCAGAAATAAGAACAAAGATTCCATGGTCCTTCAGTAGCAAGACCTATCTGAGCTGCCTGTATTATTGTCAGGACTGAGGGCAGCAGGCAGCTGGTGACTGATGAAGAAGGAAATGGCTGTGAATTAATTTCCCAGATCTGACACACTGTCATGTCAGGTTACTCCTCAGCCCAGCCCCAGGGAGAAAGAGAAGCAGCCATACTAATTAAACCTCAGGGCATTGATGCCCCAAAATATATTTGACATGAGGTCACATGGAAAGGAAAGAGCATCCTACATCTGCAGAGAGTGCAGGGCACTGGACTAAGGAAAAATTTGTCCTAAGTGTTATAAGTAGTGGAAGTTGAGGTTGGCTTTTGTATACGAGTTTTGTGGTTAATTATAATTAAGTTAGAGTTGTTAATAAGGTTAATGAGTTAATTATTGTATGGCCTATTAATGAGTTTGAGTTATTGTTAATTTGGGAATGTGGGTGGTGGTTGATATTCGAATGTTTACGGAAAATAAGTTTATTGTTGAAGTTCTGTTGTATGTTGTAATGTTCCCGTTGCTATAATTAGTTAATAACATTAATTGTTGTAATATCTGTTATAGGGAATTGTACTAACAAAATGGCCGACGGCGGCTAAGGGGGTGGGTGACTAGAACCTTCTCAGAAGGTTCCAGTAAATGCCAATCAGGTCAGGACCACTCCCTATCCAATGACTAAGTATGGTCCAAGTGGGCGGGCATGGAGGAGGACCCGGCTGATCAGACCCTTGATTGGATGAAAGTATCCATTCACTCGGAGTGACAACCCGGGTGCATAAAAGGCGTAGCACCAGCCCCAAGAGGTGTGCCTCTGGGCAGATCGGTTAAGCACCCAGYGCTGTTCCTTTGCGTTGTGTGGATCGCAGACCGCGAGTTTTATCCCCAGTTGTCAGTTCTTCTAATAAATTTTCAAATTTTCAAATTTTCAACAGCGTGAGGTGTCATTTCTCACGTAAGTGCCTGTCCTCTGTGACTGTTCCTGCAACCAAGAACAGTTTATTAAGTGCTATCCAAAATGTACGTATTACAGAACGGGTGTCGGCATGAAGACAGAATGGGTAAGTGGTACTGGATGCCATTAATTTTATAGACATGGATGTTTGGGATACCTCAATGAGGCAGGAGCAGGTTTGGCACTGGTAGAGTGTTTCAAGCACAAGATTCACAAGCAGTGGCTGAAGTCACTTGGTTTATACAGCTTGGAAAAGAAAAGTTTAAAGCTTCCCAGTGGAGGCCAGTGGATGGGGAGTTAATGATCTCCTCTTTGGTGAGCAGTGATAGGACACAAGGAAATGGAATGGAACTGGTTGAATTGGTCGAAGTTCAGATTGAACATTAGGGAAAGGCTTTTCATCTGGGAAGTGGTCAATCACTGAAACAGGTTCTCCTGGAAAGCAGTCATGAGTTCAAGGAGTGTCTGAACGATGCTCTTAGTCATATGGTTTAGGTAGTCCTGTGAAAAGCAGGCAGTTGGACTTGATGCTCCTTATGGATCCATTCCAACTTGAGATATTCTGTGATTTCTCTGGACATCTGTTGGCCATGCTAATGTAAGAGTTGTTAGTCAAAGTCCTTGTGTCTACCTACAGTTTTGGTAAACGAATGATCAGTGTTTTAAAGACAATATTTATATTAAGGTGACACCATTCACTGAAATTAAACAAAGCAAAACACCAACACTTGCTAGGCCAAAGCTCAACTAGTTGGTCTTGCTATGCTGATAGTGCACTTGATGCAAGAAGAAAAGGCCAGTACTACCCTTGCCAGCTCATGTCAGCCTRGTTTGAATGCCAATAGCAGCCAAAATTATCTTCCGCTTGACAAGAATTAAAAGAGATTTAGGGAAGACCGAGGGATGAAGTACTAATGTGAAATTATCAATGTAACAGATATTTTATTGATATCCACTCTGATCCCCCCTTTTGTTTCTGGTTAGTTAGTATTTTAGCTGAAACATTCCTGAATACTGGCAGACAGATTCCTGAGGGTGAGGAAGAGTCATTTATATCATGCACCTGATCTCTCAAGGACCAACACAACGAGAGTTCTGCTGCATGGGAAGAAACTCATTTAAGAAGTCTGAGGACATTTGAAGATTCTTATTACAGTCTACCACACACCGGAAATGACACAAAGATTTTCTTTATCTAACAGTTTCTCAGCCCATATTCTGATTCCATACCAAATTCCAAACTGTGATTTTGTGTTCTGGAATTTGTACTCAAGAACTGCCTACCCTCAGATCTGTTAACCTGCACTTGCAGACGCCTTAGTTACCATCTGGCGCATGCCTGAGGTGTCAGCACACACAGTTACACAACCCCATGCACAAACAAATGAGTCCTGTCCTTCACTGTGTTTTGGCTGTACAAACACTGTGTTTTGGCCCAACAGTCTGGAAGCCAGCAGCTCTGACTCTCTAGGAACAGCCCTGGGATAGTATGGCACTTCACCAATAGACAACTTTATTCCTCACTAGCAAAAATACAACTTGGAGAATTGACATTTTTTATATATCCTGATGCACTTTGGCCATTGAAATCAAGTGAGAACCAAGAAGGGTAGATCTCAGAGTGAGCCAAGAAGCATTTGGGTCACGAGAAGGGAGCAAGGCCACCAAATCAGTTAAAAAGCAACTGCATCTCTAAACTGTCCCCTAAACACATAAGCCCGGTGTTAGGCTAGGAAAYGTTGAATAGAGATAGAGAGGTGACACATTCCTGTCAGCACCTTAAAGAATCTTCAACAAAACAAACAAAAATAAAATGTTGGCACAGCTCTCAGCTCTGAAAGTTTCATTAAGATGAAAAACTAAAAAAAATAAACATAAGAATCCCCATTTTGGATTGCTCTGAATTCTGCTAATTTCTAACCCAGGATTTCTTGTTTTCAATTAGGTGAGTGATCAGTAAAGATCACAGTGTCTGTGCAGCTTTAGGGCTGGTTTTCTTTAGTTACATATGTGTAACTAAGAACATATTTTTATACAGTAATTGTTTTCTTTACCTGTTTGGGGATAGTTTTTATTTCCTTGTTCTCTTTAAGAATGATCCAGAACCAAGCTGCTTCCTTGTGACTTTTCCACATCTAATATATGTCTGATTCTTAAAATGGGAGCAGGTGCCTTAGGGAACAGATTCAGAATAGAGTTTTCTTGCACCCTCAGCAGCTTTGCTTTCCTAACCAGTGTTGAGTTACAAACTTGACTGTGACAACTGGGTGTCAGCGTCAAGCCACTGTTACAATCCAAGACAGATACTCAGGCTGTGCTCAGATATCTAATCTAGGTGAAACTCAGAGGCCCAAAATTAAGAATCTATTTAATCACACTCAATGAAAAGAGACAGGAGGCCCTCCATGGTTACTCTAATTTAGGATCTTCCGGAAAGAAATTTTGAGCACTTTTCACTGTCAGCTTCATGCAAGGTCTAAGGCAGTTCAGCTTCCAAGGTAGGCCCTGCAAACAGCTCCTAAAATGAGGATGCCACTCTCTGGATAAGACGTAGAAGAATAACGGGTGCTTATTCCCTTCAGTACTTTTTGCTCCCAGAAAACATCTGGAAAAATTTCCCTCCTGAGAACCAAATGACAATGAATTTGAACATTGCGGAAGCAAAAATGTGTGGAAGGGAAAAATGGACCCACTGAAGCTTCTCCATGCTCTCATGCAAACTTCAGGATTTCAGACGAACACCGTGGGTGACCTTGGCCTCAGTGACAGGCCATGGCATGAGGTTTGGTTGTATTCCTGCTCTCAAATAGCTACTTGAGTTCCATTTGCAGACAGCAAACTGCCAGCTGGCTGCTGAAGCCCTACAACAGCTTTGACCTGGTGTCCCTGCCTCCCTTCAGCCTCTGGCCCTCGTTCAGTTAGGTCACATCTGCACTGCTCCATGAAACATGCCAGCTCCATTTTGTAGGCATGGAGACCCAGCAGCATGGCTTGCTTTGCATCCATACACCTGAACTCTTTCCTTTTCTCTCTTTCCTTTCCCACCCCAAATAAGTTTTCCTCTCCCAAATTTCTGGGAACAAGGGCTGGCCAATGCCACCACAAAGCATTTTCTGGGACAGTGCTGTCTCCCGTGGCTTAAAACCATGGCAGGGGCCATGGCAGCGATGGCATGGTGAGCGTGGTATGAGCCAGGGCTTTAGGGCATGGCCTGTCCCCCAGACGCAGCCTGGCCACCTTTGCATGTGGAGAGRCAGAGCCAGATGGGAATTCAAGTGAATGAGCAAAGGGTAAATCAGTCCTTCTCAAACTGGGAACACAGCACTTCTCTTGACAGATTTGAAGCCTGTTCTTTCAGTCCATGTGATCTTAAATAAATCTGTAAATAAATGCAAGTCTGTTAAGGGAGAAAGACTGAAATCAACACGAATTTCAAAATTAAAAGTCTTTGTAAGATAGCCAGGCTTCTGGGCACTGTGATCAAAATTGGAAGTTTTGGTCTGAATCAGACAAGGAGCTACTGGAGAGGGTCTAGCAGGGGTCACAAAGATGATGAGGGGATGTAGAATCTCTCTCGTGAGGAGAAACTGTGGGAGCCAAGGCTGTTTAGTCTGGAGAAGACTGAGAGGGGATCTCACCAATACATATAAATATCTCAAAGGCAGGTGTCAAGAGGATGCTGCCAGGCTCTTTTCGGTGGTGCCCAGTGACAGGATGAGGAGCAATGGCCGCAAACTAAAACCTGAGAAGTACCACCTGAACATGAGGAAGAATTTCTTTACACTGAGGGTGGTAGAGCACTGGAACAGCCTGTCCAGGGAGGTTGTGGAGTCTYCCTCTCTGAAGACATTCAAAACTGACCTGGATACATTCCTGTGTCACCTGCTCCRGGTGACCCTGCCTTGGCAGGGTGTTGGACTGGATGATCTCTAGAGGTGCCTTCCAACCCTGACAGTTCTGTGATCCTGTGAAATATCTGGGTGGTGTTTAAGGACCACAGCATGGTGCTGCCACAACAGGAGAGATGAGTGGTGTGGGAGCTGAAGAAGGTACTACAAAGCACTACAGCACATACCCTGCTCCCCATCAGCAGGAAGGGTAAGAACCAACAAATTCGCTGAGGAGATGCTGCAGGAAAAGTAAACAAGAGGATCCATTTTCCACTTTTCCAAAAATCTGCTGTTCTGTCCAAATATTTACCTTGCTCACGTTGGTACTTGTACGAGTTTGGAAAAGGAGAACATACTCTTGGTCAGTCAATTAATCATAATTAATAAGGATAACATGAAGGAACCAAGAAAAGTAATTAAAGCCTGAAGAAAAGGAAGAAAACAAAACACCTACTAAGGTGTTAATTATTTCCTCTCCATCCCTTGTCTGCAACCAGGGTGTTGTCTAGTTCAGCACCTGTGATATGGTTCCATTATTGTTTCAACAGGTAAAATAAACAAACCAGCATGCAGGTGGGTTTTCTCATATAGAGCCATCATTGATCTCAATATCACAACGACTCCTAACAAATTTCTGGAAGTGGTGCAGTTTCGGAGCTGAAGCTGGTCTCCAAGCACCAGAGAGGATAAGTTCTTTTGTTAGGTCAGATTATCCTGCTTCTATCCAAACAATATCACATCCTTTCTTCTGAAGCATTTAGCAGGGATATTTGTCAAACCAAAGTGAAACAAGAGGCTGGGATCCAGGATGGTGACTCCCATGTTTCCCAAGGCCAGCTTTTATCTTGCTGCTGATCTGTCTTTAAGGATGCCAAATAACAATGAAATGAGATGGCACAAAGATGAGATGACTTGTTTATAAGTCATCAATTGACACCTGCTTTCTTTCTCAAGTACCTTTACACCCAAAAGTGATTTTGTTTTATATTTTACTATCCTATTATTTATTGACTACATGTATCCAGGTCATAACTGTTAATACAGCTTGAATTGTTCAAGACAAATTCTTCTTTAAAAAAACTCAAAACAGTGGTTTCTTGAGTAAGGGCCAAGAAGAAAATCGCAAATTGGATGGAAACAGCTCACAATTCATGCAGAAAAGGAAAGTTAAGGAATAAGTGCCTGACTTGCAAGGCTCCACAATGGCCCATTGTTAACTGATGCCAAATCACATACATCATCTTCCCTGGAAGTGAAGATCTATTACCCAAAGCTCCATAGGGGAAGAATAAACTGGAAGAAGCTGCTTTGCAGTCATCTCCCACTGACCTTTCTCTGGAACTTTCCTTTGTTGGGAGAGGAGCTCAAGTCAGCCTCAGAAGAACCACTTATTGGGATTGTGAAACCACACAGATCCCTCGAGATCTTCAGGGATGATGGGCATGGCTGAGTTAGATGCTGATCAGCAAGTAGCTGTGAGACAAGAGCTGCCCTCTAATCACTGCTCTGGTCAGCACTGAATTACGTTATATCCTCTAAACCCTTTCAGCGCAGTCTGAGAAGTGCACTCTGCCAAGTGCTCCACCACCCTGGAAGACTGGGACTCCTCACGACAGGTAAATAAATTACCCCTTGGTATCTGCATAAAAGAGGTACATTACCTCCCTCTGACAGGTATCCCTGTGAGAAGGGACTCTTCCAGCTTTTGCATCTAATGGCACTGGACAGATTTTGTGGTGGTTGATCCCAGACCAGACTGGGCTCTCCGCCTGGCTGGACATCAGGCTCTAGTCCCTGCTGCATGGGTTTCGTAAATGCCTAGTCTGGGGTTATGCATGCTCCTTAACTGTACCAACTCCTCTCCTGTGTTTTACAGTGCCTTCAGCTAGGTAGAACTTGAGGGTGCTCTTCTGTCTCGCAAATCTCTAGGGATATGACTCATCTCACATAATTTCAGTGGTCAGCCAGGTGGACGTGTATTCTGGTCTCTCTGTATAGACAGTGGAAATGGTACTTTTAAAACATATTTTAGATGTCTCCTTTAAGAGGAAAATGAGTCATAGCTGTACCTATTCTTGTCACTGACTATAAAGGGAATAGCTCAGGTGCATATCTAGTCCACTGAAACCCATTAACTGAGTCTTGCTATTGACTCAAATGGGCTTTTGACTGATGCCTCCTATGTTGCTCTAGCACTGAAGAGGCCCCGCTGTGGCATCCACTGTGAAGCCACTGGAGATACATATGGAGTGCTGTAGGACAGCAGCTGAAGTAACCTATGGCTGGGGAAGGTGCTGGTATTGGCCAGACTGACAGTCCCGGTGCTGTGAGGCTGTCTTACGGTGTTGTGCTAAAGGGAATCTGGTTTGTGTATGGGCTGCAGAAATCACTGCTACACTTGCAGACTAAGCCTGATTTTAGTGGAGCATTTTTGTAAGACAGAGCTTAGCSTAAAACATATATATGACATTGGTTGAGACAACCACAAACGTAAGAAAGGTTTCTTTGTGAGTCTTATGGACAGCAACAGGGCAGTCCAGCCCAAGGAGGTGACAGCACCATGCTCAGAGCACAGTTAGAGGAGGAATGGCGCCTTTCAAGGCTGCTCCAGGGGCATACCACCAAACAGACACTGGAAGAAAGCAAGCCAGAACACACTGAGGGAAATACATTATTTGTATTTCCTAAAGTTCTCTTTGTATGCTGCTCCTGGGCTTCCCTTCAAAATTTTCCAACTGGTCTACTCAGGTAAAAAACTTCTGCTGATTGACAGATCTCCAGCCCCACAGAAAAGGCTTAGCAAGACCAAAGTGCTAAGGCATTTGACACTTTCCAGTGATGAAATGGCAACCTTTCTTTACTTTAACACTGGAATATTATTAGTTAATATGCTGCTAATCTGCAGACGTGGAGCTTTCAGCACTACTGTTAGTTTTTTAGGTCTGCTTGTTGTACTAAAAGATTATCTTCAGCATGAGGGGAGACAAGTGACTTTATAAAGGAATTTCAGAGAGGGGTTCTGTGGCCTAAACATACTCATCCATTCTCACATTCATCTCTTTTCCTCTACACTTAGAGGATGTGGAAATGATCATGTCTTCCAAACCATATTTGTGTAGGCATGTTGGTAAACAAACACAATTGTTACCTTGGAAAGCAGATTTATGCAGGTTTATCTTTATTATTAGATATTATCTCTAAAGCAGATGAAATTAAGCTGAATGCCATTATTTCTGCCTATGCTACTATCTCAGGCCATTCTCTGGCTCTGCTATTAACCTTGGGTTGAACTGGCTACTCTTGCACCTCATTTTGAACTCAAGCTTGTAGAAAAGATGTATAAAGGAAGATACTGGAACTTGCAAGTCAGTCCTTGTGTTTTCAGTACAAGCTGAGAGCACAGAAAACCAGAATAGGAATTTTTCTCTCTGTTTTACAACAATTTATTTTTTAAACTTGAGGAGCCCACCCTGGAGATATCTGCCTCAGATTCTTCTTTCATCAACGTCAACAACAAAATTCCTGTTGACCAATGTGGTTAAAACTGTATCTGGTGGACATCTGTCCATTGACTTTTAAGGATTAGGAACTTGGGAGTAGAAAAAAGTATGCAAAGTTGGTTTTTTTAATATGATGACTATTAAGATGAGCAACACAAAAAGCTACTTTCTTGAATGTTTCCCCAGAATATAACAAAGGTAAATAAAGCGTTACACTGAGAGGGGGAAACAATTTCCAGGATGGATGAGGACAGAGCCACAGAGAGAAGCAGTCAGCTGAGGGTGACTGATTGGAGGAAGATCTGCAGCCTCTGCTCTGAGTCAACAGGGACCCTGCAGAGTTCCAGGAAACTGGTGGGAGATAATAGGCTTGCCTTGAGCACCGAAGAGTGGCAGGAAACCAAAATGTAAAATGTTTAATCTCCACTAAAGCCTCTCATTTCGTACATTAAAAGGTTTGCTGTCTAAAATAAATTTCAGTTTTAATGGTGGTCTGAATATTTTTGCTTTCCCTGGCCCAAGAAAGGAAAAGTGGGGAGTTATCTATCATTACTTTATTCTTTGTGAATTAGTTCTGAGGGCTCTGCCCCACCTGTGGAGAAAGAGTTTAGGTTTTCCTTCTCATCTTTGTACTGGAGGATTAATTTATTCCACTGCAGATCACAGCATACTCAAGTTATAGAAAAGAGTTCTACATTAGATGTTTGTGCTAAGTGTTACTGGCACACGACAGCAGAGCCACAGGCTGGCAGCAGACTCTCCTGCCAGCACACGCACGGCCCTTGCCTGCTTGGCTGCCTGTCCGTGGCAGCCTCTGCAGTCACACTGCTGGGCATGTGACGTGCAGGACAGAGATGAACTTTGGGTTAGATTAGTGCAAGGCTGCACCGAGACACTCGGCCGTCCCAGCACTTCTCAGAAAAGCCTTTCGCTGAACTGTGCTGCATCTCTTGCTTTTTTCCAGCTAGAACATAGCATTATTTAGCAATGGGCTTTTATGCCTTTCTCTGTGTTTTTTTCTATGCTACCATTCCCAGTTGTTCAGCATTATCTTTTGCATATACTGCATTTGACAGACAGAAGCCAGCCGTGCGCACACGGCGACAGTGAAGACACCAGTGTACAGACAGGCTATGCAGTGAAATTAATCTGTTCAATGGAGTCCTGACAACTTCTTTTCCATCCTCCTGCTCTGACGGTATTTTTCCCTTCACTAGATATGAGGTGCATCACTGTCCTACTTAACCCTGTTATGTGACAACTAAACTACATGGTTTAATATTCTGAGCTTTTTCTTGGAGGAGAATCCCATATTAATATTTACTAAAGAATCAATACTTATAAAGAAGGGCCATGAAATAATTAGATAAAAGAAAGAGGGAAGACAAACAAGAGAAACTTTTGAAGTCTACTCGGGCTGCCTTATTTTCTGCTGAGTTATTAATCCCATACACAGAGCAAGCGAAATCCTAAGATCTACGAACCACTGATGTTAAGATGGTGCAGTTGTTTCTCAATCGCTGCCCTTTGCTAATTGCAGCAACCAATTTCACTTCTCAGCAGTGTCTCCCTGACCTATGAGGCAAGGGTGACTGTGTACAACACATATGCAGGACTGGACTGGATTTCAGATCTGGTTTTAACTTCCAAGGGTTTGAGTACCAAAAACCTCAGAAATGCAGTCATATTATGGACAGCCAATGTTTTACGTGTTTCAGACTGATAAATATCTGGGCTGTAATATCAGTGGTTGCTTAGCTGAAATTGCCTGAAATCTTTGCTCAGAAAGCAAATGAGAACTCACAGCTCTCATCACTGAAAATTGCATGAGTATTTCTAGTCACTMTGCAAGGGAGTTTTGCCCCTTTGTCATCTTGTTGGATCACCTTGGATAATGAAAACTGGTTTCACAAACTCTTCTCTGGGCAAACACTGAACCGAAGCTGCTGGAGACATACTTAGGGCCAGCTTGATAGCTTTGGACATTGAAGTTTCCCTTTTACCCACTAAAGTAGTAGTAATACAAACACCCCCACATGGCCTCTAAGTGCTGGTAGACTTTAAACCACTTATGCTGTTTCCAGAAAACATCTTATGAGCAGTCTTGCACTAAAACCTTGCCTCCGGACCTCCCAAATGCAACAGAAATCAATAGGACTGTTTGTGCCTATTGGGACTTTTTTAGGAACTGAATGCATTCATGAATTGTTAAGGCTGAGACATGAAACATATGATGTCTGGATGCTGTACAGTAACCACAAAAAATATTGTCCACATATTTCCCTAGTGCCAAGAATATATTTTATTGTGTTAATAATATTAATATCAAGTCAGAAAGTATAAACATTCACTGAAGGAACTGAAGCTCTATGTCAAGAGGGAGGAATAACTAGTTCAATTTTCTGTAAATGGAGAAGTAATTCTACATGGATAGACCATGAGAGGTTTCAGAGCTATCTAATAGGACTGATGTGGGGCCTGCAACTGGAAGCACCATAGTCAGTGACCCCTTCTGGGGTGCCTGCATTTCTCAAACTTAGTAATACTAATACTAATACTACTACTAMTAATAATGCCTCACCTCAGCACAGTGGATTTCTTTTCCTTGTTTCCTTCTTTTCCTTCTTTCCTTCTACCTCACTTTTTTCCTTTAGGGTGCTTCTCAAAACAAGAATCCAATTAAAAATTGTTGTACACACATGGATTATTTTCTACCTCTTTTCCATCTCGTCGCTCCACTGCTCCAATGCGTCTTAAGGCTGGTGGCTGCATTCTGGTGTTGGTGGTGGAGATTTCAGCACCTGGAGTGCCTCTCTGGAACAACATAATGTTCATGTTGATGATGTCTTCTTCCTCTCTCCAAGATCCAGCTGGGTCATCCTTTGCTAACACGCTCTTGTGCCTTTGTCCTTTCTTCACCAGTCTGCAGCTTCATGTTGTGTCTACATTTACTGTAAGTGGTGCCTTTTACATAGATTAGATACTACTTCTTGTTCTCTTTGTTACCTCTAAACCCGGTTTTCTCCAGTTTTGTCTCTGTATTTCTTGAACTGACTGTTAGGGCACTGTTTATGGCTAGAGGGTTTCTGGTGACAGCCTGCACCCCATCTCTTATCATCCCTTGCCTGTGCTTCTCTACGCTGCATCCCATGTCCCTGCTTCTCAAGATCTCTGCTGTTGCACTAGGTCTGTATTTCTCTGCACTGCATCTAGTGTCGGAGTGGTACATATCTCATTCAGTAGTGTGGAATAACTGCTTGTTACTCTGGCTGTGTCACACAAAGTAAAAGATATTAGCCATAGACACCTGAACAGTTAGAGAAGGTGCTCTCTCAACTCAACCAAATAAGCCAGAGCTGCAGTCAGGTGAGGGAGAATTTATCCTGAGCAGCCTCAGTCCTGAGGACTTGCAGACTTGTATCAAAGCTTATTGTCTGTTACTACTGATAGCAGTAGTATAATCCAGGGCTGTGGGCTTACACAGTCTTCTGATGTCCCAGTGTTGTGCTCTGGGAATGTGCTGCCGGTGTTAGTAAAAACAGAGCAAAACCAAAAGCAATTGCAGAAGCAGATGTGATTTTTTTTCCCTGTTAAGAGATGTGAACAATATTATGCTTAGAAATTGTGTGTAGGTAAATGCCTCTATAATCTAAATCTAGCTTGGAAAATCACCTTAAGTACCAAAGTCCTGAGGCACCAGGTCTTCCATTCACAGAATCACAGATTGGGTAAGGTTGGAAGGGACCACAGTGGGCCATCTGGTCCAACCTCCCTCCTAAAGCAGGGTTGTCCTAGAACACATTACACAGGATTGCATCCAGATGATTATTTCTTATATTTATATTTTGTTATTTTTATTTTATATATTTTTTATTTATTTATTTTTGTATGCGTTTTCTCCCAGTCTTTCCTCTCATGTTTATAAATCAAGATTTCCTGGTTTGCTAAGTCAGCCATGAAAACAGAAACGCTCTAAAACAAACTGGAGAAAGATTGGGAAAAGGTTGCTCCAAAATATAGCTCTGAGCAGCCTAAACCCATGATTTCTCTTGCACACACATGTTTTATGTAAAATGTGCCTGGCTTAAGGAATTGCTTTTATCAGCCTCCCCCAGGGCTGTGAGAGCACCCTGTGCTTGGCACTGTGGTGATGTTAGACAGACAGTGGCAGGAGGCAACTGGCAAGGCTGTCAGCTCTCCTTCATGGTAGTGGGAAGGTTTCTGAGTAACATGAAGTTTCATGCTGTAGGCTGGAGACAGCATCTTCTAATACTGGGTATTATGCATTTACATAACAAAAATAAAGGAATGTAATAGCTGAATACATGATATCCTGGTTCTAATAGGAAGGAAAACCACAGCTACGTTGTGCAGCTGAACATGTTCTGCTGCCAGACCAAAAATGTGAAGATTGCCTCTCTGAGCCAGCTATTGTGTTTTAAAGCAAAGGGACAAAAATTCACAATCCCCACCATGATCTGTGAAAGCTTGTCTTCCTACAGGGTCAAATGAAATGCAACACTTCCATAACTGGTGTTTCTCCATAGACTATGAGAAACATCTGAAACCAAGTGCTTGTCACTGTAATGTTTCCCATGCCTCTACCTTTGACTCACCCAAGACAGATCTGTATCTCTCACCACAGTAGTCATAGCTAGCTGCAGAGACATTTTTTAAGTTCCTCTCATTGTGTTATTTGTCAAACATAACCATTAAGGGATCATTAGCAGATAAATGCTATTCAAAATCTTGTTCTGATGCCACTAGAAGGGCTTTCTGCAATTTTTTACCTATACCCTTGTAATTTTATGTTTACCTGAGGAACTGTGCAATACGGAGCTTATTCAGATACCTTTAAACTTAAAGCTAAGTTTTTCTTATAAGTTAAAGGGAGGAAAATCAGCCCAGAAGAGGCCTTATAAAAACCAGAAGAGAAAGCTGAGAAAGGGACTGGCAAAGAGAGCTCATTTGAGAAATCTGCAAATTCCCTTGGTAATTATTTTGGTAGTGGGAAAAGATGAGTTCACTTATTATTCACACAGTCATCATGTGATCCATTGGAATGATAACAGGTCATCTTTGCCCACTTTGTGTAGAGTTTGACATTGGTTTTGAACAACATTTTGTTCCTCAAGGCAAAGCATATAAATCTGAGTGGAGTTTCATGTCATGTTAGGCTGAGCTCTGTCATACTGCAAATAAAAGTAAGCTGTATTATGCCCAGGAGTAGCTCTCATTAGTTCTCTGATCCAGTAACCATGCAGTTGTGCGAATCTGGGGCTGGCAGAAGGTGGTGTTGAGAATACACATGGGCACAGAGTAAGGGCAGGGAGGAACCACCTCCCCTGGAAGCAGCTTGGACTATGGCTGCAGAGCTGCAGTCTAAGGGTGAGTCTGCCATGGGATTTCAATGCTGTTCTAGGGACTTGGCTTCAGGCAACATGCTGGAGCAGCTTGCATGTACCTGCTGAGCACCAGAGCAGAGCCTTGGTGCACACGTACCCTTAGTCTCTGCTAACTGCCTCTGTACACGTTGGATCCCCATCCGGAGCTGCCTCTAGTAACATACACTTATCCTCACTCATAACAGGGGTCAGGTTTTAAGCAATAATGCTGCACTGCCATCTGATGATTTAGTTAAACCTGCTCGCTACCACCTCCTACCTGGATCCTCTGTCTACATTGGCAGGGGGGACAAACTAAGAAGCAATTTCAGGATATACTACCCATACTATTAGGTGTCCTCATTTTGGTGTGTGAGAATCAAATGCTGACCAGAGAGAAGCACAAGACCAGGGCACCGCTACACAACTAAGATCCATGCCCTAGGCACTCTTCCCACAAACCCTGCAGTTACTTTTGCCTCTGCACTTATTTAATTGTTCCCACTCACATCTTCATTCTCACCACACACACAATTTCTTGTTCTGTGCTTTGTAGCAACACATGCTTACACATCTGTAGGTCCTGTTGCCTAGAGCTGAGTCCAGAGAGCAGATGGTCTCCAGCTGTATGGTTGTTTCGTCTGTCTTTCCGGAGCTGAGCTGTGCCTGTTTGAGTGAGATATCTCAGGGTCAGCAGGAGGCTGGCAGGAAAGCTCTGAGCAACAGAGATGAAAAGCAGCACTGTCAGTGTAGGATCTGGCCTTTTCCCACCCAGAACTGCTGCACTGATGCTATGCGTGGAGTTATACACAGCATTCTCCTAAAGAGGTGGATTTGGTTGTGGGTTTGATGGTGAGCCATTCTGGCCACTGGGCTATGCAAGAAATGTGATGGGAACTCTGCTGTCCCAGGCAATTTTATCTTCCTGGCAGAGGGATCCCTGCAGATTCAGCTGAGAAGGGAGCTTTGCACTGCTTATCTCCATGTGAGGAGGCTGATGTGATTAAGGAGTCCCATATTGCTCCTACTGAGCAACTTCACTGGTACATGGCTGATTTGTGCCACTATGTCTGTTGTGGCTCTCACATAAAAAGCATTTTAGTAATCTGTGTTAAAATTCAGTCATAATATCTGACCTGACATTTCTATAATRTCATACTACATACTTTTTTATATTATTATTATTATTATATATCTCATCTATCACAAATATATTGTTTTATAATATATTATTAATATATTGCTTATAAAATATAGTAACCAATTATTTAACTATGTTAATACTATATATTATATATTTTTCACATATCGTTTTGTATACTTAGTTCTTAAGTGAAATTCATTGATTATAACAGACTTAGGATCAAGTGCTGTGAAAGTGAAATCCACACAGAATTTAGAAATCCATGGGCATGATCCATTGATTTTGGTGATATTTGCTCTGATTGACTGTAATGTGTTCTCTCCTTGTAGCTGAAGAAAGGAAAAAACAGCCTTTACATGCTCAGTTAACATGTCAAGAGCACATCAAGAATTTTGCCCGCTCTCAGATAAGACCTGAAACAGAAACAAGCCACATCATCTCTGGCTTTGTCATGGCGTCACAGAGAATGCAGTTTGGGACCCTTTGGTAATTCAGAAGATATTTTTAGGTCACTCCTGACCAGCTGCTCTTTAAACCTGCAGTCACTGTGCACCCTGGAGCTGAGTCATTGCAGCTTCTTCTGTGTGTAGGAAAATTCTGCTTTCTGAGGGGGTACAACACTGTTGTAGCCTTACCCTGACCCTCAGGTTTTGCAATGCTCAGTTGCTCATACATATTCCAGGCAAAAAACCCTCCAACCTTTTGTCCTTGTTTCAGTAAGTTTAGATATTCCTGAATGTACAGCTGCAATAACACAAATACTTTATGACAAGAACAGTCAGAATTTAGGGAGTTTTTCTTAGTAGTAGTACGGAATGTGTTACTATAGAAGAACTTGTAGAGTGAGATGCAAAACAACAGGAAAACTGGAATTCGTTTTCTTGTGGATGTTCCCAGGTATGTTGAGATGGCATTGAAGGAAACGGAAAGCAAAGGAAGCACAGACCAGCAGAATGTTATAACTCTATTAAAACTGTTCCTTACAAACCTGAAAAAAGGTATTTGGATTGTAACTTGAAGTGATGTAACTTGAAGTGATGTAACTTGTAATATCCTTAAAACATCCAAACATCCTTACCTCTGCCCTGCAAAGATGAAATCCCAGAGCTGTCTCACGTGTCTTGAGAGGGAGATGACATTAGTACATCAAGCACAGAGAGGGAGGAAAAAGGAACTATGACTCTGAAGAAGCAACTGACTTTTTTTCTCTCTTTCTTTCCTGGGCAGAAGTGCCTACCTGCAGCCTTGAGGTGCTCCTGTGGGACTGGATTTTGCGCAGTCACATTCTTCAGATGGGAATGACCGGCTTACATGTCTTTCCCCAAAAAGCGAACTGGAAAGAAGCAATTGTGTGTATCTTTTCTCCAGTGGCTCAGTGGAAGGAGGCTTTGTGTCAGTTCCTTGCACTATCTAAGGTGATTAAAAGTAATTTTTCTTTTTCTTCCCCATAACATTTCTTCAGCACAGGGCAACTTGGGGAAGGGCTGAGGAGTGAAGGAGAAGTAACACATTCTGGTGCTCTGACCATTACAGCCATGGCAGTAAGAGGCAGCATCACACCTGCAGGTTTTATACTATGTGTTGTCAGCATGTGTGAGATGCTCAGCACATCCCTAAAAGGAAGCTTCTGAGATGACTTTTGTCATTTGGTGAATGTTACCTTTATTTTTTCTTGGCAGACTGAAAGATTTTTCATGCACCATCACAGGCTGGGGGCCTGCTGGCTGGGAAGCAACTTTGCAGAGAAAACCCTGTGAGTGTGGACGAGAGGTTGATCATGAACAAGCACTGTGGCAAAGAAGCCAGTGTATCCTGGGCTGTATTAGGCCCAGCATTGCCAGCAGGGAGAGGCAGGCGATCCTTCCCCTCTGCTCAGCACTGGTGAGGCCTGTCTGGAATGCTGTGCCCAGTGCTGGGCTTCCCAGTACAAGAGAGACAAGAGCATATTGAAACAAGCCCAGTGAAGGGTCACAAAGTTGATGAAAAAACTGGAGTGTCTTTCATATGAGGAGAGGCTGAGAGAGCTGGAGCTGTTCAGGATGTAAGAGAAATGGGTCAGGGAGATCTCATCAGTGTGTGTAAATATCTGATGGGGGGTGGGTGCAAGGAAGAGGATTCAGACTTACAATCACAGGACTAAAGAATCAATTAGGTTGGAAAAGACCTTTGAGTTCATCGGGTCCAACCTATTTCTCAGTCCAACCTACTTCTAGAAGCCCAACTCAGTGTTACCCAGTGCAGGGACAAGAGGCAATGGGGGTACATTGAAATGGGAAATTCCACTCCAATGTAAGGAAAATTATATGTTTACTATTCAATTGGTCAAACAGTGGAGCAGATTGCCCAGGGAGGTGGTGGACTGACCAACCTTGGAGATACTCAAATCCTGACTGGACGTGGTCCTAAGCAACCTGCTGTAGCCAACCCTGCTATGAATAGGAGGCTGGACTAGCTGATTTCCAGAGGTGTCTGTGAGCCTCAAGTATTCTTTGATTCTGTGAGTTTTTAGAGACCTGCTTTTGAAATATCTTTCTTTCACATTTTCACTGCTGGGAAGCATTAAGCTTTTGTGGGTGTCTCAGTGATGCATCACTAGTAGTCAGCATAGTTCAGTTAGCTCAATTTTGAATTATCTGGGTTCAGAATAAGTGATTTTGAGTATGTGTTTCTTACCTCTATCTTGCTGATGAGCAGCTTTATCTCCATTTTTGTCTAGAAATGTCTTTGGGCTTTAACAATTAGCAATGAGTTTATAAATAAACACTGAACAACATCCCTTGCTATTTTTAATGTTTTGCTGTTATGGAGTCTGGTGGTAAAATCACTCAAATTTTTTCAGCTTTTAAGGAGAGATTCAGAACAGTCCATAGCGGGCAGAGTACGCTGGCCAGCAAAACCATGCTTGCATTGTCAGAGCAGCAGAAACTTGTCTCTAGTTTCCAAATGTCTAATTTCCTTAGCACACTGTTATAAAGACCAGTATTTTGTGAGGGACAGAATAGCCTCTTGTTCACCTGTCCTTGAGTCATTATAGAAAATACAAGCATTGCAGGTCAATGCTAACAGTCAGACAGGAGAAAACTCTCAGCTGTCAACTGCAACATCACATAAAGTAATCATTGAAAGAGCTATTGTCTAGGGTGTTTACAATGTAATGGTTTTCTAAACCTAGTTGATGCATAATATTACTCTGACTTTCAACTCCAGCTAAAGTTTGGATGATCAGTGATTTTGCAATACCAGACTCATTTGAGACAAATCCAAGACAAGGAAAGGACATGGGATGAAGCTCTTAAAGACTGTAGAGCTGATGTGAAAAATGGATCAACAGAGCCTCATGGCAGTTCTTAGAAAGTTCAAGGCCTGACAGAGCATGTGCTCTGTTTTGCAAACATCAAGTCCATCAAGTGGACAGGATGTGACAGTCTAAATGGATAGACAGCTAGATAGGTAAAACACTGATTGAGTGGTCAGGATCGAAGGACAGTGGTTAATGGGACATAATCCAAGGAATTCTGGATGCTGCAGGAGTAGAGTACAGGGGTCTGTCTTGGGACCTGTCAACTTAAACATCCCTACTGATGAGCTGGAGGAAGTAGTGGAGTCTGCTCTCAGCAGACTTGCATTCAACACCAAGCTGGGGGGCAGGTATCAGCCAACATGCTCGAGGGCTGAGTGCCGTTGGGCCAAAAGCACAAATTCAACAAAGGCAAGTGCAAAGTCCTGTACCTGGGAAGGAACAGTAGAATCATAATAGGGTGATTCAGGTTGGATGGGACCTCAGCAGGGCTTTAGTCCAGCTTCCTGCTGGAGAGGAGACTTAGGGGATATGGACATCATTGCACAGGTAATGTGACCTGGTGCAGCAGGCTGGGATGGGAGGGTCCTCAGTTTGACACAACACATGTTTGAGAAACCATGTACATTTTATGAGATTCAAGTTCTGAAGTGCAAACTATAGTGAAATTTTAATTTACAGGATTACTGCAGAAATCTGTTTGTCAGGATTTATTACATTTAATAGTTTCCTGTAGGAATAGCTCCCGTGTGGAGAGTTAGGGATATGTGTGCGGAAGATATCGGGCTGTAACGGTCAGCCAGGACCCCCTCCCCTCTCGCAGTCTGACCTTCGCTCCCTGCCCGGCCGCACCTAACCGGACGTGAGCAGAAGGAAGTGACACTGACTGCCCAAGCCATAAAAACCCTTGTGACCCTGCAATAAACGCCATTTGCTGTCCACCACATTGGTGTCCAGGAGCATATGGACCGAGTGGCCCAGGGATAGGGCTGCCGTGCCGGACTTGGACCAGGTCGCCGCAACACTCCTGGCTTTTGTATAAAACAGGTATTTGAACCACTGTAGAACAGTAAGGGTTTAGTGGTGGTGTTTTTAAGAGAGAGTGCATGCTAGACACTCCAAATAATCTGTCAGCACTATTCCACACTGACTCTTAATATGAAGTTGAGAAGCTCTTCAGGAAAGTACTTCCAGAACATTTCTGCAGAAGCAGGCAGCTACCCGGCATAAGGCACAGACTCTGCCAGGCATGGGGTGGCACAGCATGGGGCTGGGAGCTCAGAGAGCTCAGGGAGCTCAGGGTGGTGGCAGGCTGCCTGCAGGGACATGGGTGCTGCCAACCTAAACTCAGGCTGGCTTTTCATCAGAATCGGCCAAGACCGAAGGCTGGCAGTGGAGGTGGCAGAAGTGACAGCTCTGGGATCCCCAAAGGAGAAGTGGGGAGATGGAAAGGACTTGGGGAAAGAGCAGGAACTTTCAGGGCTTGGAGCTAGAGGATGCCAGGAGGAGAGCTTGGTGGGTGTTTGCACTTCCAGAGCCCTATGGGAGTTTGTAAACACTGTGTAAGGGCCATGTTCCCCTCTGTGTCCCAGTGAGCTCATGGGGATCAGGGAGTACCATGGGACACTCCAGCAACCATGGGCAGGAATCACTGTCCTCAATCCCATAGTACCACTGGAATCCAGATCTGTCCTGTATTCCCCATGGACCCTAAGAGTGCAAACTGTAATATAACTTTTACCTCCGTGGGAACTCGCTGTAAGTTGATGGACTTCAAAGCTTTTGTCTTGGAGCAACATGGCTTTATCCATACCCTTTTTCTCCAAAATCTTTGGTTTGGTAGCTCACAGATGCCTATGCCATGCTGGCCTACCAGCTGCATTTGTGCTGGTGAAGGATCACTCAGTTATTTCCACTCTGACAGCTGGTAAGTGGCCCTCAGCATCACTGGTTGTGTGCTGCAGCCTTGCTGGCTCGGGGTAGAGCTTCAGCCGCCTCTCCAGGCTGAGTCTACAGTGGATCCTTCAAATTCAAAGTAAATAGTATTATATATGGTTGGATAAATCCTAAATTCCCTGTTACAGTGTAAGTTGAGCGAAGTATCCACGTTGGTTTCAAGGACAACAGGACAGCTTGAAAAATTCTGAAAATATAAACATTTCCAGTGACAGCTGTCAATGATTTATAAGCCATTCTCCATCCACATTGACAACTAACATATGAATAATAAAGAATAAACTTAAGACAAACCATTTTGTACAGTTACTGCTTCCTCAGATGGTCATATTGTGTTACTCAGAAATGTAGTCTATTTTGTTGTTTAACTCCGCCCTGCTTGTGTTAACACAAATGACTACTTTTGTCACCAGTTGGCTAAACTAATGCAGAGCTTGGAAAACACATTTCCTGAGCTAATGGCATGAACAAATAGCCACAAAAGAGTGAACCATTTACACATTTCTCCTTTGGGATACCAAGTTCAGCATAATTACCACAAACACAAAAGATGCTGTACTAGAGTTTTAATTAAAAACAAAAACAAAATTAAATATACACAATCATTGTGAGTTTGGGAAACAGAAACAAGTCCCATTCTTCTTTGCCACATGGGCTAATAACTGCTTTTAATATGCTGCATTTGTGTCACCAAAGCCATTTATCTCAACCTGATTTAAGTAAAGAACTTCAACTTTGAGGGTAAAACATCCACAGGACATTTTATATGGTCTTTCAAGAATTGCTTTGCAGTTTAAAGGGAGATAAATATATAAACTAAGTATTTAATGTCATAATTTCATTCACTTCATAAACAAAATTATAATATTCTGCAAAAAACCCCAATTTTACAGTTACATTGAAAATATTATTTAACCCTGGGTTGTGGACAGAACACATCCTGGCCAGCTGCAGGGAATTGTCCCTGCTGAGAGTTTTTAAATCAGTTTAGTGTAGTTCGAGAGCATGTTTTGCAATCACATTGGGGTGAAGGAGCAGCAGCAAGCTCTGTGGTACATGCTGAGTAACCCTGATTTCGGATAGGAAGTGCAGTGGAGTCTTTTGCCATTGGATACCCCAGGAAGACGCTGTCTGCCCACTCAAACATACCTTACAGCACTGTCAGTAATGTGAATCCCACTGGCATCCACCATGTATGATCAGCTGAAGAGGTGCTTTGCTCTTCTTATTCCTTACAACACTCAGACAGAGTTAGGCTCTAAAGGAGTCTTACGTTTCTTGACACACACCCACACACAGGCACACCCTGCCACTCTGAAACTGAAAAACAATCCATTAAATGCAAAGACATATGAGAGAGGGCCATCAAAGAATAGTCCTGGAGAGTCGGTAAGTATTTTACTCACAAAAGGTCAAGTAAACTTCAAATGGGCATAGAGGTATTACACAGTTTTACACATGTGGGGTAAAATCCTTCAAACGATCCCTTGGGAAGCCAGCTCCACACTCCCACAAGAAGCCCAGCTGTTGATAGCCAAGGCAGCATGACAGTTTTCTTTATATTACATGAAAAAGGAGAAATGTAGCCTGGATAGCGAAGAAAAGCGCAAAAAACAAAAAACAACTAAACAAAAATGAAAAAATAACACCAAAACCCACAAACAAACAAAACCACCCCAAACCCTACCCAACCAACCAACCAACAAAAAAAGACCAAACAAAATCCAAGGAAGAGAGGGAATGAAGGAGTGACCATTATCCTGAGCATGCAAGGTACGTCGGGGAAGGGGGTCCTTCATTCCTTCCTTCCTTCCTTCCTGCCTTCCTGCCTTCCTGCCTTCCTGCCTTCCTTCCT